>OU618532.1:26732500-27982500 GCA_914829495.1 Eilema sororculum
GTAAGTTAGAGGGCGCTTTATTTAACACCCGGAATACTATCAAAGGCTAGTGGTGTTTTAATTTCCCGTACGATGGCGTTGTAATAAAAAATACGTTTTCTAATATACATTACTTTATTAATAGTTTCCAAAACCAATGGTTATGATAGATAAAGTTTGTCTATATTAGAAAAATGAATCGCTGAATGATTGCTAAGTGCAAATGTCGAGAACAGCTGCCTGCTGAACCGACTTCGTTAATTGTTTTTAGGGTTCCGTAGCCAAATAGCAAAAACGGAACCCTTATAGATTCGTCATGTCTGTCTGTCTGTTTGTCCGTTCGTATGTCACAGCCAGTTTCCTCTGAAACTATAAGGCCTATTCTGTTGAAACTTGGTAAGCAGATGTATTCTGTGAACCGCATTAAGAATGTCACACAAAAATAGAACAAAAGCTATTAACTTTTGGGGGTAAAAAAGCAATTACTTAAGTAGTCAATTTTTTTTTTATCAAACCTGTAAGTGTCGGGTATTTAAAGATAGGTCTTCAAAAATGCTATTGAGGTGTCTAACATCATTTTTTTTCTAAACTGAGTAGTTTGCGCGAGAGACACTTCCAAAGGGGAAAAAAATATGTGCACCTCTGACTTTTAAGTTCTAAGAGAATGATAGATCTTAAACTAATATGTGATGTACATTGCTATGCAAACTTCCAGAGAAAATTGGTTTGAACGAGATCTAGTACGTATTTTTTTTTATATGTCACAAACCGCAAAACTAATAATAACTGTAATATTATGTTACTTACTGCTCCGGAACCCTTCATGGGCGAGTCCGACTCTTGGCCGGTTTTTTTAGAATATTCCTTGCAGTATGAGGACCATCTTCATACTTCATCTTACGCTACATCTTACGCTAAGAAAAATTTAAGAAATTCCCTATCAGATGTATTATTCCATATATATCAGCAGTCCAGATATGCCAAGGGCATAGCTGGGGCTCGACTACAGGAATATGTACCAGACAGGCTGTGGTCAGCTGCAGCCTGAAGGGAATTTTATTCAACTGAGTTTTAATTATGTAAGGAATTGTAATTTAATTATGTATTTAATTAATACATAGTTTGAAGAGTACGGTTCAATGGTTTCCTAGGGTTCGAACTTCCAAATCAAACGGAACGCAAAGATAAATTTTGATATTATAGTTCATAAACATGGTAAATATGACCAAAAATGTATATTCTGGACGTTAGTTTTGCAACAACATAATAATATCAATGTTCTGGGCACTTCTGCGTGCTTTGGGACATTTCTCCCATGTATAGGTGTGAAGTTATGTCATGTAGTTGCATAGAATATTTAGGTATATATATTTAGGTGATAATATTGTTATCATATACCTGTATATCGCGGTTGATTTACGTACATTTATTGAAGAGTTCCGTTGTTTGTCTCCAAAATTAATATCACTAAATTTAAATGGGACTATTCCAGTAACAAAATAATGTTATTATTTTCAAACAAACGTAAGACAAGAAGATAATAGTATAGATTATCAAAAGTCTGGACATTCGTGAACACAGCAACACCTAATAACACCAATTTACAAAACTGGGTCTTGCTAGGTGTCCGTTTAACAATACCGGGGTTTATGCTGAACCGAGCATCACTGACTTCACCTCTCCGGATGTTCCTGTCTCCGCTCTCCGCCGCCATTTCCGTGGGCGCGGGGGACGCCGGCAGGGGGGTTCCGCCAACTCTGCCGCACTACAATAGACCCTTTATATCGTCCTACCGCTAATCTAGAAACTGATAATATGATTAGGCTCTTTGTACTTATTCATACGTTCTACGTTTAAGTCATTTCTAAGAATACGATACATCATCATAACTATGTACAACACAAGTAGTTTATCTTAGAACACAAAGCAACGGACAAGTATGCAGTTTAATAATAGCAGAAGTAGGTATGCTCAGATAGAACGTTTAGAGAATTAAATCTCTTTCTCCTTTAATCAAAGTTCATGTAGCCTTCAGTTATAAGTAGGTACTTTCTTCTAGCTTCACCCCAAGTACTTGCACCATTCCAGCGACGAGTAAACTAATTAAAGTATTCAGTCAGAATTCAAAGTTTTTCAATGCTGCCACTGCTTTGTCTGTGCAGATAGTAAAGCTCGTTTAGGTATGTACAAAAGGGTTTATTCATTTTGGGACTCATGCGAGCACGTAAGCATTTTCAAAATGTTATTGCTAACGTAGAATACAACAGATGGAAAACTGTCTCTCCCTCTTTTAAGTATAACGTGGATGTGAGTGAGCTTTTCATTACTTTAGTGGTATAAAATATATGTATAGCCTTGTAATACCGCACGACAACGGCAAAGAAGTGGCAACTACAATTATTGGAATTGCTTTAATGTATCACACACGCTAGGGAAGTGGTTATATGCAATTTCGGTCTGACTACAGCATAATAAGGATATCCGCCGAAGAATCAGTGTCATCTGGATATCCTGAATATTCGTAAAGCGATACAATGAACTTTGTCACTGTATGTCATTGACCACTCAGTGACGGTAGCTCTCTTACTATTCTCACACACCATCTTAACCCAGATATTATTATGTGCATATCGCTACGGGCCTAATTCTAGTATCGCAGTTAGGAAAATAAATATCTCTGGTCTATGAATGGCATAGTTAGGCAGGCAACAAGAGAGTTTCAACCCGCTTATGATCATTTTCAGTTAAAAATCGCAATAAAATATTTTTAGAGAGTTGACTAAGTATAGTAACACATCATGTTCAATAAGAAATATAATTATACTAGTTGTTACCCGTGGCTCCGCCTGCGTGGATGTCGGTTATCACGACCAAACATAGCCTATGTCCTTTCTCATGATCTAATCGACCGCTATGCCAAATATCATTAAAATCGGTTCAGCGGTTTAGGCGTGAAAGCGTAACATACAGACAGACAGAGTTACTTTCGCGTATATATTAGTATGGATAGTATGGACTATTCAAAATCTGAAAATGATTATCTGCATGTGCCGATCACTACACATCATCAGGAAAATAGTCTACATCTGCCATTAGTGAGGTTATAATATGAACTTGATAGTGAATTAGCAGTGAGACTGGAGAACAGAGAGAGTGATTACCCAGTTGCATTAAAATTTTGCTCTTTGGAGCTCAACGCGCTTATTGCTTTTTATTGGTATGTCGGCTTTTCTGGAAACGACTGCCGGCTTACCTCCTAACCCCGATAGGAAAGTCTGCGCCAGAACTTTATTCGTTGTTTAACAGGTGTTTTCCTGGTAGATATTCAGTGTTATGGATTTCGTTTGAATTCTTTTTTTTTTTCATAATCCACGATTGATAGCTTTTATTACATATGAAAATGTAATGTTTTATACTAAATTAAAGATATTGCCTGTGGCTCTGCCCGCGTGGATGTCAGTTATCGTGACGAAACATAGCCTATGTGTTAATTCAGGGTTTTATACACACCAAATTTTATTAATGTCGCTCCAGCCGTTTTGACGCGAAAGAGTAACAAACATCCATCCATCCATCTATCCTTACAAACTTTCGCGTTTATAATATTAGTAGGATAACTCAATTCCTTATTTGTTCAATCTAAGATTTTTTTCCATTCAAGACTATTCAAGAGGATGCAAAAGGAACAATACATGTCAACTCCAGTCTGAAAAGTCATAATAAAGTTTGCTTAAAATGAAAACATACAGTTGTAAAATGTGAACTGGCAAGCTAAGAAATCATTTAATAAATAGGCTATTTGACTAAGTCGTCGATTCTTCCCAATACTGCTTAATATGATAGCTTGTTCTTAAAAAATATGCCTTGCAAAATAAAATACTGCATATCTAAACTGAAACTATGACTTTTCATTAGTTGAAATTCCCAAAAAAAGTCAAAATATAAACAATCAAATTCAATTCAAATATATAACTTTCTAGATTGCTCATTAAATTTTAAGTAACTTTTATTATAAACTATATACGTGTAAACGCAACGTAGACCGAGATAAATGCGATATTTCCTTGCACCCCATACATTTGCACTACTCGTTACAGAAGCGTGACGTCACAATTTCGTACGATTTTGTATGGAGCGTTTTCAAAAAAAAAATTCAATTCGAATTCAATTCGAATTTTTCAAAATCAAATATCTTGAAAACTATTTGTCGTACGAAAATTTTACTTTTACAGTTCATTATGTTATAAGAAAGTGGTCATTTTTCGAAAGTAAAAAAAAATTAGTCAAATAGCCTATTGCGATTTTAACAATTATCATCATCATCCAAGCACCAATCCCGATTGCATGTAAATCTAGCATTTTGGAGCCTGTAATTACTCTCCTACTCATGCGATTATTACATTCGGTAGTTTTAGTTAATCTTTTATATAGGTAACTATTGCAATATTAAATTTAGAATTTATAATAGGTATTCATTTTAATTATGCCATATCCATCATAATTTTAAATAGAACATGGGTTCAGTATTAGACATCTGATAAATAAATAAATAAATATTCCACAACATAAGTATACCGAGTCGTCACAATTTCTTAAATTTCTTATCTGTAACCAAACCAATCATAGTACATATCTATTTACCCACCCACCCGCTTAAATTCATAGATAGTGTCTGTATTCATATTTGTTTCTTGTGCGTACCAACTGCTATCACGAATGTTAACGTTGCCGATCTCTTTCTTAGGTCTAATACAGGAAATAACTAATTCTATGAACGACTCCAAGTTCTTAGCGCTTTTAATATAACCACGGGTTTATTTGTTGCATAGCTATTTATATTTTAGATGCTTCTGGTGTTAATAATGATATTGAAATTTGTTTTACAGTACAAAGATCATTAATTACTTTATGTTTGTAATTTCTTTTACGATATGACAATTAATCACCTACTTATATACATACATTGAGCATAATTCTGCTAGTATAATATCCACTGAACGGATATTGAACCGTGATTTTACACTTTAAAGTTGAATGTTCGATCGTTACGCTACATACTAGGACCTGCTCAGGTCATCAGTTTACACGAAGTCAAATGGATTTAATAATTTATCAACAGAACTCACGCACACCTATACAATTAAAGAATGTTTCTTTTCTATTATCTCCCTGAGATAGGTTATTCAAATGTGTTCCTGTCTTACTCGATGCAGTGTGTGATACCAGAAGCGTTACAACTGTGTAGGAACATAAACACAGGTCCAGAAAAGGCCTACATTTTAATAAAGCTTCGCAAATGCTTACGAGACCGAGGATTGAAAATCTCCGTTACATAAAACAGTTATCGGCATTCTTGAAGAGAAACATCAAAGAAAAGCATTGTTCTGAGTTCGCAATAGCAATGGTTATCAAATTATTGCGACGGCACCGTCTAATTCGGAGGTCGGGCTCCACTCCTCTCACCCTACCTCCACCATCCCCGTGATCCCCTTCTCCCTGAACTCTAAGCTCATTTCCTGTGTGCCGGCTGGCTGTATTAATTTTAAATTAAGTACAGATAGAGCGACGAGCCGTCAATCTGATATAAACAAAAATGTATGTAGATATGTAACAGGTGCCACACAGGGATGTGCGAAATAAATTGGTTTGCAAATATCATTCTGGTTTAATTATCGCGACTCCTATTGTATTTGACGCTTTTAGCTCGCAATTTCACGCATATACGACAGGTAGTTAGATATATGTATATCATACATACTATAGAAACACAATCGAGTACCGTTCTAATTTTTTTATTCACACACAAAATTCAAAAATTCAAAAACTTATATGCACACAAAACTTGTATGGGAACAACTAACGTAATTCATAGAAATTTAAACTATCATCATCACTATCATTATTAATATGTACTATGTATTGTTGTCGGAAACTCGAAACAATGTTGTACATGGTAAATATCCCGATATACCCTAAAATAATAACATAACTTAATTTCGTAACTTTGAAATTAGTAAAAATACATGTAGGCAAGGGTGAATTTCTGAAAAGTAAAATTTTCGCGGCGTGGCTGAAAATTAAAATCTTGAAGTTAACTTAAGGCACCTAATGATTATTTTATGTACCTAAGTATTATAACATTTTTCTCTATACAAATTATATTATATTAGCTTTTGCCCGCGGCTCCGCCCGTGTGGATGTCGGTTATCGCGACCAAATGTCCGTTCTCATGGTATAATCTACCCCTATACCAAATTTCATCAAAATCGCTCAGTGGTTAAGGCGTGAAAGCGTAACATACAGACAGACTGACAGAGTTACTTTCGCATTTATAATATTAGTATGGAAGTATGGGTTATTAGAAAATATATTTGTGAGAGTATAAAAAATGTGTTCTACCTGAATTCTAAGCTTGGTGTCGCTTTCACAACCTGTTTTTTGGTGAATTATCACAGTTTAATCAAAACTTCATTAGTTTACTGAGTATACTTAATATTATTTTAATTCGGAATTATATGTGTTTTCTTCGATAGTGTAATTCGTAGCATTTAGTGCTATACTTTACCATAAAAAAAGGAAGATGCGACGTCGGCAAATATAAAATTTTGGTAGGATTTATAAAAGCGTCAAAGGAGTCGTATTGAAAGTACATGTAATGATAATACTACCATCATTGGGAACGTTTAGTTGGGTGTTCAAGGGGCCAGTACCAGTTGTCCCCAGTCCCGTTTCGTTTTCCTGCCAAATAAGAAGTAAGTCGTATCATAAGTCTCTGACAAAAATATTGCAATCTTTGTGTTGATTATTTATAACGGTTTATTATCATTGTATGTTTTAATATTTAAATATAGTGTACAAGTTCGGTGTGTGTATTATATGTTAGTAATATAACTCTATTCTAAATTATATTTTTTTCCTTTGCTTAGTCACAGACATGAAGCTACCGTGACTTGTGCCATTTACACGTGACTCCACCGCAGTGGATGATCTGCGGTAGCCTCGTGGTATGGGTAATGGACTGCTGAGAGGAGGTCTCAGGTTCGATCCCAGGTTTATCATGGCATACACCAATGACTTTTCGATGCTTTTCGAAGTTATGTGTGTATTTATCGCAGGTTTATAAGTGCCCGGTTAATGGCAATAGGCTCGCCACCTATTCCATTGGGACCTAAACATAAACTGGCGAAATGTGGGTGCTCGCACCTCTGCATACCCCTTCGGGGAATACAGGCGTGAGTTTATGTTTATGTTATGTCCACAGCAAAATATTTGTCTCAGTGATACGCAACTCCTGCTTATGTTGCTCCAGCAGCTTGCACTTTGCTATCGTCTAAAAGGTACTCAATCTTAGGCACATTACGCTTCTGAACACCTTCATTCTCAAGTTCCTACTTCCACATCCTCACATGTTGCACCAATCTGTGCGCGTCCACCACCGATATTAAAAGCCTATATGGGCAGTTTTAGAGTGATTTTCTGATGCTATCCGACCAAAATACCATGCTGATTAGGAATGGATTATGTAAAGATCCTAGACGCATCCCGACAGTGATAAGGATTCATATTGCCAACAGAGCGGTCCAAACAACGAAATCGGACACGATTCCGATTCCGTTGTGCGGATCACTGTTGGCATAACTCTGGAACTTTTTTGGACCACAGTGCCCATCAGTTCACCGCGTGAGAAACTTAGTTGAATGCTTCTTGCAAGTACAGAAAGGCAACACCCTTCCAACCTGTCTCTCCAATACCAAGTGTCCCGGCCACACTTGCATCCACCCTCAGACATACCGAGTACCACCTCTCCCGCTTTGAAAATAACTGTATAAATCTTTTTCCAGCAATCCTGAACAAGTTCGTCTATAATACTGGTGCAAATACAGTGGAAACTAATCCTTGTTTTTAAACCATTGATATTTTTCTTTTATAGGTACTGATATTACTAACAACTACCTGACCCAGAAAAAGTGGTGTTGTCATATAAAAATGGGGTTAGTGGTAGAAGGGTAAACATTAAGGGTTAATATGTACCTATTGAATGCCAAATTCTAAAAGAAATCAAAGAAATCGTTCAATAATAACACATAAAACATAAAAATAAGTTCATAATCTAATTTTGGTATGTAAGGTAATTTTCAGAGTTAATAAAATTAGACTATTCTAGCATATTATGCATCTAAGTATGTATTTCTAGTTAAACACCTAATAGAGATTACCTAAATATCTAAAAACAAAAAAAAAGCCACCAAAATTAGGTAACTTCATGGATGTTGAACCTCACCCGTAAATAAAAATATTTTTGAATGAACTCCACGTAATAAAAAATTCACAATTGGATTTAATTTTATCTATTGACCCTTCATTCAGGCTTGACAGTATCTGATCAGTTATATTGTTAATCTATCAGTTACGTACCACCGGATTCGGTGATTGCAGTGAATGGCTGGCTAATAACTCAATCGATCGAAATCATAAACGTGTCGCATATGCAGTGATAAAACGTTATCAACTAGAAGTGTTAAATTCGAAACAGTTATATACAAAACAAAATTTAAAGTTATATACGAAATTTCAATTGAGAAGTTTCGATTATGTTATGTAGGTTTTGTAATGCGGATATAGGTTAACGTACCTACTTGGATACCTAAATTTGTTTTAATTTTATGTCTAAGACCTATGTACCTATGTAAGGTGATCTCGAAGATTCAGAAATACCCAGATCCCGACGGTAATCAGTAATCACGCATGTAAAAGTTTACACTGAGCGGGAGCAGAACCCACAACCACTGGCATGGCGGACGTGACCGTTGAACGTACTACCGCCACATAGCTTGAGAGTCGTCGACCTTTGAGAATAATAGGCTAAGACTGAACAACTATTGGATTGTTTTGTAGATTGTTAGTAGATCGCCGCTCATTAGTTGATGCATCTCAATAACACAAATACTGCGTTCATTTTAGTTTCAGTCCCTTTTTATTCTACTTTGGTGGTATGTATGATTTGAGATTGACATGGTCATTAATATTAATACCTAGTGTATCATTATCATCTCGGTGTATAGTACACCGTGATCATGACGCTTGAAACAGCGCCGAAATATCGGTTACCAAATAAAAATAATGAACATGGTAAATATCCCGGTGAGTGTTACACTATTAACACTTTGGTGTAGATTAGCGGCCCACCTGATGGAAAGTGGTTACCGTGGCCTATGGACATGTGCAACACCAGGGGAGTCACACTAGCTCTGCCGACCCTGTAAGCACAGAGTGTATCTGTGTCATCAGTGTAGAAGACACACTTCGAATTTATTTCACGAGCTTCCTCTAAACTGCACTACGGACCAGCTAGTTTTTGAATACTTCATCAATTTGATCAGCGGAAGTTAAGTAGAAATAAGGGTATCGGTGATGAAATAAAGGTGCGAGTGCATGGAACTTTCAATGCAAGAGAAATGTGAGCCATAATTATTCTTTATCTTAACTAATGAATACTAATATACGCTGCAATGCCTTTAATATGAACATAAAAGAGAGAAACAAAGAAATATTTATTTTAATACATAAAGATATACGGGTTGTACTTATATACATTACAGTCATTATAATTGTCTACAAAATGCATTGAAATAGATTATATCTGTTAAAAATTGTGCATAATATATAAATATTAAAAGATTTATCCTCATTCATCTGGCCGAAATTCACCATGGCAATAATGAAACCGAATCCCTATTTCAGAAAGCAATATAATTAAATAAAAATAGGCTTTAATCCACAATTTCAGTTTTACGCAGCCTAACGCGGGCTGGCGTCGTCGCAACCGGAAGTGCGCGGGGCGGCAACGTAGCTCCGGCATCGATCATGGCTGTGCACACTCACACATACACAAACGTGGTACGCACACTGCGATGCGTTCTCTTAAAGCCTTGAGGTGTTTGCTTGTTGTTTAAATTATTGTTTTTTTAGCCCTCGGATATAGAGCCCCGTTGATGTGGGGAGGGATGAGATAGGTCAAATATATACTCGTATGTAAGGGTAGCCGTGATAATGGGGGTTGATTGCCAGTGGGCACATAAATGCCTAGATGTAACAATGTCTAATGCAATTCCTTTGGATATTGTGTACTCTTTCATGGAAGCGTTCGTCTGTAAGTGATAGTGTCGCGTTAGAATGACTTTACCGGTTGAGTAAATATTTACACATATTTATTTATTTTGATAAGCCATAGGAGGTGTGGAAAATTATATTTAAACATCAGCTTATTTTAACAACAGCTATGAGCAGTCGCGCTATTTTGAATTTCAAGGTCAATGATGTCTTATTTGTAGTACATATGTACGTACCTTGCGGTGGTATTCAAAGCTTGCATTTTGCATTCTTCTATGATTTCTTCCACTAATATGACATATATAGACGCTGACTGCCCAACCCCATGGGGGAAAGCTCCATCAGAACAAACCAGTAGGAGCACCGCGTGGCAGGTGAAGTTGATTTGGGCCCCAAGGCGTCAATTATACAAACATGGCAAGAGGTATAAAGGGATCACAATATCACTATGATTTTCTATAATTATATTGTGCTTAAATCATAATCAAAGCAAAATCAACCTTCAATTTTTTTATTTTGACTTTTATCGTACAGAAAAAATGCGTTGATACGTACGACTTTTCCCTTGATTATGCCTTATGCAATAAGTCTCTTCTCTTTTCTGTATGATTCACCTTAGTCGATACATTCTGTATGTTGCTCCATATCAAAGAAATCAATTTTGCATTTTCCATATTACCATAAAAATGTTAAACAATTAATATTCAGTTCACAAGAGCCACGCGTCGAGTCGCACGCGCCGGGGACAAAGGGTGATCTATGGCATAGATAATGTTGTTACATAGAACACCATGCAATAATGCTACTCACGCAGAACCCCACTCAATTAACAGAGCTTTATGGCGCTTTTTTTTTTTCAATACAATTCTGAAGTGATATTAGTGTCCAAAGTTATAAGTTACCCATCAGGGTTCTTAGTATTTATTTGTAATACTAATCATTTGTTTTGCTAACTGTGGTCCTATATTATCTATTCTGTGGTACTGCTATCATTTATTCTACCTATGTAATTGCAATCTTTTCTGTGTACCAACTTTATGCCTGAACTTCCATAACCTGCCAAAATTCCGAAGAATATTTTGCACTTCGTGATAGCAAAACCTGATAGATGCCAATCACCTCCAAGGTTGTCACTTTGTCAGCCCAGTGTTGTTAATCTCATTTTTACCTAAGGAATATTCTATATACTTTTTACTACGGTGCAGTATTGCGGTAATTCCCCTGCACGAGTTCGGCTCTTAGTATTTTACAGTATCACAAAGGGCCTATCATGAAAATATGGTAAACGAAATTTATATTTCAACTTTAGTTTACAAGTTTGTTAACTTTAAAATGTCTCGTCAGTTTATACATATAAAATTACTTGTCCCGACTGGCTGACTGATTAATTAACACAAAACCTAAACTGCTGGACCTATAAACTTGAAATGTTGACAGTAGTTGCATTTTATGATGTAAGAATCCACTAAGTAAGGATTTTTGGAAATTCGGCTACTAAAGGGGTAAAATAAGGCATGGAAGTTTGTTTGAAAGTCCGTCATTTCCAGAGCTAGATGCACTAAATTTCATAAATTTTACTACTAAGAGGGTAAAATAGGTGATAAACGTTTATATGGAAAGTTCGTCATATAAGGTCACTATCAAATATGGAATACTAAATTTTCCTGGGCGAAGCCGGGACGGGTCAGCTAGTATTTTAATGTGCTTGTATATATGACAATAGTAATGTAAGCACAGAGCCTTTTTATTTATACAATGTTTAAAAATATTAAAACATCCATTGTTTTATTCGCATTCGAAACCTCCCTTCGTAGCATTCCCTTCGTAGTATATATGTAGACACTACGAAGGAAATACCGTAGAGCTCGTAGCATACGTAGCATCGTGTACGTATCTCTTGCATGGGGCACTGTAGTATGGCATGCAAGCGTCTAGACGCTCCAGTGACTCCATATCGTGAGACATTACGATGTCTGTTTGATTTATTCGAATGGGGTCTAAGAGACAAGCAGTCTTTAGGGTAGAGGAATTTTGGAACAGATAAAAGTTTCACCTTCAAATGCCATGTAATCTATGTTAATTTTTTATAGGAGGTTTTGAACTACTAGGGCAGTAAAAATTCAGCACGGATCGCTTTTTTGCAAACGATTCCCAGTATTAGTGTGAGAATCTAGACCTCATCCAGACCCCCTGGGTCAAGTCACCTTCATTAGTACCTTGTGCATATGCTCATACACAGACGAGGCTCTGGCGGAAGCTTTCATCTCGACTAAGAGGTCGCAAATTGAAATCTTCAGTGTAACCAGAAACCTCCTTTACTAAATGCGAGTAAACCAGCCATAAGAGAAAATATTCCTATTCGGGCAATAGCTGTTAGAGGTGCGGTCAGTTAGTTTTTGATATAATACTCTAGTTGGTACTAAACTGGGTACTATACAGCTGAACAATGGAGGAGGCTCTGACGAAGATTCCAGGCCAGGTCAGACGGTCGTCGTTCACATTATGAATTGTCATCTACAAAATGTATTAAATCTTAAACCATACGAATCCTGGGCTCCAAGGAGAAAGGCTAACCAACGCTAATAAAATGAAGCCGCTAGTGTGTGATATATAGATGATGTTGTCATCCATTTATCGCACAATCAGGAAGATCATACAACAGTAGGTAATAATAGATACCTACTGGACAGGTATAGGTATGTCTGGCGAGAAATGCACGCTGCCATGCCACTCGTATTGGTATATAAAGATACATACTTGTATAAACTCATGCCTTAATCTCTCCGCCTAGAGACAACAGTTCGCGATCTGCTTCTGTTCTTTGAGTTTTCTCTACTGTCATTAAATCTTTGAAATCCACCGGATTCGTATGATGAACTTTTATATATTCAATAAATTATTAATTTCACTCCTGCATTTTCTGCGAGATTGGACCCGGCATGCCTGCCCACTTACATGTAGGTATGTGCCTTACGTTCTAGGTGTATCTTTCACTCATTACTCATTTATTCTACGCACCCAAACTACCTTACCTTACACAACTTGCAATTTATCTATAATTAAGTTTTTAAAAGAAATTCGAAGCAATCAATACACATTAATTCACTCGTAAAAAAATAAACGAAACGCGTGTACAAAACACAATTAGTATACTTTTACCCACGCTGGGTTACGAACCCAGGAGCGTGACCGCGACGCCGGGGACCCCGACAGTATAAATCACAATTAATTGGCCACACAGGCGATGTATTTAAGTAATCATTGTCGTAGTAGCTCACGATATGTAGTAGCCATCGGTCTTTTGGGCCTGTAGGTATTCGAAATTTAAATTATGAAATTCTGAAATGTTTGTCTGATTCCTTTCTCTTGTAAAATCGTTTTGTAGTTAAATACTGTAATTATGATAGATTGTTATGTTGGAATATGGAATGAAATATTGAGTTCGTTGACACTTAAGTGTTGTCTCTTGCACTGGACGTGGACGGGTGTTAAGCGGCCCAACTAACTCGCAGTAGTAAGGGGAAATAAACTAGCAATTAGCCATTCGTAATTGTGAATGTCGTAATACCTGACAGCACGCATGTGTGTGAAACGTTTTTTGGTGATTTTTGTCAGTGCTAGATGGTATTTGGTATTTCAACATGATGCTGACTGTAAGATTTTATCAAAATATATGATTATAATTCAGTTTATCTTAAAAAGTAATGGATAGTCTCCTAGGAATATTTTGCTGTAACTAAAATGGTGAGGTTAGGTTAGCTCTTACTGCCCTTAGCACCCAGTTTCCAAAATTCACCCTGTAGGCATTCAGTTTGTACTAGTGAACATGTCAATTTTCTGAAATTTATTATTACTTGATAATGCCAATAATTCTTTGTACCTTTCACAGAAAATACTCCATTGAATTTAAACATCCTAAATATAATTACATGATTCTTTTGTATCGTGAAATATATCCACCAAAAAGCGGTACCTCTAGTACAAAACACAACAAACAAAGATAATCCATTCGTCACATATGCTGCTTGAATTCAAAGCAGAATATGCCTACACCCAGCAAATTACATGGACAATTATCGAGATAGGAAAAGGTGACCAATTTATAAAAATAATACAAAAGTGAGCACAAAGGCCATTGTTTACCGCCAAAATTGGGAGCGAACGTGAAAACAAAAAATATGCGCCTGACAAACAAGCCGAAACGAGTGCCAACTTCGATAGGCAATAGGCATTTAATCAAAACGTTGTATGCTCTTTGAAAAAAAAGTAAACGTTCAATTTTCACCAAACCATGTTTTACGGTGGCGGGGCGTCAGCGCTCCACAAAGGCTGATTATCGGAGCCGAGGCAGGTCATTATCTAACGCCCACCGTGTTTATTTTTCTCAGATAAAGATTAGCCAGAGTGTTTTGCTATTGGCGGGGTGGTGTGTTGAGGTGAGAGGGGGCGTGTTTGGGCGTGCTCGTTGTCGGGTGCCGCCCCCGGTTGTCGCCGAGTGCCGTAGATGAGTGTCCCTGGACGTCGCGTACGCACCGTCATGCGGGGCCCGTAGCGCGAGAATCATGCTCGATATCAAAAGCTCTGCCGACTACCTCAGTCGGTCGGGTACTTTCACCAATTTCTCTATGTTATTTGCGGGTGAATATTCTTTGTATATTTTCTATTGTATTCTGTGTTGTGTGGTGTTTTGTGACACGTGAAGTGATGTGGCCTCATAGGTTTAGTTAGCAGAGGTAGTAAGTACAAGAGGTTGTAATCGTGTGCGCTGAATGAATGTTCCTTCAATGCAATAGTTTATGTTACCTTACCGGCTCGTACGTTAGCAGCCGACCGTTCACTTTTTTATTAGTCATTTAATTATTATCGCCGTTATTCAATTAAGTTGGTATAATGATTACGATGATGACATAATTGTCTCAGACATAATTGTTTTTTATATTACGTAAGTACTTTTTTTTATTTTTAGCTAGGTTCATATTTTATTGTTATCTTCGTTCGGAGGTTTAAAACATTTTAAGCACTGTATGTGGGTGCCTATGTGATTTTTTGCATATTTTTTGTACTATTTAAACACTTTACACAAGCGATCTGATAGGTAAATTATATTTTGAAAGTTTTATCATTCATGTAAGTTCTAAGTATTTTCTGTTCTTTAGAAAATGTTTTTAAATGGAGAGAAATAGGTATGAGTGGATAAGTATGTATTTGAAATTTAAAACTTTATACAGATGTGAAGTGGATGTAAAGTGGATGTGGGTCTAAGGGATAAGCATATAGCTGTGAAAAGTCTTTGTACTGAAATAAATCATTAACATTTTTTTTTGAAATTTTATGTTAAGATAAGGCCCTAGACGAAATTATTTTTGAATGTGTTTGCTGGTATGAAGGTGTTCAACTATACCTACCGATAGCGTATGGAACTTAGTGTTTTTATGCCAAGTTCTTGCCTTTTTCATGAGTTGTGTATGTTTATAATATGTACCTACATATTTGTGGACTAATGCACATTACCGAATAATTTGTTAAAGACGATATTTATTTGAGTAAACAAATTAGGTACTGCACATAGTCACGAAGTTCGCATCTCTGGGATGGCTCCGCAAAGTACTCACTAGAATACTAGATGCTCTCGACAGGTTGCAGCGACGTGCGGTCCGCATTATTGCTAATCCTGAAGTCACGAACACCCTTGGGCCTTTGCAGATGCGTAGAGATATTGCGTCTTTGGCAGTATTCTACCGTCTCTACCATAGTGAATGTTCTGATGAGCTCTTCTAATTAGTCCCACGCTCTCCTTTCCTTCCCAGGACAACACGTGCTGGGCTAAGATGCCATCCGTATACGGTGCAAAATATACCTGCCAAAACCAAGCGTTTGAGTGACTCATTCCTATTCCACACCACTAAGACCTGGAATTCCCTGCCAGCTCACGTGTTTCCTTCTTCCTACAGTCCCGGGTCCTTTAAGCGGCAAAGCATGACAAGGCATCTGATGAGGCCGCCAAGCTGAGGGCCACCATTGTAAACATGTTGCATGGTACATGCTAAGCATTAGTCAGCCAGTTTATTAAAATGTTGTAATAAAAGTTGCGGCTGAATATCAATCAGGCCGATAGTTGTACGGCGCTGCTTAGTTATCGCCCTAGGCATATAATTAAACGGCTGATTAAGCTAGTTGGCTGCGACATACCTATAGGATAAGTACACCTACAACTCGTGCGAGTTAACATGGCACCTGGCTTGGGGCTTTGCGCGGGGGAGCGGGAGGCGTGTATGCTGACGCTACTAGCCTCGCACGGCGAGAGCGGGGTCGCGCGCGGGGAAGCGGGAGGAGGGTGTCTTCAAGGCAGGTGCCATGTTAACTCGCACGAGCTATAAGTATAGTCATCTTTATTATTTTAAGGTACGTGGTAAGATAAGGTACACTTCCCTACATTAGTATCTACATATTTTTGTTGTAATTTTATTTAGAGACAGACAGATGGTATTCACCACTCTAGAATCTGTAGGATTTATGTAATCAATGCTGAGATGGTGCCTTATTTGGGTTCGCACAGTGTGCTATGTTGCACCCATAGATTAATGAATACCAGCTGTATAAAATAATAATAATTTAATACCTTCATATACCAAATGTAACTTTTACGTATATATATCCACTTATATATTATGAGATGCACATAAACAAAATATTTTTCTTTCCTTCTTATTTTCTTTCTTAATGAGATTGACTTCGCACTTAGTAGGTATCAACTTGGTATAAATACCAAGCAAAAAATAAAAACCAAGCTAATATTAATTTAATATTCCTATAATAGGTATTACAAATACGTAAATGCTCGCTTTTGCTTCATCTTCCGATAAGCAATTTGGTTTGTGTAGTTAGGTAATTTAATCTATGAGTAGGCTCCTACATGCCTCCCTGGGTCAGCCGGGGTGCGAGGGATATGTCGATGACTCCGGCCCAGCACCACGACCCACAGTCGGCGTGCGGTTTTAGTCGATTCGAGTCCGACATAACCTACCCTTCCGGCTCCGGCAGGGGGGAGGGTATCCGAGGGGACTTCCGCACGAAAAAAAAGGCTCCTACATGCCTTATTACTGTTTTATTTGTAGTTAAGCGGGTGATTAAATAAATAAGTTTATATATGCCTGTAACTCACCAAGAAAAATGTAATACATGTAAGTCTTATTCATTGGTGACAAGCACGCGGGTGATTTGGTTCGGCCGGACGCGTCCACGCGAGTATTATTTAGTTGTTTTAGGTGGTGCCTGTATAATTGTGCTACGAGTTAAAATTATTATGAATTTGAGGTAAGTGCAAAGCTTGAATTATTATTTGGTGGCTATTAGTAGTAGCTTTATAACATTTTATATAATAATATAGCAAGGGAACTAAAAATAAGGTGTGGGTCTTATTCCCGTCCGCTTTTTGTGTTTTTATTTACTTTTCATATTGTTATCCTCGGAAATTAATTGTTTCTAAATTTAAATTTTCTTTCAGTTCCGGTATAATTGTGGACCAGAAATGTCTGAATCATAGACCTGTGCCACTTGGATTGAAAATCAACAGAAATATTTAACCTATAAATTAATAAGACAGCCTCCGTGGCGTGGTGGTAGTGAACGCGACTGCCATGCAGGAGGCGCGGGTTCGATTCCCGCTCAGTGCAAATATTTGTATGCATGAATATGGCTATTTGCATTGGTCTGGGTGTTTCTATGTATAATATGCATGTTTTTACAAAAAAAAAGTATTTAAGTATGTTTATCCGCATTCTAGATTCCATAACACAAACTAGTTAAGCTATGCTTACCATGGGTCTAGATAGCGTTGTGTAGAATGTTGAGAAATTTTATTTAATATTATATAGCATTTTTTAATTTTCAATAATTTCTGTGAAAATAAACCTATCAATTATATTTTTTTATGCCATAGATTACTTAGTATAATATGAAATCTGTACTAATTTTTTACAAAACCCCGGTTACCCTAAAAGTAGGTACCCTCATTTTAATTGACAAAGTTATAATAAGCAGTTTTAATTTTCGGTCAGGTTTTTGCGGGAAGTTACACATTTCTATATTTTTAAAAGCCTTTTAGGTGTACTGTCCGGTTGATGTCATTCCATGTTGGCATCGCCATTGATGCCAACGACCCAACTCTTACGTTTCACAGCATAGAGCATTAACTCTGTATTCACCTGAAACAGGAAAGAACAAGCTACCCTTTGTTCTGTTGTACGTGTTTTCTATCTAGGACTAAAATAGAGAGTTTTAATGACAGTTACACTCGTAACTCATTGTGAACGCTCATAGACTAATAGCATACAAGCTGGCCTATATGTGTTTAGAAGTCATTACCATACACGTTGACTTGTTGCAATGACAATCGCCTGAATATAAACTTCTTTTTTTTTGTACAGCCCGTAGTTTTTTATTCATACTTCTCAAAGAATCAAAGAATCAATTTAATTTATTCAGTTTGGGCACATAAAGAGCACATATGAATGTCATAATTTTACAATTATGTCATTTACTTATGTCAAGAAATATAAAACGTAGTAAATAAGATAAATCATTGGAAAATGATTCTCAACAGCCCACAAACGAGTGAACAACTTTATAAATCCTGAGTTCTCTTCTAGGCCTTTTTACCCGACTGCCAAAGGAAGGAGGGTAATGTTTTTAGACGGAGACTTTGAAGGGCAATCCAGTAGGTACGCTGTTTGGCAAGTAGTCTAACTATTGGCTGGCATGGCTTATTAAAATTTTATAATGCAAACCATGATTTTTAATGGCTCAAAATTAACAAGATAGTTGTTTTTGAATTCTAAATTTAGTATTACATACATATGATTTGCGTTTTGTCGTACAACCACTTTGTCTTTGATTGTTGGTCTTTGATTTGAAATATTTCCTCTTTAGTGAAGAATTTCAAATTCAAATTTATAAATTCATTTAGCTGGTACATTTAGAGTTTTGAAAACAGTCATTCATTTGTTTTTCCTCATTATTTATTTTTTTGGCGTTGCTTACCTGGAGGTAAGCACAGAAGTACAGAGGAAGAACAGAAAGTTCTTACCGCACAATGGAAAACTTGAAATATCGGTATATTTACGAGTGCGAGTTCTACTGGCACCCGTGCTGCAGAAACAGCTCGAAGGATTAATGGTGTGTACGGCGCTGGTGTAGCAAGAGAAAGCACGGTACGTTTTTAGTTTCAACGTTTTTGTTCTGGAAATTTCGAACTTCACCAATCCCGTGGACGGCTGGAGACCAAAGTGGAAAATAAAGAATTAAAGACTATTGTGGAAGCGGATACAACACAAAGCACTTCAGAGATAGCTGCAGGCTTCGGGGTAAGTGACAAAACTGTATTAATCCACATGAAGCAAATAAGTAAAGTAAAAAAACTTAAACATAAGGAACCTCATGAATTGAGTGAATCGAACTTGCAAACACGTGTAGACTGCTGTGTTACTTTGCTCAATCGACAGAATAATGAAGGGGCTTTAATTCGAATGGAGGAAACCTGTGAGGAAAAGTGGATACTGTACGACAATCGGAAACGCTCGTTGCAATGGCTGAACCCTGAAGATCGACCTAAATCCTGCCCTAAACGAAAACTTACTCAGAAAGAATTACTTGTGAGTGTTTGGTGGACTAGTGCCGGTGTCATTCACTACAGCTTTCTAAAATCTGGCCAAACGATTACGGCAGATATCTATTGTCAGCAACTGCAAACCATGTAGGAAGATTTAGCTGCTAAACAACCGATATTGGTCAATCGCTCTATGTCACTGCTGCTTCACGACAACGCAAGACCACGTTAAGTTAAGTTAGATGAGCTACAATTGGAATGTCTACGACATCCACCGTACTCCCCGGACTTTGCTCCAACAGATTACTATTTTTTCCGGCATTTGGATAAGTTCTTACAAGGAAAAAACTTCAACTACGATGCGGCAGACCAAACCGCCTTCAAAGAGTTTATTAATTCTCGCCTCCATAGTTTTTTTGTAAAGGGATCAATGAACTACCTATGAGATGGCAAAATTGCATAGATAACAACGGTGCATACTTAGATTAATTAAACGTATTTTACAAAAAAAATTGTGTTTATATTCCTCCCGTACAAAACGGCAATTTCATATGTAAGGACCTAATACTTACTACGATTTTCACTCTCTCTAGTAGGTCGAAATAATAATGATAGTTGCTTGTGTAAAATAACATCAGCTTTACTGCTTATACCTACTAATTTGCAAAGTAAAAGGGGGTAAAAAATAATAAAAAATAAGGGGAAATGCTAAGATAATTGATATTAAAATTAAGAGCCAGAATCCTGATAATAACACCGGAAGACGTAAGTCGGTACCTATATTTTCATTCTACCCATCTAATCATACAAACTAACTTGTCTATCCGTGTAGGTGTGTAAATGTATATGTGTATATGTATATATAAATACTTAATAGTGTAACATACTGCCTGAATATGCTGCCCAACCTATCCAAAGGTTGCCTAGAAAAGATTGTCTCTGTCCCATAAGACCGCTAAATTGTCTATTCCCACGCAAATTTTACCATCGAGCATTTTCAGAACTCTTAAGACGCCTTCAAGGCATAAATAAAACAAGACAGCAGGACCCTGTCACCAGACAACAAAGACTAATGCAATCCCACTTTACATACAAATAGACAGGCTGTTAGTGATATTAATAATATCTTAATAATACCTACGTAATAAAAAATATTTATTTCGGATCCTAGATAAGCAGGTTTTACTGGCAGGTACTAAACTGAGTAAAAAGTATCTATTTATAGACGTTTGGCACCTATTAAGGGATGGAGGCACTTGAGGGTAGTTACGTCTGCGCTCAAGGGGCTGAAAGCTTTCGTAAAAAGGGATGACGCTATCTTTAGTATCATCAACGTTTGGTGAGATCTTGAGTGAAGTGTGGTAATGGCGGCTTATTGCGTAGAATTTTTTACTTTAAAATAGCATGGATTTATAAGTCCGTAAAGATGTGTTTCTTAGTACGCAGTAATTTCTATATAAATGAGTAGTCATATTTAAAAAAGTAATAGAATTAGACATAAGAGTGACAAAATTTATAGTGCTTATTCACTATAAATTTTGTCAAACGAGTTTTTAATGATCATACAGGTAAATATTATATGAAATGGCAATGGTTTTATTATTATCTGTTCTGTGGCAATGTATGCAATCTGCATGAATTAAAAAAAACTTAGTTTAAATAAAGTGCGTGAATTGAGCGGTAGTCTAAACTTACCACCATAAATAAAATAATTAGCTTTTTAAATATTAGATGCAGAACAATATCATTTTAAGACATTTTAGCTTAGCTTAACTAGCTCAGGTTATGGGATCTCAAATGCAGATAAACATACTTAGTTACATTTTTGGTAAATACACAGGTACTGTGGTATAATTATATGATTGCTGTATGATCGTTATAGTTAAAAACTAATCTACTTAATTATGACTGCATGAATGATACTTTCATCTGCAGAATCAAATAGAATTGTAGTTACAGTGTCTTAATACTAAAATAACAGCTTTTTAATGATTGCATACTCTTTTGCCCACTGTGCCCTTCCACCTGTACCGCGGACCTGATAATAACTGAATAAACTGACCGGAAACTTATAATAAAAATGTGTCTGTCTTTCTGTCTATTTGTTCCGGCAGTTCCGGATAGTTTACAAAGTTACTAGGCCGCTTTAGATGGATTCGTTGCTGCAGGTAGCTGATATTACAAGGTGTAACTTCAATTGCTTCTATTTTAGAAGACGTACACCAAACGTAATACAGCAATAGGTAGAGTGACTTCAGGTAAAATGGCACACCATAAGGTTTTTTGGAAATAAAATATAAAAATATTAAGAATTGATCAGTTTTTGTTGGTTAAATTAAATTAAAGGACTCTTTGAACTCAACATTACTCAAAAAATATTCATTTAAGGTTATTAACTATCAAACAAAATTTAAATAAAAGTTTTGTTTAATTTTGGCATATCTTAAAAAAATAATTGTGGTAGGGTAATATGGCCTAGTGTCTAGTGCCATATCTTTGGGGGTCCTGCCAATACAAATACAAATACTAATTTAAAAAAAAAAACATTAGACCTGTCCTTTTACGTAGGCACTGCTGAAGTGACACGGAGATGAAATGTGTGGAGTCCAGCGTGAAGATCGTGTGAAGAACTTTCGCATTCGTGGCAGGCTCCGTGTATGTAACATCGCCGATAAAATGCAAGAGAGCCAACTTCACTCGTGCGGCAAAAAATGGTGTACCACGTAGCTGGCCATTATATCCTCCTTTGCCATATTGACCAGCTTCGTAGTGGTCATAATGGCCGTAGTCATGTTTCTGACAAATATAATTTCTAACTTTTAAACTAGTGAACAAAGTGCTTTAAAAATATCGCCACACATTTATTATTTAGAGAACAAGAATGAGTGGAACTTACTAAAAAGTAGATCAAAAAAGCTAATTTTAGGTCTTCGCGCGCACAGGCCACATATTGACTCGCCGCAACTCAGGAATTGACAGAGGGGTAGAGGGAAGGGGCGCGACATACGCGGGTACCTACATCGCTTGTGTTGCTTAATTTCGGAGAAATTGACAGACCATATTGACAGAGTAGGCCTCCGTGGCGTGGCGGTAGAGCACGCGACTGACACGCAGGAGGCGCGGGTTCGATTCCCGCTCAGTGCAAATATTTATATGCATGAATATGGCTATTTGCATTGGTCTGGGTGTTTCTATGTATAATATGTATGTATTTACAAAAAAAAAAAGTATATAAGTATGTTTATCCGCATTCTAGATTCCATAACACAAGCTATAAAAAGCTTACCATGGGTCTAGATAGCGTTGTGTAGAATGTTGTGGAAAAAAAAAAGAAGAAAAAAAAATACCCGAAATTAATCTATCAGTAAACATGGTGAAGGTGCGATTTAGACAATTTATTTATGACTTTGCTAAGGATATTGGACTGATCTTATTTATGTGAGTAGCCATAGTTAAAAAAGCTTAAGCTATACATATATTTATATATTATCTATATTCTAAAGTCTAGCCCCGCGTGGATGTCAGTTGTCGTGATATATTATACAGATTAGTTTGACCACAACCCTAATAATAAAAAATGATAGTTGATAGTTTCGCATTTACCGTGAACAAACAGTCAGACAAAAAAGATTTCAAAAGAAAAACTTTTATGATATTTTTAAATACTTATCTCCAATGTAAAGACACAAAATCCATATGATATGGATATGGATTTTGTGTCGTGGTATAGGGGCAGTGTTGTGGCATAGGGGCAGATTAGACCTTGAGAAAGGACATAGGCTATGTTTGAACGCAATAACCGACATCCACGCAGGCGGAGCCGCGGGCAAAAGCTAGTTTAATATATAGATAACTAGTTTTTGCCCACGGCTCCGCCCGCGTGGATGTCGGTTATTGCGACCAAACATAGCTGTCCTTTCTCATGGTCTAACCTACCCCTATACCAAATGTCATCAAAATCGGTTCAGTGGTTAAGGCGTGAAAGCGTAACATACAGATAGACAGACAGAGTTACTTTCGCATTTATAATAAGTATGGATACTTTTATTTTACTTCCTGATTTGATTGTATCACTGACATGAGTTCTAATGTAGATAGCATAATAATTAATTCAGTCATTGAAATGCACACGGGACAGCGTTATCGCTTAACAAAATCTCGTCCATATTTATTTTATTGTACTACATTAATATTCAGCATTACATTTTCACATTCACATTATTAAATGTACAAGCGTTTAATTTATTTGCGGTAGGTTTATAGTGCGTCAGTCGTGTGCACACATGTGGGTACTTGTTTCATACAAAATAAACAATATAATAATAATAAATATTCCACAACATTCTACACAACGCTATTTAGACCCATGGTAAGCTTAATTAGCTTGTGTTATGGAATCTAGAATGCGGATAAACATACTTAGATACTTTTTTTTTGTAAATACATACATATTATACATAGAAACAACAACATTATAATTAATCATCATCTACCTGCCCTTGTCCTGCATAACCAACTCCTAACACAAACAATTTAGCTTAACTAGAGGGTTAGGGGGATTATTAGTAATTTTGGTTCTAATATTCTTAAAAAAAAATATAGAAGAAATTACTTAATTATGTCACCTGTATTATGCACAAATTTATTAATAATACTTAGTGTTTTTTCTTATGTTAAGTATTAACATTAAATATACTTAATAAGATAACGACACAGCTCTCTCCTTCTCCTAGCCTTTTCTCAACTCGCGGCTGAACTTCGTTATTATCTGGGAAGCGGCTGCCGTCTGACCTGCACAACCCACCAGAGATATCGAAATATAGATAGAATCAGGTTGTCTATGACAGCCTCTGTGGTGTGGCGGTAGTGAATGCGACTGCCACGCAATAGGCGCGGGTTCGTTCTCCGCTCGGTGCAAATATTTGTATGCATGAATATGGATATTTGTATTAGTCTGGGTGTTTCTATCTTATATGTATGTAATAGTATCTAAGTACTTATGTTCATCGGCATTCTAGATTCCATAACACAAGCTAGTTAAGCTTACCATGGGTCTAGATAGCGTTGTGTAGAATTTTGTGGAATATTTGTGGATTATGTACGACCTTTACGAGTCCGACTACTGGTGCTGATGCCTATAGATATTTATTAGTAGCAACCGGAACCGTCGGCTTAACTTGCTTAACGATAATGACGTAGGTTTACGTATTCACAAATCACATACTTACTACAACAAATGTCTGTCAATAATCTGGCTGGTCTTTTATATTGGTATTTTTTTTCATGTATAAAAAATGTACAATACCTATAAGTATTGCCAATTTTTCGGCAAAATTTAGTTAAATTTTACCAAAACTTAGTTAAATTTTGCCAAAACTTAGTTAAATTTTGTCAAAACTTGTTAACTTATGAATAAACAGGTAACAATGATATAGATTCTAGAATTAAATAAATACGCACTATTTATTTAAATTCTAGAATCTATATCATGATATTAAAATGTATGCTTAGTTTAGGTAACACAAGGATTTATTGATTATGTTAACTCCTTATAATTTATGTGGCAACACTTGGTCATACATACTATTGTAGTCCGTTAGTGGTCAGTACTATACAATAATTTCAAGATTCGTGTTTGCATTGACAAAAAGCGATCAATTTCTAAGATTCATATTATTCAACTAAGTATATGTTTTATACATATTTTAAAATTCAAGAACTTGTGTTAGGTTTTTTCCGTCTCTACGCCTAATACACTGCTCTGTGACTGTGTAACTAGCCGATGATAACGCCATAGTATAATAAAATACCGTAATAACCATTCATTTTATTTCCAGATGCCTCGTACAAAAGCACATGGTCTACACATGCTACGTCACAATCGTCACAAGGTAATTGCTCCGTATTATTAAGTTTTACGTTCTTTTGTTTTTAGAACTCTACCCTGGCCCTTATTCTGAGTGACAAACCGTTTCATAACTACAAGCGTTCGTTGATATGCAATAATAATAACGGTAATTAACGCGAACATTTAAGTTGGTCTGATTTTACACCATATCCTTTTATTTCTAGCCTAATTATAATTCACCGTCTTCTCACGTTACGAATGCGTTTGAAACACGATGTCACTCGGAATAATACCCATGAACGCCCGACGGTGTAATATAGGCGTAATTACAGGCCTACCTTTTAAAATACTTCGTACATAATATATAAGGGATTAATTCATAATAAGTAGGTGCATAAAATGTATATTAATTGTGTAGGGGCAAGACATGACTAACACAAACAGTGTTGTGTCTCACCATAAAAAAATCTTTCCTACGCCTTAATTCGCGTTAGAATAATTCAGTTAGGTATATTATAATAGATGTACTTAGTTGGATGGATAAATTAAAATATAAAAAAGAATCGGTGTTTATTGTCCTTTATTTGGATATGTGTGCCATAAAATGTATATAAGTACAAATATAACATACTAGCTTTTGCCCGCGGCTCCGCCCACGTGGATGTTGATTACCGCGACCAAAGATAGCCTATGTCCTTTCTCATGGTCTAATCTACCACTATACTACTTAGTGGTTTAGGCGTGAAAGCGTAACATACAGACGGACAGACAGATAGAGATACTTTCGCATTTATAATATTAGTATGGATTTGCAACGGGTATATAGGATATCTACAGGTAGCAAGTTATTCAAAAAAAATACCAGTCTACCTTCCAGTTTATTTGTTAGCGCTAATCTCCGAAGAGGCTGGGCTGACTTTGATGGAATTTTTACTGTAGGTAGCTGATATTATAACTATTATAAGGAGTAGTTACCTTTTGTTACTTTAAATTTTGGATAAAATACCTAGTACCAAGGGTTCCGTGAAAATACATTAAAACCCAACCGAAGTTCACGCGAATGTAGTAAGAGTCATCAAAAATAATATGGTTAATGCAGTAACTAATATGGATGCATTCAATATTAACATTCTACGGTATTACCGAGCAAAGGAAGCCAAACTAAATTAACTCGTTCCTGTTCACTAGTTTCAATAACCGAAAACAATGCTGCTCATTTATTCACACAAAAGCTTAATTCCACAAATTGCCTAAAAGTCCAATACAAAGCGGAAGCAAACGGATCTAGGCAATATGACGTCACCGTGTCATTTCACGCGCGAAAATCAAAACAATGGGCGCCCTAAAATATTACATGCGAGCGTTCAGCGAACCGGAGCGCCGCGTGTCCGCCGCGCGCCGCAACAATACAAACTTAATTCTTTGATTGACACTTACAATATTTCGATAACTGATGCAATATTTAGATGATTATCATTTTAGCGCACTGTGCGCCGCATTATCGTTGCTTCGTTTCGCTTCTCGCGTTATGTGGATTGACTTATGAATGCGAAATTTAATGTATTGTTTAGATGTTAAGTGTGACTGTGGTGTAAATATAATACTTAGGTAGAAATTTTAGTTGTGAAATGGAAATTAAGATGATGAATGTTTTGGAATATAGAATAAAGAATGGGAATATTAAAAAAGTTTTAGGCAATAATTATTTCCAATTTTTTATACAAACTAAATATTTCGCACGTTTAACTATTAACTATCCGCTCGTTGCGCAAATTAAATATTTTTTAACCACAGAATGTCGAATTGGATTTAATTAAATGTGATGTGTAGAGGAAGTAAATAACATAATTTCATTCTAAATGACTTATTCTAATACGGTGTAGTTTTCGAGATAGGTAAAGTATTAAACAATAAATCTCGTAAATACCTTTATCTAAATATAACGAAGGGTCACTTGCACTCTCAAATTATCTATTTACTTATAAAGATATTATGTAAATACGTCCCGGTACCTCGTTTAACCATATTGTTAACCATGGTACTGTGCTCCATCTAAATCATTGACTAAAACCACTAAAACTTAACTTATTAAAATTAAATTTCAGGTGCCTAAATTTTTTTTTCAAATAGGTACTGAATGATAACTTCTTCTAATAAATATGTCATATGATATTCATAATACAATATTGTAAGTGTCAGTATTGATCACCGAGCCCCCAACCACGCTTACAAACGATTTAACCGCACCCAAGGGAGCGTTTACAGCGGCTTACTTTGACACCTCTCCGGGACGTAGGGCTATAGGGTGCGAGAGGACTCTCCAAGGTTTTTTTATATAGCTACTAACTTTTTATTGTGACTTAAAGGCATGTTGATTGTGGAACGTACTTACGCGGTATTCAGTCAAAACTGATCAAACGGCTTGAATTATTTGCAAAGTTTAGGTTTACGTCAGAGCATTAGCTAGATAGAGCTGTGTTGTGTTATCTTTAGTTCAGATCTAAATTGTCCTTTGTAAAATATGCCAGTATTGCCAGTTATTATAATTACTAGCTTCTGCCCGCGGCTCCACCCGCGTAGATGTCAGTTATCGCGACCGAACATAGCCTATGTCATTTCTCAAGGTATAATCTACCCCTATACCAATTTTCATTAAAATCGGTTCTGTAGTTTAGTCGTGAAAGCGTAACATACAGACAGACAGACAGAGTTACTTTCGCATTTATAATATTAGTATGGATACTGTTTACCTATTGTGGATAAAAGAGTTGACTCTGGTGTTCAACATTGCCGATTACATTTGCAGTGTTTGAAAGATCAGTTTTCAATTGTATGAACACGCATATTATTATTTTTTTATGCTGGAGCAAAATTTTTTACTTGTGACGTGAATCATGATTCGATAAACCGTCTCAGAAAATAAACGATACATGACTATTGCATCAGCGAAGTCAGGTCCAAATGTGCCACTCAGTCCATAATTGCCTTAATTTTTGGCAACATTCTATACATAAATACTATATTGGTGTACCTACTTGTTTGGCATATTTCTTGTAAGTGAACAATTTCTACAGAAATAAAACCGTTCGATTGTTTAATAATGTTCAACTTTTTACAAACATATTCACCAAAAACGTTAGTAGTTAAAATGAACCAATATTTTAAATCTCAAGTTTTAACGTCAGCGAGACATTGCGAACGCCTGCGAAAATTAGCTAAAAGTGGCTTTCGTCACCGTTGTCTGCGCTCTTCGCACTTGTAAGTTTATTAGTATGCTAGAGAGGGATGGAAAATTCAGGAAAACCGCTTCAGGCATCACGAGGGAAGCGGCAAGCACCCTATTGTTTTGCACTCTCTGAAGCGCGAACCGTTCGTACTTATGGCTGTATAAGAGTTGTAATTTAGAACGAAAATTTTGCGCTTATGTATAAGGGCAGGGTTGTACATACCCGCTGTTTGTATGGGTGGATTGAAAAACATCATGGTGGAAGGTATTTGAAGGTTATGGTTTGCATTCTTTTGTTATAAATAGTAGGTACATTAATCAGCATTTCTTATTAATAGAAAAATAAAAAGTGCCAACGCCGACTCAACGCAATTTATAAAAAACATCAATGTGAACCTTTGAGAATGCCGTAAGGCGAAACCGGTCAGGTCTAGAAATAAAGTCAGTGGAAAAGTACAAGTGTGTTATTCAATATGTGTAGCAGATTCCACCAAGCGCCATCAATCTACAGTATAAACAGTATAAAAGAAATCCTTACATGACAATCACTTCATTGTTCTCGTGACTTCTAAGTTTGCCTTTGTAATCATGTACGTACCGTACCTAACATGGTCGATGGGTCCTACGTACCTGTATGGGCCAAAATACAATTTTTTTATGGTAAAAGCATATTATCGATATAATTAATCGTGTGAGTTATAAAAAAACAATTCTGCAAGGAAACACAGTTTTTATTGAAGTATAACGGCTTATGTGACATGAATTAAATCGTATAAAGGCCAAAGAGTAGTACGAGGCATTTTTTAAATTTTGGGCCAATCAGCCACATTGCCCCTTATACGTTTCTCAATTTGCTAAACTACTAAGTTTTCAGTTGGATATTTTAAATATTTAAAAAAATACGTAATCATTTTATTCATTTACAGAAATAAAATATGATTAGGCTTTATACCTACTACAATTTGTTTACTCATGCTAAAGGTTTTTAGTATTCTTGTGAGAGGAAAAAAACAATTCACATGAGTAAAAAGGAAATACACGTTTTATGGAGATTTTTTGAACCAAAATAATTTTAGTGTAAACTAACGTAATGAAGACCCCGAAACAAGTAGGTACATCTATGTCATAAAACAAGGATAATAGTTGTCTTAGCAAATAAGCGAAATTTCGTAAACTTCGTTTTTATCAATCATAAAATATAACAAATTTAAACTTTGGAAGCCTCTCCTGTAAAGTTGTCATTTTTCACTTTGACCCTAATACATAGGACCCATTGATATTTAAACACTCACAAAGAAATCAAAACATATAGGGAAGGTACTTCTCATTGACTTATGTATAAATGTAGGAATACCATCTACCGTACATATTTCCATTGAAGAGTTTCGAGTATATACGTAACAAGGTAACAATATATTATAGTAAATCTATCGAATGAAATAGTTGTAAAGGCACTAGGTACTACATTAAAATGGACCCAGCATTTTCATAATACATTTCACTTGACCTATAATATTTATAAATATGCCAAGCAGTGGACTATAATAATAGTTTAATAGATTGATTGTTTGATTAATAATTATGAATTACGTCTACTTACATTTTTAAGATATACCCATTGAAGTTGGTTAAAGGCAGTTTACAAAGCTTTGCATATAATACAAATCTAGTGAGAACATTATTATAAACCATTCAAACACAGACATGGGCTCACTGAATACATTGCAAGTACAAAGCGTATTAACTCGGTGCTTAAGATTCAAAATCCAACAATATGGGTTCTTATTACGCCCTACTTTCTCTGAATAAATAGTTTTGACACGAACGCCTTTGAAGTGGTGTAATGAGATATCTAATCTGTGGTTTGAAAGCACAGACAAACCAAATTGTTTTTAGCGTTGTCAGATGTACAAAAGGGGTTGGTGTTTTATTTGGTTTATAGCTGGTTGATGAATTCGTGTCATGGCATCGGCATACTTACACGAAATAATTTATTTAGTATAGCATATAGTAGTACTGTTGAAGTATACTTGTTTTAGTACGCTGCACTGTAAATGATGAAATAATTTTACAATGCGGTCGATTTACGGTGAACATACAATTATATTGCGATATAATATATGTTCACCGTATGGCAAATGTTTAAACTACCAACAATGGCAGTCAGCCATAATAGTCTAATCTCTAATTAAACCAAGTTCTAAGTTAGAAAATCTTAGTTAAGTATAGCTTTCTGCAAAAAGAGTTTATTTGTTCAGTTTCTGTGTTCATCAAGTGTTCATTCTGTGAAATTTCTTATGGCGTAGGTACAGTCAGCATAGATCAGATCGATCTTAACAAACATAGTACTAAAACTGATTTTAATGTTAATCTTTATCTTAATGTTCTGATATTTGGTACATTTTAGATTTAAATTGTATACAATGACAGTATACAATTTAAATCTATAAGTAAAGAAGTTGTTTGACTTAACTCAAAATTAGTGGTAAGTATTAAGACAATTTTGAGTACTTTGCTAGACAAGTTCGATCAGATACTGACTATAGTTCTTTCAGAATGAACACATACTTATATATTATAAGAATGTGTTCAATCTATACCTATCATCTTCTTTGAAATATTGATTTACAATGAAGTGTGGTGATGTGTAATGAAGAATTTTTGTTGGAAAATAAACTATACACCAGCCACTCATGTAGTAGCTTTATACAGGTTACACACACAAAACATATGAAAAGGAAACCATTGAATTTTGAACCAAATAAGATACTTATCGCCATTATTATTTAGGCAACCTCTTTTCTATAAAAAAAGAAACATCTTTAATATATATAAATCTCGTGTCACAATGTTTGTCCTCAATGGACTCCTAAACCACTTAACCGATTATAATAAAATTCGCACACCATGTGCAGTTCGATCCAACTTGAGAGATAGGATAGCTTACATCTTAATTTAGCGATAAGTGAATATCCACGCGGGCGGAGCCGCGGGCAACAGCTAGTATGGATATATATTCTTAATAAAGCTCGAATATATTATTGGTTAACCTTCGATTCTACGAGAATGAGTCCCGTTTAAACCCTGCCCCGAGCGCCGAGTAGCCAACACCCGAGTCACGTTCGTGAATCAGAAATTAATTTTAACTAAGTTACTGGGAATTGCATGTGGATGGTGTGGATTTTCATCGATTCGGGCAATTGCCAATTGCTCGTCTATTTAGACGACTAATCTAATTGGAAATGGATCTTACACTCGGAAATTACATTCGCATATTTGCTGAAGCTAGCACAGTAAATATTGACCAGGTACCGTACGTAGGTCCAATATGTACCTACGTACGGTACGGTACGTACGGCAGGTACATATTGGACAATATTGACAGAGTTTAGATGGACTAGAAGATTACAGGTCCTACACTTTAGATTTTCTCCGCGAGGTGTCACTTTTATTTTGTGTTTCTCATGTACTTATTAGCAATATGAATGTTTTATACCTACGCCTCTAAGCGTATTAATACCCTGCCTATATTAATATTTTTATTTAAAAAATACGCAACTATTTCATAGGTTACTAATTGAAAACGGACACAAAAGGATCCTAAATAAAAAATGAAAATTAAAACCAATTAATTACTCACCAACCTACTTATATCATTTAATTTATATTTACAAATGAAACAGAAATAGCAGTTAAGTACGTCCAACAATAACTAATCAATATAAATGAAAAAGAAACAAAGAATAACAAATTACCGTTCTTTCTTTTTCAATCTCTGTACCCCATCGGAGCAATAATGCTATTATTCTTTCCAAATACAATTATTTGTCAATATCTACAATAGATTTTGGACCTTGTGAATTTGAGCGCTCTCTCATTGACCAATAAAAATGTCCTCGCATTTAATTTGTTAAGTATTGAGAATGACGTGGACGCCGATTGAAAGTGAATTTAGTGTTTTTTTTTGACAAGAAATATAACTATTTAGCGATATGAATGTTGTTTAAAAGAAAATAAAAGTCCTAGTGTGGTAGACATGCAACAGTTTTGTCACTCTGAATTATTTCACTCAGTTGCGATGTCTTTGAATCGAAGTATTGACGCGGACGACTGTACAATTATTTGTAAAGTCGACGTGGCGGTACTCAAGTCGACTTTTTCAACGACTCGACTAGATGGGAATAAAAGCTGAGTTTTCAAAGTAGACGTAGCGGGAACTCGACATAATGGGACTCGACCTCGCGGGAACAAATCATAATTATCACGGTTTTTGCTCATCAGATGATAGACTAATCAACTATGTGACAATACTCGAAGCACTCAGAATTATTCTACTTACCCAATTATTATATATACCTACCTACTACCTATTTTATAATAACCACTCTCTATCAGGCGGACTGTGTGCTTGTGTGCTATAGTACCTATGAAATATGGAAAAGTTGCTAAACCCCACTTTTGTTCAGGTATTTAATACGAGTTATGGAATGAGAAATTGTCAAATGAGACGAAATCTTTAAATTGAGAATAAATGGCAATACAACTAATCTTCACATTACAATTAATTTATTCTAATATTGAATTTAAGCCATTTATAGTCGGACAAAACTGTATTTTTCAAAACCATAAAATACACTCGTATATTAGCCATTCGTTTCTTCGGGGGTGAAGAAGACCTCGAGGCATTTTCAAAATAGAATAGAACAAATTTCAACTCTATCCCCTTTATAATATGACGTGCTATTGATAGTTCTTGATATTTGTATGATTAGGATCTCTTTGATGCTCTCAATACGATTTCACGCGTTGTTAGTGTTAGAGCAATATTGTGGAAGGTCCTTTGATTTGGGTGTATTTTTGATTCCATGTTTCACGGTGTTTGAACGCTCACAGGGGAACAACATAGAACCTGATAGTGACATTTGTAGAAGAACAATATTTACTGAGCAATGACCTTTGATCTGAAAATACTGGGAGATAATAAGAATTATAGGTATTAAGAAAATTACACATATTTTTATATCTCTTAAAAGTTCTCACTTACTGGTAGGTGAACACATAGTCATGTAATACCTATATGCTCTTCGATTTGCCAAAATAGATAATCTTGCTAGTTGAGCAGTATAAAAAAAACGACAGAAAAGCTCCTTTTTATTAGTTTTATTGGGAATACAAAGCGGCTATTTTCGCAAACGCTTCGCATCGATCAAATGTAATAGGATCCTTGTCATAGTGTAAAAGCTCTATCTTTACCGAGGATAAGCTTTACTAGTTGTGAAGGTAGGAAGGAAATAAAGCTCGTACATCGTTGAACTAGTTTATATTGGAATGTGTTCATAAAACATGATCATGCATACCTACTTTTCATGCGTAACTTTTGAAAAACCGCTTCTTGCTTAGACCTTAGCCTTTAATATTCAATTAAATCTTGCTAAAATACCGTTTGCCGAGGTTCTGTATGCCATGTAGTGACCGGCAAGTGGTAAGTGGCGGTCTAAAGCAGTTTATATTGTAAAACTTTTTGTTTGTTTGAACATAAAAACTGCTCAGGAAAAAAATGAATTGCTCAGGTGAGGCTTGAACCCACGGCCTTTCCCTTACAGGGCGAATGCTCTTCTAACTTAGCCACACCAGCATCAATTCTATTTTTCCTTCTCTTTATATCCGTCTTTAAGGCGATGGTAACACTCTTACGAACTGTTGGAACGAATTATTGATTTTTCAACCATTTTTTAACATTGATTTTTGATTACTCCGCCCAAAAATTTGTATGATATTTTATAGCATTTATTATGCTAACTATACCATTCGATTACATTAGGAAAAATGAATTAAACTTAACTCATAAAAAACTGCTTTAAAAATGTGATTCTCAGTGTGTGGATTGACTATAATAAGTTTGTTTTACAGGCTATGGCACCAATTCACTATCAGCCATGTCGAAGTCGACACTCGATGCGCACTCGCATCTTCGTCAACCAGGTTAGTAGATTTTTTGACTTTAATGAACTCAATAAGTAAATATTTTACTCTAGTCGTATGTACGGGCCCAATACTTTATTATTTTCAAACTAAATAAATATAATTTGAAAAGCAAAATATGAAACATTGTTAGGATGCTAAGAGGGAGGACAAAATGTGCAGATAATTTTGTAAATGGATGCACATATATGACCAATTGCTACTGCTTTGAACGTTTTGGGTTTGAACCCCATGTGAGAATATTATTTGTGGAAGAGAATCTGTCTCAGACCGACTCCACCATCTTCAAACATATTCACTCATCGAATAGTATGACAATTAGCCCCGTCTGGGGTAATGCTATGTAAAAATATGTGTTTTTGCTCCCAGCCACGGTTAGGTATGTGTTGGCTGGGTTGGGCTGAACTTTTTTTTTTTTGGTTGGGCTGTACCAGACCGTGTCTATCGCCTCCGAACAAATTCATAGACAGTGAACCCTCTCACCTCCTCGCAGTTACTTCACAGTTCCCCCTGCTAATTAAGACACGCGGCGTCGCCCTAGGCATGAGCTACCTCGGTAGACCATTAACCGTATATAACCACGCCTCTCATAAAGAAAAGGAAAAGAGGTGTTTCCATTGCCAAACCACATTACGAAGTCATTAACAGCAAAAATTACTAGTAAGCCTGTTAAATCCGCCAGCTAAGTTACATTGTTTGTCTTAGAAGTGAGTCGGTGACGGGAATATAATGACAGGATTTAGAAATCAGGACCTCTGATCGTATGGTCAACAAATTAATCACTAAGTGACCCACGCCATTATAATTTACAATAATCATGAATTGACGATAGATGCAATTTATTTAAATGACATTCATTAATGCAATGACCGCTATGTGTACACTAGAGTGGTTGTGACATACAAAAAATGTGATAGGTACCATGACCACCATGACCATGACTTGCAACTTTTTATGGCTGTCTGTCTCTACGTCCCGTAAAGCTATTCTATCTCATTTCTGATAACACGAATTGTGATACAATTGTATTCTAAAATCTTTACCAATTTGGATACAAGCTCAATTTTATTTCATAGTCAACACCATAACATAATTTATATTGAACTCGTGATGATACTCTAAGAAATAAACATTTTTATATTTTTTCTTACTACCTATTTTCTAAGTTCAAAAAGCCAAAACATTTCTCAATCTAACGAACTATAAATCTCTGTCGAGGGTCTTTCTCCAAACACTCTTGGTGTTTGCTCCACGGTCAGTTACCCATCGCACATAAAGACTGTTTGCTTTCCTGCACCGTGATTATAGTGCCAGTTTTGTACTATAAAATAAAATAATAAAGGTTCTATGGAAGCTGATTCAGTTATGTAGTAGTTTCTACAGAATCATATCATAGTTGAGCAGCTTAAAAAAGTATGCAGAGATTCTAAAAATTTTATTCCATAAATCTTCTGTAATGGCTGCTGAAAACCGTAATGTCGAGGTCAAAATTCATACTGATTATCACATTTTGAGCACATCATAAATAAATTAAATTCGTTTTTACTCAACACAATCTAGACTCAAACTAAGCATAGCTTATAATTATTTATTTTTTCTTTAATTCCAGTCTATGCTCTTATCATGAGCATCTGTTTACCGTCCAAATAAGCGACGTTGTAGAAGCATCTGGGTGTCCGATTACTATTTTTGACCTTTCACCATGTTTATTCTTGCGCGTGAAGGGTACAGTAGTGATGCCACTTGCCACTGTCACTCGCCTAATCATTGGCGGCCCATATCAGATGGGTCAAGTTTGAGCCAACTCTTGAACTATTATTACCTCATGGCTAATGCTAAGTTAATAACGTGAATGTAGCATATTATATCAATGGATTTCAAAAAGCGTTGAGATTTTAAATATCAATATTAGAGGTTCCAAACTACTGTAACTTTGGGTAGCGATAATTGTTAGACTACATTACTTATATGTTCATTTTCACTGTGCCTAAGTATGTGTTTGCTGCTTAAGTTCACCGTGTAGAAAACCTGTTCGTAATAGTCCCATTTTTTATCCCCTTACAATGCATTATAATATTGTGTTCAAAGATAAGTAAAGTAAGACTTTCACTTTCATGTGGCTAGATAAAGGTGAAGAAGATATTACATTTAAGCATGAATATAAATTATTTCACATGTGTAAGTTTTAAAACTGTATTGAATTTTCGAGTAGACCCTAGCGTACTTAGTAAAACCCTTGTCTAAATCAGGCAACATACTCTTACTGATAATGAAGATCGTTAGGCAAGTGGTATTGATATGGACCCCATATACGTGACCCGTTTATTGATCAGTAGGTAGTCCTAACGAATACCAATTTAGTTTATTATGGGAATAATTATAGCACATTAATAAAGCAGCTATGTATGCAATTATTCTACACCTAGATTGAATTTGTATCCCTTTAATTTTATATTGGTATAGTAGAGCCCTGAAGAGCTATTTAATCTAAAATAATTATTAGATATTTAACCCATCAAAAGAGGTTACTGGGATTATACTTTTTGAAGATGACATAATATAAATGTATCACAATAGAAATTTAGTTAAATTATAAATAACATTATAAAGTAACCTGACCCTACTTATAAATGAACGAATAAAGAATAAAATTAGGTTTTTACAAAATGGTGTTTAATAGAAATAGGTGAAGAAAAATAAACACTTATTAATATTATATCTGTAATCAGAGAGCGCAGCTACATTGCAATACTAATGTGGTCAATGCCTCTAATATATAAATTACACTAATTTAGGAGAGATTATTATAAATAGGAGAGATAATTAGAGGATGAGATAGGCAAAGCAATTGGATCAATGTGGTATCGACTGATCAAAATATTCTATAAGAATAAGCTCTGTTTCATATTTTCCTCTCTATGCCTAATTCATTCACGCCTCAGAAACCGGTTTTATTGTCCATTCTCTTCATGTTATGAGATTTTACAGAATTATTTATATTTGGACCGTTTAGAGGTAATGCTAGCTATACTTGCTATACAAGTATAGCTAGCATTACCTCTGGACAAAAGTTAAACATTCTGAAAGTGGTAAAATACAACCAATACCATTACCAGGTTTTTTGATAGTGTACATTTTTGATATGTGTACAAAAACCCCCAAGATTCCCCATCACTACTTTAACCCCATAACTTTTGAACGGTTTAACCGATTTTCAACACTCGCACATAAGTAACATTAAATTAAAAATAAATAAATTGAAATCGCTTCATCCGTTTGTGATCCATGAGGCCACAGGCAGACAGACACGTCAAACTTATAACACCCCTCTCTTTGCGTCGGGGGTTAAAAAGCAATACATTTTCGAAAGAAGTAAAATACAAATCCTGCAAATCTAGAGATGTTTTATCAACAGTATTTTTACCGCAAAAGCGTAAAGAAAACACGAAATCCCGATCAAAGCTCAAAGTTTATATAAACCGCAATATTCCCACCGAGCATACAAGTAAGTAACACGAGCTGCGGCACGCGACCATTGCAAACAACGAACCCACTGTTTTGTAATGAAATCGAGAAGTGACGCGCCTACATGCTGTCACTCTAAACTAACCCACGCCACGAACCTTGGAGGACATCAAAATGGAACTGAAACCAGAACAAATAAGAACAAAGTTACAAAAATATCTAATATTGAATATCCTTCGTTATTATATCTAGATTTGGAAAAACGGGACAGATCAGTTTGATAAAAAGATACCGGTGTACAATCAGATAAATGATTTTAGGACTAACTTGCGAGTATTATAAAGAGCATGGAGAAGGTAATGAATATCAAATCATATACCTACTGTCCTACGTGTTTATAGCGCTTGGATATTTATATATCAAGAAACCCTTTGGGCAGGTATCATAATATTACTATATTAGAAAATCAGTACTCTTGTAACAAGTTATTTATACATGTTACTCTAAAAATATTCCGACTACAATATTTGCTTATTTTATTATTTATTACTATGTATACCTAAAGCAAAATGTAAAAGTGTACAAGAAGTCATAACGGACGTAAAAGAAGACAGAAATAGAAAATATAAAATCAGAAAAGAGATAGAAGAAGAAGCAGTCTAATTTATTAGATTAATAAGAAATTATCTAAAGTATTTGATACCTACATATTCTTTAACGGGAGAAATCGAGCTATGGTATTTAGGAATTTCCATAAGAAAAAACAAAATGTACTTTGATGCCTATTTCAATCAATTAGCAGTAGGGCTCAAGAATTTCGGTCCCCTATAATGAAAGTAAATATCCTCTCTTTAATTTTATCAATGTTACATTAATCGAAAAATTAGAAGCCTACAAAGCTAATTACTACTAAACAATACATTCAGAACATTATGTGACGTAGAACACGTTATGTTGTAAGTCAGGGGAGTAAAAAATTTCATGTTCGGCCACCTTCGTACATGCAAGTGTAAGGTTACAGACTGCTTATTAACATGCGATGCCTTACCGTATAGTATTTTATTCGACTTATTTAATGTAGGTACGTTACTGAAGAATTTATTTAATTTAGTAATTTTAGTAGAATACCTCTAATAAGTTTGTGGTGTCATTAAGTCTATTATCTAGGAGTTCTCATAGTAACCAAAAATGAGTTTGGTATGTTACAAAGCGGTTGGGCCTATTAAAAAAAGTTATATAATGTAGTAAAATATTTAAGATGGTGAAGGTCGTTATGTCAATTGCAAATTGCAAAACGACCCTGTACTACCAAGGTAACACCTGAGGAAACTCTCAAGAAATTTCTAATCTCTTTTTCGTATTTCTATGAAGAATATGAAGAATATAAGAGCTCGAGTCGCGCCTCCAATTCCATAAAAAATTCATGATAGGTTCGCAGACTGGTAGGGTAGGTTTGGGTAATACTAGGAGGCAGTCAGACAAAGACATAACAAAATCTTTTAGAAGCAATTGGTACTGCTAGGCACCTACTGGTGGGTTGTAGGACGCTATTAGACCGGGGTCATTACTCGCGCCGACATGATAAGGTATTAGAGATCGTACGTGAGGCGGTAAGTTTGGCGGTAGCTAGAGCGAAAAAGGGTTTAACCACAAACCAAAGAAATGACGTCGCGTTTGTAAAGGAAGGCTGCTCAAAAAAGACAAATCAAAAGCCGTACTCAATTTTGATAGCAGCCGCTGACTGGACATTACTCGCAGATTCGTATGAGAAACACTATAAAATACCGGAGGATGTTTGTGCCTCGTCATCCAGACCCGATATATTCCTATTTTCAAAACAGCAAAAGCGTGCAGTACTAGTAGAACTCACAGTACCGTGGGAAACTAACATACCTAAAGACCACGCTATAAAAATAAACAAATACTTTGACCTGACCAACGAGTTAACCAAAAATGGCTATGTGGTTAAACTCTACGCCGTGGAAGTAGGAGCAAGGGGAATTCCAGCTAAATCCCTGTATAACTTATTTAAAGACCTCGGATTTCCAAGAGCTTCAGTAAGCTCTTTACTCAAACGAATATCTAAAACGGCGTTGATAGGATCTTACCAAATTTGGATAGGTAGAGGGGGGAACACGACTGACGGTGGAGGTGAGCGCTGATGCATCACAAGGTGGCCACCCTAAACCTACACCTGGGTCGCAAGTCCCAGGCGCCGTCACAGTGTTCCTCTCTGTACCACGCCATGGACCCGGCGACCGCACGGTGAATCCATGGAATGCTAAGAACCGGATCTCTCTATCTCATAAGTAGAAAGCCTACTATGATAGTCTCTTGCTGTTTTAAAAATGGTTTTCATTATTATTTCACTTTCTAGTTTTCAAAAGAACCTAATTAAAAAGGTAACAATGTTCCTCCATTCTTTTGAATTTAAATAATTCCTCAGCCCAAGGCCTGACCTTAACAACATTAATTTTTATTTTTTGCTGGGCTTTATTCTTGTATAGTCACTGAACTGTAGACCATTAGTGCTATTGTTTATTCAAAGTTATAAAGAATTGGTTAGGTACTATTTCCAAAGTTACTGATCACCAATTTAAAAGTTAATAGCTTAGACCAATAAAGGCATGTTTACCTATAGTTTGATAGGTCGCACCCAGCTACCAAGCAAACAGGGAAAGTAAAATACGAATGAAATCACAACATTGTTTTCGCAGGCGTGCGTGTGGTGACGATAGACATTGCCTTTTTGTGTGTCGATTGTACTAGGGGCTGATGTCATGCGTAACTTATCGCTTTTGACGCTATTCAACCGAATTCAGTAGTATGTAAGACTTCAGTGCGAGTATAAATCGATTTGCAGGTTTTGGAGGTATTCCAAGTCAAGTATGCGTAGTAGGTAGTTTTTTAGTTTCTACTTGAGTATTGTATGTGTCTTATAATGTAAGGAGTTATATTTTAAATAGAGTAGATTTAAGAAGGATGTGTATATAAGTGAACTCGTCATAAACAGCTAACTTATGTGTGTTGGAATACCTTTCAAACACACAACATAAATTGAATTTTACGGCATTAAATATACTAACTATACAAACCGAGTACATAGGGAAAAATGACACTTCTCGGGCGGGACTTGGACCCGCGATCTTTCCCTTACAGGGGGAATGCGTGTCTCGGTAACCGAGTAGGTCAAGGCATTCACCCTGTAAGGGAAAGATCGCGGGTATCCTTGAATGGTTTAGATTCACAATCGAATTTGATAGATGACACTGAATAAAGGTTCTAATATTATTTAAATTGAACCTTTGACTTTTTAATTGGACGGGAGTAAGTCTGTCCTGTCCGCAATCATTGTTTCTACTCAATGGACAAGTGGTTAATAAAATAATATGATGTCAATGTCAAAATATTAATACGAATTGTACTACGAACATAAAAGCAGTTTAAAAAAGTTCCAGCTTATAAGTACCTCAAAAGTTTGAATTTTTTTTAAGATTTCATATATAGTTGTTACAGAGATAGATTGTAGTTTGAATAAAAAATATTTAAACTACTTTTCATGGAATCATAGGTTCTTATAGGTTATCCCGCGGGCAACAGCTAGTTCTTGTATAAAATTCAAATAACTCAATTAATAATAATTAAGAGTAAAAGAGTTTAAGTTGTACCGATTGTTATAAAAGAATCGGTACAACTTAGCCCTTGCAACTTAAATTATAACTAATATCACAAAACAATTACTAACCAATATAATCATACATCTTAACAAATAGAAATGTCAAAATAAATCTGCCGGGGTGAACATTATTGAATCCGGGAGTGGGGAGCGGAGACTCGCAATCAAACAGCTAATGCCACAGGGGCAATGGAATTGCACTAACGACCCACTGGGGGAATCATAATGCACTGAAATCGGTTAATTATCCTTTTATTATTATTTTATGTGCTTTTTGTAACTCGTAAATCTGAAAGAAATTCCGTAGGTTTCTTTTAAGATGGCGGGTCTTCTTTTCGAACCAGTATCATTGCGCACGAAGTAAGTAAATGTTGATTTCGAATAAAATGTATGATGAATTTAACATTACTGGTAATCTACTGCAACTTTTATAATAATCCATACTAATATATTTATAATGTGAAAGTAACTCTGTCTGTCTGTCTGTCTGTCTGTATGTTACGCTTTCACGCCTAAACTACTGAACCGATTTTGATGAAATTTGGTATAGGGGTAGAGTAGACCTTGAGGAAGGACATAGGCTATGTTTGGTCTCGATAACCGACATCCACGCGGGCGGAGCCGCGGGCAAAAGCTGGTATTATGATATGTAGACAAAATTTAGTGTTATTATATGAACACTGATATGCGTGATATTCTACTCGCCTAAGGCGATTGGCACACTGCAACGCTCGACGCGGCGTCGTTCGTCGACGCGCGTGGACGCGGGAGAGCTAGTATAGTCCGAGAGATATTAGAATTTTTTTGGTAGGTAGGTGTGTGAAGTAATCTGAAATTTTGAGAAAAGTAAAGTAAAGGCATCCGACCATTAGCTCGATAGCCCAGACTATATTAAGAACGCTAAAGATGAAAAGAAAATGATTAGAAGTGCAAGCTATTTTCGACTTATTGACATGACTAGTAACTATTTTTTTTCTTATATTAGTGATCAGCGTCATCTATTAACGCGAAAAGAGACGTAACTAAGAAAATGCCATTTAGGGTGAAAGTCGCTTACAGTCTCTGCGTGTTCCGATAACGAGCCAAAACAGTGGTGTCGGCTCCAATACCCGATATTGGGCATCGATATTTGACTTACTCTGATCTCGGATATCGGATATTGGATATCGGACGTCAGTTGATGTGAAAGCGCTCCAAATTTGCCGTTTAATAGTCACGTTGCATTGCAATAATATTGATTTAAAATTCGTCTCAATTACCTACACAGAAATTTCTAACAGCTCTCGGACTAAAAATCCCTCGAAAAACACGCGCGTGATGGCAGATTTCAGTGTGCCATACCTCGCGTTTTCTGCTTGTACGCGCGTATTCTACGGCAACGCGCGTGATTGCGTTGTCAGTGTGTGGGACCCCGCGTTTTTCTATACAAAATGAGCTCCGTAGAGGCGACGAGCGCGACGCCGCGCCGCGTCGACACAACCACGCTCGACGCCGCGTCGCGCGTCGCAGTGTGCCAATCGCCTTAAATACTGATTCTATTCGCGCAAACTCAGGAACCAATTCTTGTGGTAAACGTAGCTTATTTGCTATTTCAGACATCCATCTTCATACTAGATTTTACTTACATTTGTTTGGCCATTCAGGCCTGATGAAGTCCCATCAACTTATTCAAGCAACCTCAAATTGAAATAACTAACTTAGTTTATTTCATAATTATTATATTCCTAGCCTATAGCTTAGACACCTTTTATGAGCAGCCACCTACATTTGTTGAATTCTAATCCAATAATGTATGAAATAATAAACTTTGAAAAAAAAAATGGACTGAAATGTCCATCATTTATTGATCGAAGGATGTCTACGTTGGCGTCATAATTGGAATACAAATTCGCTCTTTGACGCCGCGGCCGCACGTCGGGCAGTGATTTGGCCTTTTGTGCCGCACGCATTAACTCCTTCAGGCCTCCAGCTATTCACCCCACACTTCTTCACTACTCAATCAAAAAACAACTTTAGGTTACGGCACTAAAGCTTAAAGCTGTTCTTCAACGTCCTGCACTACCGATTTTCGATTTTCAGCTAACGCAGTAAGAACTATTTCTCTTTTGTCGTATTGACGCACATCATTGGCTTTCGGGAACCTGAGTCATACAATAATGACTCTTATTTCGGAGTCCTAAAGTTTGGTTTGCCAATCAGGTTCAACTGAACTGCGAAAGATTAGAGGTAATGGCGCGTAATTACAGTAGAAAAGACTAACACCGTGAGGTTCATTTGGCGGACACCAATCAATTGTAATGTGAAGGGTTTGAGTTTGAGTACCGCTCTGGGCATCAATACTGGTTCACTGGTAAACACTTTGAGAGCACTTGTTATGTTATCTGACTGTCAGTCTTTATACTTGTAATAAATGAGTATAATTTGTGATATAATTTCTCTTTACTCTATTTGATCATGAATTGATTGAATATGAATCTAAGTATGTTTATCCGCATTCTAGATTCCATAACACGAGCTAGTTAAGCTATGCTTACCATGGGTCTAGAAGGCGTTGTGTGGAAAAAAACAAAAAAAAATCAAATTTTTAAAAAGATTCAGCGCAATAAATAATCAATGATTTTTTACATTATTAAATACTAATAAAAGCACTAAAACCCCTAATTAAATAACTCTATTTCTATCTATGTACCTACTTACAATTGTACAGTGATTCTATAGGTATTAAGATTTTTTGAGTAAAGTATTCAAGTAGCTAGTCAAGATCGATCTGATGTTGACTGTACTAGCAGTTTCACATTAATGTTATAAAAACTGCCTTAACAAGTTGGTAGTAAGTACACCTCTATCGGGGAATACAGTGGCACTGACAGTGGCAGTGACACAATAAATTTCATATAGAGTTCACCATGTTTGCAGTAAGAATGTATTGTTGACAGAGCACCGTGGGGGAAGTGACAGACCGTCCCGGCAAACAGCAGGGGACATATTGCCCACTGGTGAAAATAAAAACGAAAAATATGCTTGTCATAGTTCAGACAATAATAAAGATATCCACTACTTGTGTGATCAATAATGAAAGTAGCTGAAGCAAATAATTATAGACAAAGCCAAAGTTAAAAAAGAAACAGAAGAATTACCTAATGATTTTGAAATAAATGATTCAGGGGCGTATATAAAGCTTTGTAAAGAGAAATACGTCGAAAAAGGCATAAAATGTCGTAAACTTGTATTGCAGCCTCTATTGATTATCATAATATATAAATATAGCACAGTTTCAATAAAATTGCATACAAATTTCTCTTTTGAAGTCGACAAAAATACATTTTATAGCAAAAATACATGTAGCTTGATTAAGAGGACAAATTACGTCAAATATTGACAGATCGAAAACGAAATGCCGTCACAAATGAAAAATCAAATGATGAGACATATAAAAACAATCAAAGTACCAATAAGTGGCAGCAGGAGTACCGACGGGGTGCACGTCCCACCAATTTTGATTCCAAATGGAAAACGTAATCGCTTTTGACAATTCTATTTGCGATGTTTCAGTGGTGTAACTTCGTTTGCGCAGGTGGTTGTGTGAATCTAGATATATGAATACTCCCTGATTACATAACAGCCTCGATAGTTTTACTCATGTATTTTGCGTTAGTTTTATAATTGTTTCATATGAAAGCAGTGTATATTACATTACCTATATAGTATTTATTGTATCGAACTTTGTTACGACTGTTTTGCTTCAACGCGATTTTTACTGCAAATAGCTGATATCATAGAGTGTAAACTTAGGTTTTGTAACTAATTTGTTTTTACCACTTAGGTGGCAGACAAGCACACGGCCCACCTGATGGTAACTATTTTTTTTAAAGTCCATTAGCGTCCCACACATAAAATATTATAACGTAGATAAGGACCACTTTGATAAAGTCGTGGTCACAGCTAATATTATTAATAACAAAGGTGAAATTATTAAAATTACCTATCATAATTTGTATTAGAGATCCAAAGTGACATTAGGTTTCATTAAATGATCTTTAAATAAATAAAATTGTTCCTCATCAACCACGATTTTTCAAAAAGTATTAAATTTATTTATTTACTATTGTTCCAACTATTTTTACTGCATAGAAACATGAATGAACCTTCATAAATGCTCGATGATAAGTTTCCTTTAAATTGCAGACTCGTTTTTCCCTATAAATATAATCATTTCGCTTACCCGTCCGAACATGAATCGGGCATTGCGTCAAACGAACGAAAATTGGTCATTGTAAGGGTAGCGATTAGAGGGGATTATTAACTCGTCATGATTGAGTTTCAAATTATAATTTAGGACATTTTTATGAGGTTATTAGAAAGTTATAATCACCGGAGATTTTTGCCATAATTAATATCTAATTAATATAATAGATTAACATAAAAAGTAACCATAAACGCTTCTTTCAGACACGTTTGCTTTCCACAGAATAGAACAGCTGAATGATAATTATGTACTATTTATTGAACGTCGCACGCACATCGCATCAATGATTGGGGTCTATTGCCCAACACTTTGTTTCAAAGCAAATCACAGTAAAGCGCTCCTAATCGTCAATTTCGGGTTAATCCACCCGTGGCACGCTTCGCGTCGCGACGTTCGAAACGTTTCGATCATTTATCATAATCATCTCGATTGGATCGCGCCTCACCCCTACAAGCAGCTATTTACCCACCCTCGATTTAACTATTATTCTGAACATTTTTTTATACTCAACTTGCCTTTTGTCAGCAGCAGTGAGTTGCAACATTTTCGTCTTTCATCTTCGTTAATAGTGCTTTGACAGTCTTTAATAGGCTCTTCTTCCGCCGTATTCGTGTTGCCAATCATTGCGAATGTATCAGGCTTCGCTGTTTAGTTTTAAATTAGGCAATTATCGCTATCTTTAATTCCAGTCATCATTTCGCGATCATTACTATTAGTACATAAATAACTAATTAGTCAATTACAGTCACACTGTTGTGTCGAATATGATAAATCAATCATTATCGTATTGTTTATTTGAAAAACCACAAATTTTCGAATACACTGATCTATCATTGCAAAATATATGAATATGCTCTAATGATGCTACTACCTACTAAATAAAAGAGAGGCTCATACATAGAACTCTAAAATTGTAACAAAAAATTAATGTTGTTTGTTTTTATACTATTTATACTGTTGGTTGATGACACTTGGTGGAATTCATTGTTACATTCATGTTTGTTTTTTATGAGAGAATAAAAATATCCTACGTATTATTTGGAGATTTATTATTGGAGATACACGTGCCTAGGATAGTAAACGTAGATTGAATACCTTTAATTTGCTAAATTAAACCTCAGTCCTGTCTTATTATTTTGAGTTAAATGAACTCTGAACCGCAGCGATGACACAGCGCTCCACACGCTGGTGGAGTGCACGGCGTGGGCGCAACAGCGCCAGGTCCTCGTAGTGGGCTTGGGCGTGGACACTCTCTCGCTCGAGACCATGGTGGGAGCCATGGTCTCCAGCGGGAGTAAGTGGGACAGCGCCGCCTCTTTCTGCGAGCAGGTCATGCTCGTGAAGGAGGCGGCGGGGCGGGAGCGGGAGAGAACTCTCCCACCCGAGTTCCGCAGTCGGCGGCTTGGGCGCCGCCGGCGTGTCTTCGCCGAAGACCATCGGCCTCCATGACCGGGGGCCTGAGGACGATGAGTTGGCTGCTCATCGTCCTTACAGAAGCAGGCCCATGACGGCAGCGTGACGTGACGGACTCACGCACGCCTCCCCCCTCCTATGAAGCGGGATGATACCCGAAAACCCCCCATAGACGCGGGATAGCACCCGAACCACCCCCTAGACGAGGCCGCATTAAAGCCGTGGGTCTGTTGGGAGCCCTGGGACATCCTTCCGAGGGCTTACCCGGGGCTCCCAACTATAGGCTGCTGGGCAATACCGTGGGGGTTTTAGTCGGTAGGAGTCCGGCATAACATCCATGAAGGATTTCCCCCACGGTCAAAAAAAAAAAAAAAAAAAGAACTCTGAGTCTTATTGCAAAAAACTGATTAAAATATAGATCATAATATCCTGCACCCATATCACGAAACAATGACCCAAAACCGAAACAAATATCTAAATATATTTTACATAGTTTATGAGTTGAATTCGTCATGGCACAATGCTTTATAGTCCGTGCACTAACTGGAGTGTCATTAAGATCGCCACTTCATTATTACATTATAAAAGGCGAGAAGTATTAGGGTGCTATTGTTTCAATATGGAAGTGCCATTCGAATTATTACTATAATTTGCATAGCCGGCGGTCGTATGAGCCAAGTTATGGGGGTGATTTTTATAAGTACGGTACGTAGGGGTAGTTTGAATTTGTATAGTATGTATAGTACATTCATGAACAAAATTCATATAGATCAATCTATCAATCAATTCTACTGCTGGACCTAGGCCTCTCTCAATGTTGGGAGGCTCATATAGATACCAAAAGAAATTAATAATAATATAAATAAATATTCTACAACATTCTACACAACGCTGTTGTATGCGCATCGGCCATTATCAAAGTGATACAGTTCCCAACAAGAATCGAAAGCAGTAGCGAAGGGTGAATATTCTCTAAAGGAGAGCCAGCCGGTGGTAAAATATCTAGACCCATAGTAAGTTCTTATAGCTTGTGTTATGGAAACTAGAATGCGGATAAACATTCTTATATACTTTTTTTTGTAAATACATACATATTATACACAGAAAGAAACATCCAGACCAATGCATATGTATAGGTATCAGATCACAAACCAAAACTTACTGGCCTCTATATTTCCTTATACCACAGACTTATTCAAAACAACGGTCATATTTATGCTTATAGTGTTTCATACTCCCTACTCATCTAAGAATGTTAAGGTAAGTTTAAAAAAAGTGTTTTTACTCTGTCAGTAAAACCATTTTTTTAAACATATCTTAACATTTTAATTTTTAGTTCTGTTGTCTAAAACCCAGTAAGCCCCAATATTTCGATGTTTGACATTTGAATATTCAATTTCGACTGAAGTTTGATTTGATCGATGTCCTCATGATGTTGCCACAACACCTAAAAATAATAGGTATAAAGTCATCATAATGTTCAGTATACAAAGTCAAATATTTTAATATTTTGTTAAAGTATAATTGATGACTATCTAAACTGTTGATTGATGGCACTTGGTGGAATCTGCTAAACCTATTGAGTAAAACACATGGCCGTGAGGCGAAACCGGTCAGGTAAAGAATAAAATATAGTGGAAAAGTACAATATAATTGATGAAGTTTCAATTTTTGTAGAGTTGGTGAGCGCTGTATTTTATGTCATAATATTAGCTACCCAGATTGGGTGACACTGAAATGCTGTCCAAATGATTAAAGGCAAGGCAAGTACCAATACAACGTCGACGACATTCGGCTGACCGGCGACTATCTATGCAAATTGAGATAGCTGCACACCCGACTCATTATGGCTGTTTGTAATGCAATCTATGCAATGTATCTGGGTTTTTTCGGGTCGGTGTTGTTGGCAGTTTAGTCGTCCGGGCAACGGTTATCTTTTACGATGCTAGGTAATCTACAGCCAAGTGCGATAGCAACGATCGCTGTCGTGATTCTCTTGGGTAACTTTACGGTTAACGTATAAGTTTCAGAAGTAAATAAATCTAAATTGGCTGGTGAATTGGGACTGAAGTGTCACGCAAAGTCGAATCACAAAATGATTGTTAAAGTACCGTGTGTACCTAAAATGTATCTATCAATCTATATATATATCAATTGCAGTTCGTTAGTCTCGCCAAAACTCGAGATCGGCTGAACGGATTTATCTTATCTTGGTCTTGAAATGTTTTATTGATCTAGGGAAGGTTTAAAAGGTGAGAAAAATTCGAATGATTGCCGGGAAAATCCTGAAAACAGCCCTCTTCTTTTTCCATATAAACGTTTTGAACAGCTTCATCTCCTGAGAACTAATTTATGGGTAAAAGATATAATATAGGTAAAAGATAGATAAAAGACTAAAATTTAATACCCGAATTAAATATTAGGATAGCCTTAATTTGATAATTAGGTTTAGTCATCATTGTCATCATTATTTGTACTTAAGAGACCGAGGTCCTCTTATGTTTTACATACATTCAGTCACGCCTGTAAATCCCCATAGGGGTAGGTAGACGTACTTATAACGTGGGACAGAAGATCAGTTTTGGCGAGCCTTTTGCCATTAAGTGGACACTTAGTCTTGGACTGTTGGATGGAGAACAGTCCTATTCCTTAGTCACCTTCTACGACTTTTTTGTTTTGTGATTGGTATAATATCGGCTTTGCTGAAATCAACTGCCGTCTGACCTAATAACCTCTAGGGGAAGGCCTGCTTTAGGGTCTTGTCTATTTAACAGTTATATCAAATAATAAGTAAGGTTGGCATGGATCGTAAATATATTGGTAAGACCCCGTACCTTGTAACATACATTTTAATAATAAGTATTGGTCAGTACTTTTAGGATATCCTCGTCTTGATACTATCAGATGCAAATCTTGAAAATTACCAGGAGTAAATGTTATATATTACATTAAGAGATATTATTAAGCTCATGTTGTACTTTGATTGTTGCAGATCCATATCAAATGTTTGGCCCCACAAGCAGTCGGCTAGCAAATTCAGGTAACTACCCAATTTTTGTAGATTTAATTTTAATGATCGAATACGTACACAAAATGAGTTCACACGAAGAATTTTGTGCGCGGGTCCAAACTTGTGGGTCGTACGAGAACGTAGCCATTGTAAGTACCTAACTCTATTTACTATTTGACACTGTCAAAAATATTTTTTGGAATACTAGAACAAATACCAATTCATAATATCAAACAATTTAAATAAAAAATAGGGTTACCACCTAACACTAATAAGTGATTTAGTTGTAAATTAACATTAGCTCAAAGGTGAAAGTGGGAACAAGTGAGCTATGAGAAAATGGGGTGGCCGGTTCTCGCAAGGAAATCACGCGAGATTCCGATAACAGACCCCAGTATGTACGGGGTACGGGTCAAACTGACTTTAGTTGTTATTTATCTATCTGATTTTGATACTTTAATATAAAAGTTGGTGAGTATAAGTTTCATGCTACGTTTACAGTTAACTAATACAAAAAAAATGAACATTGTAAATTAATTAAAATAGCGCTATATAGTATATTTCCAAGGTAAACATTTCTCAACCACTTGAAACTTGCTTTATGGGTTTTATAAGGCAGATAAACATTATTGGATACAATATTCTACAAGTACATACAATTATACCTACATAGAATCCTCAGATAGTCACAATCTAGTATTATTACATTAACTGAAACGACAATAATTTAATTAGACTATGAAATTTTGATACACTTTATATTAGATATTTTTTATTGAATGAATTTTACAGCATTAAGTATGCTAACTACACTAATCGAATACATAGGGAAAAAGAATCTTCTCGAACGGGACTCGAACCCGCATTTCAAATTCATTCAATTATTTGGACGGAGTTATCAAAAATTAATGTTTAAAAATGATTGTAACATCATTCATTGATTCCGATAGTTCATAAGAAAATCGGTAGATGACTCCACCGTCGCCTTAAAGACGTATAAGATGGGAAATTTGAATAACATCGGGCGTGTCTAGGTAGCCGAAAATTTTCAATGCATTCCCACTGTAAGGGAAAGACTGCGGGTTCGAGTCCCGCCCGAGAAGATTCTTTTTCCCTATGTATTCCATAAAATTTTAATTACTTGTTATCATTATATTTGTGTGGTATAAATCACGAAATCTTACACCGATCAGCAATTATATTCCATAATTCAACTACATATTTCTCGAGGTCAAAATTTCAAGTTCAAATACTTATGAGTATTGACAATAGAAATGTATATAGGTAGTAGCTGGCATACCACACGCGATAGCATGGTGTTTGCAACGCCATGCCGTGGGAACGCGACACCACGACACGTCACGAATGTTAAGTGCGATAAAGCTGAAAGTTTCAGAGAGCTTTCCCGCAAAAAAAAACGTTCAAAAGGTTGGAGAATAAAAGGACTAAATGAGTTGGTAAAGCAAAAAGTGGTTGAAAATAACTCAAGTTTTGAGTAGGTTTATTATAAGATGTAGTGTGTATAAGAGAGGTTTAATTTTACTCAATTTACAAAAGTTGAAATAATTTATAAGGAGCATTACGACAGATGTCCTTAGTCATAGAAGGCTTATGTTAGTCTTAAATATTCTAATTCGGACAACTGGCTGAATGCAATTATTTTGTACCTAGTAGGGCGCAAAATAAAAAATCAATTATATGCATGTATGAGTCAAGTGAACCTCGTCCTTTTTCCACGGCTCGTAAGTACGCGCCATTACCGGTATCTGTCCGATCAGCCCTCAAACCAGTAGGTGAAACGTTAACAGCCTACATCGACAGGGGCGCCACTCGAGAATTTATGTAAATCGTAACTTATTTGAACGATAACACTGTATATTGTGTAGGGTGGCTTTATTTTCTAAGTTTTTCATGTTAATGATACTATAATTGTTTTACTTCACTTTAATTTTCTCATTATTTTACGAAATTATCTTTATATCAGTCGAATTTGTCTAGTTTGTCACGCCCTCGGTGAAGGAACTTTCTGCAGTTTGAAATTATAAAAGAAAAAGTTTTACTAATGATACTCTTTACCATAAATGATACAACTCTGCATCTATTAAAATAGTCAAACGAAAGGGGACTGATTGCTTGCCCTGTACTCGTCCTAAAGTTGGCCGACTATACCTACTTTGGTCGGTAAAAAAAAAAAAAACGGTCCAAGATGGCCGCCGCCACAACATGTCGGAATACATATTTCTTCATAACTCTCTCAATATGGGTATCAAATGAAAGAGCTTGACTAGTAGATCACTTTAAAAAGTATAAAATAAAAATTAAATTAAAAATTAAAAAAATCCCCCGTCACAAAAAACACTTCCAAAAAGTTGAAAATGAATGGTGTTTGCCTTTTAACTTTAACGGTTGCCATGTCGGGGGACCTTGAATTGTTCCTATAATATAACGGAGTGCTTAACCAGTTAGGGTCCCCCGACATGGCAACCGTTAAAGTTAAAAGGCAAACACCATTCATTTTCAACTTTTTGGAGGTGTTTTTTGTGACGGGGGTTTTTTTAATTTTTAATTTATTATATTTGGTTTTCTCTCTATAAACTTTCCCTCTATATTACTTACCACTCGTAGTCTCCAATCACACTATTATTTAGTGACTCCATCACGCATTCATAAGTCCTGAAATCACATATGGTTGGTTCTTCACGTATATTGGTTCTTTATGGCAACTTAAGGGGTTTGAAACCACTGTACCTACCGGCCAAAAATATAATAGATCCGGCAAACACAGGTATTACACAGGTTCCGGATCGTTACATAGTCGCACCTTTAAATCAAACCGTGTAATTTACTGTCAGTAAATCTTTGCGCGTGCGCCGGTGGTGGCGCTACCTGAAGTAAAATCAATTATCGGCACGTGCCAACCCTGGCTGCTAATTACGCCGCACCTAACCTGTACACGCGAACACGGAGCTACCTTATAGGTGATTGCGTTACGTGAGACTTTTATTTCCTATATTTATAATGATAAAAAATTATTTACGAAAACTAATAGCAACATTAGAGAGGTAAAACGGCCTAACCAACGCGGCGACTACTACAGTTGAAAATAAAACAACCGTTATACAACTTCTTTACGACTAACTTAAGTAATTCTCCCGTAAGCTTGTTTTACTTGCGTGTCATTTAAACCATGCCACTGTGACTAGAGTGTACAAATACGTGGTGGTTCATATATACCTAACATGGTTCCTGTCAGGTTCCTTTTTGCATGGGATAAATGAATTACGCCTTATATTTTAGTTTATGACAATAAAAAAACGATTTCAGTTTCTCGCACAATTATATTTGCAATACATAAATTTGATTAATAACTTATGTTAGTCGGTTTTTCCCACATTTATTCTAAAGCCGGGAGCATAATATTTTGCCGATAGCATTAATTGCGAGTCATAAAATCGATGAGGCATACACCAACAATGGATCAAGCGAGGCGAGATGCGCCGCTACAAACGTTGTGACGTAAGAGTCGCGTATAAATCACGTGAAGGCACGCTCGTGTGCACCCACCCTTAGGGTTCGTAGAACAAATGGCAGAGGGAAAATAAAATAAATTACTGATAGATAGCTGTTTCATTTAATCGTTATTATTATTTCTATTATGACCAGGCGAAAAAAATCATTACAGATTCGATTGTGACAGAGCCATATCACCGAAATCATATAGCATTATTAAACACTAGCTTTTGCCCGCGGCTCCACTCGCGTGGATGTCGGTTATCGCGACCAAACATAGCCTATGTCCTTTCTCATGGTCTAATCTACCCCTATACCAAATTTCATCAAAATCGGTTGAGTGGTTTAGGCGTGAAAGCGTAACATACAGACAGACAGACAGACAGAGTTACTTTCGCATTTATAATATTAGTATGGATTTTATTAACAGATTACAGTTTTGTTCATATAAGTTCAATATCAACGTCTTCTTAAAAAAATGCGTACGTTTTATAGGTCCAGAACGAATTCCACACGAGTGCACTCGTCACCGATCGTGCGCGCATGTTACACACCGCCCTATAACAGCCCACCCTGCCCATTAGCCCCAACTATCCACTACTGTGGGACGCACCGATTTTATTGTGTTCTTTTTTTGTTGGCCGACCTGAGAACGTGAACTGAAATTGAAATTTATTATTATAGGTATCGTAATGCTTTATGTAGAGACATTCTTATTAGTAATACTTGCGTTAACAGTGAAGGTAAACATCATGAAAATTAACTTGAGAGTTCTTCACAATATTTTCATAAGTTTGTAAACTCTTCCAAACTGCTATTGGGCCAGCAAGTTTACTATAATGAAGAGGTTACCAATATGATCCACTTGATGCCATCTCTTTTACTTTAGTTCTCTCCGACATCAGTAAAGAAGGAGTTGTTTTTATTTTTATTCTACTTCACTACTTACGTTTACGTACTTCATGAGCGAGGTCCCATGCAAAACTTGTTCGAAAATATGATGAAATGATTGTAATATTTGATTCGAAAATTGAAATGGAGACTGTGTGCTGGTATGTTTTGTGGAATTCTCACCAATTTGTCCACATTTGTAGGTTCAGGACAAATCCAACTTTGGCAGTTTCTTCTTGAGTTGCTGAGTGACTCGAGCAACGCTGGCTGCATCACGTGGGAAGGCACCAACGGAGAGTTCAAGTTGACAGACCCCGACGAGGTGGCACGGCGATGGGGAGAGCGCAAGTCCAAGCCTAACATGAACTACGATAAGCTCAGCCGTGCTTTGAGGTAAACATAATCGTTGGAGCAAAGCGAGCCTCTGCGATTTCGGGTACCCATTTTTGTCTGTGCGACTTAGCTTTGCGTTTTTCTACAATTAGCAAAATGTTTGGAATGCGTTAGGAATGCTAGTGAGACATTTGAGGTAACATCTTTGATAAACATAATACTTGATTAACTATTTTTCGATCTGTACAGATATTACTACGACAAAAACATAATGACCAAAGTACATGGCAAGAGGTACGCGTACAAATTCGATTTCCAAGGACTAGCTGCAGCCACGCAGCCAGCGGCCAGCGACCCTGCGTATAAGTACCAGAGTGATTTATTCATGAGCTCATACCACCACTCAGCAAAGCTCTCTTCTTTTATGGCCCCTCACGCAGCTATGCCAACATCCACAGGTAATATGCATAGATATTAATTAGCCAATTGCGAATTAGCGAATTGTTGTACTATAATTTTAAATATATGTGTGTAAAATCACATTTTACTAATCTACCTAAAATACGTCAATAAAAGTTTTAAAAATCAAATGAAAATACAGTTAGATATCAGAACGAATAAAAAATTAAATAAAGTTAATGTACCCCTGCAGGGTGACGATTACTTAATATCATACACCCTTCAAATACAGAGTATAACCGTGCTGATAATCTGCATTTCTCCTAATGCTTCGGTACACTTGCGTGCACAAATATTTGCACGCCGCTCGAAACGGGTTGTCATTGACACAGCCTGGGCTTACTTGACTTAATGGAACATACTATTTAAACTTCGCGGACACTTGGGAACTTCTAATAGCCAATAGCTGCACAATAGATAAAAAAAACCCTATATCTACTTTGGTTAATTAATTAAAATTGTAAATTATTTTCAGTCTATGCATTCTTTAATGCAGTTTATGCATTCTATGTGTCCTTTAAAATTATTACTTACTTACCTACTAATTTAATTGTGTTCTTTGCCATTACTACCACTGCGTCTTTGTGTGTCATCTCCACCTAATAACTGAGGTAAGATTTTTTTGTTGCAGCGTCAATATTCCCATCAGCGTCGTGGGGCAATTGGGGAGGTGGAGGTAGTAACCTGTATTCACCGCATTCCATGGCTCCACCCCACGTGACGTCACATCTTGGATCCTATCCGCACTACGCATGACCAGTCATATAAATAAATTAATACGATGATTGATTCTCTACTTGAAATCCGATATTAAGTAATTCTTTTTGATATGATTTGGGCCATAAAACCTTATGATAAAATGGTTACTAAATTTATTTTGTAATAATTCTTTCAATTTTATGAAAGTGACAGAAGATGGGAGATTATAATTTATAATTATTGAAATAATAAATTATAATTATTGAGTTTTTACCTTTATATTAATAAATGTAACTGACCTTTAATTAAAGGAGTTAGGTGAACAGCGACACTAGTCTCTTATCAAAAAATGCTGTAAATAATAGATACTCATTAAATTTAATTAGAAATATTTAGGATATCAAATAATAAACAAAAATGATCATACGAAATCATTGTGAAAATAACGAATACTTCTCGCTTAGAAACTGAACAGTATTTTGCAATTACCGAAAATTTTCTTTGATGAATTAATTACTGTAGCAGCGAATTAATACATTCGTTTTTGTAAACCATACTGATTACTGTTAACCGTGTTAATGCCCTTCAAAACACTGAAATCATGAAATATAAAAATTATGTCAAGGTTATTTGGTAGATGGTTTTATCAAGGAGGTATTGCAAAATCTGATCTGAAAAGTATTCGCTACTCAAAAAAAAGTTAAGCACATTCGCCACGTATAGATAACGATTGGTGATAATATACTCAGTATTAATAATATGTAAAATAAATTTTAAATATAAGTTAACATTGCAATGAAACCTGCAGTTATTTTTATTAAATAGTAAGCCCATTTAAATAAAAAGTAAGCTCAAAAATCTAGTGCCATGATAACGACGAGGAAAACATCGATTTGTTTTTGGAACAATATTTGGTGGTTAAACGAAAATGGAGAATATCCTTCTTTGTAAATATTGTGATCATCAGTATTAGAGACAAGCAATGTATAAGTATTTATATTTCAATGTTTAATGGAATAAGACAAAGTGTGTTTCGTTTATTTTGAAATAATAATGGCAATTTGTGTCGAAATATTTAACTAATTTATTAACTGGTTTTAATCGATCAAATCTTATAATGTAAACTTTCATAATTTTTACATTCATTTTATTAAACGAATGTACCTATCCAATTTGTGGTTGGTATAAATGTATTACTTACCATTTTAGTACAATTTAGTGGTGTAACAATGCTTTACCTATTCAATTTAATTTTGTCTAATAGAAACCGTATTAATTTGAATTATTTTGTGTTAATGAAACCCTGTTAATTGTACCTAATATTTTCAACTGTGAATTATAATAAATGTATATATAAATTAGATTATTTTAAAAGTGCAATCGTAATAGCGTTAGACATAGCTTAGTATTAAATTATGAAAATAAATTATTGTTTATATTAAAAACTATAAGTTATTTTATGTAGTTAATCGTTTGATTGTATTGCTAAATTCAGAAGGTCTCCTTGTTTATGGATGTTTATTTGGTGTTGCGTATCATCTTACTAAACATATTATACAATCTTACCCAAAATAAAATATGTATAACATTCATAACATTATACTTAATACACACGGCAATGTAGATAAGTGTTCATCTGTATGGGGGCACTTCACATGGCTATTTGTGCTCGCTAAAGGACGTTTGTTGTTTTGGAGAAATACTTGATGTACAGACAGCGTCATAAATATCTTGACGACGAAGTTTCAAAATGATCTTAAAACTAAAAATTAAGAGCAAATAAAGCTGTTTTATTAATTTATATGATATTTTTGTCCGATCTAAAGGTGTTTCCAAATATCCGAACAATTAGTCAACTGGAAGGGTCAAAAAACGAAATTTTAATTTTAATTTTAAGTACTCTATTCGTCAACATCTTTCTGACTGTACTCGCAAATATAAGCAAATACGACCATCCACGCATGGCATCCAAATAAGAAACATCACAAACATTTGACACCAGAAATCATGTTCCTTTCTGTCATTCAGGTATTGGCCTCATTTGTCAAATATAACGTCCGCACTGGGTAATAGTTTGCCAAAAATGACAAATAAATATGCAAATACAAATAGCCATGTGCCACCACATGTGACGTTTTGTCTCCTTGGCCGTCGGTATTACATTACAAACAGTATAAACTTTCTGTCTCTTAATTAAAATACATAATATGTTGGGTAGCCTCGACGGCACAACTAAGAAAAAAGAATATCAAAACTTTGACCAAACATACATGCTATACGTGTTTATTTTAAATACCCGAAGGCTGGATTTCACCAATGATGATTTATTCTAAACTACATTAACACATTTTACATAATGAATTGCATTGAGAATGCTATATGCAATTCATTGTGTAAAATGTGCTAATGCATAATGTGCTAAATGAGTAAATCGTTAAAACTCAGTTTAGTCGAATGGATTTTTACCAATGGAATGCAGCCATAGTTTCACTATTGTGTTTACCAGCATCAAGTACCTTATTGAGTGATACATCAATAAGTATTACGTGTGTAATTAATCAACAAAAAATTTAGCCTAATTAATTATTTTCGTAGAGTAATTTTATTAGTCAGTTAAGAGTTTTCCTACCACATTGTGATGTCCCAAGAGATTCCAGTCAACAGATTTATTTATTTTATTTATTTAAATTTAAAATGTTTACGTTTTTAATATTATATTGTATTTTTATTTCAATGCATGTGTCAATATAATGAGAAACATTTAGTCGTAGAAAACCATTGTATAGATGTTATTGTATTTGAAAAATTAATAAAACATGTGAAATGTCTTTTATACTACTAATTTATTACCTTAAACGCCTGTCCTTCTACAGATCATTCTACTACCACTATATTTCATAGTTTACAGAAAGACAAAATGATTGACGGAATAATATATTATAATAGAGCTAAACTACCATAATTTTTCTTATTTATTTATAAAACTTCATTCACAAATACATAGGCGAACTTAATGCCATAGGCATTCTCTACCAGTCAAAAAGGTGGTGCAAAGAAAGACTCAGTAGGTGCATTATTAGAGTAACATTATATGGAGAGAGCGTACTGAATAATTTTAGGGAGTGACATTATAGGTACAAACCTGTGAGGCATGTATGCCAGCATACCTCATGATAGGGTTATAGGCATGAATATAGCTTATCTAGTTTGTACAAAACGGAAGATTATTGAGAACTAACTAATTAAAATAATACTTCACTTCGATTTTAAAATACAAAGAGACAATTGTCAAATGGCTATTTTGTCAGTGAAAAGTGTAAAAATATTAATGAATAAGTAATTTGAAAATTCAAAGAACGGGTGTAAAGAAATTAACTTGTAAGCAATACCCTGAAAAGAAACAAACGAAACAGGTTTCCTAGCAGGCAGCCCATTATCAAAACATAAATCGCAAGAAAACTAATACTTTTCAGGTTAGGCAGCACGCGTAACGCCCGCCTTTTCAGGTGGGCCGTGTGCTTTTCTGCCACCTAAGAGGTATAAAAAAATCTCTCTCACTATATTCAAGAATGTCATACCCTAAGAAATAAAAAATCCATTTAAATGTTAAAAATGAAAGTCGATGTTTGCAACGACTAACTCCTATGTAGCGGGTGGTAGAGGATAGCGTAGCCATTGCTACGCCACCGACCCCTCTTCACGTTAAGGTGGCTTCAGACTCCGATTTATAATATAATAGTAGGTATATTATGGTATACTATTAGTTCATAGTACATCAATATCCCGCACCATAAACTTAGCATTTTCTTTTAGTGTGCTATACCATGCATAAAATAGCGCAATAGTATGGCGTAGTCTGAAGCCAGCTTTACATGTCACGTGTGTTTCTCGCGCTCCCGCACAATACTGATGCCACCAACTGTACTTACTTCGTGACTGTTCCGACAATAATGGTGTTGAACAACACCTGCTGTTTCATGCCTGTCGTTCGGAGGTAGGCCATACCATTGTAAGAGTATAACAAAAGACTTCATCTGAGTGCGAATCCCGATTTGTATTTTATATGTAATTAGAACCCTCTCGTCATTTCTTTATAGATTGGTTCGTCCTGGCTTTTATACAAGCGACTACCGTCTGATACCTAAACCCGAGGGAAAATCTTGCATCACATCCTCGTCTATCAATCAACAGGTATCCGGGCTGTAGATACGGTTGGTTTGAGCCTAGAAAATATTGGTGAAGCCCATAATAATCCTATAAAATATATGCAGTGTTATGATACGGAATGATGCCTACTTAGGTACCATTAGCCTACGTAATACACATGACGACATCTGTTAAATTAATAAAAAACTAACTACTAACTGAGTGACTGGTAAATAGATGGCGGTAATAATAAAATAAAGTGGCGATTCCCAAACGACACCCCTTCTGAAGTGCTGAGTTGTGTTGAAAACTTTGCTAGTGGTGCCACTGGCGGATATTTTAGGCAATTCTTACATTGCTCCGAGTCACGCAGCGTCGTGGAGCGTAGAGAAGCGTGGCTACGGAGCTCTATTCTCATGATTCAGTAGGGTGGTTGTGCGATACTCTGTACTAGAGGGCGTTAAAATCAAAACTGATATCAGCACCCGCTAGTGAAAGTAAAAGGGGTGCTGGCCCTATTTTGGCGTTGGCATCTGTCATAGACTATACACCGTGGTTCATGCTTCGGTAGCACTAGTAAGTGGTTATTTATTTTTCACACTAGATCGCGATGTTGTTGCCTTATTGTTACATACTAGATGATTTTATAGACGTTTCGGATAAAAAGAATTTGGGCACAGTTTCGAAAGTAAAATCATCTGGATGTATTAATTTGGCGACAGAAAAAAGAAGTTTTTTTGTAATGTATGGGAATAATGTTCAGGTGAAAGGAAAAATGTAAGGAGGTTTAAAAAAAATTTAAACGCCCAACGACTATAAAATCACCCATTGCAGGGTTATAATGTTATAAATATAGCAGTTCCCACAACCAATTGAGCTGAAATTTTACATAGTCATTTATTTTGGATGACACTGATCGCTTGTCAGATGATGCAGTAAAAAGATGCCATTTGCAGTTAGAAGTAAGTATAGGAATTCTAAACTAAATCCAAAACCAAAATTTAAAAACGTTAACGAATTTTGACTCATTTATTTTGTCTTGAAAAGCATTCTGGCAAACGATCTAGTCAAGTGCTACGTAATATCCAAGGTCCAAGGAGAAGATGGTCGGCGGTTGTAGAAATTACTGGATTAAACAAAATAGAAAACATAAAATACAATTTATTAAACTAAAGAGTTTTCTCGTGGTGGATTGCTCTAATCTTACAAGCATAAAATGGATCCCCTATCACCGTGCTCTAGCGGGGATGCCTCTGTCTGTCTTTTTTGTATGGATTAGTCTCAATAGTTCCTTTGAAGGAACTTGTTTGATTTTCGTCGCTGTATATCGTGGCAACGAACTTCTTCATCGTAGGTACTTCAACCTCCTTCGTTACCCTCTCACCCTGAGAGGAAAGTCTGGGCCAGAGCGCTCGTGACCGGCGTCAGTGAACGCGTCCGCTACGCAGGAGGCGCGGGTTCAATCTCCGCTCTGTGTAAATATGTACCTCAGTGCCTAAGTATATGCCTCATTGTGTATGTATGCATGAGTTATTTGCATAGGTCTTGTCATGCCTTGAAGAGCACGTAGAGTCGCCGCCGGTCCCGGTTAACATAAGAACATCAATAGTCGTAGTTACGGGTAGTTGGAGCCCACAAAAACCAACAACTGGTCTAATACAATATTTCATTATCACCAATGGATTGTGGTCTTACAGAGGACAGATTACAGTTAGACTCGGAAAGTGGACCCCAGACTCCGAAGTGTAAGCTTCTGATCCGACTGGGATGAACGGTAGGATGAAGAAGTTTATTACTTCGATGACTTTTGTCATGATGTCCAAGTGACCCTCGTTAAGATCACTGACATTGTCTATGATCAGGAGATCTCGTTACACAGGGGGTTATTAAATAAACTCCATGACAACCAGCGGTCTTTTTGTATTAAAAGTCCAGATGTACCTTTCAATGGATATGTGAAAATAAGAAACTGTAAAATGTTGTACCTACTTACCTACTATACGTCAAAATTACGCCAGTGGAGTTAAGGTCAAAAATTACGAAAATTAAAAATAATTAATAACAGCATGAGACCTGTTGAAAATGAAGGGAAATATGGTTGAGGCAGTAGGAAAAATAAATTAAATTCACTATGAAGTACGGAGCTGAAATGGCGTGCATTAAGGGAGAAATATGGTGTTCCACGATTACCAGCAAAACTAAACCTCCTATCGAAAAAAGTTTAATACAAAAGTTATAGGTTAAGGTTAAGGTTAACAAGGTATACAACATTATGTTTTTATCAAATTCGACCACATAGCTTTTCATTCGAATACTCAATAACGTCTTATTTTGATGCTCAAAAAAAATCAATGTGATTTTTTAACAAATTAAAATGCATTTGTAGCGATTGAAAAATAAAATTATTAGATTTCAAAAATAACATCAAAATATTATGGAAATTATTCATTACTTACAATGGATATCCTTATAAAGCTAATCAATAGTGTTACATTACTAAATTATGTCATGACAGTTCAATTAAACATAGCCCTTGTAAAAATACTGCACGAATCTATATAGAAAACAACATTTGTTGGCTTTTCTGTCTGTTTATCTGTTTGTCTTTGCGTTTGTGCACGCTAATCTCAGAATCGGCTGAACGGAATTGGTTTCGGTTTTCAATAATAGATGGTGGCAGGCTTCACGTAACATTTAGTGTTTGTTTTATTGAAATCGGTTCATAATTTAAAAAAAAATGTAATTATGTCAATAATAGTAAATTACACCAAGCAATTTTGTAAAATGGGAATAGATCGAACCAATAATAACAGCAGAAATGCTTAAAGGAAGAGATTATTTCGGTTATAATAATCCAAAAAACTTCGAGAGAAAGAGTATACTGCATGACAGCAATGTCTAGACAGTGCTCACATCGTTTTAGAACGATATTCTCTCGGATCCGACAGATTATTGAGCAGCTGGTTTGGTATTATTAGAAACCTTTCATAGTTAATATCATCACGCTATTATAATAACGAAGGCAGAATGTATTTTGCTGAGATAATTTAATTTATTAGACACAGTATCCACGGTATTGTGGCTCAGTCAGTCTGCGGTACACTTCAAACTTTGCTTCTCCGCGTTCGAACCCGTCCGAAATATAATTAAATTTTTACATTTGAAAAACATTGGAAAAAATGAAATGCTCAAGTGAGACTCGAACTCACGACCTTTCCCTTACAGGGGGACTGCTCTGCCAACTGAGCTATTGAGCACCACTTGAATCATTCCAAATTTTCCTTCTCTTTATATCCGTCTATAAGGGCGATGGTGCAGCCATCTACCAACATTCTTACGAACTGTTGGAAACAATGAATGATTTTTCAACCATTTTTAAACATTGAATTTTGATGACTGTGCCCAAATATTTGAATGAATTTTTTATAGCATTTATTATGCTAACTTTTAAGTTCGAAAAACATTGGAAAAAATTAAATGCTCAAGTGAGACTCGAACTCACGACCTTTCCCTTACAGGGGGACTGCTCTGCCAACTGAGCTATTGAGCACCACTTGAATCATTCCAAATTTTCCTTCTCTTTATATCCGTCTATAAGGGCGACGGTGCAGCCATCTACCAACATTCATACGAACTGTTGGAAACAATGAATGATTTTTCAACCATTTTTAAACATTGAATTTCGATGACTGCGCCCAAATATTTGAATGAATTTTTTATAGCATTTATTATGCTAACTTTTAAGTTCGAAAAACATTGGAAAAAATGAAATGCTCAAGTGAGACTCGAACTCATGAGGAATGATTCAAGTGGTGCTCAATAGCTCAGTTGGCTAAGCAGTCCCCCTGTAAGGGAAAGGTCGTGAGTTCGAGTCTCACTTGAGCATTTCATTTTTTTCAATGTTTTTCGAACTTAAAAGTTAGCATAATAAATGCTATAAAAAATTCATTCAAATAATTTTTTACAGTTTATTTAGAAACTTTAACTTATTTATTTTATTGCAATGTATATTTAGTTTTGTTTCAAATTAAATATTAATTCTATCGACATTATCTATGTATATAGTACATATAATATAACTAGCCCGTGATGTCGGTTATGGCGACCAAACTTAAGCGTCGATAGCTTAGTGGTTAGGGAGTAGGCCTTACGATCGAGAGGTCCCAGGTTTAAATCCTGGCCATTACCCTACCGATGCACGTGAACCCACTCCTAACACAAGGAATTTTACTTAGATGAAGGAGTTAGAGGGCATATAAGTAATTTCTGTTGCTAATATTCTTTAAAAAAAACACATAGCCTATGTCCTATCTCACGGTCTTATCTACCTTATAAACGATTCAGTGGTTTAGGTTTGAAAACGTAAGAAACAGACAAACAGACTGTTATTTTCTCATTTATAATATTGTTACGGGAGACGGGTAACGGGATTGGAAATAAACAGCTTCGTATGTGAGACCGCTTTATTTACACACCCCAACAGCTAAATCTTGAACACGACACTCACGGCGCGACTGTACCGCACGATGCACTACTGCACTTACAGTCTTATTCACGACACTCGCAGCGCGACTGTACCGCACGTTGCAGTAGGAGTTCACTGCGCTTACAGTTTTATTCGCGACACTCACGGCGCGACTGCACTTCACTCTTTTCCCACTTTTCTTCCCTTTTCCTTCTTCTTCTGTTCACTTTGAACTCCCAAACTTAACTGACCTTTCACCGCTCTGGCAACTCTTTTTATACCCCTAATTTCGATTGTCTTTTCGATATTCATTTTATTATTTCTTTAAACCCCCTATAAACCCCCTATAAACCCCCTATACACTACTCGCGAAGTTGAACGAAGTTAGGCGAAAACGATAGTGTGGAGATGCACTTCGGCTTACCTCGTCAAACTTTACCGTGCCTCGGGCGACTTCCATTTGTTGTCGGTTTTTGCGCCCGAGTCAAAGGGCCCGAAGTTGCACGAAGTGCGTTCACGAAGTACCTCTCTACACTACTCGGCCGACTTCAGTACTCAATAGTTATAATAATTGCGTGTGACACATATTGTGTTTATTATGAACAAAATACAGTCGTCACAGGAGAAAAATATGTTGTTCCTCGATACTGTGCAAGCAGAGCCTATTATTTGGGACGCCAATATCATTAATATCATAAGGACGAACGAGCGTAGGCTTTCGGCACCTTAGAGCGAATGAGCTCCTCGCGAAGTTGAACGAGTGTGTGGTGTCGCACTTCGGACTGTAGGTAAAGTTGAACAAGTACTTCGCCGAGTAACTTCGCGAGTAGTGTATACGAGGCATTATTTTCTATGATCAACTAGAATAGCTTAACTATATTTTGATCTTCATTTCGTTTCTCATTTTTAACCGACTTCGAAAAAGGAGGAGGTTCTCAATTCGTCTGTATACATAATATTTTTTTTTTATGTATGTTCACCGATATCTCCGCCAATTATAGACGGATTTCAAGTTTTATTTTTGTTGGATAGGGCTCACTTCTGAGGTGGTTCCATTTTCACCAGGTCAGGATCTGATGATGGGTTCCAGGAGAAATCGAGGGCAACCATCGAAAATTGTATGGTCGTATGGTACTTTTGTTACTTAATCATGTCTTACTCAGGTATATGCTTCAGGGTGTCAACATCTGATGCTGCTGTGCTGATGATGAAGCTACTGAACTCCTTAACGGTTAGGAGTTGGGAGACAGTACTGCTGTTGGTGGATGATAAATATTTAGTAGTATGTAGAGCTAACGTGATGCTTGTGAGTTATAGTTGAATCAACTTCTGATGCTGCTGTGTTGATAGTGAAGCTACAGAACTCCTTAACGTTTGCGTATGGTGCATTTGTTACGTAATAATGTCTTACTCAGGTATATGCCTCAGGGTGTCAACATCTGATGCTGCTGTGCGGATGATGAAGCTAATGAACTCCTTAACGGTTAGGAGTTGGGAGACAGTACTGCCATTGGTGGATGATAAATATTTAGTATGCTACTAAATAGGGCTAACGTGTTGCTTGTGAGATATGCTTGAATCAACTTCTGATGCTGCTGTGTTGATAGTGAAGCTGTAGAACTCCTTAACGGTTAGGAGTTAGGGGACAGTACTGTAATTGATCGATGGAAACTAGGTAGTAGTATATAGGGCTAACGTGATACTCGTAAGGGTTGGTGCTACTCCTGAGATAATCACGAAATTTCAGAGTGAAACCGAGACAATTCCTCAATTAATAATAATAATAAGTATGTTTATAAAAGGGTATATATCTACTCCTGAGGTGGTCTTTTTTATCGTGCGGAAATCCCCTCGGATTCCCCCGCCGGAGCCGGAAGGGAACGGTTTATGTCGGACTCGAACCGACTAAAACCGTACGCCGACTGAGGGTCGTAGTGCTAAGCCGAAGGTGAGGTTGTCTTCGACATATCCCTTGCACCCCGGCTGGCCTAGGGCCATCCCTTACAGTCTGGCACTCCTCGGCAGGGGGCTCGCCCCCAGAATGGGGAGGCGTGCCTACGCGCGCTGCTGCCGTGGCCTGCTTCTGCTGGGGTGACAGGTGGCTCCACTAGTCTTGTCCACTTAAAGCAACATACACTTGACCTTTGGCAAAAAAAAAATTGTCTAAGTCAATTACCGCGTAGGTTCGCGCGTTGCTCGGCGCAAGCTAAGATAACTCTCTTCAGAGGGTATTGTACAACTTTATACACCTGCAGCCTATGGGCCGATTACACCAAAAAACGGTTCAGCGACCACCGCGTCCTGTATAACAATAGTCTCAGGATGTTGTTGGGGCTGCCCCGGCACTGCAGCGCTTCGGGGATGTTTGCGGAAGCGCGCACTGCTTGTTTCCATGCGACTATGCGTGTGCGTGCGGCTTCACTGGTGCGCAGGGTGCGGGCCAGCACCAACAGGGTCCTGATGATGGTTGCATCTAGGCTGGATTGCTCTTTTCTCCGGCACTGCTGCGGAAGACATGTTTCCGTACCAGTGCCGGCGAGAAGATACTGATCAATTTAGATTATTAAGTTCTATAACTTTATTCTTGTACCTAATTTTAACTAACATAGCGCTAAGACATGTATTACTAACAATCAATATGGACTATTATGGTCTGAAATAAATAGAATTTGAATTTTGAATTTTTTGAATTTAATGTGGTGCCCTGAAGCTTATGTACCGTTACAGCCCAGCTCAAGATTAACAGATTCTTCTTTCCACATCCCCATAGCCTTTTGTTGCAATTGCAACTAAGCTGTCACTACCTTTCAATCTAGTGCCAATAGTATCATCGTCGAATTTAATCGGTCAAAATCCGACGAGTTTTGACCGAACGCGACGCAGAGCAGACCACCTAAACGTACACACAATCCGCATTGCACCGTTGACAAGACCCTCAGTAAAATAGTTGAGCTATCATCTTAGAGTTGTTGTCTAAAATTCTAACTGCAGCCCCATCTGCGAAATCACTAACCTGTTCAACTCGCCGTCTTTCATATAAAAGTTCCAGTTACCCCCTTTATCCTTTAACTCATTGGGAGTATAATGCTCCCAAAAGACGAAAACTGTGGTTAATGGCATGCTGGACTGGATTAAACTTGGATTACCAACGCAAACCTTGGCCCACTAAAAAGGGAAAAATAAATGATTTTAAAAAAATTGAACCGACTTCAAAACCAAATAGGAAAAAAATGTTTAAAATAACAGAATTTAGAGAGAGAATTTAGAGATTTTCGATCTGTTAGAAGTCGGTGCCAACTTTGTTTGCCAACGTTGCTGTACCTGAATTACCTGCCATGATGCTTTTAAATGAAATATCGATCATTTCAATACAAAAGTCGGTATCAAGTCAAACAGGTAAAACAATATAGCTAAGTATGATAGGCCACCCCTACCTCAACAAGTCATTATACCTACGTTAATGGCATTATAGCAGGTCAGGCACAGCAAACAAAGTTGGCACCGACTTCTAACAGATCGAAAATCTCTAAATTCTCTCTCTAAATTCTGTTATTTTAAACATTTTTTTCCTATTTGGTTTTGAAGTCGGTTCAATTTTTTTAAAATCATTTATTATTATTCTTTCAGAATGTTCAGCTAATAACTAGAAGAATTTAAATATAGAATCTTATGTTATCCTTACCAAATAAAGATTTAGGTATATACATAAATTAGAAAAACACAAAATCAACATATCGTAACACCAGGATTCGAACCGTCGACCATCGTTTTGGTAGGCCGTAGTGTACGCCGTTCAGTCACGACTGTATTTGACAATGAGTTTGAATTTATCGCTCCGATGCTGTGACATGTTACTTCATATTCGTAGCAATATTAATATGGATAAAAGCGCGATAAAACTAGGCTGTGTGGCAGGAATAGTAGGTAGAGCAAACTAGATCTTAATTTATGATGACATACTTTATCCCGCGGCTAATAGCATAGGCAATTTTGGAGGTCGCCAGACCTCACAGGGAATTGTCACAAATGCACGTATATTAACAAAAAAAAATGTGTTTAATTTAGAAACTGATTTAAAATCGCACTTTTTCACACTTCTTTTTTTTCCTTTGAAAATAAGGTCTCTTTTTTGTTTGAGCATCAAAATGAGATGTAAATGTTAATAAATATAATAAAAAATAGTTTATGTATGTGTAAAGTAAAATGAATAAAAGACTATGTGATCGTGTTTGAAACATGAAGAGGTACAACTAAACGAAATTTCCTGAAAAAGAAAGAGTTTTTGTGGCAGGTAAGAACCAAAAAGCCCTTTTTTTCAATTTTGCTCGAAAACTGTAACAATGTGAAAAACGGTTCAGACAAAAGTTGTACTTTGTTATTACCTACAACTTTGGTTTTATTTTTTTCGATAGGCGGTTTAATTGCACTGCAAATCGTGGAACACCCTATTTCACCCTTAAAATGCACGCCATTTCAGCCCCGTACTTCCTAGCGACTTTAATTATTTTTCCGTGTTTTGACCATATTTCCTTTCGTCTCCAAAAAGTGTCTTGCTGTTATTAATTTAATTTCCTAAAATTCTTATGCTCGTAATGGTGTATGAGTATATTCAAAGGCCGATGTTCAATATCAATTAAATTAGAAACAGGCCGGCCGCTATTAGATTTCTGTTGATTTCATTTTTGTAAAACATTCAGAACCTTTTAGAGCGTGTTTGGAGAATAATGGGTTGATTTTTTAGGAATCAATAATGCGACCCTTTAATTTTCGTTATTTTTCTCCGAAGTTAAAAAAGTGCTTCTATAGGTACTTTATGTATGTATTTCTATGGTCAATATTTTTATTTTTATTTCCTCACCATCCGAATACTAATACTTTCTAAACTTGTTATTTAGTTTGGGGTCGCTCTTATGCCTCGTTTCGTTATGAATTTGTTTGTTTTGGCTCTTACAGTAGCAACCGTCTGATTTCTGCAACGCCTAGAGGCTTTGTTAATCAGCAGATTTTACCTGCAGCTTAGCTAATGTTTAAACGCAATAAAAGTATTGAATAATTATCTTATAATAATAACATTGCCCAGTGGCTTTCATGAGGGACTTTCATAATAATGGCATTATAATCTAAACGTAGTGGCGAGGCCGTGTTCTACTTTCGCACAAGACAGATCTAACGACGTTTGGCTGTTTTAAATGAGCCGCCGACCTAGGCCGGGTTGGCCTAATTAGATACATTAATGTCGCGTAAATGATGGTACCTACAGTCGTCGACTTAGATTAATGCAAAGATGAGGCATAGAAACGAGTCACCGAATCGCTTGGTTCTTGATGGATTATTTTGCTGGTTTATCCCTGCATGTGTAGTTCTGTATAAAAAAGAGCACAAGTACCTGAGTTATATGAAGAGTGACTTGAACTGCCATTTGTAATATTTTATGAACTGATACTGTTCAACTTGTCACAAACATATCAAGCCTTTTATTTTGTACCTAGAGGGTAAAGTTTTATAGACTCTTCTATCTTCTATCTCTATTGCTCTTTATTCTCGTAGTAGAGCTATCTTAATTTTTTTTATGTTTTTTTCTCTCTCTCCCTTTCTTCATCTCGTCTTGCTTTCACTTTTCACGAGAAAAACGTAGTATTTTAAAGACAAATACTAAAATATTCAATTTCTACGGTATTACGAACAAAACATTTATTTGCCGGTTTCCTTGTATCTTTCATCATAAATTCATTTGTTGTCCAAACAATAATAAGCGAGAGAATCTGTTACTAAATCCATCCTTATTATGAAAAAATCATCAAAATTCTGTCGCTAGTGCTATATCTATTATGTGGTTCTATTGAAAATTAGTTGCGTGACGTAGTATAAAAATATTTTAGCTAGATGCGGTTTTGTTTAAAAAACTTTGCATATACTTACTTACAAAATATAAATCACTATTTCTGTACCTATTATTGCTCATTTTTGGTAAAAATTGATTTTTACTAATTTTATTGTAAGTTTTGTTGTAACCTTCACCAACTAAACTGGATTATATGATACTTGTTCTATATAATACCTATACAGATCAACCAAGCTACTCTTCAATGATGCTTCATAGATGAGTAGCTTGGTTGATGAAGCACTCAAGACACTGCTCAACCATGCGCGAGCAAAACTGCAGTTTGGTGTGCTTCGACACTTAGTGTGCGAGCACGAGCAGAGTGACGGCGACAGCGACAGCCACAAGAGGCAACGCGGCGTTATTATCACAATATTTATCTCCAATAAATTTTCTATAAATTAGCTCTGCACATTTTGACAGTAGGGTCAATACTCTTATAAATACGAGAAGTCAAATTTAATGTAAGAAAGCTCTGTTCGCGACACAATTAACTCTGCTTGGCCACAGAGAGATAGGTGCTTGTTTCATTTTCTTTGAAAAGATATATCTACCGAGCACTCAGGAGAGTTGTTAGACATTTCTGCATCGAAATCATTCGAAATCTCGTGCTGCTCACTTTAAAACTGACGGATTTACATACAAACTTTCACCACCTATTTTTTCCCAGTAGGTAGTTATATTAAAAAAAAAACAAGGTGAATACTGTAACCACAAAATTCTACAAGTTTGTACTTCCAATTGTTTAGCCTTTGCATTGATGAATCTGTCAGTCAGACGGGACAAATCATGTAATGGTACGAGTATATAATTTGTTATTACATTTGATCTCTCGTATTTATTAAAGTACTAGCTTTTGCCCGTGACTCCACCGCGTGGATGTCGGTCATCGCGACAAAACATAGCCTATGTCCTGTCTCATGGTTTAATCTACCCCTATACCAAATTTCTTCAAAATCGGTTCAGTGGTTTAGGCGCGAATGCGTAACATACAGACATATAGACAGACAGACAGACAGAGTTATATGGATTGATCCTACAGTAAATATTTGTAGAGCTAATTTATAGGAAATGTAATGTAGTTATATAATGTGATAATAATGCCGTGTCGCCCCTTGTCGCTGTCGCTGTCGCCGTCGCTCTGCTCGTGCCCGCACACTCAATTTAAAGTTGTGTAGCATATCATTTCATGGTGGTCAGTACTTCTCTTCCCATTAACAATATTCATGTATGGAGGTCAACGTCAAGATTTTCCCATTTCCATTAATTGAACAACAATATATTCATTGATGCAGTTCAATGATTTGCACTAACTGTTGATTTTTGAACACTGATGTATTTAGGCCATCGATTGCGTCACTCCCAAGCCGCACAAGTTGATATACATACAAGGAATTAAAATTAGTCTCTCCGAGGAAAGAGTAGGTACGATGTAACATACGGCAGAATTACCAGTATATTTAGTATATTTTTGTGGAAAATTCCTGGTATATGTGCAAAAGTCACTAAGTGATACTTAGTGTGCGGGCACGAGCAGAGCGACGGCGACAGCGACAGTAACAGCGGCAAGGGGCGACGCGGCGTATTTACAGACTATACAAGGCCAAAACGCAGCCATAGGGAACTGGTCGCGTACATATTGTAATGCTATTTTTAAATCTGTGATTACAAAATATACACGAATTTTGCGTACTGCTTGTGTATAATTCGTAACGTGAATACATGCGTCCTAGTTACGGACTATACTACATTATTTACACCTGCCTTACATGATTAGTGAAATAATATTTGAACTTTATCAGTGGAGGATTAAATAAATACAAAGGCTATTAAGGTTACAAGGCAATATTAATTAGGGTCTTTCGTCGATTCACACCACAAGCTGTTCGCACCATGGTGTGAATCGCACAACGCCGCTTTTTGAAGTGGTCGATTCGAACCAGTGGTGTGAATCGCACCACGCCATTTTTTGAAGTGGTCGTTTCGCACCACGGTAAGAAAATCCAATGCGATCTTTGGACTTATTATACTAAAGAGAACCATTTGGTATCATTCAGGAAACAAGTCTTTTATTGCTGAAATTGCAGTTATTTCGAAGTCCATTGAAAAGTGCGTAGGATCCCATTCGTTGATTTGACTTTTTATTAGCTGGAAGAAAATGTCGTACGTGTCCCGTTTTCTATCCGGAAACAGAGCATATAGTACAGGAACTACGTTGATGAATTCTTCGTTACTGCCTATATTCGCATGCAGAGTGTATAATTGGTGAAAACCTTTGGGACATATCTTAAATGTGCCGTCGACAAAAAAATGTTTCGATGTTTTTAAATAGTGTCTCATTTCTTTTTTTCCAAAAATGATAATGCGCTTGTTTTTATATGCATAATCAACAAAAATCAAATCTTCATATTTTTTCGGTATTTCGAAATCCTTGGCTTTATTAAAAATCAGTCTGTTAGCACCTAGTGCTTTGTTCCTTTGACGGTATAGTCGGTTCTTCACATTTTTAAATTGTGGTAATGAATTTAATAAAATTATTCCTTTATCGGCAAGAACTACCATCGACTCTTCGAAAACTTGCATTACTGGCTTATTGACGTTGTTTTCAACATTTTCAGTAAGCAAATGCATCTGCCTATCTATATCAAACACTGCTTGATCTTTAGAAGAATGATTATGTACAGTCTCATGTACTATTGCAAATGGGGATGGGGTGACTTTGAGTATTGCATTACACTTGTTTGAATCTTTTTTGACACTCCGCCATACCTCAGAACCGTCCTTGTTATTTCGTTTCCAGATGTAATTGTAGCCATCTCGACACAGCATACGGCAACCTCTCTTGGTTCTATGGAACTCAGCACCATGTGAAGTTGACGGTTCTTCAGACATTTTAATATTGTAAAACCGATACCTATAAAATAAGAAAATGTATTGAAATTCAGGTTCTCAAGCTAAACATATTCAAACCTTGTCAAAACCAAAAAGTGCACTTTAATACGGGTAAGTAATTGAAGAAGATAGAAGAAGAAGAATAGAAGATAGAGAGAGATAGAAGAAATCACATTTTAGTCTAATCAGTCATTTACTCTTAGTTTGAGTTTAAATTTTTAACACTTAAATAAATCTACGGAGATCGATTATGTGTAGCTTAGGCACTTAATTTTTAAAAGATAATCATACGTCATTTTTAAAAAATAACGATACCTCCGCCCGGTAACTGATGACAGGAATCGCCGTAAAGCACTGCGCCAGATTGGCACGAATTAGAGAGAGACAGCAATATTTCGAAACACACTGTGTGATTTTGATGTAGAGTTAGCTTCCTAGGGTTAAATTCCAGTGTTTAAAACCCATTTCTTTGTCTAAATTTAATTTAATTTTAATTTAACTCTTTTATTAATAACTCATCTTCACAGATAATATTAGTTGATGATACTGTCACATAATAAGGGGTCTTAAAATACGAGGGTGAATTAAAAAAACGACCATTATTTGTTGAATGTTTTTAGACCAAATTGTGTGTTTCATACACTCGTATTTTAAGATCCCTTATTATGTGGCGACGTCGCCTTAAAGACGTATAAGGTGGGAAATTTGAATCATATCGGGCGTGTCTCGGTAGCCGAATTGGTCAGGCATTCCCCCTGTAAGGGAAAGACTGCGGGTTCGAGTCCCGCCCGAGAAGATTGTTTTTCCCTATGTATTCGATTTGTTACAATCAAAATGAGCAAAACAAAATAGCGGTTCATGTATGTGTTGAAAGTTATAGCAAAATTTTGACAAATAGCTAAGTAGTTTTCTCACAAATACTCGTCATTTATCGAATAAATTAAACATGACCATGTTTAATTTATTCAATGTTATGTTATGTTTATTTAGTATTGTTTAATGTAACACATTGTGTTATATATCAATAATTTTATTAAGTATTAGTTCCAGTGTTTAAAAATATGTATAAGTTTATGATACTGTCACATAATAAGGGATCTTAAAATACGAGTGTATGAAACACACAATTTGGTCTAAAAACATTCAACAAATAATGGTCGTTTTTTTAATTCACCCTCGTATTTTAAGACTCCTTATTATGTGACAGTATCATCAACTACTATTATCTGTGAAGATGAGTTATTAATAAAAGAGTTAAATTAAAATTAAATTAAATTTAGACAAAGAAATGGGTTTTAAACACTGGAATTTAACCCTAGAAAGCTAACTCTACATCAAAATCACACAGTGTGTTTCGAAATATTGCTGTCTCTCTCTAATTCGTGCAAATCTGGCGCAGTGCTTTACGGCGATTCCTGTCATCAGTTACCGGGCGGAGGTATCGTTATTTTTTAAAAATGACGTATGATTATCTTTTAAAAATTAAGTGCCTAAGCTACACATAATCGATCTCCGTAGATTTATTTAAGTGTTAAAAATTTAAACTCAAACTAAGAGTAAATGACTGATTAGACTAAAATGTGATTTCTTCTATCTCTCTCTATCTTCTATTCTTCTTCTTCTATCTTCTTCAATTACTTACCCGTATTAAAGTGCACTTTTTGGTTTTGACAAGGTTTGAATATGTTTAGCTTGAGATATGTTTTGCTTACATTTTCTTATTTTATAGGTATCGGTTTTACAATATTAAAATGTCTGAAGAACCGTCAACTTCACATGGTGCTGAGTTCCATAGAACCAAGAGAGGTCGCCGTATGCTGTGTCGAGATGGCTACAATTACATCTGGAAACGGAATAACAAGGACGGTTCTGAGGTATGGCGGAGTGTCAAAAAAGATTCAAACAAGTGTAATGCAATACTCAAAGTCACCCCATCCCCATTTGCAATAGTACATGAGACTGTACATAATCATTCTTCTAAAGATCAAGCAGTGATTGATATAGATAGGCAGATGCATTTGCTTACTGAAAATGTTGAAAACAACGTCTTCTTCTTCTATCGTGGCGATGGCGCCTCGGCCCTCAAATTATCTTCTCCCAGTGTGCTGCCACCTGTATGGCGTTCTCGGAGGCACACATAAGGTCCTGCGGTGTACATGTGTATGGGCATTTAGCACATGTCAACAGGTGGGCCATTGTCTGTGGGGTAGCTCCACACTCACATCGCAGGTCCGCCCCCTCCGAGAACCCCCATCTGGCCCGGCATTCCTTGCTTCGGCCAACCCGAGTCCGGAGTCTATTTAAAGACTTCCATCTGTTCCAGGGCAGATCATGTCCAGGCGGGAGTTCCTCTGAAAGCGGGACGAAAGGGGTTGGTAGTGGACCCTGTGCTCTCCAGTGTTCGATTCTGGCTTGAGAGGGGTCACCGACAATTGGGCCAACGCACGCCCAGAAACTCCTGCGGCTTTTCAGCCTTAGTGGCACTTGAGGGTGATCGCTAAGGGGGTGTCGCCGGTCCGACTCCAGCTTGCCCCTCTCCACGGACGACGCCACGCATCTTCGGATATTGGGGGGTGCGATGCCAGCCAGTGGATATAGCAGCCTTACCGGGGTCGGCTTGAGGCAGCCAGTTATTATCCGGCAGGTTTCATTTAGAGCTACATCCACTAGCCCAGCATGGCTGGATCGGCACCATACGGGGCAAGCGTATTCCCCCGCAGAATAACATAGTGCCAAGCCCGTTGTTCGCAGTACCCGTGGTGTGGCCCCCCAGTTTGTGGTCGTCAGCTTCCTAAGAAGGTTATTGCGTGCTGAGACCTTCTGCTTGACGTTTTCGCAGTTTTGCTTAAACGTGAGGGACCTGTCCAGGGTTACTCCCAGGTATTTGGGGTGCATGCAGTGGTCAATGCTGACGCCACGCCAGTGTATATTCAGCTTCCGTTTTGCCTGCCCGTTGCTCAGATGGAATGCGCACGACTGTGTTTTTGAGGGGTTAGGCTTCACTGCGTTGCTCTCGTAGTAGGAGCTTAGCTCTTCGAGTGCGCCGTTCAAGTTTGCCTCCACCTCCTCAAAAGATCCCTGTGACGTGAGGGCCAAATCATCGGCATAGAGGAAGCGGTTCGTGCGTGGGTTCCTGGGTTGGTCGTTGGTATATATGTTGAACAGTAGGGGTGCCAGGACACTGCCCTGAGGTATGCCATTTTTCTGCGTTCTCCAGCGACTCTTATCGGAACACAGGTGTACCTGGAAGCGGCGATTCCGCAGGAGTTCACCCAGTCCTTTTGCGAGTTTGTAGTCTCCTGTGATACTTTTAGTCTTCCAGAGCAGGCGTTTTATGTTGACCGTGTCGTAAGCTGCGGATAAGTCAACAAAGACGGCACCGGTCACTTTGTGTGTCTCAAAACCATCCTCAATGTGTTGAGTCAGGTTGAGGATCTGGCTGCAGCAAGATTTTCCTGGCCGGAAGCCGGCCTGCTCTGGAATCAGCCTGGGGTCTACGACGCTATTTAGGCGATTGAGAAGAAACGTCAATAAGCCAGTAATGCAAGTTTTCGAAGAGTCGATGGTAGTTCTTGCCGATAAAGGAATAATTTTATTAAATTCATTACCACAATTTAAAAATGTGAAGAACCGACTATACCGTCAAAGGAACAAAGCACTAGGTGCTAACAGACTGATTTTTAATAAAGCCAAGGATTTCGAAATACCGAAAAAATATGAAGATTTGATTTTTGTTGATTATGCATATAAAAACAAGCGCATTATCATTTTTGGACAAAAAGAAATGAGACACTATTTAAAAACATCGAAACATTTTTTTGTCGACGGCACATTTAAGATATGTCCCAAAGGTTTTCACCAATTATACACTCTGCATGCGAATATAGGCAGTAACGAAGAATTCATCAACGTAGTTCCTGTACTATATGCTCTGTTTCCGGATAGAAAACGGGACACGTACGACATTTTCTTCCAGCTAATAAAAAGTCAAATCAACGAATGGGATCCTACGCACTTTTCAATGGACTTCGAAATAACTGCAATTTCAGCAATAAAAGACTTGTTTCCTGAATGATACCAAATGGTTCTCTTTAGTATAATAAGTCCAAAGATCGCATTGGATTTTCTTACCGTGGTGCGAAACGACCACTTCAAAAAATGGCGTGGTGCGATTCACACCACTGGTTCGAATCGACCACTTCAAAAAGCGGCGTTGTGCGATTCACACCATGGTGCGAACAGCTTGTGGTGTGAATCGACGAAAGACCCATTAATTACAAGGCAATATTATTATATAATATTTTTTTATTAAGGAGTTGTATCAAAAATTAGCGAGCATTATTAATATTTTGGGCAACGATAAATGCAAGATCGTGTTTCCTTTTTCTGTTCTTTTTTGCTGAGGGTCGACCTGCTTGTATCCTGTTTTTTGACCCCTTGTTCTTTAAGCTCCGTCTTGATACAGATGCTGGCTGCACACGTATCTTGCGGGACAATCCTTTTTTGAAGTTACTGAATATAAAATTTTGAGCCTGTTGGTCTGTAGAGATATTTTTAAGAGAATTATTGAACATATGAATAGCTTTTAAATTTGACGACGATGGATGTTTTCTAAAATAATTGTTAATTTGTTGAAACTTTCTTTCATTTAAATGAGTGCTTCATTGTAAGTGACAGGAAAAACGGGATCTTCAGTATCGCTGCTTATTAAATTGAGTGGTGGCTCTTTTGATGTTGTACAGTTATCAATAGGTAGTAATGTCTGTGGAATTGGAATCTTGCATCATGTTAGCATTTTTCTCAATGATAATATCGTGATTATCCATATTTTGGTAAAACTCATCAGGGAGAGGGTCATCAGATGCGAGTTTTGCGCATGTTACTCTATCTGTACTAAATATTTTTGGAGAAGTTTGTAAAATCAATCCATACTTTAATTCAACAGCACACAGATGCTTGCAAAAGGCACCACCTTGACCTTCAATACAATTGCAACACGACACTGAAATATCAACGTTGTATGTATAATTTCTGTCTGAACTTGACTTAACTAGAAATTCAGTATGGTTGATACGTGTTATCTCGACCACATCCTTAGATCGGCTACAAAATTTCAAGTAAGCGGAACTGTTTGTTTGTCGGCTATGCGCAAATTTTATAAGTCGTCTATATTGATACTTTTCAAAAAAAATTGCTGTATAATCAATCAGAGCGCACACATTGAACGCTTTGCATCTCTGTAAGATAACATCTTCAAAAATGCGTAAATAAATAAAATAAATAAATAAATAGTTTGGACTCTGAAAGTTTGGCGCGCTTACTCCGATCTATCCACTATTAGTCCGTATGCGTAGGTATTGGCACTGTATATTATGGAATAAGCAAGTCAGTTAGATCACTACGAAGTATACTCGAGTATTTGCGAACTACTCGTGTATAGATTGGAAGAACTCAGCAAAAAAAGTGATTTTCAATCTATACACGATTAGTTTCACACCCCTGCGTTCTTTTTCTTTTTTTATATTTGGTCCGTCAATTGACTGCACCCCGCTAGATGGCAACAAAGCTGAAGTGCAGTCCAGAAAATAAAGACCACCATTCCCGGTGCCATTGGACGTAAAATGGTGGTCCCTAACTTGACGGCCTTGATAGATGCCTTTTCACGCCCCGCTTGAAGAACCCGGGACTGTAAGAGGAGGGAAACACCGGAAACACGTATGCGGGCAGAGCATTCCAGCTCTTTATCGTGCGGCAGAGGAAAGAGCCCCCAAACCGTTTAGTGCGAGATGGTATGGATTCCACCGTGTGTGGATGGCACCGCAGACCAGCACGTGTTGTTCTGGATAGGAAGGGAGAGGGTGGGATCAGTTGAAATAACTCCTCAGAACACTCGCCGTGGTAGAGACGGTAGAAAACGGCCAGAGAGGCAACGTCTCTACGCAACTGCAGAGGTTCCAAGGTGTTGGTAACCTCAGGATCACCTATGATACGAACTGCACGTCGCTGCATTCTGTCAAGAGCGTCTAACAGGTATTGCGCGGAACCATCCCAGAGATGAGAACAGTATTCCACACAAGAGCGAATCTGTGTCTTGTACAACCGCTGCTCCGGCGTGAAAAACCGATTCGCCCTGTTCAAGAACCCGAGTTTGCGCGACGCTGTTTTGATGACGCTCTCGATGTAATTCTTGTTGTTCAGGTTGCAGCAAACATCCATTCCGAGCATGTCAATGTGGTCCTGTAGAGCCAGCGGTGTGTTCTGGAGAGTAGGGAGAGGAAGGAAGGGGGAGGTCTTGGCAGTGAACGCGCACGGTTGTTTTTTTGGCATTGAACTCGACCAGATTCTCTGATCCCCATTGGGAGATGCAAGTCAGGGCCCGGTCGAGCTCAACGACAAGCCGCTGTCTATTGGCGTCAGTGTCAGCCCGCTTGGCCGCGGGGTGCCCGAAGTATCGCCCATGTAGAGTGCTGTCATCTGCATAGCAATGGATACTGCCTACTGCTAGCATATCATTTATATGCAGAAGAAAGAGAGTGGGCGATAAGACTGACTCCTGAGGCACACCAGCATTAACCTGCATGAACTCTGAGGCCCGGCCGTCACAGAGAACTGGCAACCCAGTCGCACAGTCGAACCGGCAAACCGTAGGCCGAAAGCTTGGAAAGTAGCGAACTGTGCCAGACTCTATCAAAGGCTTTGGCGATATCCAGACTGATAGCCAATGATTCGCCATGCCTGTCCATAGCCTCACCCCAGAGGTGCGTGACGTAAGCCAAAAGATCACCCGTTGACCGTTTCGGTCTGAACCCGTACTGTCGGTCATTAATTAGGGAGTGATCTTCTGCGCGTGGGAGCGCGTGGGAGCGTTCTGGCCTTGTATATAATGTAAATACGCGGCGACGCGGCATTTATCACATTAATTATCTACATTAAATTTCCTATAAATTAGCTTTGCCTACACATATTTACTATGGGATCAATTCTTTTATAAATACGAGAGGTCAAATGCTCGTTGTCGCTGTCGCCGTCGCTCTGCTCGTGCCTGCTCACTTACACCGTACACGGTCATAGGACATTTGGTACGTCACGCTGTTCAACTACGTTGGTACATCAGTGTTATTTTGTCTGTACCTACTAGATGGCGCTTACTTTTTTGGACACAGAGATCCTAGCTACCATGTCATAAAATCCGGTAAGTAAGCACGAAATAAAGTATACTTACGTCTAATTAGAAATAAATGAACAACTGTATCAGCTTTTTTCAATATCTAAGGGGACAAAATGGGGGATTATGTCAGAAATGCCCACCGACAAATCCCCACCAGTGGGGAGCCATGACCACTCTAGATATCTATCAAATATTATAGATCTAGATAAATAATATAGATCTTAAACACGAAGAAATATCTACCAGTTCTCTTACTGTACCAGGTGCTCGGTAAACCTGAAGAATCATCTTTTCTCCAAAAAATATTAGAACAAGCTCCGATTGTTCTGTGGCCAAGCTGGGTTGATTTTGTCATGAATTATATGCTCTCTTACATTAACCTCTCTTATATAATAAAGTATTGATCCTAGAGTAATAATGTTCACACATAATTTATAGGAAATTTTATGTAGGCAGATTAATAATTTATATGTAACTAAGGAGATATTATTAATAGTTTTCAAAATACAAGCAAAAGTCTTTCCTTTGGGACCTTTCCCCCCTCCCGACCACCGGTTCGTGTCCCACACTGGGGGAGTTTCAGTATGTTCATCTGGGCACCTTAGGGAATAACTGTATCAAATTTCAAAACTACACGAATGATTAGGTCTGATTTTTTAATATTCCCACGTTACCGTTATAGTCTCTCACTCAAATATGACACCATACTCGTATATTAGGAGTATTATGAGTATTATGACCTAAGCGAGAGCGTCGCAATAATAAATCATCAAATAACACCTAAGTCGCCTGAGAGCTCTCGCTGTTCGTATCCCTGCTTGTTTAGAAATAAGTTGGGGTTAGTTTTTATTTCACTATTTCATCAAGGTGAAATGAAGATTAATTACCGATAAAAATGGCTTTTGAGGTGTAGTAATGGCTTAGGTAGGTAGGTATTCAGTGTCACAATACTGTGATGAACTTAAAAAGAAAGTAAAAACGATATTTATACGCATAAACTTTCACTCTGCAATCGTGTAATAACAAAATGAGATACTGGCAGCGTAAGTACCTACCACCATGTAGCATACATACAGCTTACGGTGTTTTGTAGAGTACATAATATGCATCATTTCAATTACGGAAACAAGGCGCAACGCCTCGTGTTGAGCGGCGCGGCGTACACTGCACTGAATGCAAGGCAAACATAGGGCATTGTGCGAGTGCGATTACGAAGAAGCGATTTTACACGCGTTTACTTGTACTTGTACATACAGACTTACGTCATACGCCTGTATAAACGACGTCTGAAAGTACTTAGCCTGCCTGTCGTTGACATGAATAATGCCGAATCATTACACTTGAGTGACACCACTTAGCCAAAATAGTTGAAGAAATAAAATGGTAAATTCATCATTGTTCCGCCTGAGGGAACAATGAGGATCTATCTATCTTATGGTCGCGCAAGGTAAAATAAACAGTCGAATTTTGTTGAACGTTGAAGTATTCATTGAAAACGAAATAATTTTCACAAGCGTTCTAATGAGACTTTTTATTTTGCTAAAATATTTTAATGATTCTTTCACAATGTTCGCTGCATTCCCAGCTTGCCCTGCGAACAATCCACTTTTCAATCCATTCATCACCTATTTTGTCTCCTTAGTAGTGAAATGTTGAAGAACGTTGATACAATATTAAACAACTAAGTATTTCTCAAAAGACACGTGCATTGAATTTCATACTTCTGTTTAGCTTTGAAAATGACGAGCTTTCCATAACCGTTCGTCGTCTATTTGAATCAATTTTAATAAGCGCTGAATGTATTCATTTATTTAAAAAAAAGTTAAAAGTTAAGAAGAAAATTAAAATATAACAATCTTCAATAATAATCATCTTATTATTATGCTCGATATTTTTGCAGGTCATCGTCCAGAGTAGGTTCATACAACTTCGTTCTACCACCTCCCCGGTCACTATTACTCGGTGGTTGAATGAACGTTGGAATATGATACGACCAAATATGGATGGAATATTCGCACAATGTATTGTAGTGTCTGACAGGGCAATTAGCACTCCCTTTACCTGACAGATTGTTACCATATTAAAGGACATGAACTACAAAAGTGAGTTAATAACACATTTTATTTCGTGCGGAAATCCCCTCGGGTAACTCCCCCGCCGGAGACACAGAGGGAGGTTATGTTGGACTCGAACCGACTAAAACCACACGCCAGTCTGTAAGTTGTTCTACTAGGCCGAGGTGAAGTTGTCTTCGACATATCGCTCGCACCCTGGCTGGCCCAGGGCTATCCCTTGCGGTCTGGCCCTCCTCGGAAGGGACGACGACGGTGTCTCCAACTCACCCCCGGTTTGGGGAGGCGCGCTTTCACGCACCACCGCCGTGGCCTGCTTCTGCTGGGTGTACAGGCGGCTTCACCCGTCATCCTCAGACCCGCGCTCATGGAGGATGGAGATCAAAGGGCACAGCCTCCGACCCACCCACTTACGCCACTGCTCCCGTTCCGCCGTCTCCTACTTGGGCAATACTTGCTCGCAGAAGGAAACGCCGGCCGCCTACGCATCCGCGCAGTGGACCATCGCCATGGGCAGAGTACTGTAGCGAGCGTGAGAGGTTATTAACACAAATTTAGTAATTTACTTTTATATCTTCAATATTTGCGCACCCTAGACGTGATATAATATATAATTCGTGTATTCGTAGATGATTGGACAGGGATAGTCAAAGAATGCTTCAGCAATCCGGCTATTATTGTAATTTCGTGTCTGCGTGACACCGTTATTTCAATAGAGATTTTTCTACGTTTAGGCAGGTGTAGGTGACAAAAAGATTTGATACATCACAGTGCAAAATACGAGGGTACGAGGGCTGCTACTTATGTATCCGGAATAACAAAGTGAAACAATCATATAGCATTTATTCTGGTTTTATTCCTTTTCAAAATATTCACCCTGATGATCGATGCACTTTTGCATAGGTTGGAATCAATTATCGTAACATTTATTCCATTCGGATTGAGGTATCTCCCAAACGTCCATTTTGAACGCATCAACAGTCTCTTCACGGCTTGAAAAACGTTGACAACGCAATTTTTTCTTTACGGTTGGGAATAAATAGAAGTCGTTGGGGGCCAAGTCGGGGCTGTACGGAGGATGACCTGTTAATTCGATATTTTGATCTTCGAAATACCGAATTGTTAAGGCCGATGTGTGGCAGCCAGCATTGTCCTGATGAAGAAGGATTCTGCGTTGTTGGTTGTTCTTTCTTATTTCTTGAAAGACTTCTGTCAGACAAAAGGTCGTGTACCATTCAGAATTAACCATTTTACAATCCTCTAGTGCCACAGTAGCCACATGTCCATTTATCCCAAAAAAACAAGCAACCTTTTTCTTCAAAGTGCTTCTTGAACGAATGACTTTTGTTGAGTTCGGCTCATCTTGGAACACACAAACCGTTGACTGTTGTTTCGTTTCTGGATTCATCACCTGTGTAAATATTATAGACAGCTTTTGATGCACCCTGGTTATACTTTTGTAAAAAAAAAATACACCAATAGACGCGAGCCCGTTTTTGATCAATTATCAAGTTGTGCGGAATCCAGCGTGAAAAAAAATTATTTTCAGCTAAATGATCGTGTAATATTTCAAATATATGCGTCATACTAATGCCCAAAGACGCCTCTATCTCGCGATATGTAACATGACGATCTTGAATTATTAGTTTCCGCACAGCATCAATATTTTGAGGCACAACAACCAATTTAAGGCGACCTTCTTTATTTTAGTCCGTGAGAACAGACCGCCCACGATTGAACTCACTAAACCAGTGATAAACTGTAGTTTTCGATGGTTCTTCATCCCCAAAAGTCGCGACGAGTTGATTAACGCACTGTTTTTGAGTTAGCCCTGGCCAAAAATCTTAATAAATCATTGCACGAAAATTTTCACGACTTAAATTAAAGACTTGCAATTTTCAAAATAACGTCACGAAGGATAAACAAATAACAACAACATGAAACCAATTGTTGTCTTCAGCCATAGAGTTCTATTTTTAAATGTAATATTTACTTTTTTTGTTTTCTTCTGTATCTGGCCAGTCCCGGATACATAAATAGCAGCCTAGTATGTAGGAAGGACATTATAAATTTCATTGCTAATTTGGCAACAAAGTAAAAAAAATTAAAAAACCCCCGTCACAAAAAACACTTCCAAAAAGTTGAAAATACATTAATAAATTTTGATTCAACGGTTGCCATGTCGGGGGACCCTAACTGGTTAAGCTTTCCGTTATATTATTGGAACAATTCAAGGTCCCCCGACATGGCAACCGTTGAATCAAAATTTATTAATTTATTTTCAACTTTTAGGAAGTGTTTTTTGTGACGGGGTTTTTAAATTTTTAATTTAATTTTTATTTTATCCTTTTTAAATTGATCTACTAGTCAAGCTCTTTCATTTGATACCCATATTGAGGGAATTATGATGAAATATGTATTCGGACATGTTGTGGCGGCGGCCATCTTGGACCGATTTTTTTCAAACATAGCTAAGAACACTCCCGACTAATATACCTTTCAAACAAAAAAAACTAAATCCAAATCGGTTCATCCGTTTGGGCGCTACGATGCCACAGACAGACACACATACACACACATACACACACACACACACACACAGACACGTCAAACTTATAACACCCCGTCGTTTTTGCGTCGGGGGTTAAAAAGAAGGTTTTTCACTGGGTTCACAGTATACCTTTTGCCACCTTAAAACTATGTGAAATATCCAAATAAAATTGTTCTGTCACATCAAGTTTTATAGTCAAACGCATTTATTGATTTCTCTTAACAATTACCTAAGTACATGAATTAGAGACATATTTTTTTATTCTATATCAAACATTTTTTTAAATGGTGGCTTTTCTCTTATAGTCAGCAGTAGCAGCATGCCTCTGGAGGCTCCAACAGTAGTTCTCAAGCATGGCTGCCCCTCATCTACCCTGATAACGCTTCCCGTACTCTGCAATTATTGTTGATACTTTCACCGTATTCATTACTTACTGATAGTTTTTACATTCCCATTTATGTTTGTTTCCCGATAACATGTATCGGGAAATAAATATAAACGGGGATGTAAAAATGAATTTTCAACGACATAATTGCATCCTATTTTCTGATACGCATCCAGCATCCAAATAATTTTTCATGGAAATCCGTTGATTTGTGATTGCCGAAACGAATTTTGTGATATCGACAAAAGCCAACCATGCATTTTTTTCAATGGGTCTGAGCTTGATAAAAAAGCAGGATCATTGACCAAGTTCCTTATGTCCGGACCAATGGAAATACTTTCTTTAATTTTTGCTTCACTTAGCATAGGAAAATTTGTTTTAAGAAATAAATATACTTAGGTTCTTTCTTTCCTCCTAATTCTTCCCAATTATTTTTAAAACCAAGTTTGACTTGATAAATACATGCCATTTGTGTTCTTCTTATCGATTTAAATCAAATTTCGTCAATGTTTTGATGACTTTTGTACATATCAATGACATAATTTTGTAACTACCCTCCACTAAGTGTAGCGGAAAGTATCTAAATAAGGTAAGAATAATCTTACATCTTGCCCTTATTTCTGTTCTGGGACGTGATATCTAAATATTTATTTGTTTCCTGTTGTTTACTAATGGAATACCAGTTACTTTTTCATGCTGCATAGTGTAAATTATGGTCAAGCACAAAATATGTAGAGAAAGAAAGCTATGACAACATATTATATTGCGAGAGGAAATCATGTTTTACTATACGTACCTCGAGAATTAATTTGTTTATCAGTAGATACCGTGGTAGATTTGTTGAACTTACTTGCAATAGTTTTATTTCTCTATAACATAACATAACATAACATAAACTCACGCCCGTATTCCCCGAAGGGGTAGGCAGAGGTGCTAGCACCCACGTTTCGCCAGTTTATGTTTAGATCCCAATGTAATAGGTGGCGAGCCTATTGCCATTAACCGGGCACTTATAAACCAGCGATAAATACACACATAACTTCGAAAAGCATCGAAAAGTCATTGGTGTGTGCCATGGTAAACCTGGGATCGAACCCGAGACCTCGTCTCAGCAGTCCATTACCCATACCACTAGGCTACCGCGGTTTTTTTCTCTCTATAAGACTTGCATAATAATATAGAGAACCAGATTTAATAAAACATATTTGTTTTTTAGTTCAATTATTAAGATATATAACTTAATCTTAAGATTTTTTCATAGAATTCTAAAAGACAATTAAATTATAATTAAAAAAAAACAATTACTGCTACATAATTTAATTACATTATAGCTATTACTTATGTTAAAGTTACACCAATTATTTATACACGTCCATCGATCGACCAAGTAATATGCCCAGAAAGTTGATTATCACGTTTCGCTGAATGAACAACCTTCAACTAGCCGGAACGTTAGTCAGTAACTCTACACATTAAATTAACGCACCAGGCGTCAGTTCACTGTTTTCACAAAACTCGCTCTCTTCGCACTTCAAAAAATGTATACCCTTCACAGATTGTAGGGAATAAATTAAATGAATGGTATTTAGTGGATGAAATGGAACGTATGTAAAATACTTATAAGTTGCATAATCATGTAAATCTGATGTGTAACTAATAGAGAGTTGCAGTCGAATCTCGAAAAAAGTCTTCAACTATCAAAATCAATAGAAAATACATTTCACAGAGCAGGTTCTTGATAATAATACTTTTGACGGAAGTTCATTATCATCATTATCCTCGAAACCTTTTTTTACCACAGATGGGGTCGGCTTTCCAGTCTAATTGCGAAGCAGTTGAACTTTGATATTTTCCGTGAAGCGACTGCCATCTGAACTCCACAACTCAGTAGCAATATTGAAGTTCTGTAGACCAGTTGTCGGATTTTTCAGTATGACTACTATAGATTAGACAACCACCGTCTTAGTCTTTCCGTGACTATGGTTGCTGAAAACCGTTGTGGTTCTGCAAAATTCAGTAGAGTTGCCAACTTGTTAATGACATCTTCATCATCAACTAGTTACCTATAGGCGTTCCGGTAACCATTCAGTGAAAAGAGTTGAAATGCTTTAGTAAAAATATATCGGCCCTTATACATAGGGCCCATGTATAAGGGCCCAAAGTGCAAAATGACAACTTTACAGGAGAGGCTTACAAAGTTTGAATTTCCTATAATTTTTTATTGATAAAAACGAAGTTTACTAAATTTTACTAGGTTGCTACGACAACTATTTTCTTTATTTATATGACAGTGGTATCGGGGTCTCAATTTTAGAAAAAAACTAACGTAAAATGTGGTTTCAGAGTCTTTTTTCTGCACATTGGGCCAATGTGCAGAAAAAAGACCCTGAAACCACATTTTACGTTAGTTTTTTTCTAAAATTGTCTTTTTGTAGGGGTCTTAAAGTCCATAGTCAATAACTAGTGCACACAGCATCACTTACCAACAGGTGAGATAGTGGTCAGACGCGGGCCTATTGATCATAAATGAGCAACTTTCTTTTCTAGCAAGTGAGACGCGATCTGTCCATGCGATTCAATAACTTACATATAATAGGAACTAATAATACAGCACAATAACTTTAGATAAACAGTTCGATTGATGAGAATTTATCGTCTTCATGTTGCAAATTCGAAGTGTGATCGGGAAGGTTTTATTTGAGAAGAGATGTGTTTGAGGATTAAGAGTAACGAGGGCAGTCATTGGAAACTGAAATTCGTAAGGATCATTCCCGACGCCATTATTAGGTGTTCGTCTCGTCTCGACAGTTTTATCGACCAAGGTGTAGGACAAGAAATGGGGAGGAAAGTGCTTCGCTTTGGTTTCAGGCAGAAATTTTTAGCTTAGCAAAAGAAATCTATGAAATAATAAACATTAATTCTACCCTTCAAATTGCTTACCTTAAAAAAATGAGTTTAAAGATATTAAACAGTACAAAAAATTTCGCACATTAGGAGAGGCCTATGTCCAGCAGTGCAATGCGGTGAGCTATAATTGATTTATTGACTGACATAGTACACAAGTAGACAAAATAATTCATAATCTGGTTGAAATTTCCAAAAGATTATCTGAGATTTAACAATGTTGTGGTATTTGGATTGTGATACTTCTTTCCAGAATGAAATTTATGATGCAGTTATTTTTCACTTTTGAAGTCAGCCTTTTCAAATATTTATTTACGAAAATAATACTTTAGAACTGTAGACAAAGAAAAAACCAATTGTGTTAGTAAAGCAAGTGCACAGTCTGTTGTGCATTGAAGGCTGAAGCCCCAATTGTGCGTTGCGTTGATCGACGCAACGCAGCGCAACGCACAAGTGGGGCCCCACCCTAAAACAGAACCACGTTATTTGTAGAGAGCATGATTCTTTACAATCAAAAGTGTGACTGATCCCTATCCGTCAACACAAAAATTGGATGGTATTATAAAGGTATGATACACCGGTATCGTACTGGCTATATTATCAATAGACTGATCAGAGTATTAATGAAAAGAGGTCGTAAGAACCAGGTATTTTATTCCTATAAACAGGAATAGAATAATCATCTCTTAATACTTCAATTGGTCGGTTGTGATCAAAAAATATTTGAATTTAAATTATCAAAAACTGTAAACGCGGCTCTCGGCAAAACGTTAGGGATATGGAATAGCTACGCACCTATGTGAGATTAATTTTGCTCGTAGAACACTTGGTTCAAATATTCGGGACATGGGCAGGTAGATGAAGGATATGCATAGATAGTAATAAAATAGTATAAGTATCTAAAGAATTGTGAATTGTGTTTATTACGGTAATCTTACTTCTAATATTATGAAAATGAACGTTACAAAATTAAACCACTGCGAGGCATCGACAAATATTATTTGATCGCCTGAATTTCATCGAAATTATTTTATGAAGACACTGGTAAGAAATAAAATGTCATAGTAAAAATGATAATTATAACAACTTGAAAAACAACATTTCCTAAGCTGATTTTATTTGAAACTAGCTTTTGCCCACGGCTCCGCCCGCGTGGATGTCGGTCCCCGGCAATTATTCGATTTTTTCTCGCCGTAAAAACCATGCTTGAACTTCAAGGAAAATTTAAAAAAAAGAATTGGCCAAATTGATCCAGGCGTTGTTGAGTTATGCGCTTACCAACACATTTAGGGATTCATTTTTATATTATAGATTAAAAATTAAATTACTCAGTCTATTGGGTACACAATCACCAAGTTGCCAGACCGGCTGTTGCTGACTGGTCGTATTTGTTCTCATCATCTAGACAACATCTAGCTTACCATGGTAAGCTTGACCCATGATAGCTTAACTAGCTGGTGTTATGGAATCTAGAATTTGGATAAACATACTAAGATATTTTAATTTAATTAATTAATTTAATTTTGTATATACATACATATTATACATAGAAATACCCAGACGAATGCAAACACCCATATTCATGCATACAAATATTTGCACTAAGCGGGAATCGAACCCGGCACCTCCTGCGTAGCGGCCGCGTTCACTACCGCCACGCCACAGAGGCTATTTAATAAGTTTGTAGCGTAAACTGCAAAAACTTTACTGAGTGTTTCTTTAATTGAACAAGAATACTATTTTTACTTTGAGATTAACAATAACTATATTTGCATTTCCCACAACATGATAGAGAATTAAAATAAAATATTTTTCTTTCAAACACACTTACATAGCCTTTAAGTTATTTTCAAATAATTGGGTAAACATTACGACTACTATTAAGACAAATAAAATATACAAGGAATAAAAAAGTTTTTAAATATTTATGAGTTCAATTAATAAGCGTGCGCGGTGCCCAGTGCTCGTAGCACACCACGAGGGAAATCGTCCCGCCGAGAGTGCTGTGCCGCTGGTCCGCGTAAGTCGTATTGCTGGCGGGCACCGGTGAGGCGGGCGGCTACGATCGATAGGGCGGGTGCGGCGCTGCAGTCGACTCACAACCGCGTACCGCCTGACGCCTGCCGACCTCACCAAGACACTCTAGCGACCGCTCGCGGCGCGACTACTCGCTACGATGCGAGGCGAACGCGCCGCGCGTGACTCGCGCCACAATAAAGATCACGATAACTTAAAGTCATCACTTAAAAAAGGAAATAAATCCAAAAAAAATAGGGTGGTCTTTAATGAGAGCGCAAATGAATTTTTTGAAGCCGACTACATTATAGTAGTTCGCGATGAGTGCGGGTTCTCTGACGAGGGCGAGAGTGAAGATTGCTCCGGTTGCGGAGCGTGTGACCGGTACCAGGAGCCGGAACCTGGTGCCCTTAGCCCACCTGAAGGATACAAAGATATGGGCTTGTTCAACCGCGATGGGACCCTGCGAGAGCAGGCCTGGTGGGAGGCAGGAGATGTGTTGTTGGTTGGCGAGCGCTCGGGAACCGTGTTCACTCCCCAGCATCTGCAGCTGCTGCGCCGCCTCCAGCGTGAGAGAATGCTGCGCTCCACCATCTGTGCAGATTGTGACGCACACGCCGCGCTACACCAGCCTCTCGGTGAGTCACCTCTGCCCTGTCTTTGCCAAGGACGAACCCATCTGGTCGACCTTGCTTTGCTTATTTCAGATCTTACGAGGCTGTGCGAGAAAATTCTTCATAACGTTCTGTCATCATGATCGTTAAACATGTGAAACCTTACAACGGTCGACGCTCCAAGTTACGATACTTAATAATATCTATTATAAATTTTTCTTTTTTTAAGTTCTCTTTTGTACAAATGAAGATATTCATTGCTAAGCGCAAATCTTGAAAACAGAATACACGATTTGATTTATATTCTCATTGTCTGGACAAGGTTTGACAGCAAATGTAAGAAAATCCAAGGGAAATCCCATCTGGGTGACAGCTGGCACGAGCAGCTACTAAGTAAAATATAAATATATTATTTAATAATTTAGGTATCAATAATTATTTTAATTTATATTTTCAACTACAAATGCGATTTATAGTAAAATTGTACACTGCAATGCGAAATAATTAGGTATAATGATAGTTTTCATTATAATAACAGTGACGCTGTAGCGAAGGGTTATAGTGTACTACATTTAATATCTACTTATAACAATGAAACTGGTTAGATCGTTAATAGAACAAGTGACACATGTGGTATCGTGTTTCAAAACAACCAAGATCTATTGTTCTCGTTTATAGTAAGAGCACTCCTCGCCTTTGTTTTTTTCGTACGTTCACATCGTTCAAAGACCTTCGTAAACATCGGTCAAAGATCTACTTAACAAACATTTAAGCTTCGAAGAAAATCATGAAACTTAAGTATTTATAAATTAAAGAATTTTATCACACTACGTAAATGCCAAAATTTGTAAATGCCCAACCAATGTTAAAGAAGTCCTACCATTTAAGTCTTATATCTTGGAATAAAGAACAATAATAATAATATAACAAATATCAAGGCCGGATAGAAGACCCAACTTTGAAAGTCAAACAGTTTGATGAAACAAATAATATAAACTTTCAAGGTATAGTCTAGTATGAGTCCTTTGCTTATCAATTCAAAATTCTTTCAATTTAGTACTTTTTAATATTTCTACCAGTTTTGTGATCAAAATATCATACTAATTCATATTGTAACGCATACACATTGTATTTATGATGTGTCTATTTGAAAGCGATTCTCTTGTTTCTAAATATTATACCAATTTCATCATTAAGTAACTTTTTTTTACAAAAGATACGGCAGTCTAGGCTATTAGCATTATATAATATTAGGTCCTTACATATGAAATTGGCGTTTTTCGTACTGGCCACTTTAATCACGATTTTCTCCTCTTTGGTAAGGAATTCCAAATTCAAATTTGTACAGCTATTTACTCATGTATTTGTGCTTCGATGACCGTCATTCGTTTCTTTTTTTTCTTCTGTTCTTTTCTGTTTGCGTCACTCATTTTACAAAATGGAAAACTTAAAATATCGCATTATTTACGAATACGAGTTCCGCCGTAGCACTAGTGCTGCGGAAACGACTCGAAGGGTGAATGATGTTTATGGCGGTCATGTTGCAAAAGAAAACACAGTTCGTTTTTGGTGCCAACGTTTTCGTTCCGGAAATTTCGACCTGCAGAACAAGCCCCGTGGACGGCCTGAGACCCAAGTTGATAATGAAGTATTGAAGGTTATTGTGGAAGCGGATCCATCGCAAACCACGTCCGAGTTAGCTGCAGGCTGCGGTGTTAGTGATAAAACTGTTTTAATTCACTTGAAGCAAATTGGGAAGATTTAAAAGCTTGAAAGGTGGGTACCTCACGAATTGACTGAAGCAAACTGGCAAACGCGCGTCGAATGCTGCGTTACATTACTGAACCGGCACAATAATGAAGGTATTTTAAACCGAATCATTACCTGTGATGAAAAATGGATTCTTTACGATAATCGGAAGCGCTCAGCGCAATGGTTGGATCCTGGCCAGCCAGCCAAATCCTGCCCCAAGCGAAAATTAACCCCAAAAAAGTTACTTGTGAGCGTTTGGTGGACTAGTGCCGGTATTGTTCATTACAGTTTTGAAAAAATGTTATGTTAAATGTTAAACAATGATGGAAAAGCTACGGCTAAACAACCTAGGCTGGTCAATCGCTCCACGCCACTGCTGCTTCACGACAGCGCTAGACCACACACCGCACAACAGACAGCTACCAAATTAGAAGAGCTTCAATTGGAATGTCTAAGACATCCTCCGTACTCCCCGGACCTTGCTCCAACAGATTACCATTTTTTTTCGAAATTTGGACAACTTCTTGCAAGGGAAAAAATTCAACTCTGATGGGGCAGTCCAAATCGCCTTCACAGATTTTATTGATTCCCGTCCGACTGGTTTTTTTAGTAAAGGGATCAATGAACTACCTATGATATGGCAAAAGTGCATAGAAAACAATGGTTCATACTTTGATTAATTAAATTCGACTTTTTGTTCCTCCCATACAAAACGCCAATTTCATATGTATACCTAATATTATATTATATTGAATTATATTGTACTTATATTATACTTATTTTAAATACTTTATCTACATAATATACATAAAACCTAATTATTATAAATAAAAATACAAAACAAGAAATAATATATACAAACCTGTAATTTAATACACATAAGTTATATTGAATTAAAAAATAGCTACCTACTGTAAATTAATCAAGTAATTTATGTATACCATCGTCTACCACAAGAGCAGAATTGCCAAAACTCGTTTGTAGTGATTAGCAGCGCAGATGGGGTCCTATGATGACGTCGCGTCCAAGAAAATGTAAAAAAAGAGACAACGGTTCGGTAGTTTTTGTTAAACCTGAGGGTAGTACCAGCAGTACTTTCACGGTAAGCGAGCTTCTTACCACCTTTTCTCCTTCATTCGGGAAGTAGACATGTATATAAACGAACTTAAAAACTAAAAACCGTGTCTAATTACGAATTTTCGTCCGAATTGTTAAAGTGGTTCCCGAGATATTAGGGTATATTTATTACGGTCAATAGTCTAATACTTACCACACTACATTACGACATAAGGAGGTATTTATGTATATTTGAAGATATGTACAAGAATTGCTCCTTCAACAGTTGCGATCAGAATCTGAGAAATTGGATATACGGTACGGTACATTATGTACTAAATACTCTCCCCGTACACAGTACCCGGTAAATAGCCACTTGATTAACTATATTAGAACACTTTCTACAATTAGTAGTGTCATGCACTTCCAATGACTGGGAAGATCTTGACTTGAGGCCTTGTTGAGTAATCTCACATTTGCTAAGCGCATCTGATTCACACCTTTTAAAACTATTTTTAACTGAAATAACCCCGAATATACTACTACTACTACTCTGAGATAGTAGTACATTCTCGACCACGTACAGCTATAGACCTAATTATTATGAATGAATCAATTAGCCTTTGCAGTCCATTGCTTGGAATGTTGGGAAGCTTAATAATTATTATCAATACCTAGCATCGATACAATTCCAAAATGTTATAAAAAGTAGGTAATTAATGTACATTTCAAGAGAGAGAACTACGCAGAAAGCTGTTGCATACTGTAGTCTAGACTAAGCTAATGTCAGCACGTCCTTGACCATAGTAGCGTAACTGGGTATCTCCTCATAGGATAGTCATAAACCTAAGGTTAAGGAGTTCTCTGGCGTATCCCCGTGGTTCAAGGTCCAATACCAATGAAATTAAAATGGGACACCTGACGACGGAAATATTGGCACATACATGAAAATAATGATTATAGATTAAACATAGAAATTATTCCAACGGATTAAGAACCTCCCTCTTTTTTGAAGTCGTAAAATTGTTCACGAACTTCACCTTGGCCTCGAATGCATCCAGAAAAACACATATCCATGAGGATGATGATTAAATAAAAAAGCTAATAAGTAACACTTTTAAACTGAACTTATTTCAGAAACAATTTATTTCTTACCAACACGCTTTGAACGAGATTTCAGACAAGCGATAATAACATCGTATTAAAAAAATACGTCCGGACACGGCGACGTAGCAGTCATAGCCTTAGTGAAGTCTACTTTTATTTTTTAAATGTGCTTAAGCGGTGAAAAATATCACAGTGCAGTTATATAAAAATACAATAAAGCACTCTTTATTTTACTGACAGTTTATTTTAATGGTGAGAACCAGTTTGTTTCGTTATTGCATTCTCATTTGTTTTCTATTTTATAAGTTTTTGCCCGCAGCTCCGCCCCCGTGGATGTTGGTCGACCAAACATAGCCTACGTCCTTTCTCAAAATCTAATCTACCCTTATACCAAATTTCATTAAAATCGGGTTCAGTGGTTTGGTCATGAAAGAGTAACATACAGACAGACAGACAGAGTTACTTTCGCATTTATAATATTAGTATGGGTTTCAATATGACATATACAGCTAGTAATATGATTTCAATAGCATGAATATTTCACATAGACAAGAAACCTTTTTAGGAATAAGGAACTGAATTCACTAATGGTGCCGTAAACCCCTCCTGATAAGATAAATTGATTGTGTTAGGTTAGGTTAAATCAGCTTAACCGGAATATTCATAATGTTCATCGTTAAGGTGGTCCACTGTCCGCCTACGTAGTCCAAGTTTAGTCCAATTAAGCATGCCTGCGATCATAATGAAGTAGGTACAGTCGACAAAGGAGATAAGGTTCCACTTTTTCATATAAAGTTGTATGTCAAGGTGGAACCATATCTCCTTTGTTGACCGTACGTCTCCTAAGATTGACGTAACAAGTAAACGATCATTTTCCATTTCCTATTTGGTTTTGAGGAGTTTTCTGAAGGATCTCCGGAGTCCAAGATCCAGAATGTACCAATGAAATTAATGTGGAACCACCTGTAAATTCTAACCCTGTGTCCCAAAAACTGTTTGTACCAAAATGAATGCAAAAAGAGTTAGAAAGAGTTTTAAAGCTGACGACTACAGATCAATGAATAATTTTATTATAATGTCTTCTGGTCCCAAACACGATTTTTGAGCTTCACCTGTATGTATGGTTTATGCAGGTTCAGTATGTGTATATGTTGCGAAATCTTTGAACACCATAAAACTACGGATTAATTTGAAATTTTGCTCAGTTATCAAAGATGACCTTTTAAAAGATTATTTTTTTATATTTCTAATCCAATGAAGATTAACTTTAATGCCCGCGATACTTCACTCTCCGGGTAGCTTAGAGTCGAATGTTTACTTAAAATTCATTGCGCCAAGTCGCGTATAACTGTAGTTTATTAAATTAACTTAGTGACGTGTAAGCCTATTCTGTTCCGGCTTCAGAATTCCTGTAAGTAATCTAACTGTCTGCATGAAGTTTTCAACATATTGAACTGATGAGGACAATCCTATACCAGTTTTATTTTTATTTAAATTTAATAATAAACATATTAAATAAATATTCCACAACATTCCACACAACTCTATCTAGAACCATGGTAAGCATAGTTTAACTAGTTAGTGTGTTATGGAATCTAGAATGCGGATAAACATATTTAGATATTAGATTACATATTATATGAAATACTCTGAAAACGATATTGTCTTTAAAGAAAACTCTAAGAACCTAGAATATCTCAGTGCTTTATTGACTACAACAAGGGCAAAATTATTATTAAACTTCATCAAAATAGATGAAGGACACAAAGTTTAATAACTTTAAACCCTTTAAGACTTTAACTAGCCCATAATCGATTCAACAACACGAGGCTGCAGGCACGAAACTAGCGACAAGCGGAGCAATATACAAAAGCATTGCACGAAACGGGGGACGCACGCGCAGGAGCGGGGCGATCGAGCGATGCACGAGCGACGGTGCGCACAGAAGCTATGAGAACAAACTATAGTCGAATCTGGGGGCATGGTAGTACCCACCCAAGTCGAACAAGCAAAATAAAAAGCAGGACAGCCGAACCATCCTTTTATCAAAGCAGTCCAGGCCATTTTCGACCCTTTATAATTTCGTTGTGGACAAAACTAGAAGTTTGAATTTTCATTTTCCAAACAGGCATTTTAGAACAAAAAGTATAAAAGTATTATTATTATTATTAGATAGAGATAGTATTAGAGAGTATAGCGTCCGTATATTCCCTTATAACAACATTCGCTGAACAGTTTCACTTACTCATATTTGAAATCGTGTTACTATCTTGCTCATTCCTAATAAAATAAAATTAAGCGTCGGCAGCTTAATGGTTAAGATTTCCTTACGATCGAAAGGTCCCGGATTCGAATCTCGGCCATTATACTACCAACGTGAACCCACTCCTAACACAAGCAATTTAACTTAGCTGAAGGGGTTAGAGGGAATATTATTAATTTCGGTTCCAATATTTCTTTTTTTAAATGATAGAGTGATAATCCGTAATTGATTGATTATCTGTACAATTATTTTATCAATAGGTTTTTAAATATACATACTTACAGAGTTGCAAAGATTCTTGTGAAAACAATCGAATTAACCATTCCATGCCGGGTACAAACTGACAACATGTTAAAATGTATAAAGTATCAGATAGTTCGAGTGTCAAAATGTACAATATATTTATGACAAAATATCCTTGTGTCAGAATGTACTAATGCTACAAATGTTCAATCGACAATATGTATTTATGACCAAATGAGCAATGGTCAAAATATACAGTTGCTGAAATGTTCAATTGACAGTATGTACTTTTCTCGTCTTAATACTAAATTCAAATTCAAATACACAAGAATTACAATAATTTACTTATTATTGTTGTTTTTTATATTTGACATTGTTTATTATTTGAACTGCATGTTGTACTTCAAATAGATATGCACTTAAGAGATTTTATATCAATTACCTATTTGATGTAAACATTTTACCATTTATTTTTTATTACATTTGTGCATTTTGACACTCATGCAATTTTACATTTGTAATTTCTAGCATCACTGCATTCTTACATTTGATCGTTACAACACTTTGACGATTAGAAACTATTTTACGTTTGTACATTTTGACACTCGTGCTATCTGATACTTTATACATTTTAACATGTTGTCAGTTTGTACCCGGCGTCAACCATTCGACATGCATAAGGTTTGCCACAACCTCAAACTTTACTAGAAATAAACGTCTCATTTCTAGACTAATCATTCCGATAGAGAAGTTTAAAAACAAAATCATTTTATCGGCGTGAGCTTATGCATCCGCGTCGACGCGAATCGAACTTCATTAAGCATTGGTATTTGCATATTTTTTATTTCATCCTATAAGTAGTTTATTTTCTGTTCACGATTGAATAAACTTAACACTTTTATAGATTTCAATAAGCGTGATCATTTTTATTGAATTTGGGTTTTGAGCGTTATGGATTACAAACCACAGTATCTATGATGTTATGACCTTTTCTGTTTCTCGCGTTTCTCGATTTATAATACCAATCAATTTTGTATTTATACATTTAAAATTATTTAGTACTTTTGTTTGCTTATATTAGTTTTTTTATAATTTCTTCTGTAGATTACGGCGGTACGCGACGCAACAGTTAAAAATACAGAGAAGATTATCATTAAAGCGCAGTTCCGAGTCGCAGAATCCCTAACCTAATCCATCATTTACGAGATAATGTTAATGTAACACGTATGAGAACACATAAAATGTAAGTAAACATGTATGCGTAAAACGTCTACTGCTATCATTTGCTTACTCACTGTATTTATTCCGCCATATTCACCTTACTGGTTAGTCTTTTATGGGATAAAAGACTGCTTGAAAATTATATAACCTCTTTCAAAATAAGGTCATATTATTTGGAAGTGACAGTGAAGAGTATCTAATTATGAATGTCATTAATACCGGTGAATTCTCATATACTCGTATTACTGAAGTCTCTACAAGTTTTTGCAAGAGAGACTTATAGCATTATTTTGACCGACAGTCTCGGTGGCAGCTAAAAGCCAAACAAAAATGGGCAAACCTCCACTCTCAGTAATAGTTCGTACGAGACACCGTGTGGTTTTAATTGATTCGTATTGGTAGTGCCTACTGTGAGGTACACGTCCGTAGGTTTATACACGGAAAATATCAAGAATCATCTTCTTGAATGCCAATTCATTTTACAAGTTTCTCATAAATGTCGGCGAAAAAAGTTCTGAAAACAACCACGATACATAATTATATTTTAATATACATCTTTTCTAAAATACACAGCCTCAAACACAGCTGATGAAACACTTCCTACAGCTGGAGGGGTTAGAGGGAATATTAGTAACTACGGTTTTAATATTCTTTTTTTTTTTTTTTTTAAAGAAAAGATTTTTATTAATTTATGATTAATTTAATGATCATTAATTGGTTCAGTAAAGTTTAGTATTCCAGCTACAAATTTAAAATTTTCGCTATAATTTTTACCAGGACTTTACAAAAAAAAATGCAAGGATTTCAATTACTATCTATAAGCTGACGTGTTTTGTTGATGTTATTAATAAAGTATGATAATAATATACTCATATTATTTTATTAAAACTAGCGCTCCTTATTGACTTTAATGTAGGGTAAAAAGCTGTTGGTGTCCTTACAGCCAAAGAAGATTCCTTGGCTTGACTTCCTTGGCTGTAAGGACAAGGTGAACAGCAGTCCTAACAAGAGCATACATTGTATACAAGTCACTTACATGCAATGAAAGTCTGCGTAAGTTGTTGTAGTTTACATTTGAATCCAAGTCAGTATGATATTTACTCTAGTATGGGTAGTTCTATTCATAAAAGATATGACAAAATTAAACTTTTTTCTATTAAGTACTTACGTCTATTAATACATTTCAAATTCATGCATGCTATGAAGCGATTTATGCTTGGAATCTCTTTGAAGGATAAAATTCGAAATGAGGTAAAGCAACAAAAAAAGAATATTATCGACTTAGCTTGCAGAATAAGTAAGTTGCAGTGACATGGGCATCTTAGCCCAATCTGTCTAAGTATCGGCCGCTGGAGGAAACGAGCCCTAGATAGGCCACCGTGAATCGGTAAACGAAAGGTGGAATGCCCCCAGATAGATCAATGAATAACCAAAAAAGGGTAGCTGGGATAGACGATACAGAAGGTGGCAGACCGGGTTCTAGGGTGCACATTAAAACCTGTATAGCATAATGTCCAAAGTTGGACTGCTAGAAGCTAAATAATTGAAATGAGGTTGCAGATCTCATAATGCAAAGTATGGGGTTGATGGAAAGTAAAAGTCTACTCCGTCTCCTAATTTTGATATGGTTAAGGTATACGATATTTATGAAAACGGCTTATGTCTGACCTGAAAGGAGGTAGACCAGATGAAATATATTTTCTAATTGACGAGATTACAAGACATGCGTACGTTTAAAAGCGTGAAACCCCAGACATGTCATTTGGATATTACTAGCGCTAATGTCTCTCCCCAAGGAACTCTAGCAACCCTACTCAACACAGAACAAAAACACTAAGCAAACGTTCAATCGGGATATATTTAGAGTGGAAGCACCTGTTTAACCGTCCGACTAGAAAAGACTAAAATTCTAAAATGATTTTAATCATAAATTCACCTCAAAATGGCTTTTAAGTATAAAATATGTTTAAGTATGCTAGTTATTGGAATATTGAATTCACAGAATCATAACACGTATTTAAATCTTGTGAGCGTATTCACTAGAATCTGAGCCTATATATAATATTTACCTCTTGCCATTGATAGACCGCAGTGTTACGGTAAATTAAATTGCTGTTATTAACACACGTTACGGAGAACGTTTCCAGGAAAAACCTTTTACACGCGATGAGCAAAATTATTATTTATCTCGACTGTATTTTTCTATCGGGTCAAAACGATATCGTTATTATTGGGTAAGTACTATCTATACATCTTTAGAAGAAGTATATTAAGTTGTACGTAGGTACGTTATAGGTAATTGGGTAGTTTAAATTGTCAACATAAATTTATTAACTTATATAATAACTTACGAAATAATAATAAAAATGCTATTTGCTCAGGTGCTATTCAGCTGGGTGCTCTAAGTGGACTACACCAAAATTATGTATTCTTCAATTCTTACCTACTTCTTATATATAAAATTCTCGTGTCACAATGTTCGTTCCCGTACTCCTCCGAAACGGCTTGACCGATTCTCATGAAATTTTGTGAGCATATTGAGTAGGTCTGAAAATCGGCCAACATCTATTTTTCATCCCCCTAAATGGTGCAGCGGGAACGGTATCTGACGCCACGAGGGCAGGAAAAAATTGGCGGTACGAAGTTCGCCGGGACAGCTAGTATAATCTAATAGCTGATCCTCTTTATTACGTTCCACAACAAATATACAATATACTATACTATGCTAACAAAAATACTAACTGTACAATATATACAAAATTGAGAAAAAAAAACAGTGCACGGGAAGAGTCAATTAGACGCTTCGCTATATATTTGAAAAGCGCGCGCGCACTTGGGCCCCACGTACTCAACGTTTCGACTCTAAACGGCTCAAAAGGCCTGCCCATCTTCCAAAGCATCAACGACATACCGCCCGGCCTGTTGCCATCGTCGCGCACCAAGCCAACAGGTCCAAGTATAGCTGGCACGTTGGTGGTGACAAGAGCCCGACGGATAATGTCGTTAATATTGACATGGCGGGACACTTACGCTCCTGCTGCAAAATAATCCGTGATGTCCAAGGCAAGCGACTGCGTCACCAAATAGACATCGATGCGGAGAAATGCACCCAAACGTAGGCATATCGCGATGCGGAAGTTGTGCCTGAAGCCAAACATCAGATTCCCACTCCCCCACAGCCAAAAGGGGAGCACGCTTGCGGAGCGTACACTGGTACCTGTAGTGAATAAAAGTTTTTTAACATCAATACAGAGCGGCTCATCCCATTGCCTTTGAGAAGATGGTTTGGCGGGCATGGCGACATTTGGACAAATCATTTTCCAAGCATTTAATGCTTCGGCTAATACCTGGCACATCCGAATTAACCAGTGAAGGAGATATAATTTTTCTGACTAATTCTTCAGTGCCATAGACCGAGGACAGAAACGCCGGCAAAAATGCCCCCGAGAATCGTGCACGTACTTTCATTTGAACCACTAATTGGGCGAGGTTCTAGAGGTTGTCTTGTTAGCAAACTGAACAATAAAAGTAACTATGTTATTTAGGGTTTACAAAATAATTTAATGGGTTTCTATATTATCCTTTCTCATTGCATCTTTTATATCACATTTTATTTTACAGCAAACAATCTGCTAGTTTATCAACCATAGGTTCTTTCTTATACATATATAGGCCTTAATTCAGAATATATCCGTTGTATAGAGCAAAATCACTGAAATATAATATTTATTACTATGAAGAGGTTACTGAAATGAATTAATGAAGTTCAAGTGAACTACGTCACGCATGACTGCTAACCGTTTTTATGTTTTTGAGGTCAGCTCCAAAATAAATATGTACATTTACAATCGCTTGTCACCTTCAACTTTAAGTACTTATACATGAAACATCAATAATATAATCTCCACAAAGGTTGTATTGTTCATCTAACGCTTGCAGTATTAGCCAGCTTGGGTGCTATAGGCATATTTTGAATCCACTTGCTTGATGTATTAGCATAAAAGAACAGTGAGGCGTGCAGTGAGGTTAGCAAGTTTCGTTCGTTGACTCGTCCGACCTACCAGATGTCGCTGAACTACGTCGGTATGAATAAGGTGACCCCAACGACCAGGGCTAATGCACTCAACAGAAAAAATGCGTAATACGTAACCATTTTCATCTAAATGCATAAGATGGCTATGTCGTAGTACTTATTTTTTATTGAAACCTTGTAAAAGTTGTTGTTCAAATAGGTAGCTTACATAGTCAGCCTACCGTATGTAGTACCTACTTTAAGTAGTCGAAAACTTTTCATTATAATTAAGTGTATAATAAATATAACTCTTCGGTTTTCCATTAACCTAAGAAGATTTAAATAACAGTGATATGTAGCCTAGTGGTATGGGTAATGGACTGCTGAGACGAGGTCTCGGGTTCGATCCCAGGTTTACCATGGCACACACCAATGACTTTTCGATGCTTTTCGAAGTTATGTGTGTATTTATCGCAGGTTTATAAGTGCCCGGTTAATGGCAATAGGCTCGCCACCTATTACATTGGGACCTAAACATAAACTGGCGAAACGTGGGTGCTAGCACCTCTGCCTACCCCTTCGGGGAATACGGGCGTGAGTTTATGTTATGTATGTATGTATATGATATCAATGTATGTTTTAAGATCGACATGGTCATTAACATTAGTAGTATAACACTATAACACTCACCGGGATACTTACCAAGTTTACTATTTTTTTGAGTAGCAGATATTTCGGCGCTGTTTGAAGCGCCATGATCGCTATCGGTTACTCAATAAAATTGGTAAAAATAGTAAATATCCTGGCGAGAGTTACACTATTAACAGTGATATTTTATTTTGAAGTAATTACGATAAGTACTTTCCGGCCCTTATTGTAAAGCTAAATAATCCATTCCCAGAACGAACTGAAAGCGATGCTCTTAAAATTGGTGCTATCTATAAAAAAAAAATAAGTCTGTTTGAACTTGGGGTGCTGGGTAGGACAACCTCCGCGTGGTGCACCCTGGTAACGTGGGCGACGACGTGGGCTTCGCGCGAGGCGCACGTCGTCGCCCATGGCAAATAGTCCACCAAGGAGGGTGGGCCTTTATGGCCGGTTTCGAGTTCTCCGCATGCGCTCTGCTAAGCAGAGCGTACCTAGCGGAGAACTCTCAGGGCGACGAGTACTTTGCCACTGAGCGATCAGTGGTGAAGTACACGGTCCCATAGGGACCATCGATCGGCCGAGCCGTACCCCCGTCTGACAACAGACGGGCATGGTGGCTCTTAGGAGTTGCGAGGAAGAAAACCTCTATAAAAAATCACCCCGAACCCCACGCTCTGACGCCTGGCAATGGGATGCATCACTGGGGGGTACTCAGTGCCTAGGGCGTCACTCACTCCCACCTTCCCACCTTTCCCATCCTCACATACACTCCCAACCTCTCTACTTCTACCTCAACGTCGGCGGACATTAACCGTTAAAACTATGGCTATGGAAACGACATCGAATAAAACTACCCATGAGGGTACCCGGACTTCGTCCGGGGAATCCCTTGCTGTGACTGGTGGTCGAATGGACATCCATTCGGCGACCAGCCATGGCGACCCCCGCCCGGGTTCATCCCGGATGGTATATGGGAGGGGTCACCACAGTCCCACAGGCCCATGGGTGTGCCTCAAAACCACCCAAAAAGGTGACGCGGAAGACGTGTCGACTCGTGCTGGCTCGGAGATGGAGTCGGCCGCCGGCGTGGGTGGCGGGACCGAGGATACCCCCGGTCTCGATATCCATGCCGACGTAGGTAGAAAGAGACCCAGGTCGAGCGGACCAGGCAAGGGCCTGTTTCGTCGGCCTGGGTCTGAGGCATCTAACAGCGAGGAGGACCTTCCTAGTAAGAGGAAGATAGTGGCTACCACCGCGTGTAGAGGCCGGAAAGCCGACCTCTACAGAGCGAAAGGGAAGGTAGCAGAGCCGCCAGCGATTGTGTCCCCGCTACCAAGCGGGAAGGTCACGGAGGTGCCAGCGGCGCAGAACATCTTGGCTGCTCTTTCCCGCATTTCTGGCGCTGTAAAAGGCCAGAAAAATATTGCGGGAAAGAAGAGGGTCGTGGCAGATGCCGTAACGGGTGCCGCCAAAGCGCTGGAGGAGCTCCTGGAAAGGAGCGTCTCCAGCGAGGAGGAGAAACTCCGGGCTCGGGTTGCGAGCCTGGAGTCGGAGCTTGCCGACTCCCGCAAGCAGCAACAGCTGATGCGGGAGGAGATCAGTCAGCTGACGCAGCTGGTCCAGGGGGCCGGGGAGGCTCGGGGTGCTAAAACCCCCGCTCCCCGTGCTCCTTCTAAGGTGACGCCTACGGTGGTCCAGCTGCTGGAGGCCATCGAGCGACGCCTCGGCGTCCTCGAGGACCGGGCATACCGCCCGCCGCTGGCGGCACCCGTCGTCGCGTCATATGCGACGAAGGCTGCGCCCAGTGGGGCTCCTGGTCCCAAGTCGAGGGCCTCCGCCCCCTCCGCCCCTAAGAAGACGGTACCTAGGGGAGGTGGCAACCCCGCCTCCCCAAGCAGTACAGCCAATGCTCCCGTTGCATCCCAGAATCTCTCCAGTGAGGGGGTCTGGGAGGTGGTGGGAGCAAAGAAGAAGGCGGCTAATGCCACCAAAAAGGCGGCGAAGGCCGCCAAGAAGGCGGCAAAAACCGCCGCAAAAGTGGCAAAGGCCGCCGCGGTGAAGGCGCCAAAGAGGCTCCGCGTTCCCCGTTCCTCTGCCGTGGTCATTACGGTGACGACAGAGGGCAGGGCGAGGGGCGTGGGGTATACCGAGGTCCTGAGACAGGCGAGGGCCTCGGTGGACCTTAAAGCCCTCGAAATAGAGGGAGGTCTCCGGTCCAAAATGACGCGGACCGGAGCACGCCTCCTTGAGGACTATGGCGCCACCAGTGGCCCCAAAGCAGATGCCCTAGCGGCAAAGCTAAGGGAGTCGCTGGACACGGGTGACGTCCGCGTCACCAGACCCAACAAATGCGCGAGTCTACGCATTTCGGGTCTGGATGACGCGGCCACGACGGAGGAGATAATCTCCGCCGTCGTGGAGGCGAGCGGCTGCCCTCGTGACCAGGTGAGGTCAGGTGAAATCCGCTTTGGCCCTTTCGGTCACGGGTCGGCAGTCGTGAGCTGCCCCGTCGCGGCGGCCCAAAAAGTGGCGGACGGACGGAGCCTCCTTATCGGAGGCTTCCTGAGGGCACAGGCGCATCTCCTGCAGCCACGCGAAGCCAGGTGCTTTAGGTGCCTGGTCGTGGGGCATGTGGGAGTGCAGTGCACAGCGGAAGTCACCGTGGGAGACCGGTGCTTCCGCTGTAGTCAGCCCGGTCACGTGGCTCTTGCCTGTGACGCTCCGCCACGCTGCTTTAAATGCGTGGCGGAGGGCAAGGAGGCCGACCACTGGGTGGGCAGTAAGGCCTGCACTGCCTCAAGGCCAAAGCCCCGTCCGTCCACACGGGGAGGTGAGGGTGCACTCTCGCGGCAGGGTGCGGAAATGGACGTCCATTAATGGGCACCCATATCCGCATCCTTCAGGTGAACCTGAACCACTGCGCTGGTGCTCAGGACCTTCTGTACCAGAGCATCAGGCAGTGGTCCATTAACGTGGTGGTTGTCGCCGAGCCGTACTGGGTTCACCCGGGAAGCCCAGTGGATCTGCACGGCCTGGCGACTGTCTTTGGGGGGACCGCCGCGGACGACTCGCGCCTAGCGCTTATCGCTAGGGGCCCGGGTTGTGTCGCGGCGGAATATGAGGGGGTGGCTGTCGTGGCCGTTTACATCTCGCCAAACCTCGACCAGCATCAGTTTGAGCTATGGCTCCCTGAGCTGGACGTCGTTCTCGCTGCATGCCGGCCTCGCCCTGTCCTGATCCTGGGAGATTTCAATGCCTGGTCGCAGGCTTGGGGCTCCCGGGAAACCAGAGACAGGGGGAGGATACTTCAGGACTGGGTCGCTACACGTGGCCTAGTCATCCTGAACCGGGGGAATGTCGCAACCTGGACGCGGCGGGGGCTCAGCTCGGTCATAGACGTTTCGTTTGCGACCCCTGAGCTCGCCCGCCGTGTCCAGGGATGGCGTGTGGTGGAGGAGGAGGAGACGTCATCAGATCACCGATATATTCGGTTCGACGTCTCCCCTCCACCAAACCTGCCGCCAGCTATTGTGAATCCCCCGGGACCGCGTTGGGCACTCCATCGCCTGGATCCGGAGGCTCTCCTGGAGGCGGCCATAGTGCAGGCCTGGATCCCGATAGCGGACAGACCTGCCAATATTGATGCCGAGGTGGAGTGGTTCGGGAGAGCCATGTCGCATATCTGCGATGCGGCGATGCCCAGGGCTAGGCCCAGACCGGCGAGAAGACAGGTGTACTGGTGGACGCCGGAAATCGCGCAGTTGCGCGCGGAGTGCGTTGCCGCGCGCCGCCGGTACACCAGATTCCGCCGGAGGCGTCGCCGCCCAGACGATGCGGCAGCCCGAGAGACGGAGCTCTATGATGGGTACAAGGGGGCCAAGAGGGCCCTCCAGACGGCCATCAAGCGGTCCAAAAAGGTGGGCCGCGAGGAGCTGATGGAGACCTTGGAGCGGAACCCGTGGGGGCGCCCGTACCTTATGGTAAGGGGCAAATTACGCCCCAAGGCGCCCCCACTGACCCAGAGTCTCCAGCCGGAGCGGCTGGAGGGGGTCCTGGACTCCTTGTTCCCATCAAGAGCGGAGGAACACATTCCTCCGCGCATGGCTCCGTCCCAGGCACCCAACGCGGAAGGCAGCGAGAACGACGTGCCCGTAGTCACAGAGGGTGAGCTAGGGGCGGCTGTACTGCGGCTTAAATCCCGCAGAAACATGGGTCCTGGCTCTCGAAGAACTTGGGCCTCGACTTATAGGGCTCTTTAGCGCATGCCTCGAAAAAGGCCAGTTCCCCAAGGTCTGGAAGACAGGGAAACTGGTCTTAATCCGAAAGGCGGGGCGGCCGGCAAATTCCCCATCAGGGTACCGGCCGATCGTGTTGCTCGACGAGGTGTGCAAGCTCTTTGAGCGCATTATTTCACAACGCCTCGTCAAGCATCTCATACGCGTGGGGCCTGATCTGTCGGATAGCCAGTTTGGCTTCCGTCAGGGGCGCTCCACCGTAGACGCGATCATGCGCATTAGAGGCCTGACGGAGGAAGCAGTCTCACAGGGTGAGGTGGTGGTGGCGGTGTCTCTTGACATCGCCAACGCCTTCAACACCCTGCCCTGGAGTTGCATTAGGGAGGCGCTTATCTACCATGGAGTGCCTCCCTACCTCCGTCGAATTGTCGGGGCCTATCTCTCTGAGAGGGCCATTACTTACCCGAGTTGGCTAGGGCCGGGTCGGCGGGATGTGTCGTGCGGTGTTCCACAGGGATCGGTATTAGGGCCACTCCTGTGGAACATCGGCTACGATTGGGTGCTGCGTGGTCCGTTGCTCAGAGGGGTCACCGTAACGTGTTACGCCGATGACACCCTCGTTACGGCGCGGGGAGCAACGCACCGAGATGCAGCACTAAAGGCCACGGCAGGTGTTGCTCAAGTCGTGGGTCGGATACGGCGGCTGGGTCTCGAGGTCGCCCTTCACAAGTCCGAGGCTCTGTGCTTCCACGGACCTCGGATGGGGCCACCTGCGGGATCCAGCCTACAGGTAGGGGGCGTCAGCATCGGCATCGAGCCCTCGATGAAGTATCTGGGACTCGTGCTCGATGGCCGGTGGAACTTCGGACATCACTTCCGAAGTTTGGTCCCAAAACTGAGGGGGGCGTCAGCTGCACTCGCGCGGCTGATGCCCAATATCAGGGGACCCAACGCCCCCTGCAGGAGACTGTACCTGGGGATCGTGCGAAGTATGGCCCTATACGGGGCCCCCGTATGGGCAGAGAACCTGACGGCCAGTAATGTGGCTAGATTGCTGAGCCCACAGAGGGCGATGGCCATCAGGGTGATAAGGGGATACCGCACGATCTCAGGTGAGGCGGCATGCCTCCTAGCCGGGACCCCTCCATGGGACCTGGAAGCGAGAGCCCTTGCGTCCCTATTTATATGGCGCAAGGAGGCGCTGGAGCGGGGCCAATGGCCTGCGTCTCGAGAAATCGAGGCCCAGCGGTCCCAGCTCTACCAGGAAACCGTGGAGACATGGAAGGTGCGACTTGAGCAACCAAAGGGGGGATTCGCCACAATTGCGGCCGTCAGACCGGTCATGGACGAGTGGCTGGAGAGGAGACACGGTGCTCTCTCCTACCGGTTGTCACAGATACTTACCGGGCATGGTAGCTTCGGTAGGTATCTGTGGCGAAGACACCGGGAAACCACGGCCGAGTGTCAGCACTGCGAGGACCACAGCGATGACACAGCGCTCCACACGCTGGTGGAGTGCACGGCGTGGGTGCAACAGCGCCAGGTCCTCGTGGTGGGTCTGGGCGTGGGCACCCTCTCGCTTGAGACCATGGTGCGAGCCATGGTCTCCAGCGGGAGTAAGTGGGACTGCGCCGCCTCTTTCTGTGAGCAGGTCATGCTCGTGAAAGAGGCGGCGGGGCGAGAGCGGGAGAAAACTCTCCCACCCGAGTTCCGCAGTCGGCGGCTTGGGCACCGCCGACGTGTCTTCGCCGAAGACCATCGGCCTCCATGACCGGGGGCCTGAGGACGGTGAGTTGGCTGCTCACCGTCTTTACAGAAGCAGGCCCATGACGGCAGCGTGACGTGAGGGATTCACGCACGCCCCCCCCCCCCCCCCCCCCCGCCTAAGAAGCGGGGTAACACCCGAAACCCCCCCCATAGACGCGGGATAGCACCCGAACCACCCCCGAGACGAGGCCGCAATTGTAGCCGTAGGTCTGATGGGAGTCCTGGGACATCCTTCCGAGGGCTTACCCGGGGCTCCCATCCATAGGCTTCTGGGCGTTACCGTGGGGGTTTTTAGTCGGTAGGAGTCCGGCATAACATCCATGAAGGATTTTCCCCCACGGTTAAAAAAAAAAAAAAAAAAAAAAAAAAGTCTGTTTGAACTTCTTCATACCACTTAGTTGGCAGACAAGTAGGTAGTTTCAAATTAACCACTTTTATTTAATACAAACAGACAAGAATACCAAAAAATATTTTGTAGATAAACGTTAATCAAACATAAGCTTGTGGTACTGTTCTTTTTTATATCTGCAATGTACAGACACGACTACTTACTTTACAAATCCATATCCATACTAATATTATAAATGCGAAAGTAACTCTGTCTGTCTGTCTGTATGTCTGTCTGTCTGTATGTTACGCTTTCACGCCTCAACTACTGAACCGATTTTGATGAAATTTGGTATAGGGGTAGATTAGACCTTGAGAAAGGACATAGGCTATGTATTGTCGCGATAACCGACATCCACGCGGGCGGAGCCGCGGGCAAAAGCTAGTCTAATATATAAAATTCTCGTGTCACAGTTTTCGTTGCCATACTCCTCCGAAACGGCTTGACCGATTCTCATGAAATTTTGTGAGCATATTGAGTAGGTCTGAGAATCGGCCAACATCTATTTTTCATCCCCCTAAATGGTGCAGCGGGAACGGGATCTAAAAAATTGGCGGTACGAAGTTCGCCGGGACAGCTAGTATAATATAATAGTATAGATTACGATACCTATATAGTCACAAAATCTATGACAGAATTGTATTGAATATTCGTGGATAGTAGGTATAGGTTTCACAAAGCCGTTTAGATTGGATGTGTGAAAGCACCATTATAAGCCAGGTACCTAATCATGCAAATGGAGTCGCTCTATTATCAGAGCGGATCGTATATAATTGTGTATGTATAATGCCATGAACACACTGACCAAATGAAAGCATGAAAAGTTAAATTTACTGATTTTCTCGATGGTTGCTGCATTCACGCCGAGAAGCATATTGTAAGCGGCGATAAACCATGGTGAAAGCGTATTAAATTTTATTCAATCTGACCATTACGTTATTGTCTCAAGCTTTTGGAAGGTTTTGGAAGCAACACACGGGTCATGTATGTAAAAAATAAAACAGTTATTCGTTTGCCCTTAGAAATCTTATTAGAGTTGCCAATATTTCTACAGCGTTAACATCGTACCACGGATACGTATCGTCGACTCTTCGCTACGGCATTATATTCTGGGGCAACTCCACTAATATAGACTGTGTGTTTAGAGCACAAAAACGATGCGTTAGAGCTATTTCTTGCTTAAAGCAAATAGATTCGTGCAAACCATATTTTAAAAATTTCAATCTTCTAACTCTACCATGTATATATATTTACGAAACAGCTCTTTTTGTAAAATGTAATCTACATTTATTTGAGCATTGCAAAAGACAGTGTCACATAGGAAAATTATGCATTAAACCCTCTAACACTGCTTTACTTCATAAAAGTGTCTTCTGCATGGGTCCTAAAATATATAATAAGCTTCCACTAGCCTTACGAAATGAAAGTCACCTAAATAAATTCAAAAAAGATTTACATGCTATCCTGGTAGAAAAGACACACTATTCAATAAAAGAATACCTGGAAGAATCTGAAGGCAGGCGATAGAATATTTGATTCAATATTGTAATGATTTATTGTCACTTATAATTGTTATTTTCTATTAAAAATATGTTTGCTTTTCCTATGTTATCTGAAATATTGAATGCATGTAACACTAATCTTACTTTACCATAAATAATAATTTGCACGCCGTATGCTGCCACATGTGTAGTAACATAACATTATCGTAACATCTTAACTTGTACCATATTCATGCAAATAAATTAATTTGATTTGATTTGATTTTAAGCCTTGTCCACTCTTCTACTCTGTGCCTGTAATTCGCCCTACGTCTGTGCCATAAATAATAATTTGCACGCCGTATGCTGCCACATGTGTAGTAACATAACATTATCGTAACATCTTAACTTGTACCATATTCATGCAAATAAATTAATTTGATTTGATTTGATTTTAAGCCTTGTCCACTCTTCTACTCTGTGCAATCAATTCGCCCTACGTCTGTGCAAAATACAACCTATAATTGGAGGAGTAGTCATATACCAAATGAGTTTCCTAGTTTCTAATCCGTGGAAGGTCCCTTAGATGAGTTACGTCGTCCAATATGCTTGTGGAGTATACAAATTTATATGATTCTCAGATAAATAAGCCCGGTAACATTTCTGCTAGCGAAATACAATTTTTTTTGCATCACCATCTAATCGGTTCACCCCTGATAAACTAAGCAGTTTATCAGGGGTGAACCAATTAGATGGTGATGCAAAAAAAATTGTATTACTAACACCCCCGGAATAAGGAATCATAGCCTCGACGATGCTTTGCATCTCGTCAATTTTCCTTGCCGGCATTTTCCTGAAATGATTTTTAGATTGCGTTTTGCTTGACACGCTTATAACTAAACTAGTAGTATATTTCTCATTCCCTGAAGGTAAATTTATTACCTTCAGGGAATGAGAAATATACTACTAGTTTAGTTATAAGCGTGTCAAGCAAAACGCAATCTAAAAATCATTAGTCTGTCTGCAGTCTAAATTTATATCATAAGTTTGCCTGTGCTGGCGGTGGATGGGGTCTCGTGTTAAGCGGCAAGCGACGTAATCCAAACTGGCAGACACGTGTGGATTGATGTTATCAGGAAGTAGGACGTCTCGATCGATCTTCCATATTTTTTAAATTAGACATCGACTTTAACGGGAAAGTTCTATGCGCATTTTTATCTTTTGACGCGTTTCAGTGTTTATTTTTTGTAACTTTTTATTAAATTTGTTTTTATGAACTAAAACTTACGTAAGTTACCTTAAGTGAGCTGAACGAACACGAATTAACCGGTGTGCACATTGATGTATGATAATGCTACAAAAGTGGTTTGGAAATCACTGTGAAAGCTTACGGATCCAAGCTCAACCCTTGGTGTTATTAGAGAAAACTAAACGAAGACGTTAGTGATTTCTCAGTGCTTGGCTATACTAAAAGCGGCGGCGGGCGCGGGCGCAGGAGTTTAAATATCTAATGTGTGAAAACGGTCGTTGCGGCCACACCGAAGTATTTGTAAGTATTGCTTGGAGTGAGTTACTATCAATGCGACGAAAACGAAAGTTTTAGGGTGCGGGAAATCGTGAGTGAAAGTTTAAAAAATTAGTGGTATGTTTGCTAGCAAGTGTTTATATTGAATTAAAATTGTATCATTAATGTGAATGATATATCGATAACGATCAATTGTGTTTGCGATGACCGCTGTTAGCATACTAATTATTTCTAGTTGTTAATGAAGAGTCGCGTTCAGGATCGATCGTCAACATTTACACTGAACACCTGACCTAAAGTTTAGAACACCTGATGTAGGCCAAATCGCTAGTCACTAAATGTCAAGCGTTTGGTATGAACACGCAAAGGCATCCACTTCACGCTCATGCAAGCGTCAGTCTTGCCATCAATCATAAATTACTGATGGTTAGAACAAAAATACGTCAATTACTGTATTAGACGATAGGTTATTCGTCAATCACGGCCGTGAACGTGGTAAATCTGACAGAAAAACCTACCGCGTAATGGACGCCAAACGCTTCCACGCCCGCTCCGTTTTTAGTCTGGCCAAGCCAGGCCAAGCACTCACTTAGTTCTTGCAAACAACGCGGCGCGAGAAGAGGACTCGACGACGATTTATACCAACCTTGAGCATACTTTGTTTACAATCCCGAATTTACTTTTATGTCACTTTTATTTCTAGCGCTTTACAGGTGCTATTTGAACTTGGTTTAAATATTCAACAGTTACAGAAAGTGATAGTGAAACATCGTGGTTTTCGTTCAAGGTCAATAAAATACTTGAGAAATATATTACAGAGCGAATCCACTAATTGAAAGTATGCACAAGTTTCCGACACACCGCCTACTTTAAGATCTCATAATATTTTGTCTCACTTTTGTTTATAGGGCTCATCAATACAAATAAAAACCTCACCAATACTAGGAATTTGAAGTTTATTTATTTATTCTTTATGCACAAATATAAAAATAAGAGTACAAAGGCGGACTTCATGCCGTGGGCATTTTCTGCCAGTCAACCTTAGGGTGATGCAGAGATTAGTCCAGGTAGATGCTCGAAATATTGAACTCTATTAGGAAACATACAAGAGTAAACATAATATACTTAAATATATATACATACATACACAAAAAACTTCATACTGTATACCAATACCTATAATAAACATACCAACATATATATACATTTTTTTTGTATATATTTTTATATGTATAAACATACAATATATCAAATACATACTTATGGAAAATCTTATACTTAAATATTATTCTGCCTATGGTTCGCTATAAATGAGTTGTACTCTGTTTTTAAATGTGGAGCGATTTGAAGATATTCTGACCTCTAAAGGAAGCGCATTCTAAAGGAGAATGGATAGCACAGAGTAGAAGAGTGGACAAGGCTTAAAATCAAATCAAATCAAATTAATTTATTTGCATGAATATGGTACAAGTTAAGATGTTACGATAATGTTATGTTACTACACATTTAGATTCCTCTTTAAATTTTAAATAACTTTTATTATGAACTATATACGTGTAAACGCAAATTAGACTGAGATAAATGCGATATTCTCTTGCACTCCATACATTTGCACTACGCGCTACAGAAGCGTGACGTTACAATTTCGTACGATTTTGTATGGAGCGTTTTCGCTCGGCGCGACAAATTGAATTTTTCAAAATCAAATATCTTGAAAACTGTTTGTCGTACGAAAATTTTACTTTTACATTTCATTATATTATAAGAAAGTGGTGATTTTTCGAAAGTAAAAAAAAATTAGTCAAATAGCCTATTCGATTGTATTCTAAGTACTTAGTTGTTTATTATTTCATTCTCTCATTTCTCTGATCAGCCCATAGAAGGTAACTTTTCGTAAGTAATCTTCTACAGATATCTGTATAATCAGTTTTATAACTGTATAGTTAAATAACACCATTAAATTTTATTAATAAATAAAAAACTAGTACGATAATGACGTTACTCATTCTTTAAAAAAAATGCCATTCTTGAAACAGCTTTCATTTATTTCACCTATCCAAACAAAAAATGATGGGACTACATCAATTATTTATTTTGGATTCCATTATAAAGCTAGTATATTGAATATCGCATAAATAAAATTCTGTGGAAGACGGAGATCCAGCAAAAGTCTGGAAATTTCTAAGGACATTGGGAGTTGGCAAATCTCGCGAAGAGTCGGTCCCTAACAATGTAAATTTAGATTCTTTAAATCAATATTTCTCATCTTCGTCAAAATTTGATAGAATGACAAAACAAAATACATTACAGCATCTTTCATCTGTCTCGACTCCCAACTGCTCCCCATTCTTCTTTAGTCAATTCACTGCTTGTGATGTCAAGAAGAGCATAATGTCAATTACGTCTAACGCTGTGGGAACTGACTGTGTCAGCCGTAATATGATCCACCCTATCATCGACGAAATTCTCCCTGTCATCTGCCATATCTTGAATTTCTCTGTGACCATTAATGTATTTCCTATGGCTTGGAAGGATGCTCAAATAATTCCTATTCCTAAAAAGAAAAATCCTTCCTCATTCTCAGAGTATCGTCCCATTTCTATCTTACCCTTCCTCTCTAAGGTACTCGAACGACTTGTTCACACCCAACTTACTATTTTCCTCTCCAAAAATTCATTATTGAATCCTCTACAGTCTGGATTTCGCTCCGGTCACAGTACCACTACAACTCTGGTTCATATTACGGAAGACATTAGATCGGCTATGGAGGAAGGTGAGCTGACAGTGTTAACGCTGTTAGACTTCAGTAATGCCTTTAATACCGTTGATTACGACGTTCTACTTGGCATATTGAGCTCTCTTAACATATCTCCAACTGTGGTTGACTGGTTTCGTAGTTACCTGTTTGGTCGCCGGCAGCGTGTTTGCATCAAGGATACTTCTTCTTCTTGGTGTACAGCGACTGTTGGTGTACCACAGGGCGGCGTTCTGTCTCCCTTACTGTTCTCAGTTTTTATAAACTCAATCACCAACGACCTATCTTCTTCCTACCACCTCTATGCAGATGATCTTCAGATATATTCTCGGGCCCCAGCGAATCAATTAAAGGAGGCTGTCAATACTATTAACGCTGACCTTGCATCAATATGCAACTGGAGTGCTTCGTACGGACTTGAAGTTAATCCACGTAAGACACAGGTCATCGTTGTTGGTAGTTCTAGGATGATAGAGAAAGTAGATTGGTCACTCCTTCCACACGTGACTTGTAATGGAGTGAATGTTCCTTATAGTGACCAGGTTAAAAATCTGGGGATAGTTATGGACAAACACCTATCGTGGGGTCCACAGGTCCAGGAATTGAGGCGTAAAACTTTTGCTGCGGCGGGGTCCCTACGCAGGCTCCAAAATTTCCTACCCACTACCACTAAGATTGCGCTTGCACAAACCCTTCTTTTCCCTATCCTTGACTATGCTGATGCCAGCTATCTCGATCTCACTGAAGACCAACTTAACAAGCTTGAGAGACTCCAAAATCTTTGTATAAGATTCATATTTGGACTACGCAAATATGATCATGTTTCTGAATTTCGAAAAAAACTCAAGTGGTTACCTATACGTCTTCGCCGGAATGCTCATATTCTATCCATGTTGTACAATATTTTATTTAATCCCGTAACTCCCTCATACCTCAAACAACGTTTTGAGTTCCTGCACAACACGCACTCGAAGGTTTTGAGATCATCGGAGAATCTGAGATTGAAAATGCCGAGTCATTCCACCAACTTTGCCGACAAATCCTTTTCGGTTCAAGCCGCTCGGTTGTGGAATGCTCTGCCCGTAACTATTAGGCGTGCTCAGTCCTTGCCTATATTTAAAAGACAAGTCAAAGAACACTACCTAGTCTCTCTGACTGAAGTGGAATAAATAACTTTCCTCGATTATATTATGGTAAAATGTTAGTGTTTATGTGTATATTAATGTTATGATATATATGATATTAATAGTATGTATGTTTGATATATTTATGTATATCTACCTATACTTAGGTAGTTAGCTAGTATGTCTATTTGTTCTATATATATATCTGTTATCTCTTGGTTATTTATTATTATATTCTATGTACACCAAACTGCCCGAAATAATTTTTTCCTATTTTTTCTCCATCCTATGGTTGCCTGGAAGAGATTGCCGCAGAGCGATAAGGCCGCCAATTGTATGTACCTACCTACCGAATTGATATTATGTACCTACCTATTGTAATGTTATATCCTTGGTGTACAATAAAGACAATTATTATTATTATTATTATTATTAAAGTGAGTGCCATAATACATTCAATCTGAAGCTATCGCTTTGTATATTAGTAGGTATAATAAATGACCTATCATATGCAGCCTCGCAAGATTTGTGTGGATATGAACTAAAACTTTGCGTGTTGCCATACTCTACGCTTCCGTGATGAACTATAGCACTGGTCCTTTGCCAAACAGTCTCACAGCTCGTTATAGCAACGTGGCAGAGAACGAGCCTTGTCTCCTTGGATATTTGTGCCCAAGACACACACATTCGTCACCTCTTCGCAGCGCAGCGGCCTGAATCAGTGGTTGGAAAGTCTCCATCCCTCACACCCGCACTACATTCCGGGCGGTATAACGAGCAGAGGCTCGTGCCCCTCGGCCCGGCTCGTTGGTGGGTTACATCTGCGGCGGGATCTTTCTCCCTGATCGCTCCGTGCGATGATTATAAATCACTTATAAAAGTTAAATAATACTTAAAACAAGTAACCTATTCTTCTAAGAGCGACAGAAGAAAATTTTAAAGTGAGGACATCCTATATTTTGGTATAGGATAAACTGCATTATATTTTGGCGGTATAACGCAGTTGTTCCAATATTTATATAATATAAACCGATATTATTTTATTTGCAGGTATTTAGATCAAAACGTCAAATTCAAAGATACGTAATGAACCTTGAACTTTAGTTTGTTTGTAATTAAGATTTGTCATCCTTGACAGTTGTATCGTCAGTTAACAAGCAATTATTCAAAATATGTACTTTTCTTGATGCGGGCAGAAACATTTATTCAAGCTATTGTAATCCCTACCTGAACATAATTGCTTTGATCTATTTGATGTGGTACAGTTTCAATGCTTTTCATTTCAGATATTAGTCCGCCTAGATTAATAAAATCATTAGCCGTGCGGGCGACGGCAACGGGCCGAACCACGGCCATCCATTTTTAGTAACAATAGGTACCTATACTTAAATTAATTCGGTCATCTGAGATGAAAGTAGTATTCCACGTTGTAGCGAACCTTGACTATTTGTGGGTCAGATTGTTAACATCTTGTCCTTTTACGTTCATTACACATCAAGTAAAGTGTTCTATGTCAAATAACCATCAGAATAGTTCGGGGTCAAGGCAAAATTCTTAACTTGAAAAGGTTGGGCATTAGTACTTGTGATCAAAGAAATAAATAAAGAAATCGTATGTCAATTCGGGAGAGACCCATTATCATGTCATGTTCCAAATTATAATAATTATTATATATATCATGTAATAATTGCTTATTTTGAAGAATAAAACTATTTTTTTAAATATTCAATCCAATATTTTTGTATCCGACCTAATAACTACTGATGCGGTATCTATATTTTAATGTATTATTATTATATATAAATCATATATGTTTTGTATTGTATTTCATTAGACAATTTACATTTAATTACACACCCTAAATCATCTTCTATTCTTCAAATAATTTAAATTGCTGTAAAGAATATGAAATATGATTTCTTTTATTAATAATGGAATACCGTCCGTCGGAACTGATAAGGGAACCGGATGGTTACCACCTGCTATCAAACTTGTTGAATAATTTTTAAATAATTATATAATATATATATATATATATATTATATAATTATTTATTACAGGTGGTAGAAATTTGATGGCACAAATTTGACAAGTGCGAAAAACCCTCCATAGTAATCCAATCTCGGTTGGATTGCGTTCAGGGATCAGCAAGTGCATAGCCGGGCCGAGGTGATGGTAGTCGCAGCACTAGTGGGACCGGTGGGTTTTGGCGTAGTCTAGTGGGGTGTGACGCGGGGCGCCGCGCCGGGCAGGGAGACCCGTAGAAACGGTGGTGCCGCTGGCCGCCCGCGGCATAGTACAGGGGCCCAACTGGGACTAACCACCCTGGGAGGCTGCCCCACCAGGTCGCGCATAATCCCGATATGGCTCGTCGTGCCGGTTGGCGACCGGAAGGGAGCCCGGCGACCATATTCGGGAGGGTACGGGGGCCCTTCCGTTCGGCGCGTCGGCTCTCGTCACGCCTCACATTCATAGATAAAACCAATCTCCCATGTTTTGTCACGCGGTGCTGCGGCGACAATCACCTCTTTTTCACGCCTTCCCTTACCCTTCACCTCATGGCAGCGCACACAACCAAAACTGTTGAAACAGCGGCTAGGGACTCTCCCACAAAAACTCTATTTGAGGTGGAGTCCACGAACATCTGTGGGCTCCATAAGAACCTCAACGCCGTCCACCAACACCTGGAGACGGCGAAACCAGCTATGCTGTTTCTAACGGAGACACAAATACGCCGCCCTGACGACACGACCTACCTGCTTTACCCCGGCTATGTTATCGAGGAAAATTTCCGAGCAAAAGCCGGGGTGTGCGTGTTTGTTAGGGCGGATATTTGTTGTCGCCGTTTGCGCTGTCTAGAGGACCCATCCTTTTCCATCCTTTGGGTACACGTAGACCATGGCTCCACGAGTCAGATCTATGTGTGCCTTTACCGTTCCCATACAGGAGATGCGGAGATAACTCGACTATTCGAATACCTGAGTCAGGCGGCAGATGATGCGCAGGAGCGGTTTCCGAACGCCGAATTGCTGTTTTTGGGGGACTTTAACGCCCACCACAAGATCTGGTTGGGCTCCGCCATAACAGACCATGCGGGAAGAGCCACTCACGCATTTGCCCTGGCGCATGACTTGACTCAATTGGTGCACAAGGTCACGAGGATACCAAGAGAGTCCGGCCTAGAGCCCTCTCTGCTAGACCTTCTGTTGACGAGTCACCCGGACCAGTACAGTGTCTCGGTGATTGCTGCTTTAGGTAACTCCGACCACTGTCTGGTCCGCTCCACCGTGCCCATTGTAGCGCCCCCACGACCCGTGCAGGGGAAGAGGCGGCTATGGCACTACTCGTCAGCGGACTGGGATGGATTGCGCGATTATGATGCGTCCATCCCGTGGGTTGAACGCTGCTTTGAGGGTAAGAACCCATCTGAGAGCGCTACTGCCGTCGCCGGTGAGATCGGTCTAGGTATGGAATACTATATCCCATACACCGATGTCACCGGAGTCCGCGGAGCACGTCCGTGGTTCGGGCGCGAGTGCGCGGAGGCTGTTGAGCATAAACAGTTTGCGTACCGCGCCTGGGTGCGGGCGCGTGCCACGCGCGATCCCAACGTGGGTCACTTCACGGCGGCGTACAACAGAGCCACAAAGGTCTGCAAGAGGGCATGCGTCAGGGCGGATGCCCAGCGCATAGCACGGCTGGGCCAAGAGCTAGTGGCGCATCCCACGGGTAGCCGTGGCTACTGGCAACTGGCCAAAGCCGTGCAAGCCAACTTCTGCCAGCCCTCGCTGCCCCCGCTGAGCAATCCCGATGGATCTCTGGCCCATGAGCCGCAAGAGAAAGCAAATTTGCTGCTCAATCTCTTCGCGGCCAACTCCCGAGTCGATGATTGTGGTATGCAACCACGGACAATGCCCACTGGTGACCACGCAATGCCTGATATACGTATCAGGCAACGCGATGTCTGTGCAGTGCTGCAATCACTCGATGTCCGGAAAGCCAGTGGTCCTGATGGTATTCCAGCGGTTGTACTTAAAAAATGTGCAGCGGAGTTATCTCCTATGCTAACGCGGCTGTACCGACTGTCCTACAGTTCGGGTACAGTGCCCTCGGCTTGGAAGGAGGCGAATGTCCAGCCGATCGCTCGGACCCAGCCAACTATCGACCCATAGCCGTCACCTCAGTGCTGTGCAAGGTGTTCGAGCACATAATTAACACACAGCTCATGCGCCACCTAGAGGATCACTCCTTGCTTAGTGACCGGCAATACGGTTTCAGACCGAAACGGTCAACGGGTGATCTTCTGGCGTACATGACCCACCTTTGGGGTGAGGCTATGGAGAAGCACGGTGAGTCACTGGCAATTAGTCTTGACATCGCCAAAGCTTTCGATAGGGTATGGCACAAATCGCTTCCTTCCAAGCTACCAGCCTTCGGCCTGCCTCCTAGAATGTGTAACTGGGTTGCAAGCTTCCTGCAGGGGCGCCGTATTCGCGTCCTTTGTGATGGACGAGCTTCGGAGTTCTTGCAGGTAAATGCTGGCGTGCCGCAGGGTTCCGTTTTATCTCTCACTCTCTTTCTTCTGCATATCAATGACATGCTCTGTAACGGAAACATTCACTGCTATGCAGACGACAGCACCTTACACGGGAGTTATTACGCACATCCTGCGGCCAAGCAGTCTGATATCGCGGAAAAAAGGCAGCTTCTTGTCACTGAGCTGCTGTGCAATTCACTAAGCGAGCACAACGTTGCGAGTCGCAACGTTGTGCTCGATAGAGATTGTTATTGGTCGGATTGTATCACGTCACTGGAGATCGACCAATGACAATCTCTATCGAGCACAACGTTGCGACTCGCATCGTTGTGCTCGCTTAGTGAATTGCAGTGCTGGACCGGATCCTGGACCACATTTCTCAATGGGGCGCTAGGAACCTGGTCGAGTTCAATGCCAAGAAGACCCAGGCATGTGCGTTTACAGCAAAGGTATCTCCTTTCCTTCCCCTTCCCACTCTTCAGAGCACACCACTGCCACTGCAGGATCACCTCACTATCCTCGGTATGGATGTTCGCTGCAAACTGAATAACAAAAACTATATCGAGAGTATCATCAAATCAGCCTCGCGTAAACTCGGAGTCCTGAACAGAGTGAGACGTTTTTTCACGCCGGAGCAGCGGTGTCTTCTATACAAGACCCAAATTCGTTCCTGCGTGGAATACTGCTCACATCTCTGGGACGGCTCCGCAAAGTACTTATCAGATGCTCTCGACAGGTTGCAGCGACGTGCGGTCCGCATTATTGGGGATCCTGAGGTCACGAACACCCTCGAGCCTTTGCAGATGCGTAGAGATGTTGCGTCTTTGGCAGTTTTCTACCGTCTCTACCATGGTGAATGTTCTGACGAGCTCTTCCAATTAGTCCCACCCTCCCCTTTCCTTCACAGGACGACACGTGCAGGGCTAAGATGTCATCCATTTACGGTGCAGAGTATACCTGCTAGAACCAAGCGTTTCAGTGATTCATTCCTATGCCGCACCACTAAGACCTGGAATTCCCTGCCAGCTCACGTGTTTCCTTCTTCCTACAGTCCCGGGTCCTTTAAGCGGGGCGTGAAAAGGCATCTAATGAGGCCGTCAAGCTGAGTGCCACCATTGTTAACATGGTAAATGTCTACGATGGTGACCCTCTTTCCGAGACTTTGCCTTTAGCTTAACATCAGGCGAGGTGAAGTCAAATTGACGTGTGCTATGTAAAAAAAAAAAAAAAAATCTGAAATCCTTTCATTTTGGTAACCTACTCGATGAGTTTAAGTAAAACTATTTTTTGGTAACAAATGTGTGTTACCAAAAAAATAGTTTGTGAGTGAGTGAGAGTGAGAGAGAGTGAGTGGCGCCAAAGTTTCAACATTTACCTTTTTTTCACATTCTATATACCTAAGAACAATTGGGAGAAAAATACCTTTCATTTGAAATGCCAATTATTGAAATCCGTATAGTGGTTCAGAAGAATGTAATAAATACTACTAGTGGTCGCCCGGTGGTCGAAATTCGACCATAAATAATTAAAAATTAAAAGTTTTAACATTATTAACGTTTATATACATATTGAGATTTTTTTTCAAAAAGAGCGGTATTTCAGTATATAAGACTTTTTTTTTTTTTAATGAATATTAGAACCGATGTTACTAATATTCCCTCTAACCCCTCCAACTAAGCTAAATTGCTTGTTTTAGGAGTGAGTTCACGTCGGTAGTGTAATGGCCAGGATCGAACCCGGGACCTCTCGATCGTGAGGCCGACTGCTTAACCACTAAGCTACCGACGCTTAAATAAGACTATAGACAAATAATAACTATATCATGTCTGAAGTTGACTACATACTAATAAAGGTTTGGAAAATATCGTATTCTCCGTCCACGCAATTTTCGTAAAAACTGACACAAAGTGTTAACTTCACCCTGCTTCGCCTATTAATCAATAATGGTATTAATTTATAACTCCTTACAATTTTTTTTGTATCTCTTTTTTTATTCGTCAGCTGTGAATATTTCAAATAGGTATAGGACTGTGCGTATTACCAAAGCTTTAAAAAAAGTATGAACACTTGAGTAAAAGTTGACCACAGACTAACAATAATTAAAGTTTTGGGGAATTGCATACTTCTCCGTTCGCGCAATTTTCGTAAAAAGAGATGCAAAGTTACCTATTTATTTATCAATATATATTAAGTTAAAACCTCCTTACAATTTTTTATATTATTATTTTTTTCGTCAGCTGTCAACATTTCAAATAAGTACGGGTTTTTTTTTGGCCGGAATGCGTAGAGGACGCATCGCGGTATTATTTTATTTTCCGAAATTGGTGTGAATTCAAGTTTTTATGTATAAAAATGGTGAATTTTTAGCCTGAATGCCTTGGACAACGCACGTGTAGGAAAGTGGCATATTACAGTGAACAATGATTATACGCGTTCAATCCAAATCCTGGGGAGATTTGGATTGCTTTTAGTAAAGTCCCCATAACGTTACTAAGGCATGAATTATCTATTTATCATTCACCATCATCATCATCATCATTATTATCATCATCATCATCAACATCACCATCACCATCTCACCATCATTAATATCATCCACTGTTATTTCAATGAAGAAAATATTTGTAACTGATGATAAGGCAGCGTGGTCATAGTACCTTAGCCTGTTCCGAGAGGAACTAAAGAAACAAAAAAAATCAAATAGTTATGGAACTGTTGTGATGATTTACCTATGCCTAAAAAAAAATAACTGTATGTACACGTAAGTGACATGCGTATGTGTGTGTGAAAATTGGCTATAGTGTGCGTAACGTTTATTTTAATAAAAATAAGGTATTTTAATGCATTATTATAAAAAAATATTAATCTTATGCACTTCTCTTCGGTATGAACTATCAATATGCCAAATCTCACCCTCCTACGTACCCGCAATTTTCGTAAAAAGGGATCCAAAAATTTTCCTTCACGTATTAATATATAGATTACAAACATACATACATAGAAGCTACACGCGAACAACGTAACTTCTTGGCAGTCGGCTGAAAAATTTATAAATAAAAATAATTGTGTATAGATATTTTAACACTTTGCCTGGCTGTACAACATTATATTGACTTTTTCCAAAGACATTTATCAGCTTGCCTTTATCGTGAAGTAAGCTCCCAAGCGGCCGGGTATCATCGTCATAAAAAATAGGGTACCTACTCGAAGCAATGTAAGACAATAATAATATCGAGACTAGTGGTTATCTCTTTATGAGACTAACGCAACATGCTGTCGGCACAATTCAATAACTTTTTACTATTTCAATGAGTTCGAAAACGGTAAGTAAAGACGGATATAAAGAGAAGGAAAATTTGAAATGATTCAGGTGTGGCTCAATAGCTCAGTTGGAAGAGCATTCCCCCTGTAAGGGAAAGGTCGTGAGTTCGAGTCTCACTTGATCATTTCATTGTTTCCGATGTTTTTTGAACTTTATAGTTAGCATTAAAAATACTATAAAAAATTCAGTCAAATATTTCAATGAGAGTAAAAACATACCATTCTGAAACACATCACACATCGTTACCTGGCGTACAAATCAGTCCAGGGGTCATTGGAGATGGGCCTGGGGTAATCAGAAATACTTAAATATAGGCCGTATTACACCCCGGTATGTGAACACAAAAATAGGTATAAAAACGGGTTCAAATTTAATCAAGCATAGCTTAAACTGTGGGTTAAACACTGTACATAAATAGATTTTACATATTACGGACAGACACTCAAATAATCACAGTTTATTAGAGTAATGTCGATATGTTCCGGCACACCAATGTCCGGCCTGGCAATGTGATAATTTGCATTGATAATAATAATTAGCTGTTTCCTGTGATTACTGATCCAGACTTTCTGTCTTTCAAGTGTTATTTTATCATTGTATGTAAACAACCTAATCACAGTAAGTAGGTACTTAGTTACAGGTTTATCTATTTATGATTTTGTTATAAGTAAGTCGTACTGATAGAATATCCAACATACCTACTCGTAAATTGGTATCAGTTGAATGGCCAAAGAAATGGGGCCTACTATACCAAGCTATTTAATTTGGGTTACTGTCAACTGTTTCAATGAAACAGATAGACAATATGCAACAAGGCCAGTGTACGGTTAACCTTCAGACGAATTTAGTACTAATCGTTCCAATTACTTTCTGTTAGGGCTGTGAGCCTCGTCCGTTATATTTGAATAATTATATAAATTGTAAAGTGATAAGTCAAATATTTATAAGGAGTCTTACAAACCAAGGACAAAATACTTTAAATTAATTTGTTAATAAAGATACCCTCAGTTACACATACGAGGAGTTTTGATCACGCACTCGCACCCCTTATCCACAGGGGATATGGAAGAATAAGGTCTATAGCCTGACCACACCTCGGAAGCTCTCGACAAAATGTATGAAAAATTCGAATTGTTATTACAACATTCATAGATCGTGCACATGCACGGTAGTGTTGATGTGTGAGATACTTCAAAATGTTAGGGTTGGCATTATTTGAAATTGTAACCAATATTTGAGCGAGATAGTATGATTTTTCTCGCTCTACCCCTAATTTCATGAGTTACGTCACATCCGATAACGGTGCCAATCCTGTTGTTACAAACGTATTCCATCTTAGTCTTCAATTCGGAAAAAAAATTGATGGCGATACATTTTAGTCCCCTCAAACCACAGAATCAGCACCAATAACAAAACACTACTACAATGATATCTATAAAGAGTAGTTAAAACCGATTGTGTCTATGAAAGACTAACTGTTGCTCGCGACTTCAGCTGCATAAAATTTTGATCGGACTGAGATCTGATCTTATGACCCACAATCCTATTTCTAGGATAACACATTGCCTATGCTACGAGTATGTTATATCAGGGGCACTATTCACTATACACTTAAATATATGTCATAATTCGATGGCAGAAAACGTAATTGCTGTTAGTAGCCAAAATGGCGAAAGTGGGTTTAAAATATCATTAGAATCAGAAAAAAAATACTGCGTCAAATGATGTGGGTCTCATTTCGATATGTTAAAAAATATGCACTTACGTCGTCACAGTTACGAATACCCCTGTCCATTTGCTGTGCGATGAATACCTTTAATTTGAAACATCAATAATTGAAATCCGTAAAATGGTTCTGAAGTTGATATGGTACGAGTAATAAAGAATATTACAAACATACCTATATACATGCATACCCACAAGTTACGCGCGAGAAACAAAACCCTTCTTGACTGTGGGATAATGTGCTACATTCTAAAACCGTATTTTTATTTAATTAAATTTAACGGTTTTAACTACTCTATAACTTGCAACACTCACGTCTATGAAGTTTCGTATTTAATTTGGCACAAAAAATGTATTACAGATAATGTCGTACTTTATTGACGGGTAATGTAACCCTTCAATGCATACTCATTTACAGATGTGGAATTGCAATAGGTATTTATTTAAAAATGTTAACGAAACGTTACTATATATTATCATTTTTAAATGAATTTTCGCGCACTATTTGAATTATATTTTCTTCCAATGTGGGTTTAATGCTTAATAAAATAAAAAAATACCGAAACAGATACCTACAAAAACTAAAAATAGTTACGTCTTGTTGGTTAGCCAGCAAATTAGTTATAAGTACTTCGTAATATTTTGAGCCAAGCGTCGCCGTGTCGGGGGACATTTGGCTCCTTGTTTACACCAAGGAGTCATATATTCAATGTCAAATGAACGTAATATGTATGTTGCAATTTTTTAACGTTTTGTAAGAAGCTACAATAATTCACTAAACACTCACCCATCAAAATATTTTTGCAAAAACCATTATTCTACCTACATGTTTGTGATTCCAATAATAAAATAGTATGATTGGATTATGATATTGTTTGAATGAATTTTTTATAGCATTTATTATGCTAACTTTTAAGTTCGAAAAACATTGGAAAAAATGAAATGCTCAAGTGAGACTCGAACTCACGACCTTTCACTTACAGGGGGACTGCTCTTCCAACTGAGCTATTGAGCCACACTTGAATCATTCCAAATTTTCCTTCTCTTTATATCCGTCTATAAGGGCGACGGCGCAGCCATCTACCAACATTCTTACGAACTGTTGGAAACAATGAATGATTTTTCAACCATTTTTAAACATTGAATTTTGATGACTGCGCCCAAATATTTGAATGAATTTTTTATATCATTTATTATGCTAACTTTTAAGTTCGAAAAACATTGGAAAAAATGAAATGCTCAAGTGAGACTCGAACTCACGACCTTTCCCTTATAGACGGATATAAAGAGAAGGAAAATTTGGAAAAGAATTTAATCCCGGATGAAGCCGGTACACGGGCTGCGGTTAGTTATTTAAATAAAAATCATGCATTTCAGGGTTAAATCAAACTGTGAGTTGTGCGATTGAGAGGGAGCTTTACAAAATCGAAGTTAGCCGATCTTCTCACTCTTCTCCTCGACGTATCGTACTAGGCACCTTTGAAAGGCACATCCCTTGTATTATGTGCCTTTAATCGTACCTCTGATTCGAACGTGCGGGGTGAGGAAATGAAATCTGCGCGGGGGTGGGAGCTTCCATTCTGTACGCTAGTACTATTATCTATTCTGTGGCCTGACAAATTCGTTGGTGACACTCCCATGGTCCGCGCGGGTAGTGGGGGACGTAATTATCGATGTCCGTTACGCACGGTACTAATTACGTTACGAATATGTCTAAAGATATCCCTGTGAAATATCTTACATTGTCTAAATTTATTGATGTTGTTTTTTATATAACTTGCTTTGGCCCGCGATTTTCATCGCGTGAAGCGTTTAAAAAACTACTAATACTTGGAAAAAAATTCAAAAATAGGAGCATTGTACATTTGTAAGTAGTTGAAAAAATCTGAGAAATAAAACATTTACGGTTTGTTTTAATTTTTAATACCAATCTTAAAAAAAATAACAGAATAAACATACATCATTTAATCAGAGTCATCACAGTCCATGTCGTGTTCCGAACTATCTTCGCTGTCGTAATCCGAACTATCAGAATCATCGTTTAATGATATAATAAACCTGTCCAACTCATTGTCACATATACGATCGTCGTTGTAGTATTTGTCCTCATTTTTAATTATGTGATCATCGCATTTTTTCCATTTTTCAGCAGTGTAATTAGCAAACAAGGTTGCAAGAGCGTCTTTCTTCTGATCTAATGTAGAATTGACATAATTCCTTGCCAAGTCGCCTTTTATATCACCCCATACCATCTCGATTGGATTGAGGTCGGGATGGTATGGAGGTAAACGAAGTACTGTATGTTCACCCTGATTTAGAATTTCATCCACTGTATATTGTTTTGGTAATGTTTGGCTGTTAATTAAAATAATTAAATCACATTTACGCAACGTTTCGTCAAATGGAACATTATGGTTTGTTAGCCAATCTTGCATTACCTTTTTTGTACAACTCATTGTTGGTTTTTTTTTTCAATTTGTTTACAGTGGTACGCTGCGTTATCCATGACTATCACAGAATGACTTGGAATATTAGGCAGCAGTTGTTCTTTTAACCATTTTTCGAAATTTTCCGAGTTCATATCTCCGTGATAGTCACCGCTTTTGGAATGCGATTTAAATATCAACAGGCCATTTTTAACGAACCCAGTTCGTCCACCAGCATGTACAATAATTAATCTAAGTCCTTTGCCAATATTTGTCAATATTCCACGTTCATTGGTAGATTGCCAGCAGTTAGACACAGTATGCGATTGATTGAATATTAAAATATTGCTCTACCTTCATTTCGATATTTTTTGATAGCTAAAAGATAGTGCCACCTTAAAGACGTGATGTCAGGGCGCTCGATGAGCAGTTTTCGTTTGGACTGGCATTTTTTATATGTAAAACCAAGCCTCCGCAAAGTATTTCTTAAATACTCCCGAGAACAGTCTAATATACCATCTTCCTTTAATTTTCTTAAAGTAGGGACCTCTTTCTTAACGGTGTAATATTGTGTTATTTTCCTCCGAATAACACCTTCCGTAAAGTTATCAATTATAATACGTTTCTTTGCAATTTTGTTTTTCTTTGGAGATTTGAAAGTAGCAGTAGGTACCATCATTTTCACACAGCAATTTTCCTTGGCGAACAATATTCCTAACTGTAGTATTCGATAAACCTGTTACATTAGCCACTAAGTTTGCCAAATTAACATCGTTTTGATATTCAAACGAAGCTGGATCATCTTTGCAATTTTTAAAATAGTTATATACATTGTAAGTAATTTGTTTAGCTTGACGTCCAATAACTTTGCCTATCGGCGGACTCATCTTCATATATTAATATCGTGTGCGTTTTGTGACGTGCGACCGTACTCAATATGTGTTGCCGTCAACAGCGACGACGCGCAACTGAATGACGGCTCTGAGAGCCAGCCTCCACCTCGCGCTCGTCTCTTACTCCCCCCGCTGTCTTTCGTCCCCCGCGCCCGCAGACCATGGGAGTGTCACGAACGAGCTTGCCAGACTATAGTACAGGGTAGGCAGCGCGAGTGTAACGCCCCTGGTGTTGCATACGTCCATAGGCCACGGTAACCACTTTCCATCAGGTGGGCCGTGTGCTTGTCTGCCACCTAAGTGGTATAAAAAAAATAGTAATTTTGGTTACATAAATTCTTTGAAAAAAAAAAGCATCTTTGAGTGGTCAACCCTAGCTTTGCACGCGTCAATAATAGCTTATTAAAACACATACATTCATTGTTTTAGTACATTGTTTCATGGTTTGTAGTACAATCATTATGTCTAAACGTCTGTCTGAGAGTTGTAAAAGAAAACAAACTCGTAGAATTACTCATAAAAGGACGACAATTAATATATTATGCTAATGTAAGTCGACAGGTCGGTCAAGGATGTTCCAAAAAAGGGCAAATTAAAAGAAGCACTCGTAGCTAACGGCGGCATGAAAGAATTTAATGGTTTTAGAGGCCGCCGGTGCGGTGTGTGTCTACCCTACCTAACTTGTTTGCTCTTGTTCCCTTGAAGCTCATCGAAACTCAGATGTCCCTGAGGAATAGATAAGAGGAGTGGTTGCGAGTATTTATGTAAACTCCAAACCCATCATAATAAATTAAGTACGAATTTATTACTGAATTCTATAATATTAGAGGTCATATACACAGCGTTATCTAGATCCAAAATTATATAAAGGATAGCTCAACTAGCTCGTTATATGGATCACAAATTATAAATTTTCATGTAAAGTAAGTAATGCCAAGACGAGCACATGTTGATTCCATTATAAAAAATATCAGATGTTATGGAGAGTCAAGCCACAGAATAACTATGGTCTTGTGTCAAGTTCCTAACTCTACATACGTATACCTACTCTCTAATATAAGACACTCTTACTCATTATACACTGCGTCAATGCCAGATAAAAGGTCTCTATAAACAAACCTGAGTCCAAATGTGTGATAGGCAATATATTGCGTGATAGTCAACTCCATAATCTCACGCTTTGAGGTACGTGCTAATGCTCATGCTTTGAGCAAATCCAATTATTACTGTAACAGTACCATCATTGTAAATCCGCTTATTTTAAAACACACTTTTTTTATTTCCAAAATCGTATACTATCATTACAGAAGAATCTGCAATAGTATAGATAAAATTAAGTGAAATTTAAAGTCGTCCCTGCAAACTGCTAACAAGCAGGCAAAAGTCTGAAAACCTCCTCGATAGTACATCCTGCTCGTAAAAGTAAGTTCATTAACTCAAAACTCTGTGTTGTGTACGGATGCAGCGCGTTGTAACTAGTTAAACATCGTTAACAACAATAAACGTTTACTTTGCTCACGATCACAGATGAGCAGGCAGGTAAAGTTAGCCAGCCATGCGTTACTTTTGACGGAGTCCGCGTGTATATGACTGAAATTACAAAGATGTTTATTTCTGCGAAGTTTTTATTAACTTGCAATTACACGTTCGGATATTTTCAGGTCTTCTTGCGTAACTTTGATGATAATAATGAAATAATTGCGTATCATGGATCTGCTCCGACAAAGGAGTCGGTAGCAGTAGCGAGAGGTTCCTATATTTTCATCCATTTCATTATTACTGCTGACTTGCTCTACAAAGAGAACCATGGTAGAATTCCATACAAAACTGCTATAAGGGGGAAGATTTTTTGCCACCGGTTTCACTTTTCAATATGTTCACCTTTCAACACTGGTCGGTAGTTAACCAGCGTCGGTAGCTTAGTGGTAAAGGAGTCGGCCTTACGATCGAGAGATCTCGGGTTCGAATCCGGCCATTACACAACCGACGTGGACCCACTCCTAGCACAAGCAATTTAGCTTAGTTGGGGGGTTAGAGGGAATATTAGTAACTTCAGTTCTAATATTTTTTAAGAAACCACAGGAACTCCTAAATTAAGATAAGCCCATCGAGACCCAGGGCCATCCCTTACGGTCTGGCCCTCCTCAGGAGGGGGGGCAACGGTGTCCCCAACTCGCCCCCGGAATGGGGAGGCGCGCTATTTAGCGCGCCGCCGCCGTGGCCTGCTTCTGCTGGGGTGACAGGCGGCTCCACCCGTCACCCCCAGGCCCGCGCTCATGGGGGACGGAGGTCAGTCAGTGCCCTCCGACGCCCGAGTTGCCTGCGCGCGCGGGCGGCGCGATCCGCGAGTCTTTCTCGCTCGCGCCGCCTCTCCCGCTCCGCCGTCTCCTTCACGACCATTACCTGCTCGCTGAAGAAGACGCCGGCCGCCCACGCGTCCGCGCAGCGGACCATTGCTGTGAGCAGGGTGGCAAGGGTGAGAACTCTCACTCCCAGGGCCGCCACTAGCTCCCGCCTCGGTCCGGCCCATGCCGGACACTCGGTGAGCGTGTGCAGCCCCGTGTCCTCGCTCGCAGTGATGGCACTCGGACGTTGGCTCCTTTTCGATGATCAAAGTACGTACCTGAACTTATGGCCGGACTAGATACATCTATATAGAATAACATTCTGCAGAGTAGTAGTACCTATATATGTACATATATATAGTGTAATAGATGTTATCCTTTATAGCCCTCTCAAAACAAGACTCGTAAACTGATTTTGATGGGTTTGCGTCAATTGATTGCATTAATGACAGTAATGAAAAATTGATATTCCAACGACCAAACTCCATGTTGTGACAAAGCAAAATGGTAAACCCAGTGTAGTAAAATACAATGATAATCCCTTCTCATTTAGTGGGTGTCGTATAAGGTAAAACGGGTACTGATACGGGTAAGGGATATGGCTGAGAATAAAAAGTCTATAATAAGCGAAATATGACCTTGTTACGTAAACGAGATATTTGAATTTCGAATTTGCTGATAACGATTTTGTAGCTTTACCTTCGCAACAATTAACAAACTTCCCAGTACCTTAATTGGCCTGCCCTGTCAATTCCAATAACTCATTAAATTCTATCTAAATATTAATAATGTTGTAATAAGTTTTACATTTTATTAGCTACTCTGCTAACCTATACCACTTTGTGTTAAAATGTTAGCATGTCGAAGTACATATTAACTTTGAAATCGTTTCACAAAGTAAACCTATAAAGTTACTTTCCACGTCAAGGCACTTGTCAGTAAACAAAATAATTACTCGAGTATAGTTTATTATCTCTTTTATATAGATTATTACTGATAGAGGTTAAATAACATCGGATACTATTTATCTATTTTCTACTAGAGAAAAAAAAGGAGTTGTCACACCCTATCTCCCCATTGGTTAAAAATTACAAATTCAAATTTATCTATTCTATACTCTTTATTATCTAACTGCAAACCTTGAAGGAAGAGCTAGCTGCTAAACAACCGAGATTGGTCAATCGCTCTATTCCACTGCTGCTTCGCGAAAACGCAAGACCACACACTGCACAACAAGCCACCACTAAGTTAGATGAACTACAATTGGAATGTCTGACACCCAACGGAGTTTGTTCCAATTGATTACCATTTTTTCCGGAACTTGGAGAACATATTTTAATGAAAAAAATTCGACTCCGATGGGACAGTCCAAACCGCCTTCAAAGAGTTTATTGACTCTCGCCCCATGGTTCTTTAGTAAAGCTATCAATGAATTACCAATGAGATGGCAAAAATGCATAGATAAGGTGCATTCTCGATTAATGAAGAATATTTTCCAAAAAAAATTGTATTTATATTCCTCCTGTACAAAACGCTTCGTATAAAAAGACCTAAATTTTTCTTACCTGCAGTTAAAAAAAAATCTTTTCATATTATTGATTTAAAATCTTTTTGTCAAAACGCAAATTGCCTCAGTTTGTAAAGGAATCTTAGTGTAAGGTTGTAATCGCCTTTCATGCCTTAGACTTTAATGGCACAATCTAGAGACGCTTCTGAAAGGGAGAGCAAAATCGTTTAACGACGTGCCCCGGATGGGGACTTACCATCTCGATATCATATTCTTTTGACGGGACAAATATGTTTGGATATATTAAACAGGTAGATTACAATAATTTATTGCTATATTTTGGGGAAACTTACAGCTAAAATAACCTAATAAATAACTCGATGGAAGTCAATTATAATAGGACTTTACTGTCACAGAAGTAGTGGTCACATAGGACTTCCTATACTCTAGAGATTTCTACTACCACTAGTTGCCAAACATGACCACTTTTAGTGCAAGTTGTTTACATATACTCTTGATTAATGGAACGTGGAACTTGCTACGCTGTTATTGCATTTAACAGTTAATTAAATTAATTAGCAAAATTGAAGTTACAGTGATGTCACTCTTCAGCCACGAAAACGTTGGAAGGTTATTTAAAAAATGTCTCCATTGTACTTGTACAAGGGCGAAGAGACGTTTGTACATCCGTTCATCCAAATCCATCTGTACGCAACTGGGTTAACGATTACAACCCTTCCGTCGTCATAATTATTCAACCTTGACAAACGATTAGGCACATTCTTTAGTGCATTTAACCATCGAATAACAATATAAATTATAAATGATTTTTTCTACTCTCATACTGAAATTTAGACATTAAAAAATTTAAAACAATACTTTGAAAACAAATTACCTACTACAGCGAAAGTGTATTCATCATATTGAAATCTCATTACTAATGTGCATGTTACATATTGACCACATAGACACGTATACCTGGTTTTCATAGGCCCAGATATTTGGGTGCTTGTATAACTCTGATTAAAATTTGAAACATCTGTAGACGGTAGCTTGGGTCCGTTATAGGTGCCAGAAGCTGCTAGAAAACTATCTCTCGCTGACCGCCAGCTGCTACTGTACCAGTAAAAACCAGGCTTTATGTATCATAGTGGTTAGATTTAGGCCAATCGAGTAATAACCGTTCTAATCCTTTTATTTATAAAAAACACGATGTTCTTCTTAATATTAATATTTAAATTTTGACCAATAATGCTTGCATTTAGTTTAAGTTCTCGATACCACTACCACCCCTTATAGTTCATCAAAAGAAACTTGTTTTGATGAACTATTTGCCTGAAATTTTACACCCTGGGTCATTAGATCGAACATTGACTAAATTTTTAATTGTAGAAGTACGAATTGTTAAAAAAAAATCTATCAATTTGTTTTATTTTTACCAGTAATTGATAATCTATCCCTGAATCAACGCCCAATGCGCTGTGCACTTTGAACGTGATTAAGAACACACATCCAAAGATCTTCACAAACTTTCACATTGTGATATTAGTCGGGTTGTATACATTCTGAAAAATAACGTAGGTGTTTGTATAAATACTCTTGTTATATTGTTTTATTTAATTACAGAAATGGAATACAACTATGAAGATGATGAGACGAGCGATGCCGAGCCAGACTTGCGGCCGGTGACGCGCCGCACCGCGAAGCACATCGCCGCCGGTGAAGAGCGTCCGCGGATTAACTCCAGCCAGCAAACAACACCCACTGACGGTAAGCCTCTTCACTGTAATACAAATAAACCATGAAAATCTTAACGGTGTATGTTATAAGTTAATTACTGAGGGAGGGATTTCACAGCGCTTTAATTATTATATCGTAAATACAAGATACACTTTAGAGAGAAACATTGGTGAAGTATATTTATAGCATATAACCCAGATAATAACCGGGTCCGTACATTCAACTAAAACATAACCTATACAGTCTGTTGTGAGATCTGTTCTGAACTCAACCTCAAATGAATTAAAATTAAATTCGTTCAATTAGGGCCTCCTCTCACGTTTTCATACGTCACACCAGTCTGCACGTGTCCGCGTCCAACAGCGCAATATCACCAGTGCACTGGCTGTTCATGTAAATTTCTGATGATCTGAGAGATTCTCAGTGTACCCTGACGGTGTTAGGGAAGTGTTTCGGGTCGCCCACGCAACGGTGGTCAGGTGTTGGCAAATCCATACTAAAGTAACTCTGTCTTTCTGTCTGTTGCGCTTTCACGCCTAAACCGATTTTGATCAAGTATAGGCGTAGATTAGACCATGAGAAAGGACATAGGCAATGTTTGGTCGCGATAACCGACATCCACGCGGGCGGAGCCGTGGGCACAACTAGTTAATACTACTTATACAGAAGAGAAGATACGAAAGTAATGCGATCCTAAAAGTGACTCTGTATCTATATATAACAATTTATTTAATAAATAATATAAATGTTACATTATAGGCAATAGCACTAATATATTGTACCGTCTTGATAATACTTAATGATTTTAGTTGGTTGTTTTTTAACAATTAATAGCGTCCATCATTATGAATCGGTCAGTATGAGAGTAATTATGCGAGTTCGCTATTGTAGCCCAGATGCCGGCGATGCGAAATGCCTGTCACAAATAGCATTATCAATACCTAATAATGCTCAATACCTGCTTCAGTAATTCATTGTTGTGACGAGGAGGAAGTCAGGGTGGGTAGCTCCCGTTCATTGTAAGTCGAGTCTACCCTTCGCTTCGTATTTCCTACCTATATACAAGCAACTGAGATACTTCTCTCTATAAATTTAAGCACTTCAAAACAATATATTTATAATTCTTAGATCTCTTTAATTCATCTAAGTTATACTTCTAGATTGGTCCCATTTTTATCAAACTCCAGTTTTCTAAGTTTTAAATACATCTTTTATTACGTTACAAAACATTTCTAACCTAGTTGAAAAACATATAAAATAAAATTCTTACTTGTTTATTGTACACATAAAAGACATGTTACGCAAAATGTATACACAGAGTACAAGTAAAATAAGATTATCTATGTACAAAGGCAAGCTTTACTGTATAAGAGTCCTGTACCAGCCAACCTTTGTGCTATACAGGCAGAGACTAGGATACTCTGAATTTACAACCGCTTAAAAGAAACTCTCTAGTCAAAATATTTTTGCTATTCATATTCGCTATAACTACATTAATCGGATACTTATATAATATAGGATTAAGTTAGCATACTTAATGCTGTAAAATTCATTCAAATACATTAATCGGATTGTAAGTATACACATCTTTCAGTGCTAACTAACTGGCGAGCTCTACAGGGTCGGCAGAATGTAATTAAAATGCTGGTGCAGGTATCTCATGCATGAATTTGAATCTGGTGTTGCGTGAGAGTTCCCGTTTGTAAACAGTTTTATACCTTTTAACTTCAGTGACTTGATTTTAACGCTAACGAATCTCGTTCAATGTTTGAAGAAAAAACTTTTTTAGGCACGTTGGGCAGTTTTCATAGAAAAAAATATTTGGATTCATTGGAATCATGGTACTTGCGCCATCGTCGTACCGAAAGTCACCACGATACAATTTACTAGTACTTAGTTTTTTTTTTATAATGCTTTGTTTGCAGTCTCAAATCGTTAAAAACCGATTTCTATATTTATTGTTTTAAACATCCAGTCTGTACTGTGCATGGATAGAAGTAACTGTCGCTAAACTGTGTGAACATTTGGCGATCGATATCCAAGTGAAAGATCAACTTTAGCTTGTACGATACGTAACTTCGGCTCGTATACACGCGTAGGCTATCTACTAATAAAATTAAATGTGAATCTAATTTTCAAATTACAATCAAACTGTATGTAATCTAATCACTTAATACATCACATGTACCGAGATTTATACATAAATATGCTGATACTATAAATTCCCAATAATCTGTCTGGCTGTCCAATTAGTCATTCTACGAATCTATGAACCTATGTGAAATGAACACTCGTATTGAATGTATGTCGAATTTCATTTGTAAACGCACACACGCACGCATTTAATATCAATAGGAGAAGGGAATATCGGTTCTATACCTATACATGCAAAAAAATTGTGTAATATATCAAATCGTATCCTATTAGATATTCTATGACTGAGAAATGAAGTTCATAATAATAGGTGCCAAGTTGTGATTTAATGAAGAATAAGAAGCAATTCATTCTAAATACTATTTATCAACATTGTAACTCATTTTCTGGCAACGTGACATAGGAAATACACGAAACTCGTAAACTTTCCCAATCAGATATTCATCAGTGAGCAAGTGGGCACACGTGTGTTTTCAGTTCCTTTGCCTCGTCCCTGGAGGCTGGAGACCAGTATTAAACTATGATAATAATTTGACTGGAATAGGGTTATGGGCACAGCCCGCGCCACAACATGCTTTTAAATTAAATCCGTCCTTACGTTATATTTACGTATACCTATATTAATAACTTGCCGACTTTACGCTCCCAACTGAATTATGAACTAATAAAACTGCATGAAATGGCTTATTCCCAACGGCCAATGCCGGTGGTCATTGAGACAACCTTTGAAAATTATTCCAACTGCCCTGGGGGGGGGGGGGGGGGGGGTGGCCGTTGGGAACAAAATATGTACTTATTCGTTGCATGGAGAATGTAATGAGAGTAAATGAGAGATAGCAAATGGAGATCCGTGCCTACCCTATGGGAAACAGGGGTGATTTTATGTATGTATGTATGTATATATCCCCAACGGCCACCGCTGGTTGGGAAATAATTTGCATTTGTTCCCAATTGCCCCCAGGAGGATTGTTCTTGAAATTAAAACTTGGTATATATTATAATAATAATATAATTGGCGTCTTCCGTTCTCTACCCACAAAACTCGACCAAAAACAAAACACAAGCATTTTTTTCCGATCTCTAGCCACAGGTCCTTCCACATTCTACCCACGAAAATAAATTTCATTATTTTTTCCTTATTCTACCCAAAACATATTTCGATCTCAACCCTCTGTCATTTACCATCGACTTATAACTATATAGGTACAGACAGAAAATAACTTCGGCTAATAAACAACTTCAACATATAAAATATTAGCTATTGCCCGCAGCTCCATTCGCATGCTGATGTGCACTGTATGTGGTATAAAATATGCTGTGCAGGACTCCTCCCATCCCCTACATGAAACTTTAGTTCAAAAATAGTCATACATATAATCACGACTTTATCCCCAGGAGGGTTGGGCAGAGGTGAATCATCAAATCAAAATTATAACGCTAGACCGATACGTTTTAGCAGATTATGGCATACAGCTATACGCGCGGCATAGTAATGTGGTTAATTCTATGTAGGTATGTAGTTACATAATGTTCCACTGTAGCTCCTAAGAATCGTAAGATCCTAAGAAAAGCGGGGCGTGAAAAGGCATCTGATGTGGCCGTCAAGCCGAGTGCCACCATTGATAACATGGTACATGTTTATAATGGTTACCCTCCGAGAATTTGCTTTTAGCTTACCATCAGGCTAGGTGAAGTCAAATAAAGTTGACGTGTCCTATATATATATATATATATATATATATATCCTATATATACCTATAAAAGAAAGTCGTTTTAGTTACACTATTTATAACGCAAGAACGGCTGTACCGATTGCTGAATGGAATGAAGCTTAGAACCAGGAGACGGACATAGGATAATTTTCATACCATTCGACCTTTATTTTATACCGGGTACCTATAGGTTTCTGTGGGTCACGGTCAGGGGATGTATTTCTGCGACCCTGGTACATTTGCTTGAAGTACTAGGCACACAGAAACTTTATCTGGGTCGCGGTAAGAGGAGCAGTGTGTCCTATATCTATTCCGAACTTCACGCGGGCGAAGTCGCGGGCAAAAGCTAGTATATATATAAAAAATACTGAACTTATTGTAATAAGGACGCAATTGATTCATTATCAAGCTCTGGGCGCAGTATACTGCATTTTATACTAGGACTACCTATTTGACAGCCTCTGTGGCGATGGCGTACCGGTAGTGAACGCAGCCGCTACGTAGGACGCGCGGGTTCGATCCCCGCTCAATGCTAATATTTGTATGCATAAATATGGGTACTTGCATTGGCCTGGTCGTGGCTCTGAGAGCACATTAAGCCGTCGGTCCTGGTTACCATACAAACACCTATAGCAGTCGTTACGGGTAGTAAAAGTACAACAACTGGTCTAGCTGCAATGCTTCGATATTGCCTTCGGGTTGTGGTGGTCAGATGGCAATCGCTTCACAGAAAATATCTAAGTTTAGCCAAATCTGCAGTTAGACTAGTAAAGCGGACCCTAGACTACAAGTTGAAAGCTTCCGATGTGACTGGGATTAACGCTAAGATGAAGAAAATATTGGGACTACCTATTTCGGGTCAGGAAATAGTCAATATGTGAGTGTCATCACAGTGATGAGAGCGAGGACTCAGGGCTGCACACACTAGCCGGGAACCTGGCACAGAGTACATTTGTTGGAGTCCATCAAGAGACGCCGTGATGGACCTTACACGTGGCCCTTTAAGTGAGTATCCGCTCGCTAAGTACTTTGCTTATAGCGAGGGTGTAGAGTGCGAACATGGGCTGCTGCCGCCTCCTTCTAAGAGCAAGTAATGCTCGATAAGGAGTGCGAGGAGTGGGTCCGGGAGAGACTTGAGATTCGCATAGTTCGTGAGGTGCGGTGGCAACCTAGAATGGTATCGAAGGTTGCTTAACAACCTTCTACCACCATGAGCGTGAATCCAGGGGTAACACGTGGAGTCCAATTATATTATTGCACTTACTGTGTCCAGGGGTAACACCATCAGCCTAACAGTAGCAGCCTAGGCGGTGGCACTTTTTTTTTTATCGTGCGATAAATCCCCACGGAGCCGGTGGAGGTGGTTATGTCGGACTTGAACCGACTAAAACACACGCCGTCTTAGGTCCTTGGTTGCAGGAGGTGAGATTGCCAAAAGCATATCTCTCGCACCCCGGCAGACCCAGGACCATCTCTTTCGAGATGGCCCCCTTCGGGTTGTGGGGCCCACAGTGTCCCCATCTAGCCCCGGTTACGGGGAGGCGCACTTTGTGCCACCGCCGCGGCCTGCTTCTGCTAGGGTGATAGGCGGCTCCACCGGTCACCCCCAGGCCAGCGCCCATGGAGGACGGAGGTCGTTCTGCGACCTCCGACGTCCGGTTCGCCTTCGCTCTGCGCGGGTTTCCGGCACCCGTTGTTGTGCGCCCCTTTCCGGGAGCAAGACGGAGACACCGTGCTTTCTACACCTGAAGGGAGCACCTTGAAACCCGGAGGCCCCGTGTCGGGGGAGGAGGGAGGCGTCATCACGTTGCCACTCCGACTTGCTTCTGCTAGGGTAACAGTGACCTCACTAAACCAGCGCCCATGGCGGACGGAGGTTAATTCCCGTTATCACTATTGTATATCTTGGAGCGCAAGAGTTTAAAAGTTAGTGAGTAGAAACTGCAGCCGTCACCTACACTGCACACAGGGCAAATGGGGTTGATTTTGGCCCGAAGATCTTGGTGGGACTCCCGATATTCCATCCATTATCTTTTTCCTTTATGCCACCCTTACGAGACAACTTACAGGTTTTTGGACAAAGTCAGCATAGGTTATAGGTAAATAGGGGAGGTACAATCGGCACTGCAAACGGGGTGCGGTCCAATAACTGGCGATGGATCTACTTATGCACTAAGTGCAATAATATAATTATTAGGTAGGTAATGACCTACCTAATAATTATATTTGGAGAGCACTTTAAGCCATCGGTCCCGGTTCCTAATTTATTCTGTGCCCCGGTTGTAATACGAATATCTGTTGCAGTGATTGTTTAGTGAGCCCGAAACAATGCCCAACAATACTGGTCTAATTGCAGAACTTCGATATCGCCAAGGGGTTGGTTGTGTAGGTTAGATAGTAGTCGCTTCCTGGGAAATGTAAAAGTTCAGCCGCGATGCAGTTAGACTGGAAGCCGACCCTAACCTTAGTCGGGAAAAGACTAGGATACCAGCAACAGACAACGTTACTTGTTTCAATATATTTATTTATCTTCTTTATATATTTTATTATATATTTTGTTATATAAATGGATAGATAATTTTTACGATGCTCTTATCCCCTAATTCAAAATAATCATTACAACACTGCAAATACAAAAATCAACGGACTTGTTGTAGAACTACTCTATTTATAAAAAAATTAATGATTGACAGTATAATTTCAGTAGAATTTTCTCTTAGAATAGGGCATCATTGACTATTTGCAGTAGAACAACCATATAACAGGCAAACATCTGTTTGGATCACAGCTACAATCTGGGCTATGTATAGCATCCTGCACAGCAGCTCTAGCATATTACTCAAAACAGATGCAGTTCTGTGTCTTCGGTAATCTGAAAAAAGACTGAAATTATATATATAGGAGTATATAAATATATACCTACAGTGAAGTTCCTTGTATATTGTTTTAGAAAATGTAAAAATAAAAGAGTATACTTAATGCACTGTTTATAAACTGTTCCTCAATATTTATTTTATTTATTTAAGTATTTAGCACACTGATTCATATAACTGTTACACCGTATGAGCTAAACAAGTTTCTGTACACAACCTAGAAGGCTAGTGGAATCCGCTGCCTGCGACTTGAGGAAACTCGAGCATCGGAGGTCGCAGAATGACCTCCTTGCCTCATGAGCACGGGCTTGGGGGTGATATGTGGAGTCGCCTATTACCCTAGAAGTAGCAGGCTTTGCGCGCCTTCCCGTATTCTTAAAAGATATTCAAAAAACGCGTACTGTGCATCTAGACTATTTTGCCGGTAACGACGCGAGGAACTGGGACCGACTAGCTCCTGCTCACTGTAATAGTAGTACACCTACCCGTATGAATTTAAATATTGGATTTTATTACTTATTATGATCATTACACTAGACCTTAAACTTGTTGTGTTGTTTTCATAGATAAAATAATAAATAACGATAGGTACTTACTGTTTTTGGATATAACCAGCTTAGAGTAAAATGTTGTCACTCTTGTATTTATTGCCAAGGTATGATAACTCAGTTTATACTTAAAAATCGTGTGGCTATGTTGTCCTTAAAATATAAAACTCACCAAAAACTAATTACCTACAAAATCACCTTGTAAAAGAACACTGGTCGTGGCAGGATCAATCAGAGGGTGACATTTGAATGACACATGTAAACAAAAAATATTTTTTACAATGAAAGATTTAATGGCTACACGAAGGCTACACGTGACGTGAACTATATTATACTGGAAAATAGTGATTAAAAAGAGGTTTAATATGTTTTAATTTCTCATAACACACATACCAAACTACAAAATTTTAAGATTCAATATCAAAATCAAGGCATAACGATGTATTGGATCAATCAATCAATCAATTGGTCTGCTGGACCAATGCCAGTCTCTCCCAATGTACACCATTGCTCAAGATCCCTCGCCTTTCGAATCCAGTCTGTCCCAGCCACATTTGTCTAAGGGGTGTTCAGCTTTTAAAACTCGTTTACTCCAACGGCTATCGCTCCTGCAACAGATGTGGCCAGCCACTTGAGCTTGTTTATTCTACTAGCTATGTCGGGTGACCTCGTTACGAATTCTATACCTTTAAAGAAACTCCAAGCATAGTTAGCAACTATGACGATGTCGTCGGCGAATCGAAAATGCGGGAAGTACACACCGTTTATATGTTGATACCCCGGTGTAGAGCCCGGGCCTGTACAATGACGACCAACAGGAGGACCTTCCGATCTAGTCGCATAAGCACCCAGTGAGACTCGGGTGGAACTGGCATGAGAGTTTCAACAATGCCATGTCGCACAGTAGCACTTCCTGGTCAGGGGACCCTAGGTCCTGACTCCACGGTTCCTATGCCGTAGCCCCAGGCCCAGACGAATTGTGCCTTTTTTTTTAACGTGCGAAAAATCCCCATGGATACCACCCGCCCCGGAGCCGGTGGAGGTTAGGAGTTATGTCGGACTCGAACAGACTAAAACGCACACCATCTTTGGGTCTTTGGTTGGCAGAGGTGAGATTGCAGAAAACATATCTCTCGCACCCCGGCAAACCCCCCCTCGGATAGCCCCCTTCGGGTTGTGGGGCCCGTAGTGTCTCCATCTAGACCCGGGTACGGTGAGGCGCACTTTGCGCCGCCGTCGCGGCCTGTTTCTGCTAGGGTGACAGGCGGCTCCATCGATCACCCCCAGGCCAGCGCTCATGGAGGACGGACCAGACCGGCCGCCTCCTTCTCGATCATTACTTGCTCGCAAAAGGAGGCGTCCGCACTCTCAGCGTTCGCGCTGCTGTGAGCAAAGTGGCGAGCGTGAGGACTCCCACCCCCAGAGCCGCCACTAGGACCAGCCTCGGCGTGTCCCACGCTGGGCACACGGTCAGCGTGTGCAGCTCCGTGTCCTCGCTCGCATCACAGTGATGGCACTTGGACGTTGGCTCCTTTTGAATCTGACGCAGGTACTTCCCGAAACCGTAATCACCTGCATCAGCCGGTACGAAAGGCTACCGTGTGGCCTGTCTAGCCAGTCCCCCATAATGGGTCTTACCGCCGCTAGGGTTCCAGCAAGGAGACTCGCCGCCTCAAACGATATCGTGCGGTACCCCCTAATGGCCCTGCTGACCATTGCACGCTGCGGAGCACGCAGCAGTGGTGCATTGGTGGCAGTTCGGGTCTCCGCCCCGGCAGCGCGCTGAAAGAAGCGCGCCCATTCCGGGGCGAGTCGGGGACACCGTTGTCCCCCTCCTGATGAGGGCCAGACCGTAAGGGATGGCCCTGCGTCAGCCGGGGTGTGAGGGATATTTCGATGACAACCTCACCTCCGGCCTAGCTTCACGCCCCACAGTCGGCGTGCGGTTTTAGTCGGTTTGAGTCCGACATATTTAGCCCTTCCGGCTCCGGCAGGGGGTTATCCGAGGGGAATTCCGCACGAAAAAAAAAGGGTCTCCGCCCATATTGGGCACCCATTTAGGGCCATGGACCGCACGACTCCAGCGTAGAGTCTCCTGCAGGAGTCATCAGGACCCCTCATGTTGGACAGCAGTCGCGCCAAAGCGCCAGCTGTGTCCCTCAATTTGGGGGCCAGTCTCCGGAGATACTCCTCGAAGTTGAACACCACAACACTGGGGTTATCGAAGCATTGCAGTTACACTAGTTGTTGAATTTTTAGGACTCCATATACTCGCAACAACTGGCCCTCGATTCTAGTAAAGCTAAACCATCGTGGTGCCATTGTCAGCGAAAAAATTACATTAAATTTTAGACTTTATTTCTATACGCCTTAAGCCCAAAATGAAATGAGAAAAGTTTAATTACATTTTTCCATTCACTTTGCAAAAAGTAGTTTAATTTTGAACTTTAAAACCATTAGTTTAAAGCCTATTATTTAATACCGCTTTCTGCAATCGCTGCAGCACGACTATAGTTTGGCTTTAGTAGAATCGAGGCCCTGATATTCGTATGGCAACATAAAAGTGCGTATGGCAACCGGGACCAATGGCTTTACGCGCTCTTCGAGGCACGACCAGACTAATGCAAATACCCATATTCATGCATAAAAATATTGCCTCGCGGGATCAAACCCGCGCCTCCTGCGTAGCAATGATTATTTAAATGAACAGCCAAGCCAACATCCTTGCCGGACACTTTTTAGAGACATGCACCAGTTGATATAGGGGCCATTAATCGTCACACAGGCTCTGGCGCCCCTGTGTAAAGACTTCAGACCGCTGAAGTCTTCAAATAGCGGATTTAGACAATATGAGGTGACCGCCCATCTTACACCCAGGTGCTGCCTTTATTAATATATTGTTAGGGACCCATTACCACAGTAATATTAATAGTTATGTTTGGTATATATCTTCAAATTTACCCCTGATATAACAAAGGTTTTATGTCAACCAATGAATTAGCCTATTGCAGTCCACTGCTGGACATAGGCCTCTCCCAATGTGCGCCATTTCTGCCTATCCTCCCTCTGCCTCTGTTTAAATATTTTGAACAAGTATAAAAGTATTACTTTGTTTGCTGACGGTGCGTACTGATGAACATCATAAACAATTGCCTATCTACTATACGTCAGGGTAGAATGTGGAATGAAATTTTGCAGGAGGTAGAATAAGGAATAATTATTATTATTTTAGCTTGTGGGTACAGTTTTGTGGGTACAATGTGGAAACACTCATATAATTATATTGGTATCAAATACAAATGAAAATCATTCTAAGTCATCATCTTCATTTAGACTGCATCCGAGGCCAAGATTCAAGAGCTCAAGGTCTGCCACCCGATTTTTCCTCAACTTCGCAAATTGAAATCATTCTGACTAATTATACATAAAATCTATATAAATAAAAATGAATTGCAATTTAGTTAGTCTCGCTAAATTCGAGAACGGCTGATCTGATTTGGCTAATTCTAGTCTTGAAATATTCAAGAAAGCTTTAAGTCCAAGGAACGTTCAAACGGTGAGAAAATATGGAAAAATTGCGAGTAAAATATTAAATACGACAATTTATTTAAATAGTAATACATAAAATTCATTCATTCATTCATTCATTCATTCATAAAATTTGGCATGTAAGTCTCTTATACGGTGTAAAAATCTTGGAAGTGTATGAAAGTTCGTCAAAATTCAAAATTCAAAATTCAAAATTCAAAAATAGTTTATTTTGCATAGACCATTAAATCGGAACTTACAAAACGTCAACATAAAGTAAATATTAAATACTAACTAATACTAGTAAATGGACCACCGACCGGTTCGAAACGCGGCCCAGACCTGAGAAAACTCCGGCAAGAAACTCAGCGAGCTTTTTTTTTTGGTCTGTTTACAAGACATTTACTAAGCCTAAAACTTATGGTCTAGATACAATGTTTTGCTTGAGTAGCATAGCTAAGTGAACAGCTCATTTCCAAGCTTGTTTATCGTTTAAATATTCTTGGATTTTATAATAGCCTTTCTGGCACAGTTTGCTCTTTACTGTATTTTTAAATTTATTAACAGGTAAATCTCTGATTTCATTAGGAAGCTTGTTAAAAAAGCGTATACAGTTGCCCTGGAAAGAATTACTTATTTTATGGAGTCTGCTATGACAAACTATAAGATTGTTTTTATTTCTGGTATTTATATTGTGCCTGTCACAAAGTTTTGGAAATTTTGCAATTCATAGTCATTTTTGAGCAGTGATCATATTTAATATGTCATCCAGCAGATTTCCGGCCATTATTTTGAAGACCAAAAATTACGGGCCTAATAAATGTACCAAGTGCAATGCTAGGCGGTTCGGCTAGTTATCTATAAAACCTAGTTAAATACGAGTCGGCTTCGTGTACTAAAAATTTTAACTTCAGGAACCTCAATGTCGCATTATTTCTAAGTAGTGATTTACTGTAATTACTTTGTTCAAAAGGTCTGCTTATGCTTCTTTTATAAAGTCGTCGTTCAGAATGGCTTCGAACGTGTATTGGCCTTATTAAAATTCTGTTCTATTTGCGATCTCCTTACCACGAAATAGGTAGCATCTTCTCGGAGAACATTTAGAAACATGGTGGAAAGTGGGGTTCTTTTGGAACACGGCTGCATTTAGGTTACGATGCCATGCCACAAGTAAATTGGTGGTCCCGTGGCGTTCTCCGAAAACTTTCCACACTGGTATAAAATCGTCCATAAGTCACGTAGCTTCTACGTATTTTCTAAATTTAGTCATATTTTCGTCAACTTCCGTTTTCCGTGATACGTATTTCCATCCGTTAGGAGTTTCGGCTGCCTTTAGGTTACAATGCCATGCCACAAGTAAATTGGTGGTCCCGTGGCGTTCTCCGAAAACTTTCCACACTGGTATAATGTCGTCCTTAAGTCACGCAGCTTCTACGTATTTTCCAAATTTAGTCATATTTTCGTCTACTTCCGTTTTCCGTGAAACGTATTTTCATCCGTTAGGAGTTTCGGTCACTGGCAAGAAGGGAAGTACTGCTGTTAAGGCTACTTCCCTTCGTTTGTGTGTTTCAGTGATTATTTTTAAATCGCGGGCTTTCGTCCTTAAGCTTTTTTTTTGTAATGAGTGTAGCAACCCTTGAGTTTTGCTAATGGTAAAACTTTCTTGGTGGATTTCATGGTGGCTTTCTTAAAATCTGTTCTGTAAGTTTTTAGATCCCAATTCAGAATTTGAATCTTTAATAAATTAAATTAAATCTCATAACATATAGTATCGCACCGAGTCATAAATGCATAAATGAGTGGTATAATATTCTTAACATTATTATCACTTTTGAAATCACCATGGATTGTGTATATTTGGCTGAATGGCTTAGGACAAGATTTACATGTGCCGTCACAAAAAAAACATTACTTGAAGGAATAATTTCGATTTCCTTTATGGCAAATACTATTATGCGGTTATTGTCATGCATATAAGCTGTGATATAAGCTAAAATAAATGCTTTGCATTTATCTGTTACTTCTACTTCTTCTACGTTATAATATTGCATTTTCGATACCCGTGCCGGCTTAACTTATCTATATAGGCTTAACTTAATACTCTTGAATGAATGAAATGAAACCTTTTCTATTAAATCAATGATCTTTAATTCAGTAAGCATTGATTTATAGGTTTGAGGAACCCAAGGACATATAATTGTTTAATTTTCTGTTTGCAAATTTGCAGTTTTAGTGTCAGTTCATTTTTAGTAAAGTTCGGTTGGAATTGATGATGTGTTCACTCAACAATATGGTTATTCTGTAAAAGGTAAATAAATAATAAATGAGACTTGTTCAGAACAACTGCCATACCATTATAATACCAAAGGAACCTGCTAATGGTCTTTTAGTTCATTAGCGTCAGTACTATTACTTTTTCTGAGGTATTAGAATCAAGCTATAGGTAGGTAGGTATCTAATTACTTGAATTTTGATGACCCCTCTGCATTTTTACTTTTTTTAGCCAGACACTCGCAAATGGTTAAGCCACTGTTATGTTTTCGTTTGGTGATATACTCATGCCCTGCATGTAGTAAAACCACACCACCATTCCTTCGAAAGTAATTCATATAAATACTCCCCCAGGAAGTCCTTCACCTTCGAAATGGGACATAGTCTGAATACTATACTATAATAGTATACTAGGAAATAATTTTACTACATAGATTTATTTTTAATATTAAAACAATAAATCTCACGTCACAATTGGGCATTTGACAGACTATGATTTGTCCAAATACATATGTTTGACAAACTATGTACTGAGAATAAAGTTCATTGAACTTTCGTCCGGTTTGGACCGGTTATTCGATGGTTTATAATTATATTGTTCATACGTGGCACCCACGTGAACCCTTATTGTTCAGGCACAAAAATGTATAGTTATATCAGGATATTTTGTTTTTTTTTATATACGAACTCACAAATTCCCTAACCAATAAGATGATAACCGAATATCATAAAGTGTAAGTTATATCTTACGACTTCGGCGTGAGGAGTGAGCACTAATCGAGTCTGAGTTAGTGGTCCAACTACTCTGTTCAACTAGTTAACTAGTTGGACTATGGGCCCATACAAGTGCATGAATCTACTACTAAAAAAAGAGTTCTATAAGAGTTGACTTCTCTTTTGCCCGCAACTCGTACATGGTTGTGTAGTTCTTCCTTCCTCTCTTCCTTCATCCGTGGTGGTGTAGAAAAAAACTTAGAAGCATAAAAGTGAGTTTCAACATCATTAACTATGTACCTACCGAATAGAAATGAAAGTGACGTCTTTTTGAAAATAATTCGCTTACTATTTATTATTGGGCAATACAATAAATGACTGAAACTGCTTGTGAGTTTATTGATCATTGTTCCAAATAATATCGTATCCAATGATATTTTATACAAGATATGTTACGTTCATAGTAACTGACTCCTCAAATCTGATCCAGCAGTCTGTCAGTGCACAATAGTTGACAATTAGCGTTAAAGTAGTACGAAAGATGGGATAAGCACGTGAGTAAAAAAGATGGCTAAAATTCGCAAAGATTCTGACGATTGCACTTCTAGGATCGCTTCGAAGCATAGATTATGATTTTGTTGAACAGAATGGGTATTTTGTTGGTAGGCAAGAAATGAAATTCGTGAAAAAATAATACGTCATTATTTATTTCGGAAAATGATAATAATTCAAAAAGATAATTAGGAAACTTCACGAAAATAAAACCATAGTGCCGTACTGACGTTATAATCAAAAATTAACTCCTTCAAATAAATTTTATTTATTTCTTTTCTGCCTTTTTATTTTGGGATTATTTTTATGAGCAGAATGAAGCCGAACAGTGGTATATTTGTCAGTTATTTATATTCTTCATGAGCAATGTTACTTTTTTCGAAGTATATCTCTCAGTGGCTTCAAAATGATTGCTACAAATTCTGCTGCTTTTCGAAGGTGTCCAGTCAAACTCATTTCGTTGTTCTTTAACAATTGCAATCCACTCTTGAAGGCGAACTTCATTAGTCGGAAACCTTAAAAAAAATTAGGTTATTACAATTATTTAAAGGACAACAAATAAATAAAACAAAAATTTTGTTACTCAATTTTAAATAACAAATAAAACTGAACAGCAGGTCAAAATTATTACTTTAGTAGGCAGTAAACTGAAAATTACCGTATGTTGCATCTGTACTGATAATCTATGCAAACAGTGTTGTTGTGTCCTTGTCGTACTCATATCAAAAAGTATTTCTGTCCTTTTTCTTTGCCGCCATTATTTTAAAAATATTATTAAACGAATTTTAATGAAATACACTAAAAAATCGGTAATATTGTATGTACTTACATGTGATAGAAGGTCCTTCGTATTTTATTGATTTTAGTGTCGTAATTTGTACATTTTTAAAAATACACGGTGGCATTTTTATTGCAATTTTATTATGCGCTTACATACGTGACAACTCGGCGTTTGCCAGACATATACTAAATGCGATACGTCCCAATTGGGACGTTTTCGCGTCTTCACCAGGCGCAGTCTAATAACATATCTGCCTCTTTTTTGTATGTAATATCATTGATCGTATCCTTTAAACATTCGTAAATAAAATGTACTGTTCGCGCATGCGAGCATTTTCAGCCTGATGTAAACGAACCTTAACATTTTGTGAAAACGTTATTATAATTACAGAAGAAGAATGTGTATCTTTAACACTACAGGAACCATGCACGAATATACTAGTATAACTACTTACCGTCTTAAATATTTGCTTAGTACAGTGTGCCATATTGCATGCATTATCGACTCGCTGTGGTTTCCGGTAACATTCGAGCCCGGGGTTCGCTGACTCCGTCTACTCCGTTTGGTTTGGCTTATGAAACTTTAATGTGCTGTCTAAGCTTCCAACCCCGAGAACTTTTGGTTACTATTTCTGATGATGTCACCCTTTTGGCGCTGAGTAAAGTTATTTTTGGCCTTATATCCTATACCACCTTCAGAGACGGGTGACTTCTTGTATTACCACCATATCCCCTGGATGATGTTATTACAGAGATTTTCGTGACCAGCCCAAATTCTATCCTTTGTCCGATGAGGTTAAGGGCTTAAAAGGACCAATTTAGGGCAAATCACTAAGGGAATCCTAATTTTATTTTTAAATTGAAATAAAACCACTTTTTACGGATTCTATCGCGATATATATTTGTTATTATTTACTTTTTAAACCGACGTTTCGGCTGCTTTGCACCAGCCATGATCGCGAAGTGACACATGATGGTAGTTGTCACATAGTTTGAAGTATAAGTTATCTCAAAATACCCGAATCATGGTGAATTATTGGTGTTCCTATTTACGCAGAATGAGCTCACTGTGTTGTTAAGTCTTGCTGCTTACTGGGTTTGATTAAGTGGATGGCTGGGTCCCAAGCTGGTGGTACGTTCCATCCATCCTCTCTATTAAAATTTGGGTGTTAAAAAACACCCAAATTTTTCAATAGCCTCGCGGATCATTCTGGGAATATATCGATGTTTTCTGGCCAGTATCTGTGGTTTATCAAACCTTAGGTAATGGTTGGTGCCTTTTTGCGCGTGTTCACATACAGCTGACTTTGTTGAGCGTTGGTGTTTTATGTCAGCTATGTGTTCTTTGACCCGAGTGCCAATGCTTCGCTTGGTTTGACCAATATATGAGAGCCCAAAGTCACAGTCTATTTTGTAGACCTCTGCATCTTGTAGAGGTAGTTGGCACTTGACAGATGGTAAAAATTGATTTATCTTCGTTGGCGGCTTGTAGTAGGTATGTGTTGATTGAAGCTCGCTTCAAGATCTAGCCAATCTTGTTAGTGACCCCTCGTACATACGGTAGTACAGCAGGCTGACGTTCGACCGTGGCTGCTTTTCCTGGGGGATCTGTGACTCAGGCGCGGTGGTTTGAGCTTATTGTCTTGCAGTACTTGCTTGACATGTTGAAGCTCAGCGTTCAGGTGTTACTTGTCACAGATTCCACGGGCTCTCTGAGACAAAGACATTCCTACGGTAGCTAACTGTTTAGGGTGGTGGTGAGTTTAAGTACCAATCGGTATGAGTCTTTTTCCTATACACAGTGTGTCTCAAGGTATTATTAGGATTTCTAATAACAAGAACATCTAGCAAAGCTAATGAATTATTTATCTCTGATTCCATAGTGAATTGAATGTTGTTATTAATGGAATTAAGATGGTTCCGGAATGTATTTACACTATCTGTTGGTAGTATTGTGAAAGTGTCATCTACGTACCGTTTGTAAATCCGTGGTGTGAAGGCGGCCGTCTGCAAGGCTCGGGCCTCAAAGGCTTCCATATATATGTCAGCTACGACAGGCGAGACTGGAGAGCCCATCGCCACACCATCGATTTGTAGGTGGAACTTATTGTCCCACAACAGGTAGCCAGTTGTTAGGCAATGTTTGAGTATGTCGGCATATTCCTCAGGCATAGTATTCTCTATTAGCTTGCTCTTAACTATGTCTATGCAGTCATGTACAGGTATACGTGTAAATAAGATCTGTACATCAAAACTGACCATTGTTTCATTGTTAGCGAGATGGAGGTGTTTAATTTCACTAACAAAATGGTATGTATCTCTAACATACGCTGTTGTGTTACCTCTGAGTGGTGTGAGTATCTTTGCTACGTGCTGAGCCAGTCTGTAGGTTGGTGTGTCGATCTGACTCACAATAGGACGTAGGGGAGCATTTTCCTTGTGTATCTTTGGTAGACCATACAGTTTCGGAGGTTTTGGCCAGAGAAAATATAATTTATTTTCAAAGTTTTATTAAGATTACAAGACTCTGGTTAAAATTGAGAGTCATATTTTATCTTTGTTTCCTCTCAACGGCTAGAATTTTAAATTAACTAACAATATAATACTTTTATTATGAAAACGATGCGATCATGAAAGCCAAGAAATCCGCAGATAATCCAACATTATTTTGTTTAAACGGCAGCCACGTTGTTTGCCTCTGACAAATACGAGTATCTCGCTTTGCCTCTGATAAAAATGTACATTTTGGAATATTTATCAGTTATAATAATGCTGCCACGAATATCAATGCAGCTATATTGTATGCAGTGGATCCATTGGGGTTGGGGTAAAATCGTTTTAATCTGTATTGTACCACTTTGGTGGCAAACGCCCACCATGGAATGTGGTTGACCGTGAACTATGGACGTATGCAACATCAGGGGATTCACACTCGTACGTCCTTTGTGAAGCTTCTAATGCCCTCATTAAAGAACTCCAACCCGGTTGGAGAAACCTACCTTAAGCTTAGATAAATATAATAAAGGATACTCACGTAATAAAATAATAATTGGCAGAATAACACTCTTAAATTTACATTACGTACCTACCCCTTTGGTTCGAAGCATACAAATACTCTGATGCAGGTAGAAGAAGGTACTTGTAATAAAACAGTCAAAGTCATTGACTAAATTAATGAGGTCAAATACCCACCTGATAGTAAGCACAACTTAGAGATCCTCGCTTGAGCGTTGCCTCTTTTTACACGCAACACACATTAGACCCAAAGCGACGACACAACGTGTTGTCATTACGTGTCAGTTGTCGGTAAGAAAACAGGAAAGCCCTGCCCTAGTGATATATCCATCCCTAAGACCCCAACTGGCTTTAGTTTAATAAGAGGCTCAAAGCAATCATTCTGTGAATTCCGCCACTTAACTCTGAGTAATTTGCAAAATGAAAAAATAATTTTGCACAGATTATAATGTATTCATTTTTGATACTCGCGCGAAGTATATTTTCAAATTTTGTACATACGAGTTCTGCTTTGATACTAGATTGCTTGCCGCGTGCCGCCTGTGCCCAATACGCTTCAAATTTCCAGTCGCGTTTGTGTTGATTGGTTGTAACTCTATCATTCGACTACCATGGCCGGCAATAAACGGTAGGTGTCCACAAAGCTAACGAACTTCAGAACGGTATCGAAAATTGGGTTTCGAAGGGACAGCATTCCATAGCAGTTAAATATTTGCGTTAGGTGTAGGTATTTAAATGTTCTCTTATCTAATGCTTAAAGTTGTTTACTGCATGATCGACTACTCCTGAATGGTTTATCTCGACTTTTACACAAGTTTATGGAGTGATAGTTAGATCTACAATAGCATAATCACCTAAATAATAATATGTCGTTTAAGGGACTACGCACACTTATTCAGCTCCATTCGCGTTTCGCTGAACGATTTTGGTCACACTTATACAGCTCTGCTTCTATCAGCCGCGTACGGCGTCGTCGTAAGAATGAGAAAGGCAGTCATAGCGTGCTATCTCTGCTGAAACGTTTCTGTCTACTGCGGCGTTCAATATGCTTCCTTGCCCTCCGGTCCAAGTAGTCACAGCACCCTAGCGACGATACAAGGGCTCAGTAGTGAACCTGGCCGGTCTAGGCACAAGTATTAGGGTAGTAGCTACCTCACGGGTCTGTGACCCCACTAACAGCTGGCCCCAAATCAGCTGGGCTGAAACTCCGTCTGTAGTCAGCTGAGCCATAGTCCGCTTAGGCGGAGGCCATATTAGGCAGGGATATTCACCAACCAAATAGGAATTTGGTTGGTGAATATCCCTGAGCTGTTCCACCGCGTTCGACGGTGAATGCAGCGGCATAGCGCTGAACGCGGCGGAAAAGCGCTGAACGCTCCCTATAGCATTCGCATGATAAAAACACATTTATCCTCATTTTATACTGGTTTACCGCGAAAGGAGAATAGACGCGGAAAGCTGAATGGATGCGTACGCGTCTCCATACGAAATCGTTGTTTTCTATGGACAAAGGCTGAATAGAGCTGAATAAGTGTGAGTAGTCCCTAAACCACATTTTACTATAACTCTTGTAAAAATTAAGTATGTCAATCATGTCCCATGTTAGAAAGGAGAGAGAAACTACCAAAAAAGGTTAATTTCTAGTATACATTGATATCGAATTAACAGCGTCGCTTATAATTTTACGCTTGGTGCAAAACTTTTAATTATGGAAAGAAAATATGAAATTGGGCAAATATGAATGTGCCTAATTGATACATTTGACGTCTAAAGTTTTTTGGCCCGATTTCTTTTTTAAATTAAAGAGTAAATAAAAGTAAAATACCTAAGTATAATACAAATTATTGTTACGTAAATATTGAAGACCGAATCGAGAAAGTTACGTAGCGTCTCTTGTGATGATTCAAATAATGAGACCAGATAGAAGAAGCGATGTTATTATAATACAAGCACAACAGACTGAATGCCCCAATTGACTAATTGAATAAGCATAACTTGATTATCACCCATTACCTAATCGAAAAATAAAATAACATTATATAAAGTTTTATTTCGCAAGAAAGGTCTACAGTACCTACAGTTGCGAAGTTTTACAAGTATGTTGGTAAGTCAGTGTTAATTAAATATTGATCAACTTTATCTGTAGGTACACAAGACCCTGCCTCATAATTAAATAAATCTTGTATTCTAAGAGACAGAATCTAAACAGCATAAGAGAATAATAAAAATAACAGAATAATAAAAGTTCACGATGGTGGAGCGCTTAGGTACTTTCTTAATTGTTTCCCACATAATTTAATTGTATTTCAATTTTTGTAATTTAATAAACCGCTTCTATGTATCGAATAATGTTTGAATATTGGCGCTCATTTGTTGACCACTTAGTGTTGAAGAAGGCCAATGAATGGCGCTGTGAATGGATCTGTTCGAACTATATTTTGAGAACGAGGTTTCTATGAGCGACTCTCAAGCTTCACGGCTGACGTTCAACCCGTTCGTTTTTTAATCAGTCACTAAAACGCCGCAGCATCGAAAGGTCCTTTTTTGACTCCGCTAACGCATAAAACGGAAGTTTGATTAATTCAACTCCTCGTTTCTTTCTGTGTAATTCTATAAGTTCCTTTGGCCACATTCTCAAGTCAGTATAAGTGAAGTGTATCGGAAGAAAATGACTCACTCAAGACAATCACCGGCCGGTCGAAAATTACCTACCCACCAGCACGTGCCAGGAACCACGCCTGTCTGCAGCTGAATCCTCACGAGGTGGAACACAGGTCAGTGCCAATTTTCTTACGTTTTCATTCATAGAAGCGGTCACATGAGTATTTTCTTTTCATTACTACCTAACTGCTGGCCATAGGAGCTTATACGCTCTGTGTGCAAACACACCAGTTTGGTAGGACTATTTACACGTCCCACCACACGATTAAAATCAAAACGATTGCTCTTATGCCCTACCTAGAAAACTGTGAATAGTGCGAATTAATAGATCTCCACCTATTCCTTCCATTTTTATGTTATGTTATGTTATGTTCAGTTAAATTTATTATGTCTATCCCGAATAATTTTGAAAGAGGAATCCGGGACCCGGATCCGAAAGCCTCCCTACCCAGCTAAAGAGGATTATCACGACACAACGAATCCTAGTGTAAAGATCAGTGTCATATTTTTTAAGAATCATGTAAACTGAATATCTATAATTAAGTTTCAAAGTTTGTAGAACTAAACACTAATATTCACATTCGTAATTATTCAATTCTAATTATTCTAAGTATTAAGTTATGCGGGTGTATAGAATTGGGAGAGGGAGTTTAGTGTTTGTAAGGCGATATTTTGGCCGTGCATATATGAACGTTGACCTAATTCCATGCTAATGCGAGAAATGCTTAAGTGGGGACAAGCAAGCAGTATTTGCTGCGCATATAGAAAATTACCAAGAACAATGATTATTGACAAGAGATGTAAAGAAGCATTTTGCTGCGTAGCATATAAATAAAATAAAAATTTATACCAGCTATTTGGGCTCATGCGCAATTTGGAACCTTTTCCTTCTACTGCACGAAGAGGGTCCCCATGATAGTTCTAGGGACAAGAATTATGACGTGTTATTCCAGATTACATCTATCCGTAAACCAAATTACAGCTAAGACCCGATCAACCGTTTAAACGTTATTGAGAAAAAAACATTTTCACAAACCCACATTTATAACATTAGTATATAGTACCAGGAACCACGCCTGTCTGCAGCTGAATCCTCACGAGGTGGAACAGGTCAGTGCCAATTTTCTTACGTTTTCATTCATAGAAGCGGTCACATGAGTATTTTCTTTTCATTACTACCTAACTGCTGGCCATAGGAGCTTATACGCTCTGTGTGCAAACACACCAGTTTGGTAGGACTATTTACACGTCCCACCATAATTTATGGTCCTTACGAGTCGGATAGGCCAGTAAATAACATATTCACGTAATTATTGGTGAATAATATTTCTTTCCTATTCATTTAATTAAAAGATTCACGTAATTTTGGTGAATTCTTTCCGCCATCTTAGTTTCATTACTTTCTTTCGCTAACAGATTTACGTAAATTATTTGGTAAATTCTGCATTTAAAACGCTAAATCTACGTAATAATTGGTAGATATTTATAATAGTTGGTGATTTACGTATTAATTGGTAAATAATCATCATTCTATTCACATACGCGTAACTTTGTAGGTAGGTACCTATCTAGGTACGTAAGTACATAGTTACATTCCCGCTCCGCTGTGCTACTTGCGCTATTATATAATAAGCCGTAGTACAATTTCCAATAAAAAGTAGGTATATCTAAACTGTCTGTGTTGAATTACTATTATATTATAGTAGGTACCTTACAGATAATCTTCTTGTTATATTTCAATAGGTAGGTCCTACCTATCGTTAATTTGCAAACATGTCGTCAGATCTTGAGACGAAGCTTATTCTGTTGAATCAAAAAAAGGAATTATTGTTTGCACGCATTAATCGTTGGTATAAATCGTCGAAATCAGTTGTGTGTTTTGACATAACGACGCGAGCGAATGAAGATTTTCTGTCTGAGACCGAGAACATCGATGTCGTTCGCGATAAGTTCGAGTCGATTGTAGATCAAATAAATAGCTTAAATTTATCATTAGAACCCCCTGTGGAGCCCGACTATTCTTGCCTTGACTCATTCGATGAATTGTATTCGAGAATAAAACGCATTAGAAATAAATTATCTACGCTCAAGGTCAAGGAGGTCGCATCACACGGGCCGAGTAATTCAAGCGCGTCTGTAGTGAAATTGGAAATGCTTGTTATTCCGAGTTTTGACGGACGCCCTGAAAACTGGAATACATTTTATCAGTCCTTTAAGGCCAATATTCATTCAAACACACAATTGTCTGATTCGCAACGTGTGCAATACCTATTCTCAAAATTAACCAAAGACGCATTAAAGTTCACTGCCGGTATTGTTCCGTCAAGTGAGACCTACAGTATAGTGTGGGACGCCTTGGTCAAGAAATACCAAGATAAACGCTCATTAGGTTCATATTATCTTAATAATATATTAGACTTAAAGAATTGTTCACCTAGTGTGAACTCACTTGATTCATTTATAGGTATATATTCCTCCTCTATCGCCGCGCTTAAAGAGTTAGGTATAAATGATTTAATGGACTTCATGTTTCTACAGTGTGCCTTGAGGAAAATGGACACGCTAACCATCCAAGCCTTCGAACTTTCTGTTCGAGGTGTCGATATACCTACGACGCAACAGCTGATCGACTTTGTACAAGATCATGCTAAGATGATTGAACGGTCAAACCCACGGTCTTCGTCATATGCGAAGTCGTCCACTGCTGGGACGCCACAGTCTAATGATAGGCGTGTACAGCGTTATTCTAAGTCGTTTGTTGTCAGTGAGCCGATTAATAATAAGTCGAATGCGCCCGCCGCAGGTAACGCGCCCTGTTGTTTATGTGGCGGCAGTGACCACCGACACCTGTATGACTGCGCTCAGTTTAAAAATATGCAAAATGCAAAGGCTAGATATGAGTTTATTAAATCTAAGCGTGGTTGCGTGAATTGTCTAAGCACATTACATAATCTCCCGCAATGTAAAAGTACGTCAGTTTGTTTCTGTCAGAAAAAACATCATAAATTATTGCATTTTGAGAATAATATTAATAATTCGCACTCGCATGCGACGACTGTTGCCGCATCCCCGCCGCCCCAGTGCGATCTTGACGGTCCCACTCCTGAGTCATCGCTCGCTTCAAGCACTGTGCATTCGTATGCCTCTAGCCATAAGGGTGATATTCTCTTGGCAACCGCTCAGGTGTATGCTCGCCCTAAAGGTAGCACTGGAAATAAATCTGTAGTCAGATGTCTAATTGATAATGGCTCACAGAATAACTTAATAACATTGTCCTGTTGTCGTTTATTAAATTTACCAATAATACCAATGAGTAATTCTGTTGTCAAAGGTGTTGGCTCCATTTCGCACACGATAATAGGCTATGTGTATTTGGACATTGAATCTCGTATTTATGCAGATCATAAGTATACTATACATGCGTTAGTTATGAATAGCCTTACGGATCAATTGCCCTCGCAATTAATTAAGTGTGATAGCGAGTTAAATCTTCGCGATTTACCGCTTGCTGACTTAAGCTGGAACATTCCAGGAAACATTGATATAATATTGGGTGCACAGCTCTTCCCGTATATCTACTTAGGAAATAGAGTCGAGTGTGGTCCCAGTGCCCCTTGTGTACTATCAACCGCGTTTGGGTTTGTACTTATGGGTGATTACCCACGTAAAGTTGTTGTGCCTACAACCGCATCCTTTTCTGCGCTAGCACTAAATGATTTAGTGCAAAAATTTTGGGAACTTGAGGAAGTTCCTGTGAAGCGCCTATTGTCTCCAGAAGAAACCGAGTGCGAGAATATTTTCACATCTACTGTGACTCGCGATGACGTAGGTCGTTATACGGTTGCGCTGCCGTTCTGCAAGGATCCCTCTGAACTAGGGAACTCGCGCGGCGTCGCTCACCGCCGGTTTTTGTCGCTCGAGCGTAAACTTCGTCAATCACCAACCGTACGCGAAAATTACAATAAGGTTATTCAGGATTATTTAGATAACGGTTATCTTAGTCTCGTTGATGACTCTAATTTGTCTATGGATGGTTATTACATACCACATCACGCAGTAGTTCGACATGACAAACCGATGCCGCGTATTGTGTTAGACGCGAGCGCTAAAACCCACACTGGTCTTTCGCTCAATGATATTTTACATATTGGTCCCAATTTACAGGCAGACCTGTTTTTATTATTATTAAATTTTAGGCTATTTCCTATCGCAATGAACGCTGACATAAAACAACATTATTTACGTATTGGCGTACCTGTTGACCATCGTAAATACCTGCGCATCTTATTCAGGTTCAAGGAAACGGATGAAATTCAGACCTATGTGTTTAATCGACAAGCGTTTGGTCTGAAGTCAAGCCCGTATATAGCTATACGTACTGTGCGTCAGCTGGCTACTGACATGAGTCCGCACTTCCCTGACGCCGCGAAAGTGGCAGAGACCTGTCTGTATACTGACGATTTAGTTCATTCCGCACCTGATGAGGACACTGCTGTACACTTAGCTCGCAACTTGATAAAACTGTTCAAGGCTGGCGACTTTGACTTAGTGAAGTGGTCTAGCAATTCTTCTGTGCTGCTAGACTCACTTCCTGATACTCACCGCAAATCGCTTGAGTTTGATGTTGGCAGTCATGTCGCAAAGGTTTTAGGTCTCTCGTGGGAGCCGTGTGGAGATAATTTCTATTTCACATCCACCTTGGTAGATGAGAAGTGCACTAAGAGAAATATACTCTCTATAGTTGCGCGACTATTTGACGTGCTCGGGTTGGTGGCACCTGTGATACTCTACGCCAAGTTGTTAATTAAGGAACTTTGGCTTAGTAAGAGTGATTGGGATGACCCTGCTCCAGAGCATATACGCTCACGCTTTTCCGCTCTCGTTCAAGAATTAAAATTGCTTGACACTTTAAAAATTCCGCGACATATAGGTGTCGAAGTTGATTGCGAACTACGTCTTGTCGCATTTTGTGATGCCAGCCTGAATGGCATGGGATGTGTTATTTATGCACATTGTACCTACCCATCTGTCATTCAAACTCGCATTTTGTGTGCGAAATCAAAGGTCACTCCGACAAAGATTACTACGCTTGCTCGCTTAGAGTTATGTGCTATTTTGCTTATGTCAAAGTTAATAAGAACTGTACGTGATTCTTATGCATTACGCATTCCCATTACTGACATTTACGCCTTTTCTGATTCCACGATTGCCTTATCATGGGTTCACTCGTCACCACATCGGTGGTCGATTTTTGTTAGTAACCGGGTCACTCAGTGTCAAGAAAACTTGAACGCTGAACATTTTTATCACGTCGCCGGAGCCATTAACCCGAGTGATTGTCTATCACGCGGTATGCTCCCCTCGCAACTTTTGGCTTATGATTTGTGGTGGAACGGTCCAGCATGGATCCGCGGCCCCCCTGATGAATGGCCTATTAAGTCATTCTCTCCCGCCAACTGTTCTGACTTACCTGAGCATAAGGCAAATGTGTTGAGTGTGACATCAAAACACACAGAGTCGCCATTGTTATGTACATTAGCACAACGTGTTTCTTCTTGGCAGAGACTACTACGTATCATTACATACGTTTTAAAATTCGCACGATTTAAATTTAAGATCGAACCTCATTCTGTATCAGGATTACATCCTGTCCTTCTCCCTAAACGCGATCACGTTGTTGATCTAATAATTCAGCATTTTCACGGTGTCAATTGTCATACTGGACCTGGACTCCTCATGTCTATCATAATATATAAAACGCGTACTGGTACTTACAAACGCGCTGTAACCAAGTTGTATCCTATCCCAACGCAATAACTTACAACGCTAAATAGAATCTTAAACTTTAATTTTTAACTCAAGCTTTAAACATACTTTAGATAGAATATTGTTAGTCTAAGTTGTTATTTTAGCTATGTGTATTATTATGTTATACAAATTCACTATGGGCTCTAATCAGCCAGTGTTCGCTTGTTTGTTTCGTAACGTCTTGCGACGTTCCAAAGCCGGGTGCATGGTGGAGCGCTTAGGTACTTTCTTAATTGTTTCCCACATAATTTAATTGTATTTCAATTTTTGTAATTTAATAAACCGCTTCTATGTATCGAATAATGTTTGAATATTGGCGCTCATTTGTTGACCACTTAGTGTTGAAGAAGGCCAATGAATGGCGCTGTGAATGGATCTGTTCGAACTATATTTTGAGAACGAGGTTTCTATGAGCGACTCTCAAGCTTCACGGCTGACGTTCAACCCGTTCGTTTTTTAATCAGTCACTAAAACGCCGCAGCATCGAAAGGTCCTTTTTTGACTCCGCTAACGCATAAAACGGAAGTTTGATTAATTCAACTCCTCGTTTCTTTCTGTGTAATTCTATAAGTTCCTTTGGCCACATTCTCAAGTCAGTATAAGTGAAGTGTATCGGAAGAAAATGACTCACTCAAGACAATCACCGGCCGGTCGAAAATTACCTACCCACCAGCACGTGCCAGGAACCACGCCTGTCTGCAGCTGAATCCTCACGAGGTGGAACACAGGTCAGTGCCAATTTTCTTACGTTTTCATTCATAGAAGCGGTCACATGAGTATTTTCTTTTCATTACTACCTAACTGCTGGCCATAGGAGCTTATACGCTCTGTGTGCAAACACACCAGTTTGGTAGGACTATTTACACGTCCCACCACACGATTAAAATCAAAACGATTGCTCTTATGCCCTACCTAGAAAACTGTGAATAGTGCGAATTAATAGATCTCCACCTATTCCTTCCATTTTTATGTTATGTTATGTTATGTTCAGTTAAATTTATTATGTCTATCTCGAATAATTTTGAAAGAGGAATCCGGGACCCGGATCCGAAAGCCTCCCTACCCAGCTAAAGAGGATTATCACGACACAACGAATCCTAGTGTAAAGATCAGTGTCATATTTTTTAAGAATCATGTAAACTGAATATCTATAATTAAGTTTCAAAGTTTGTAGAACTAAACACTAATATTCACATTCGTAATTATTCAATTCTAATTATTCTAAGTATTAAGTTATGCGGGTGTATAGAATTGGGAGAGGGAGTTTAGTGTTTGTAAGGCGATATTTTGGCCGTGCATATATGAACGTTGACCTAATTCCATGCTAATGCGAGAAATGCTTAAGTGGGGACAAGCAAGCAGTATTTGCTGCGCATATAGAAAATTACCAAGAACAATGATTATTGACAAGAGATGTAAAGAAGCATTTTGCTGCGTAGCATATAAATAAAATAAAAATTTATACCAGCTATTTGGGCTCATGCGCAATTTGGAACCTTTTCCTTCTACTGCACGAAGAGGGTCCCCATGATAGTTCTAGGGACAAGAATTATGACGTGTTATTCCAGATTACATCTATCCGTAAACCAAATTACAGCTAAGACCCGATCAACCGTTTAAACGTTATTGAGAAAAAAACATTTTCACAAACCCACATTTATAACATTAGTATATAGTATATATGATAGAAAATCACTTTTACCATTTCAAGATTGTAGTTGTTTACGCTATTTAGTGTTAAAAGGGGATTTTGCGAAGAACTTTTCACTCTATATCGACTTTAACAATCTTAATTCAATTTATTGCCCTGCTGAACGTGAGTTCTCGGTTCTCGCGTTTCTACAATAAACGCCTGGACATGGCGGTAAAGCAAATCGTGTTCAGTTGACATTGCTTTAGTGCATCTTATGTTCATTTTGATAAAAAAGTGACATTATTTTAATATTATGAATTTGTTTTAGCTTAGTCGTGTCTATAAATTAATGACAATTAATTCATGTCGGTGCTAGCAATTCTGCCTATCCCTTCGGGGAATATAGGCGTGAGTTTATGTTATGTTATGTGGAGATACACTTACTACCCACCGACCGAAGTGGACGTGCCTTAACTATTAATTGTACCTACTCAAGTGAGAATTAATTTATTAATTTATTAATTTAATTTAATTATTATCAAAAATGTCTCAAGTGTGCAGTGGCTGTAAATCAGATGTATCGTATGTGCCCTATATGGATATAAAAGTGCAAAAAGCAGTATGGTCTAGATTGTGTAGGAAACCAGTGGATCTATTCAATCAGATAGATCAAAGTGTCTGGGTCTGTCCGGAGTGTACGTCATCTACACGCAAGCCGATACGCAATGAGAACATGCCAACTCGGAGAGAGTCCGGGCTGGAGAACACCCTGTCTACGAACAACAATGTTAATACACAGAGAGAATATCGGGTAAAGGGATATGAAGAGCCAACACCGCAGATTAGCTATGAACAGGACATGATGGAGGAAATCAGAGCATTTCGCGCAGCAGTACTATCCTGCTTGGAAACACAATCAAGCGACATCAAAAGAATCGAGGCATTGTGTTATAGCATGAAAATAGAAATAAGGGAGCTTCGTGATACAAACCTGAAGGTTCTTGAAGAGAAAGGCAGCACGATAGACACATTACGCAGCCAGCTTCAAAATTTAAAAGTTTCCAATCACCAAATGGAAAAAATTATTGACACATCGGAAGTTTCACATGCATCTTTGTCACTATCACCGAATAAAATACCAGCCGAAACAATAAATATGCAAGACACGGACACTACACTAAACACGACCACTCATAATAAAATAAAAAACTATGTGTCCACTAAAACGGCGGTATCGGCAAAACCGGTTTATAGTGAGGTTTTAAAGACAGGGCAGCGAGCGGCATCCTCAAGAACGGTTCCGCACAAGGCGAGTACAGTAAGTTCTAATGAGGTTTATCCAGATGCGGCCAGTTGGATTACAGTACAAAGGAAAAATAAATATCAACGAAAATCTGTAATAAGAGGTCAAAATAATAATATATTAGACCTACAAGCTATGGAGCGAAAGAAACACCTTCACGTATGGCGGTTGCATCCAGAAACTACCATTGAAAAGTTAACAGCCCATGTGAAGTCGTTATGTAATGATAAAAGTTTCAAAATTGAAAAAATTAAGCACAAAACAGAAAGGAATTATTCATCTTTTATAATTGGAGTAATCGAGGGTAATTACGAGAAATTGTGCAAACCTGAAGTATGGCCAATAAATACAGAGTTTGCAGAATGGATTTGGTTTCGGAAGTCCACAAGCGAAGGAAACGCGGGAACCTAGCAAAATAAATATTCACTACCAAAATGTAGCAGGAGTCCAGACAAAACTAAACGAGTTTTGTACTAATATAGAAACGTCTGGAGCGGATTTATTTGCTATTACAGAAACGGGCTGCAATACATCAATATTATGACGCGGAATTGGTGCCGCCGAGTTACAACATACTACGATGTGACCGGGCAGATGGACGTAAACAAGGAGGTGCGCTTCTCGTGGCCACAAACCGGTTTGAACTACGACGCGTATCGCTACCGGGGGATGTCTTGATAGATGGATGTACATTTGCACTACTTTGCGCGACCGTACATAAACATAACAAATATTAATTTTTGTGTTGCGTTTTGTATATACCTCCAGATGATAATGAGAATGAATATATGCTAATGTTTAGATTGTTAGAACAGCTATGTTCTAAATATAAAGATATTATTATACTAGGCGACTTCAATCTATACTCTTGTAATGCTCATACGAATAATTATTATGAATATTTTGTTTCTTTTTGTGAACTCACACAGAGAAATGAGGTGCCAAATGGTAAGAATAGGTATTTGGATCTAGTGTTATGTTCATTGAGTATAAGTGAGTGTGTGAGTGTCAGGCGGGCAGACGAGGCGCTCGTATCGATAAATAGGCACCATCCGCCGCTAGTCATTTGCGTATCGCAGGCAAGGAAACATGCGCCCGTTACAAGTGCTACATCTAAATCTCAACAGCTGCTAAGTATGCAACATAATGAAGACGAATGGCCGCAGTGGAATTTTTATAAAGCAGATTTTAATAAGTTGTATGGTATGTTAATGATGCATGATTGGTCTCCTATTTACAGTATAGAGGAGACAGAGAATATTCTCAATTATTTCTATGGTGTTATGTATAGTATTATAGATGATTGTGTTCCCAGGAAAAAGCGATGTAGTGTGAATTCTAGGTATAATTACCCAGAGTGGTACACGGCTGAAATTATTCGCGACATAAAATTAAAAGCACGGCTGCACAAGCAATACAAAATTAGTGGGTTGTCAAGTGATTATGAAATGTTCGCTCAGTGTAGGGCGAAGGTTAAACAGATCATAACATCAACACATGAAAAATATCAGGAAAATGTGCAACGCAATCTCACGAGAGATCCCAAATCCTTCTGGGATTATGTTAGATCTAAAAAGGGCTCTGTTAATCATAAAACGATTACTAAAAACGGTAATAATTTAGCGGAGTCCGAATGCGCGCACGAATTTGCCAATTTTTTTAGATCTGTTTACAGTCCACAGGTAGCAAAATTAGACTGGGAGGCGGCCGTTGCAGAGAGCGGGGTAAGCAGTGCTCGAGTGCATATCGCGAGTTTCGATGCGAACCAAGTGTGGGAGGCACTAACAAAGCTGAAACCAAAGCGTTCTGCGGGACCGGATGGCATTCCGCCATTTATCATTAGGGACTGTAGAAACTTTCTAACGTACCCACTGCTGTATTTATATAATACTTGCTTTGAGTCGGCCTGTTTGCCGGAGCGCTGGAAACTTACACGGGTGATACCAGTACCTAAGGGTGGAGGAGGATCGGAAGTGAACGGATACAGGCCAGTGGCGGTTCTGTCGGCGCCAGCCAAGGTATTTGAGACAGTAGTACATCATTCTGTTTTGAAGCAGGTTAACGTTACGCTATCGGACGCGCAGCATCGGTTCAGATATGATTGCAGTACGACCACTAATCTGCTGAATTTTATGACTTATGTGGTTCCTAATGTTGATTCGGGGGTGCAGGTCGACACTGCGTACTTTGATTTCCAAAAAGCTTTTGATATGGTTGATAATGACATCTTATTAACGAAGCTGGCGACAGTCGGATGCACTCCCAAATTGCTAAAATTTTTCGCGGACCACATGAGGGACAGGAAACAGTATGTCGAATATGCAGGTCATAAATCTGAGCCCTTACGAGATCGGGGGTAAGTCAAGGAAGTAATTTGGGACCTCTTCTGTTTATTATTATGATAAATGACTTGCCAAGCGTAGTCAGGGATGCCACTTGTCTGTTGTTTGCAGATGATCTCAAACTCCTTATAGCCATTAGAGAAGAAGGAGATTGTGAGCGATTTCAGGGAGATATTGATAGGGTAGATGAATGGAGCAAGAAAAAGAAACTATTTTTCAATGCCACCAAGTGCTCAATTATTACTTTCAGCCGAATGAAAAAGCCTATCTACTGTAATTACACCCTGAATAACACAGTGCTGAATAGGACGGACACAGTGCGCGATTTGGGGGTAAATCTGGACACTGAGCTAACATTTCATAATCATATAGAAAATGTATGTAAAAAAGCATATAGGAGCTTAGGCTTCGTACTTAGAAGAGCCGGGGGGTTCAAAAGCATCGCGGCGATATCCACGTACACACGTACACGTACACATGGTAAGACGTTGAACCCAGGGGTCTTGCAAGAGATCAACCTGTGTGTGCCCAACAATTACGTGTGGCGCAGGAGGCGTCCCCGGCTACTAGCAGTGCCCAGGGCCAGGACGAATTTACTGGGGAAATCTGCGATAACGCGCACCTTACATATACTCAATGAAGTAGCGGAAGGGATGGACCTTTTTATCTGTTCTCTGAGTGAGTTCACAAGAAGGACACTTTATGTTATATGTTATCTTTAATTATTAATTATTATTTCTTAATATATCAATGTTTAAATAAAATATGTTTAGTCCGCACTATTGTATTAGGTTAGCCTGTAAGGATAGTGATGTGAAGAAAAAAAAAATTAATTAATGATTCTGAGGCCAAGAATATATTTTTTGAAATTCTTGTCTGTACCCGTTAAACTGAAATTCGATACCAACTGGGCTGGGGAAAAGGCACAGGATAATGATGTTTCTTCCAACTGAACTTTCTGACCAACTTCTTATTTTTATCAAAAATAATATTAGTGACCGACTATAAGATAAGATAAGATAAGATAAGAAAAATCTTTATTCTACACTCATAAATTTTAGCACATGTACGGACAACATGATGAAAAATGTACAAATGGCGCCCTTATCGCTACAAGCGATCTCTTACAGGCAACCTTTGGATGGTCATTTTTTAATCATCTCAAACAATAATATGTAATGTGTATATATGTAATAAGGGACTTTTGTTATACCTACATTATTATATTATTATTTCAACTATATATAGAACTTTAGGCGTAGTAGTTGCTTAGACACATGTCTATGAAAAGCCTTAATTTTAACGCGTATGAAATTTAATAAAAAGTGTGGAACTATCATTCAATTTTATAATTCTCCGCTCATAACATGAACGATATTACCGCGTCAGCCAATTTGTGGCGGTACTTTGAATGTGCAATTACGTGCCCGGTAGCCATACATTTACACATTCCTATTAGAGGTTTAAATTTCTCGGCCGGTCATTATCGAATTACAAAGCTCGGTAGTTTCATACTGCATTTAGTTATTTAACAAATTATGAGGTTAATTTTTGAATGTCTCTTCAAATTTTCCATCAAATGTATCCAACGATAATGAAGGTATTAAATAGTCATCAGGTATGGTATAGCGGTGTAAGTGCTTGCCCTTTCTCAGTTATCTTCAACTGGCGAAATAAAAAGCCCGAGGCCAGTTCTTTTGCAACGACTTGACCTTCAAGATCTCATTATGTTTAGAAGATCTCAATACGGTTTTTTAAACAATTTCAAATTAATTTTCATGACATGTAGGTAGAGCGCAAAGGTTAACGGATCTCGGTCAGTGCAAATGTGCATGCGTCAGTGCAAGCGAAGTCTAAGTCCCTCAAAATATTTTATAAATATTGAATATCAGTGTTGCTTAATTACTTTTACTTTGTAACGTACAGAAAATAACTTACGAAATTTTCGACGTCAAAATTATAAATTATTCAGTGAAATTGTTATTTTATGATCTTTACGTAGGTATCGTTTACTGTAACCTAATTTTGTAACTACTTTTGTTATTTTAATAGGCACTCTATTTGGTGGAATTAGGAATATATTTTGCCTTTGGGCACCTGAAAAGGCACCAGGTAACCGTGGGGTATAGTTAACTTTTTGCTTAATTTCATTTAGCGTGTGATGAAAGCTGATACAAGACACTATATATACGAACAATTAATATAATAATGATAGGGTTGGGCACCGGTATTTCCGAGAAAAGAGGGACGGTAATTAAGTTATAGAAGTCACAAGTTGTTGTGAAACTCCAAATTTTTATGTTTTCATGATTCTTAATTTTTCTACGAAAACCAACCCGTACTGGTTTCCACGAAACGTCGTGTCACGTTGCTAAAGTGTTTCAAGGTTTCAATGATTGAGTTGCTAATTGATTAAGTTTGGTAAACTTTCCAATATTTAGAAAGGATTTCAGGGGTCACTTCCACCAGGGCTGAGAGTGTCCACCCTCTAATGGCCGGCCGAAGTTTCTGTTTCAGTTTCGGCCACTGCATGAGTACTTAATCCCTAGATTTATGTTGTAAAAGGCTATCCTTCAGTTATACTATGGCAGTGCCGTGTTGTTACAGGAGAATAACAGAAAAATAATATTGTTATTTTAAATAAGAAGTAGGTAACTTCCTTTAAAACTACAATGCTCTTCAATTTCTGAAGAAAATTGTTGAAGTGGTTGGAATATTTTTAGTTTACTCGCTGGAAACAGATAGATTTATAAGTATACAATAATAATTTGTTTACTTGACTATAATAGTTCTTTATTATATATACATGACAGAAGATAGAAGGCAATTGTACAACTTGAAAGTTTTGGGAAGGTACCAAACTTTCATTGGTCATCTGTTTTAAGGTGTCCATAAGAACAACTTGGTAAATAGCAGAAAATAAAGTCTTCGGGGAAGTAAAATCTCACCTTCAATACCAAGTATCACGTAGGTTTGGGAGTTTGAGTAAGACAATTGCATATGTTCTATCCGAGTCTATATGTTGTATTTAGGTCCACTAACCCTAACGACACCTATATTTCCGTGATAGCAGTACATACAGCTTTAACTCCGTAGTAAAATGATTGACATTCTAGTTCCCCGCTATGCAATGAGCATTCCAAATTAAAGTACGGACATGAACTTCCCATATTCAGAGGTGCGTGACAAGGGATCGAAGTTAAGCGCCCGGCGTGTGAGTGAAATGCCAACGTTTAATGACCGCTCGGCAAAATACGATCATCCTTTTCAAAACGTAGCTAGGTACTACCTTGTAATTTTTCTGATCACTCACAATATTGTGATTTTATTACACAGCCTTTATAAAGAATATGTATATAAAATTTAAAAGCTGTGTCAGCTAGTCATTCCATAATCTGTGTAGATATTTTAGGATTGACCTAACGTCGACTTCTGCTTTATATTTCAACTTATTATAGAACGGAACCTCATTGTGGAACTCATGCTATGTATATCCATTGATATATAGATATGGTTACTAATTGGTTAATCTCATTGAGTACATCTAACCACAATACAAACTATGTCTTAGTAAAATCTTTTGTCAAAAAGTTTCTACACTATTGGTAAAAAAAAATTAGGAGAAAAAAACAAGTTCGCGATAGGTATTAGTAACTAGTTTATGTTTCTGTAATCTTTTACTTGATTTCTATTCAAATAATATCAAATCATTTTCCTAATATTTTGACAATATAGGCTCATTGTATCGCAATAATGTGAGCGTAGCATAACATTTGGCGATGCCGCGGACGTTGACGTAACTGAGCCGAAAACAAATTAGGGTCCGTTCTTATCTACAATCCTCGAAAAGCCCATTGTTGCCCTACTCGGATCAGTAAAACCGCTCATAAACCCAAGTTTTTATAACCAATAAGTTAAGGCAAGGCCAAAGAGCGTAAATGATTACATTATTACACGATAAATGACCCTTTCATAAGTTTTTGTGATTTTATAGACTGACAAGTAATACGCCGCATTGCGCAAGAACGAGCGCTTTACCTGCACGGGTGATATGTGTAATATGACTGCACGGATTGCAAAGATTAAGTGTTTTATGTACGATTCGCACACAGAATCAGTCTTTATATGATTCGCAGATATTTATTCTTATGCGACTTTTCCGACATCAAATATAAATAAAAGATCGCACGACTCAGGGAATAGTAAATTCACCAGGCGCGTGGTTTCCTTGTAATAAAATATTGAGGATATGGGAAGCGATTTCACTGTAAGGTACCTTTAAACCAGAAAATTCCACTCGACCACAGATATCCGAGAGATGGGCCTTCATTGCGTTATAGTAAGAGTTCGACTGTCGCCGCTTATCTCCCACCAAAATAGTTAACACATAAAATAAATATGTAAGTATGACACACATGCGCAAATTTCAGGACACACTAAACATTTGCGACCAATAGTAATTAAATCATAATAGCACACATACGAAAAATGGGCGGATCATTCGCCTGTAAACCATCGCAAAGTACAACTTTCCAATGCACACAAACGTAGTTAGGGACTGGCCAAATTATATCGATATTTTATTTTAGCCGGTTTGATTTTAGACTTATGGACTTAGAAGCCAAATAGACAATTTCCACATAGATCGTAAAAGGATGGGGACGGGAAGTTATTATTGTTATATTAGGTCGGAGGCATTAAAAAAATACATTTTCATATTTTTTTTGCTGTGTGTAAAATGTATTTTTCAACAATAAGTCTACGTCTTCTTCGCGTTCAGTGTGTAGAGAGACATATTTTTATTTTATTTAAATATTCAAAACACAAGCATATAGTTGAGTAGCTATTAAAAAAATTGACTGCGTAAATGAGAACGTAATAGTACATTATGGTACAAAGTGGATTACCGTCCTCGGGCTACCTTGGGGCTCGTGTCTCAATGGTGCCTCAGCGGTAATCATCAACAGACACGTGTGCCGTTAATGAACACGAACTTTTTGTATTGAAACTTTTTTAAGAACAAAGCAATTCAACCTATAGATTGATAAAAAATCTATGTGACTCGTTTGTGAATAATATCAATGAAAAACTCACAGTTTGATACAATAGATAAAATAATAACATCTTTATGAGTAAGTGTTTGAAAACTTTTTTATCGATAGTCTTCTGCACTCATTAAACAATGCACATCTCTAAGGCTAAAGCGTTCCGTCCGTTCGGTAACGTTCGGACAACTTCGGTTCGTCTCGGGAGGTCTCAGAAGCACGCAAATAAATTACTTAAAAATTGATTGAAAATATGAAATAGTTACATATTTATCTACTTGCTGGTGGTAGGATACATTACTTGTCTTAAGGTTTGTAGTAATTGCCCTATTTTTACAAATTAACACGGAACAAATCGGCATTTTGTATTTTCTGGAATATGGAGCAGACGCCACGTAGTTGCAAAGCGACTAACTGAAGCGCTCGGGCGTCGTTCGATTATATGGTCAGATTTACCATATCGCGGCGACACTCGTCGCGCGCTCATAACACATCCCGTGATATCCGTGCACTCGACAGTATAGTGAGTAAGAAGCGAGACGGAGCCAAGAAAGTTTAAGTACGAAACAGATAAACGGCGGTCGGAGAATAGCCTCGAGCCGTTCACGCTTGCCTATTTTGAACTTTTTGTTATTCACAAGGCACAAATATCGAGCTGAAAAAATTCACTCACTCCATTATATATACATATAACAACAAATGATGATCAACATTGGTCCGCACTTGGTACGGGAGCTAGCAACGTTTTCGAGAAAGAATTTCAGGTCAGCTGATTTTGTGATATGCTATCCTTCTTGCTCTTTCGGTTAGAGTCTGGGCTATCTGGTTGGTGGTAGCGGTTGCGTTCATTACTGCGCATCCTACCTGTCCAGGTGATGATCCTGGATTTTAAAAACATTTTAAGAGGCGTAATTTTTAATTTTTGGTCTCTAAATAAGTCTACCTGACATACTTTTTTTATTGCCAGACATTTTTGACACTGCTAATTATGTGCCATACGCGATTTTTTTATTTTTTTAAATAAAAGTATTTTATAATGTCTGTAATTTTAATATTATGTTATTTAAAGATAAGAAAAACTTAAAATTAATTTGCCAGACATTAATTCGATTGTTAAACCTTGAATTAAAATAAAAAGGTATTAAGTAAGTATTGCAGCATGATGCTAGTAGTTCGAAAGAGACAGTTGCAGAATAAGCTGAGAATAAGACAGAGAACCATTGCAAAAGTAAATTACTTGTCATTGTATATATAATAATAATAGATATAACGAATAAGACAGGGGCAGCTTGTGGCGAGCTGTTGGTGAGTGGTGACACCACGTATCCTGATTCTCCCGAGGGTTGGAATTTATTCCGCCCCGCCTCTTGTGCTTGCCTTTATTGGCCGGCCAAGATTGGAGTCGCAGGTGCGGAACCTATGCTTCAGGTTGGAAGTGTAAAATGTCATATTTACGCCGGGGGCCTGCTGACCGACTTCTGTATCGCGATCTTGCACCCCGCAGACTCACCTCTCGACAACCTTAGCCGCTCAACGGGTGTTGCTCCATGGCCGCACTATGCGTGGCTATTTTAATGGGGCCCATGCAATGAGTTGGCGTGTCACCACCTGCCTTTTTAACAATTTTGAGACTTATTGTCATGGCAGGCGTCCGTTAGTCTCTCCTCATAGCCCATTCACCAGTCCATCCAATACTCAACCCCATAGCCCATAATCTAGTTTCCATTATTCCAATAGTCTCTGCACCTAGCGGGGACCATCCCCGGGTGTATCATATTGTGCGCTCGGGGGTGGTATCAGCCATGTGTGTCTATCCCTAGCATATTAAACTCTCTTATAAGGGCATCTACGTCTTGGCTTCGGCCCGACGCACGCCTTCCAAAGGCCCTGGACTCCATAGTCCCGAGAGTCACGGAATAGAGAAACAAAATAATAATAATAATAGGCTGCTATATTGCCAATTTTTATGACCACTGGTGTTACCCACCTGCTCCATAAGACAGGAAGTACCTCGAACCCCAGTAACTATAGACCGATCACGTGTTTAACATCGGTCTATAAACTTCTTACATCTATTCTGATTTCTGAGAGATAAAATAACAAAGCACATCTCTACAAACACTGTTATGAGTGCCTCTCAGAATGGATGTAGGAGTGGGGCCGTGTCTCTAAACTAAAGAACTGTGCTTTGGTCCGTGGAGCAATCGCAATTCCTTTCCTCCGCCAATCACTGAACCTCATAATACGACGCAACTTGCATACGATGAAACAGATGAAGGAAAAAATGTACTACTTAATCAAAACATATAAAAAGATATAATAATGATTTATATTCCACTAAGGTACTATAAAAGTAGCTGTTAAAATATGTGCCTACTTACAGTCTGAAATTTTGAGAAGTACCTACCAAATTCGAAGTGATTCTTCCACACTTTCCAATGAATTAATTACCTGAAAAGAGAGTATACGTACTTTTATCGTATATTATTATAACCTAAAACGGCATCGCTGCTAAGCTCTATGATACACAATCAATTTTAGGTAAATTTTAGTAGAACACGTTTATCTGGAAATCTGATCCGAAAAAAGTACGTCACTTCGATTTAGCTCAACCTTACCGAAAAAACCGAAGTGATTTCATGGTAACTACATTGTTAATTGTTACGTCTTTCGTTCGTGAAAGCCTGAAGTCGCGGATGTTTCATAAAAGCTCCCCAGTAGTTTGACAGTTTTAATTGTGATGCCTAATACTACTGATAATTCTAATAGAGCACCTAATACGGCGTGTTAAGACCGGCTGTCGGCGTAGCAAAGCGTTTTCTTGAACTCTGAAACTACGCACTCTTATTTACCGGGCGTCCTGCCATAATTCAATCCATCGTTTAATGCGATTTGTCCGACTGGATTTGCGAAGTGACGTAAACACCTTTTCCGTCTGTTAGGCCAGTTCCTATATACGTCTAGCGTGTTTGGTACGACTATTTCTGCGAAAGTCTATTTATTTAAAAGTCCATTATTGCGAATGTCCATTTCTTTGTACGTCCATTTATTTGAACATTCATTTATTCCTAGAATTGAATTTACTCAGTCCTGCTACTGCATGTTCACGACAGGCATGATGTGTTTGCTTTGGGCTTAACTGAATATCATTACGAAAATATATATATAACAAATATGAGAAACTAAAAAGTCTACGCTGTCACGATTTTTTTATAAAGTTATACAATTTTGTATTTCGAATTCGAGGATTGAACGCTTGTCTCAATTTTATTAATTAATAAACAAGAATTGAGGTATAAATTTGGAGACTATTCATATATTGATAGAATTCCGATTTACCGAATTGGAAGTGACACCAATATCCGGGTTAATAAGTTAACCATTCATACATATTTGATTATGTCTTTCAGATAGCACTATGACATTGTTACTAGTAACATCTGAAATACTACATGGTTCACTTTGGCATTAAGTAAGTACTTTTAGCTCTATATCGGAAATTAGGCCTCTAATTTCCGATATAGAGCTAAAAGTACTTACTTTCGCATTTATAATATTAGTATCGATACTCTGGACTTATCTATAAACCAAATAGATTGTAACTATCATATTATTCTGCTTATTTAAAAATTTACATGCATACCGAGTACAAATTTAAATATCTCACAATACACAAATATTCAAACGAGGCAGGGGGATTTTGAGCGTATTACTATAAATTGGCCAGTTTACCTATTCGGTTGATCGGTGACGAGATTAATATTCAATAATTATAATACGGTGATTTTATAGGACGCAATTCAGGTGTGCGACAAATTGAACGTAGGCGTGAAATTAATGTCACACCGATATTTACATTAAGTGGTCATATTGATTGTATATCTGCATACATTTCCCACGGGTAATAATTTTTAATTGAATATTTATACATATTTGTAACAAAAGTCACTTGATTTATTATGTTAATAAAGTACAAACATATTCGTGTTAGGTGATGTTGAGGTTGAGGTAGATTTATCTTGGACATAAAATGTGTTTAATATGAGCTCTATGATAAGAGAAATCGGGATTTTTACCATGTATTGTTTGGAGTTTTCGTTTGCGATCGTACCTGAACATGGTGCTTGCAATAGCAATTTAGGAAATTCTAATAAATACATGGTAAATATCACGATTTCTAGAATTGTAAAGATGTTGTAGTGTAAATCTTTCATTCTTAATTTACAGTATTTTATTCTCAAATTGCAGTCTTTCATCCTCAAATTGCAGTCTTTCAGTATCAATTTGCAGTCTTTCAGTATCAATTTGCAGTCTTTCATTCTGAAGTTGTAGTCTCTTTTAATCTGAGTCGGTGATTTTATTAGATGAACGATTAATATTAGGTCTTGAAAACGTTCATTATACCAATTTTAAAAATAACTTGATTCTATTCGTGATTTAACGGGTCACTGCTGAGTTCCATACATACAATAATGAGAGTGGGTTTGTCCATTAAGAGAGTTTTCCAGATAAAACTAAAATGAGGTCTCAACACTCTTGATCGAAGCACATGTTTACTCGTTCAGCCGATACAATGTTCCCACCTGCCTTTGTCAACAAAGTTTAACGTTAAGTACTTACGTATACACATTTGTAAACGTCTAAACTGGCAAACACACGTAAACCATCGTACATGTCGAATTACAAATGCGCAGTATTCATGAGAATTTCGATATCACCGCATGACTCCGAGTACCTACTTGATCTTATCTACCTTGAAAAAACAGTATGGAGTTCAAATAGTGAATTGTCTTAAGTTTTTTCTCAAAAAACATACGTACTAAATTACGATATTGGGGAACTAGACTTAAGTTATGACTTTTCCTTTTTTTTAATTCCCAAAAAGGTCAAAATTTAAACAATTGATACAAGGCAATATTTATAACTTCATAGATTCCTTATTAAACGCATAAACCCAAACGTTGACTGAGTTAAGTGCGATTTCTCTTTTTGCACTTCGCGTCAGTGTACGCCATAACGTCACTAATGGTTATGGCTATAGTGACTCGAGAAATTGATTTCACAAAATCAAAAATCTTTGATACTATTTGTCATTGTAACTTTAAGTTAAGCCGTTCATTATTCATATTATTTTTAATTGTGCACGATAAGAAAGAGAAATAGGACATAACCCTATTATAAAGAATAATGTTCAGTTAGAACTGAATAGTTCTCCACAAAGAGTAAACAACATACTTATTCAAAGTTACACGGCGTAGCGCATGAGCCAAACGTCGGCTTTCAACCTCGTAGCCGACACCTCGTAGCTCGTAGCCGCGCGTAGTTGGTAAATTGTGGCAGCAGCGTGTAGATCACAATCTCTCGCCGATTGTAAAATTAATTTATGTTACGAAAAGCGGCCGCGTTCTATCGATATTCTTTGATTCAAAACACAACGTTTGTCGAAATCTATTTCATAGGAAGGGAAACGGGGGAGAAAAGGGGGGAAATTTGCTGTCGCGCTACTTATGAACGGGTCTTGATAACACTTACCTTCTTTTGATCGATATTAAACGATACCACCGAACAATAAAATTGACGGTATATAAATATCAAACTGTAATAAGAAATAAATATAAAGAAACAAAATACAACCTATTTGTATGAAATAACAAGTAGGTGCTCCATATGAATAGAAATCATTCTGATCCCGTATCCGTGCCCGCTATATATAGCAATCAATTTATCAAATACCTTCATTTGACCCTTATATCTGATACATTCTCCTACGTGGAAGGTGGCCGTAATCAGTAAGTTGTCACAAGACATATGTCCGGTATATGTATTGACGAATTTTAACTATTGAGTGAAACCTATACTCATAGTATGAATGGATGGATGTTTGTTACTCTTTCACGTAAAAACTACGGAATGAATTTTAATGAAATTTGCTGACACCCTTGATAAACTACATAGGCTATGTTTGGTCACGATAATCGACATTCCCTTGGCCAGAGCCGCAAGTAAAAGTTAGTGTAGAATAAAGTTCAGATTTATTCTATCCTCTTAGGGAAGGTTCATATCTGACGGAACATGCGTCGCGTATTATCGGTCGCGTAACGCCAGAACAGACAAATGTATAGAAAAACACTTGACCGTTCACACTCGACGCACTAACGTAGCATCGGTTGAGTGTAAACGGTCAAGTGTTTTTCAATACATTTGTCTGTTCTGGCGTTACGCGACCGATAATACGCGACGCATGTTCCGTCAGATATGAACCTTCCCTTAACAAAAATCTTCCAGAACCTATAATTAATAATCATTATATCTCATTTAAACATAGCACTTCCACTATTCAATACTATCTGCTTTAAAGTTCGTACTGACCGATCTTGTATGGCGAAGTTTCTGGAACAGCTGTCTGCTATTTTCATCTGCCTGAAGGAAGACGTCCAATGCGGCAGTTTTTAGTTCGTCCTCACCACTCGACAAACTTAGACTTTCCAACTACGGTCCTACTACTTTCACATGTGAACTAATGAAACGTCAGTTTCATAGTTCCTTATGGATTTCTTCACTCCAAATAAAAGATCGAAGAACTAGTCTAGCATTTCTCCTTGTTTTATAAAACATGGTACCTACGCGGTTAGTATTTTTTTTTCGGTCTTTTGCATACTAAACTTGCACTTTTGAGCTTGCGTTTGAACTCTTTCTTTAGATTTGGCTGATCTTGGCTTTTAATTTAGCCAGTGAAGTTGTGATCGTAAAGTACAGATTTGTTATTGTTACTAGATCTGAATTGTTACTGTAACCGATCAATCAATGAATCAATTAGCCTATCACAGTCGTATTACATTGAGTTATGTCATGAATCATCTATGATTGAAATCCGGTTCTCAGCATTCCATGGATTCACCGTGCGGTCGCCGGGTCCATGGCGTGGTACAGAGAGGAACACTGTGATGGCGCCTGGGACTTGCGACCCAGGTGTAGGTTTAGGGTGGCCACCTTGTGATGCATCAGCGCTCACCTCCACCGTCAGTCGTGTTCCCCCCTCTACCTATCCAAATTTGGTAAGATCCTATCAACGCCGTTTTAGATATTCGTTTGAGTAAAGAGCTTACTGAAGCTCTTGGCAACCCGAGGTCTTTAAATAAGTTATACAGGGATTAAGCTGAAATTCCCCTTGCTCCTACTTCTACGGCGTAGAGTTACTAGAGTTTAACCACATACCTAGCCATTTTTGGTTAACTCGTTGGTCAGGTCAAAGTATGATATAACTCAATGTAATACGTAAATGAAACCAGGGGCAGTACATTGGTCCCCTGACTGGTTTTATTTAAGAATACTTAAAAGACTGGTTAAAATTTATCAATTAAAGAAAACTCAGGAAAAAATTAGAAGCGCGTTGTCGTGATTAGCTACGAGTATGATAAAAACGGTGCAAGAGAGTAAGAGATAGGGAAAGAGTGAAAGAGCATGGAGTGAAACATAAATATAGTTCCCAGCAGTGGCACGTTGTACATTTTATTAGTGTATACGTCACATGTGGAAATTGGGAGATCATATTATTACCGTGACCCTGAAATGATTTCCTTCCTAAAAACCACGCTCGAGAAGTCGTCTTTTTATCATAATTTACGTATCACCATACCTGTCATAAGTATTTCAATCTATAATAACAATCGATTATTTTACTGTTTTGACTGGCTGTCTTAGCCGCGTGACTAAATCGTGTTTGGGGTGGGGGAGGGGGTTATGTTACTTAAGGGTGCAAAAGTTTTGCCAATTATGTTCCTCCTGCCACGCTTGAATAAATCTGAAAATCCTTTCTAGAACTCCCCTACCATATACTTGTACTCGTATAGCTCACACCCGATAAAGTACAGAATCAGACAATTTTGGGGTTAGCGGTCGAGTCAACATTTGTTTAAATCGATAAAAAGAGTTAAAAATAAAACGCGCATGTGTGTTTACTCTACATAATGTAGTTATATTTCGTAATAATAAATTATAATCTTTATAATAACCATTCAATGAGACAATATAATATATCAAATACGCCCTTAAAAAGCCTTTCAATTTCATGCTAGAATAAATAAAAAAACATTTAAGGTTTCTTCCTGTTATTTTTAAACTATCGTGGTATAAACTCGTAGTATTTCATTTAGTTTGTATTTCAAAAATCTTATCGCGATAAGTCCCGAAATAGTATATAAACTATAGCTTCCTCTGTTGTTCGTTTCCTGAGAAGTAATAAAAGTTGTATGTTTAATATTAAAACTTTTTTTTTTTTTCAATCTTATTTAAAGTATTTTGATCCTGTAATCTATACAAAAATGAGAAATAAAATTAAAAAAGGGGAGGAGAAAGAGGCATCGACCTCTAGGAACCGTACCCAAAAGGCTGCCGACACTACCCCGCTGAAAAGCAATATAATGTATCGTACAGTTAGTATATTAGTTGGTGTAGTTTAGTATATTGTACTAGCTGTCCCGGCGAACTTCGTACCGCCAATTTTTTAGATCCCGTTCCCGCTGCACCATTTAGGGGGATGAAAAATAGATGTTGGCCGTTTCTCATAGATACCGGATAAGCACAAAAAATTTCATCAAAATCGGTCAAGCCGTTTCGGAGGAGTATGGCAACGAAAACTGTGACACGAGAATTTTATATATTAGATATTAATTGTGGAGTTTAATTCGACTAAATTATACCTATAATTTTGAATGTTATCCTAATTCTTCCACCCTCATAGTACAAAGTAAAAGCTAAAAAACAAATCTAAATTAAATTCTACGATGATTTTATGATTTTAAATCTAAATTTTAATAATGTATAAAAAAACATATGTTGGAAGCCTTTGTTATTGCCCTTTTTTCACATAATCTAAAATAGTTGTCTCGTAAAAAGTACCCTCCGTATTTTACGCTCGATTTAAGGGTCTGGATGCTTGTATTGGTAATGGACAGAACGAAAAATGACCGTGACCTGGGTGTAACTGGGTCGCAAGTACCTAACATAATGGCGTGAGGCAAATACACCATGGTTCGTGGAATATTCACGGTAAAAATATGTATGACTAGAAAGGGTTGTAGACTCAATTTGGTGGTATTGTGTCTTTTTAATTTTAAATTTGTATTAAGATATCAATTAAATGTCTACTAGTCTGTTGTTAGTCAATTACCACCAAAGTTGAGTGTTGCACGATAAAGACCTTATTTTACCAAGTACGATTCAATGAATACCGTCTTTCTACATAATGTTGCTTATAAGAAATACCGTTTGTGACAGTGAAAAGGTCTAATCTTCTTTTTTTTCCTTGTCTCTGTCCTGCCTGTTTTCCGCCACCCTACTCCCCTCTCTACCCACTGCACCTGCGGTTACAACGTGCAAGCGATATCTTTAGTGCAAGCATTTATTGGCCACTTTAACTATTCACGATCAGGTGTTATATGTGTTTGTTTCCTGACTTAAAAGACCTTAATTTGTATATTTGTTGATTTAATTTATATTATTTTTTGCCACTATGTAAATAAGTAGGTATACAATTAGTAAAACAATGTGAAAATTTTGTAATTTTTTCTCTAGGTATTGCATAAAGTAATGAATAAATTGACTCTCATAAAATTCTTAAGTTGAAGATAATCACTTTGAACTAATATCAGTTTGAAGCAAAAATCAGAGGAGACAAAAATTAGGCAAATTGTAAGCTATAGGGTTGACAGTTTTATCCAAATTGTTTTATAGTAGGTTAGCACACAAAATAGGATAATTTTATGTATTGAACGATGAACGTAATCCCGTAGCAAAATATGCTGATATAAATTATCATTTAGTTTAATTTACAGGTTAAACGTACGACTAAATTTGTCCTAATTACGAACTTAGCAAACCCAATTAAAACCTGAGCAGTCAACTAGAAATTGAATTAAACTTTGTCTTTCAGATTTTCTCATTGTTATCGAATCTGGCAGGTTGCATAGATTCCGTTTACAATGGTGATAGGTTCAAAGGAAGATCAAGAGGAACTATTTCAGACTAAAAGTATATTCCTGGAATTGCAATGAGATCCATTTATCCGTTTCTGCACAATTGAGTTACTAACAGGAAAAGCAACTTCACAAAACTTCCCGCGTTAGTATTTTTACAAAGAATTATTTTGTGCTATTATTTTAGTTTGTAGTGACTATGAGCAAGCTCTATCTTTAAAAGCATTGTATAAAGTATTCAAGACAGACAGACAAATACGTCGATTATTCAGATTAGCTATCGATTACGCCGCAGAAAGCTGTCTACTCTAATGAAATGTTCAAGGGACGTGTACGGGTAAAGAAATAGATACAAGTATTTTTCCTAGGTGTAATAACAAATCAGCATGGCACAGAATGGGGTAACAATATAATAATAATAATATTATAGGTGATTGGGAAAGGCTGTTAATTTTCTCAATTACAAAAAATGCTCTTTATTGAAAAGTTTCCAATATAAAAATATTGTCATGACACTCATGACTTAAATCGATGGTTCGCTTGATACACGGTTTATAAATTATGTAAATATTTCCGAAAAATGACAATGACCTATAAACAATGCGAGGCAAAGATATCCATAATATTGGACTTGTTTGTGGATGAGCTCATATCAATATCGATATTCTGTGCTTCTACGAGAAAAAAATGCAGCAGTAAACTATTAAAACTCTGCGGAACCGCACTCAAACTTAAGCACAAACTTACAAGCAGAGTTAGTACATTTCTCATTCAAGAACTACTTATTTTATAGTTCTATAGATTCTTGTGAGGCTCTTATGTTCACTTATAAGTCACGGGTATTTACTTAGAATCCAAGTTGTTTTAGTATTAGATCGACAGTTTCGTTAGTCAATAACAAACTTTTTCTTTGCATTCGCATAGCGATGAAGTATTCGCTATGAACACAAATATAGAGGATATATTTTTGGATAGCTCGCCGCTTTTGTATTACGGTGAGAGGAAGTGACGAATGCTTTTGGCCTCATAATCAATTAACGCGCCCTCTATGTACCTACATTACCAATATTGGTACTCCTCGTAAATACCGTTGAACTTTGGCAATTTGATATTGTAATCTTCATGACTTTCCCCTCAAAACATACAACAGAAAGAGTAAGAAATTGGTATATTTCTTTTATAATTAATTTAATAATAGTTATAAAAGTAGTCGTCTTTATCGTCTTAGCATAGAATCTCGATTGTATCCACTACAGGCCACGCCAGTGAATGCGACACTTTTGTAATTTTTCTGCGATATATGACTTGAAACGGATCCCGACCTATGAGGAGTAAGTCTTGGATGCTACGGTCGAACTTAGAGATCATGATTATACACATGAAGTACGCGGATACGCGAGTTCCTCTCTACTACTTTTCCGTGACTCCACACATTCATCACAGCAGTTTCTTTTTTCACGAGCCACACTTCAGAACCACATAATTACATTTTCATAGGTCTGACCTGAGCAATCTCTCGTAGTATTAACCAATAACGCAATGGTAATTTGCGTAATGGAATTCAGGTCATCCACGTATCAGGTATTTTGCGTTTCTGGTACTGTGCATCGGAAGGATAAATCCCCAAAAGACATGAACCTGGTCCAAAAGCTCACAGTATCGCAGATATGGAACCTGATGCTCAGTCTTCGTCACATTAAGCCTCAGACTGCCGACAGGCGCCCGCTCCACCTATCTCAATTTATTTTGGTATCACTTGGAAACAATTTAATTAAATTACGAATGCGACATTACAATAGGTACTTATCTCGGCTTAGCCACTAATGACTTTATCTTGTCACATCATAATGACAGATGGATATTTAAAGAGATTGTTCGTTTATAAGGGAATGGAAAATGAAAAATTATCTGAATCTTACGCGTTGTTCGAAATTTTGTCTGTCTAATGACCTCATTTAGGGAAATACATTAGTCATCACGTACTTAGCTTTCATCTGCAATGTCGATGTGGCATGTTTCAAGATAATTACAAGCAACAGAGATGAAACCTAATATTGTCCATGTTATTGGAGTATGGTTACCCTAATTAATTAAATTGTGGAATAACTGTTTACTTTATTGATTAAATTCATATTATTAGGTAAGTAGGTATAATATCTTTATTATAACTACAACCTACATAGATATTACTTGAGGTGAATTGCAGCTATTGAATTGAAAATATTCCTTACGTTTATTTTGGATATGTCTAGGCCTGGACCAATGCAAAAAGATATTGGCACCAAGTGGAAATCGAACCTACGACCTTCGACGTAGCGGTACGTAGAGCCACTACGATACGTAGATATCACGCTACGTAAGCTAGGTAATGTAAATAATATAATTGAAGGAAAGTATGCAAGTTACTAACGACGTCACAACGTCAGAAACAGGTGCCTTGTCAAGCTAAACGACGAATAGAATCTTAAGAATCTACTTATACATATTATACTCTTCAAAGGAATATGAGAGTTTGTGAAGACGTTTGGATGTTTATTAAGAGGACTTCCTAGCTAGCGAATAATCCTGAACCTGTCATTTGAACGCCACTATTGCCGTCACCCCCGTCTCACTCTTGTCCCCGTATTTTATCACAATTTTTTTGGGCAAAATAGAGGTTTCGTATTGCCCGTTTTTTTCAGCGAAAACTACGCCGATTTAAATATTTTTGACACCGTTTTATTAGGAAATAGCGTATCCATGTTCTTGTTATTTTTTATAACGTTAAAACCTTTTCGAATTTGTCTGGTACTGCTCCAAACATGCTGGTAAGAATTAGTCATTTTTATGATTTTTAGACGATCATTTATTATATTGACTGCCGACAAAAATAAAATAACAGGGACATGCGTGCAGAAGATCTTGATGTTACGAAAGCAAAAATATTGTTCTAGAAGCAATATTCAGGGAGGAAAAAGGAACGGTACTATGGAGCTACTTTTATACCTGGAGTAGAATCCCGGCCACTGATGAATGAGCTCTAGAATTAGAAACCTCCTGATAATTGGTTAGGTATTATTTAAGTGATTCGTAAACAAACAAGCATGCTCCCTTAAGCCGATTTAGTTGCCTACTGAACTCTCGCAACGATTTGATTATCTGCGTTCCCACTCCTTTAAGATATTTATCTTCCTTTTATTTGAAAAAAAAAAGTAAAATTAGAAGATTTTTTTCATGACTATATTATGTATGTACAAATAAAATTTAGTTAACTGATGACAGCGGAGCAACTTTGTGACCAAGTTACCGCCACAATGTTAAGCAAATCCACAAATTCTTTGGAAAATTATAGTACTTAGATACGAGTACCTGCTTATTCTGCATGCCTGCTTTTCTTAGCGTTAAAAAAGTATGTATACCTTCGCCAAAGTCAACCAAAACGTGAATGTAAATATAACTCGCATTGTAGGCTCGGAATATACACACCAGAGCTTAATATTTTGTTAACCGTGTCACACCGACACCCTCACTGTATTCTACAGCTTTAGTGGGCTTTTTAATGCATACACAGTTATGAAAAAAAATTCAGAAAGTCGCTACTGCTGTTTGGATCGATCAATAGAACAGATCATGTATACAACTTCATCTAAGAAACAATTCTCTCAAGAGTTGGAAAAGAAAAATGTTAATAATATTAAAACACAATTAGAAAAAGAATGTTCCAATTTAGTATACACGTAGATATTTGTGTAATAGCTACACTAATTGCGTAATTATTCACCGGTGTGGGGAATGGGTGGTATAATATTGATTTATATACCTAGGTATTTAGGTGAAGAGGGACCCAACCCGAATTCGATGTGATTATGCTGTGGTTATTTGAAATTATGTTCAGTCAGCATCAGAAAAATGTTGACGAGTAGAGTACTCAAAATAATCTTAAAACCAAATTTCAATATTATATTGATAATTAGAGTACTCAAAAAGTTGTAAGCATCCAGAGTAGTCAAACTATCTTAACAATCGGTCTTCCAGAAACGTGTAAGTAAGCAGAGTGTTCATTTACATATACACAATCACGCTACTCAATGGTATCTAATCAAACAAAGTATTCAAAATATCTGGACAATGTCATTTAATCGCATTTTGCATCCCTTTTTTACTTATGTAGCCATCCTTTACACATGATGATGGGATAATGTGAGATAGATGTATAATTAGAAAAGGATAGAAAATCTGTCAAATTAATGACAATTTCTTTTGTATTTTTTATAGTTGCCAGTTGCTTAAGCCAAAAACTATCCACTTGAATTGGTGAGAAAAGAGTATGAATACTTACGTAAAAAATAAAGGGTCCTGCAACGCAAGATACACCTATGTACTCAAAAATCCACTTCTCGGATTCTCTAATACGTATTATGACTACATCGACATGACATAGACGCAAAATGTCTACTCTTTGAAAATAGGTACAGTTAAATACGAAACTATTGTACAAACATATTATAATAGAGTGTTTTTTTATAATAGATTATAATTTATAATAGAAGTTTTTTATACGTCATAAACCGCAATTTTCACCTTCTTTCTCTTTTTCTTTCTCTCTGAAATAGTTATTAAACTTAAACCTATTTTATTTTCACTTTTTACCCGAAAAGAGACCTTAAGGCTGAAAAGATTTCTATGAAAATGGTCACAAATAAAGGTATATAAGAGTGCATGAAATATAAATCGATACTAAACCGTGAATTTTTGTTATTTTTTTAAATTAAATAATGTATAGAATACAAAAAAATACATAAAAAAGACCAAAAAAGCAGGCGGAGGTACCCATTTGTAATTCATAAATCCAATGATAAAGGTTCCGCCTGCTATCAAACTTATTTCGGTCTTTTCAGGAGCAGTCGTGTTTTTTATTTTTAATAATTATTCAATCGACAGAAAAATTTAGAAATACGGAACCCTATTCCATACTATGATTTATATTAATACTAGCTGTGCCTGCGACTTAGTCCGCGTGGACTTATATCTACTTATGTAGGTTTCAAGTAATTTACACATCATACGAGTATTTATTTCTTACGTATTCATACTCTTTTCTCACCAATGCAAGGGGATAGTTTATGGCTTACAACTGGCAACTATAAAAAATACAAAAGAAATTGTCATTAATTTGACAAATTTTCTATCCTGTTCTAACTTATACACCTATCTCATATCATCCCATCATCATGTGTAAAGGATGGCTACATAAGTAAAAAAGGAATGCAAAATGCGATTAAATGACATTGTCCAGATATTTTGAACACTTTGTTTGACTAGATACCATTGAGTAGCGTGATTGTGTATATGAAAATGAACACTCTGCTTACTTACATGTTTCTGGAAGACCGGTTGTTAAGATAGTTTGACTACTCTGGATGCTTACAACTTTTTGAGTACTCTAATTATCAATATAATATTGAAATTTTGGTTTTAACATTATTTTGAGTACTCTACTTGTCAACATTTTTCTGATGCTGACTGTTCATACTGTTGGTTATTTGAAATGATGCTAATTCTATCTTCTTAATAAGATATGAAATATGTATTTTATTCTGTTATTAGTATTTATTGTCATAGCGACAACATGAATGACATCATCTGTAAAAATTTCAACCGTTTAACTATTAGGGTTCATAAGCTATACAGCCTTGTGACAGCCACACAAACGTACAAAAGTGATAATATGATCCTCTTTTTAACGGAACCTTAAACATAATCTAACACAAATGCTATGCAATTCGTAATTTTTCATATGCAAAAACAAACGTGACAAGGAGGCTGGCAACGAGCCAGCTCCTTTATCCCGATTTTAAAGCCGCCGGCCTATCTAGACATTTAGAGCCCCCACCAAAGTACTTATATAAGACGAAGGCGCAGTGTGGTAATATGAGTACAAAGGTCTAGCGTGGTTGGATGGGCATTGCTTCATTCTAGCTGTTGTCTTCTTCATTAGAATGGTAGCACTAGGTCTACTGTCATAGTTTTTCATATGTTTCTGTTACAGTTGACTTTTTATGCAGTGCACACTAAACATAGACTGAAAGTTCTTCAGTAGTTTTCTAAACATCATAATTACGGCGATTAATGCAACAATTTTAATCTAAAAGATAATCAAGCTAAGGTATAATAACTAGAAGAGTTAGGTAGAAAAGAAATATACAAATTTATATCATACATACTCAGATGTGTAGAACTTTTTCTATAATATAAATTAGGTATTATTTTAAAAACCTTACTAAGTACTGCTGTTCCGTAAGGAGGCGCGGGAGCGGGGATACGATCCCGAGCCCGAAGACATTCGGGCCGAGACGTCCCGGCTCCACGGGATCATGGTGGCGGAGAGGGAGCGACGACTTGAGCAACGACGCGCAGGGCATGCCGTCATAGAGGCGGTAAGGCCCATCATGGGGGAATGGCTCGAGAGGCCACATGGTAGCCTCTCGTATCGACTGACGCAGATTATCACCGGGCACGGGTGCTTCGGGAGATATCTGTGTCAGATCGAAAAGGAGCCAACGTCCGAGTGCCATCACTGCGACGCGAGCGAGGACACAGGGCTGCACACGCTCATCGAGTGTCTGGCATGGGCCGGACCGAGGCGGGAGCTATTGGCGGCCCTGGGAGTGAGAGTTCTCACCCTCGCCACCCTGCTCACAGCAATGGTCCGCTGCGCGGACGCGTGGGCGGCCGGCGTCTCCTTCAGCGAGCAGGTAATGGTCGTGAAGGAGACGGCGGAGCGGGAGAGGAGGCGCGATCGAGAAAGACTCGCGGATCGCGCCGCCCGCGCGCGCAGGTAACTCGGGCGTCGGAGGGCACTGACTGACCTCCGTCCCCCATGAGCGCGGGCCTGGGGGTGACGGGTGGAGCCGCCTGTCACCCCAGCAGAAGCAGGCTACGGCGGCGGCGCGCTGAACAGCGCGCCTCCCCATTCCGGGGGCGAGTTGGGGACACCGTTGTCCCCTCTCCTGAGGAGGGCCAGACCGTAAGGGATGGCCCTGGGTCAGTCGGGGTGCGAGGGATATGTCTATGGCAACCTCACCTCCGGCCTAGCACCAAGGCCCACAGTCGGTGTGCGGTTTTAGTCGGTTCGAGTCCGACATAACCTCCCCTTCCGGCTCCGGCAGGGGGGGTATCCGAGGGGATTTCCGCACGAAAAAAAAAAAAAAAAAAGCTGCGGTAGTGAGCCTGCCTGTTAGGTTGAATGTATCTCAGTGATAGCTGACAGCGAAAACATGAACGGGTCAATAAAGAAAATCCTAGTTCTCTTTTTTATATAAGTAATACATAATATATACACTGACGGACTCATAAACTGCATCAAAGTTCAGGTTTACTCTAAAAGGATTTTTTATAATAAGTATGCAAACTTTTTAGATTAAATTATATAAATATGGAAAGACTGGCTCTTAATCTTAAAAAAAAAATTAAATTTAAAAATAGAACTGCAGTAAAACAAATGAATATAGCCGGGAAAAGAAAATTTACTTGTAGTATCAGATTTGCGTGTTATTTATAGCAAAGTTTTAAATTGATTCTCATTGATTTTTTTTTGTTTTGTCAATTGAATTATTGTTACCAGCATAATTGTTGGGTTAGTTTTTTAACACATCGAGAGTTTTTGAACCATAATATGGATACTTCGTCCGAACAAGCGGCACAAATTGTAGCATTGGTGCGGGAGGGCTTGGATCAACGAACGATTGGTAGAAATTTAAATTTAAACCAGTCTACGGTTTCTAGAATATACAGAAGGTTTGTAGAGACAGGTTCTTACAGGAGGAGACGTGGTACAGGCAGAACTCGAGCAACCACAGGTCGTGATGACCGATTTATTGTTATAACTTCCCTGCGAAATCGTTTCCTCACGTCAGTTAACATCAAAACCGAGCTTAATGAAGTGCGTGGAGTAAACGTGTGTGCACGAACAATAAGAAGAAGGTTAAAGGAAGCGGATATCACCCCTTTTAGACCAGCAAATGGTCCAAAGTTGTCTACAGCTCACAGACAAGCTCGCTTAAGATTTGCGCGTCATCACCTGAATTGGACAGAAGAGCAGTGGGCCTCTGTATTGTTCACGGACGAGTGTAGGACATGTTTATATGGTGCAGATGGTCGCAGAAGAGTCTATCGTCGACGTGGGGAGCGATATGCTCAAAGTTGCATTGAGGAGCGTGTTCCTTTTGGAGGCGGTTCATGTATGGTCTGGGGTGGCATATCGATGAACGGGCGAACAGAACCTGTGTTCATAGACATGGTCCGTCAAAACGGTAATAGAGGGGGTTTGACAGCACATCGCTACATAACAGAGATATTAGAAGATCACGTGGTGCCTTACATGGGATTCATAGGCGAAAATTTTACTTTAATGCAGGATAATGCCCGGCCGCATGCAGCTGCACAAGTTCAACATTATTGCGAAGAGGTTGGGGTACGTACAATGAATTGGCCAGCACGCAGCCCGGATCTTAATCCCATCGAGCATGTTTGGGACAATTTAAAAAGAGCTGTATATGCGAGAAACCCTTCGCCCACGACAGTGGCAGCACTAAGAACAGCACTTTCAGAAGAATGGGACAATATTCCGCAAGATCTTTTAAAAACCCTTATAAAATCTATGCGGAACCGATTAGAATCCGTAATAAGGGCACGTGGGGGTAATACACCTTATTAAAACACAAATAAACCCTTGCATAAAGTTTGTGTCTATTGTTAAAACCAATTTTTTAATTAAACCAATTTTTCTTAAATATCTGTTTTTTCTTCAAAAAAAGTCTTAAGGTCCTTTCCAGTACATAAACTTAAACTTAAAGATATGACCCTACGCTGTTTTAAAGTTCACGAACCAATCTAGAGGTTTCAATTTAAATCTGTATAGAAAGTATGCATACTTGGTTAAAATATTTATTTCAAAGTCGTCTATTACTTTGATGCAGTTTATGAGTCCGTCAGTGTAATATTTGTAGGTACTTGGTTTAACTCAATGGTTCTCCTATCTAATTTTAGTTTTGACGTTCAAATATAACTTTCCTTCCAATCAAGCAACGATATTTCACCCTCATCATCGGCCTATTCTACATAAGGTTCAAAGTTACTGCAAAACTTTATGTAGAGGATAAATAGGTCATTGTATTACGAACTAAGGTCTAAAGAAATGTTATTGTTTATTAAAGTAAAACCACTTTTTAACGGATTCTATCGCGACTTTTTTATTATTTACTTTCAACCTTTTATTTTTTTTAGCTTCTTCATTTACTTTAAAAGTAAATAATAACAAATAAATCGCGATAGAATCCGTTAAAAAGTTGTTTTGTTTCTATGAGTGATATTCGCGTAAACCTTAGGAAGTACCGATAATTTTTTAGTTGGAATAAATCTTCTATCGTGATTTATTTGGTGTTATTTACATTAATTATACTATCTACACTACATCAACATGGCAGCTGAAAGGCAACCCTATTGTCAAGATAAGTATATCATATGAATTCGGAAACGTTTTCTTTTACTGAGTCATGTTCATTTCAGAAACATTTTGAGTTAACGAGTATGGGACGAGTACCTATCAATTTTCTGCGCCTCTGGTTTACAATCCGACCCTCGCAACTAAAATGGATAATTATTTGGTTAGACAATTAAAATTAATTGTTTATGGAGGTCAAAGAAACCTGTATTTAGGCAAATTGAATAGAACTGGTAACTAATACCTACTTAGTTATCAGGAAGCAGGTTAAAATAATTTTAAAAATCAAGCCACATAGTGAGTTTTGAGAAATCAATTAATATTTTTTTTCCGGTAGTTACGAATGCTAGTTACAAATTCAAAATATATATGAATATAAATTCATACAATATAAGGCCTTGAAACCTTGAAGGATGATAGGCTATCTGTTAACGCATAACTGTTGAGGTAGGTAAGTCGTATTTTTACTATCATTCATGGAGTATCCCTTGGCACTATAAAATAGTTGGTCATGGTTAAATTCGGGACAGAGATAGATTAAAAAGTCTCTTAAACAGACGGGAGCGCGGATAAAAGCTAGTATTAAATAAACGGGACACTGTGACACTCTCTGTGATTATTCCAGAATCGATATTATCAATTCAACCCGAACAGAACACCACAAACATGTCAGGATAATTCGTTAGTAATTTGTATCCGATTGAAATAACAATCCTATTAGTGTCGTACATCGCTGAGTGAGAGCATTGGATTAATCGATTTTACAAACGTTGTGTGGCTGAAATTCAGTGTTGAATAATACATTATTTTGGTGAGCACATACGCTTCATCAAGCTCTTTTGGATCCCGGAATCTATTCTCCTACTCTCATCTCAATTTTAATAAAAGGACTGAACAAAAGTCAGGCAGGAACGCCTAGGCATTCGAACTCAGGCCCAGACCCTCATCCTATCGTAGATAGCTGGTCGAGCATAGTGTGATATTGTTCGTACCGAACAGAAAACCGTAATCAAACAAAAATACTTGCAAGTAGCTGTTTTAGTTTCCCTCATTCCCTAGAGAGGAATATCAAAACGGCAACACGCAAATGACAATGCTGGTGTTTCCTTATTCCTGTGTCCTTAGGCTAAGATCCCGCTTTAGAACGACCTCTACCAACTAGTTAATGGATGGAAAATATCAAATTAAATATATCATTATTGCAAATTGGTTGACTAAAAACAATTACATAGAAAATTACAAAATACATACACTCACGTCTATTTCCCACCGGCGGCGGCGTAAGCAGAGACAACATCCCGCCATTTGACTCTATCCTTACTTACTTCACGAGCTTCCTCAACTGTCATTAATTCTTTCATGCAAGCCCGTCCATTTCAAGTACCTCTGACTGCCCTTCTTCAAAATTGCATTAATTTGGCTAATGTGTGTACTTTGAGGTAGAAAAAATTACTATTAATTAACAATTTAAAAAAATATAAACATTTCAACACTGTTAAATAATATGATATAATTCTAGACTGAATTTCTTAGTCAAATTACATATTTGATTTCATATAAAGTACTTTTCAGCCATTAACCAGATCGGTGAAGGTCGCTAACGGGATCCTATACTATTTGACATAATTTACCGTACCTGCTTATTGGGATATGTATTCGATTTTAAACCAGAATAATTACATAACAAATACTCTAAGTAGGTGTTATATACATAATAAACCTATACTCTAAGTAAATAACTACAGTGAACAAAACAGGGATAAGTAAATAACATGTGATACTCGAGTTATGTGCATTTGCTTGACAATCAGATACGGGCCCGTCTCGAAGTTGTAGGTAGTAGAGCTCGTATCACATGATTCCTTTATAATTCACTGGTGTGTATTTATAGTTTTTTCTGTTCTGTGGTATTTATCGTACGTCTTTTATTCAGTTCAACTGGCATTAAATAAAAATCGAGCAAGGAAAAACTTGTATTCTTCAAAGGTCCACCCTCCGAAAAATTCAAAGATTTGAAAAATATCCATACTAATATTATAAATGCGAAAGTAACTCTGTTGCGCCTAAACCACTAACCGATTTTGATAAAATTTGGTTTAGGGGTAGATTAGACCTTGAGAAAGGACATAGGCTATGTTTGGTCGCGATAACCGACATCCACGCGGGCGGAGCCGCGGGCAAAAGCTAGTAATGATATATTTTTAAAGAGCATGAACGTGCTATATAACATAATAACTAAATTGTTTAGGACGTACCTTTTCAGATCAGGTGGCCGAATCCTTCTTATTGGGTAAAAAAAGAACTGCTTATGAAGTAGCTCAAGTGGTCATCCAAATACATTTAGCCGTGTTTACGTGAAAAAGTAAGAAATATCCACTATTACAAACATACATTCTTTCTCACAAACTTTCACACGTGATTCATAATATTAATAAGATATGTCGGACAATATTTTTTGTTTATTCTAGCAAATTTCTGATCCTGATCCTTTGTGGACATTGCTGGTAACATACTTCGACCCCCGTTGTGCCCCTTACCCATATATATGGCCGTAAATGAATACATTTGGGAATCTACCGGATCTATTTACATTTAAGTTTTATACTTCTCCGCTGCTATGGACAGTAGCATAATCAAATATAGCCTATGAGACTCGTAAATACGTAGCATTCTATCGGTACAAGATTTTTTTTACCCTGTACTTTGGAGCCCATTCAATACGAACAATAAAATCTTTCCTCTGAAAACCACCAAGATGTTCAGCATCTGAAAGTTAGGAACTTAAAGGCAAAAATACATTATATTTAAAGGTGTTAGATATTGCATTAGAAAGCATACAATTCATTGTGCTGGGCGAGTCTCAGTGTCGCCTCTACACGTCGTCCAGACGAACGGGCGTCAAATATTGAGAGATTTCCACAAAGAGAAATTTTCCAATACTTGCATTTCTTCAACCAAGGCACGTTCGAATATACGGGATTCGTTGTCAACTTTAGCATGATATGCATTCGTATATTAGAAAATCATCACAATCGATGCGATTTCTATTGGATTGGATTTATATTGAAATATTTATATGACAGCTCTACTTTAGTTATGATAAAATATTTATTGCATTGGAATTTATCGATATACAGGTTATCAATATATTGTGTGAGCATTCTATATTCGTACCTTTTTTCTGTTCTCGGTTTTTTTTAATCGAACTGTTGACTCTGACTCTGAACTACATACAGGTAAATTAGCTTGGAGAAATTTTTGCGTTTGTAGTAGTGTATGGTCAGCAAATAAAAAAAAAACAACATTTTATTTTAAGTTTTTATTTTTTTAAAGGTAATATACGTTTGTGGCTGGAGCACACCAAATGCGTACACATCTACGCATACGCACTACGTACTAATACGGACGTGAAAATGTGTATCCACTGCATTGTAATCTATGGAACTGTATGAGGTAGACAAGCTAGTTCCAAACATTACAAGCAGTGAATGCCGGTTTTCACTTCAGTGAAGACGTGTATGAATTAGGTGTTCTCCGGCCATAAATGTTTTGTTCTAATAATTCATCAACCCCAGGCATATCACAATCATCCCCATCCTCGCTTTCATCATATAAATTATTTAAATTAATTATGATTCGTTCTGATATTGTGTCTAAAGCTGCGTCTCTACCCTGATATTTGTTTTCCTCCTCAATAGCATGCAGACAAGCTTTTCTCCATTCCTCTACAGTTATGGCGTTCATTTTTTCTTCAGCTAATGACATTATAACCCTCATACTAAAAAAGAAAAAAAAATTGTGGTGAAAAAATATTCATTGCGACATTCTTTTTTGCGACATATGTTTTCACTATCCCCCATATATTTTCTATAGGATTAAACTCCGGATGGTATGGTGGTAAACGCAGCACAGTATGACCGTGCTGTCGTAATATTTCGTCTATCTTGTACTCTACAAATCTCGCCTTGTTTTGCAGAATCAGTTCATATAATTGAGGCTTAAGCAACGTGGATGAATGCTCAATGTTTCGAAATGTCAGCCAGTCAATCATTTGCTGTTTTCTAGAATTACTATTCGGTGCAGGATTTTGTATTGAGTTATGATATGGTGCGTTGTCAACAACAACAACACTATTTAGTTGTAAGTTGGGTATTAATTGAGTTTGAATCCACCTTGAATAGATGTCATATAGTTAATAGTTCATATTGTCTTGGTAATCTCCACTTTTTTGGTTGGCTTTAAACATAAGCAATGCATTTGGTATAAAGCCATCCATACCACCGGCATGAACAATGATTAAGCGGTTGCCTTTCGATATATGTTGCTTCAAACCTAAAGTGCTTCCATCTGACCAAGATTTCGAGACTGTATGTGATGTATGTATATATGTTTCGTCGGTGTAAACAATTGGTCGGCGTTGTTCACGATATTCAGCAATTTTCATCAAATAATTAATTCGCAAGTATCTAATTTCGTGTTTTTCCAAAAGAAGTTTCCGGTTATCTTCTGTTTGCTTCCAATTAAAACCTAATGACATGACGTGTTTTCGTAACGTGCTGACACAACCTTTATAATCGATATCTTCTTTCAATTTTGCGTGCAAAGTTTTCAAAGTGGGAACTTCTTTATTTGTGATGTGGAAGTCATGAATTGTTCTTCTGATAACTTGCTGATCAAAGTTATCGATTACTATTGTAGGTTTACGATTGGGTTTCTTTTTAGGAGATTTAAATGTTACTTCCTGATCTGAAGGACGACATTTGCTTTCTGATACTACCTTTCTGACGGATGCTATTGAAATTCCTGTTGATTTAGCAACTAATTGAGTGGGGGTCATAATACTGCTCGGGTTGTTATTACACTCATTTTCGAAATATTTGTACAAACAGTACAAAACTTCTTTAGTTTGAGAAGTCAAAGGCTTGCCTCGACCATGTTTTAACACTGGAGCCATTTTGAATTAACAATATAAAGTTCCAACACTTACACATAAATTAAACACTTCAACAAATATTATAACAATAATAACAAACAATAACAACAATCAAAAAATACAAAATTTAACAATTAAACTACGTAATAATTATAATTTTTGAATGAAATGTGTGCTTTATGTTCTAACGGTACCAAGCGACTGACGCCGGACTGCACGTGGCACCTGCGGACAGCGTAAACTGGTTTATTCTGGTTTTGTGCGTGTTTCCACTTTGCACTATCAAGTGACGATTTATTTATTTGTTTTGTTTCGTAATTATTATGGTCAAAACTTTTTACCTATAGCTAAACTACTATCATCTAAAGAACGACACGATATTTTATTGTTTCACGGTAGTTGCCTTATCGTTTGCTCAAGGACGTGAAATTGAATGATTTTTTTTTTTATATAAAGTCAAAACCTTTTTCTTTATAATAAAAACTTGTTTTTATTGAAAACAAAAATCAGAGTGTTGCTAGGGATAAGTATAAAATTAAATAGTAATGTTAGGATATCGAAACATTTTTGTATAGGCCAGAACGATATAGTGGAAACGCGCTCTAAGATCTGAGTAATATACACACCACTACATATGCAAAAATTTCTCGAGACTAATTTCACTGTACATAATCATTAATTCCACAACGTGAATAAAGCCGACGAACAAAGGGTTCTCCCTGAGGAACTATTCACCCATTTGATTATTAATCTTACGTACTCATGTAAACTTCAAGAATTACCCACGTTACGATTTATTGCAGAATATTGCAAATTTATGTGGTTTAAAGGCAAATTTGGTAATCTACATTTGGAAATGAAAAAAATGAAAAATGAAAAAAAAAAAAATATACTCGTATCCCGAGGTACTACAAATATTTATTTTAATTTGACGACATTGAAGAATTATTACAGTGATATAAAGAAAAAAACACAAAACTTTGAGTCCACACGACACATGAACGAATGACGTAGTATTTAGTTATGCAGGGACCAACGATTTTCTTCTGGTAGGCTTTAAGTTAAACCGAAAAATCACGTACCATCTTCAGACCCATGTATGTGGGATAAATGTATTCCGTGTAGCCTATTGCCCAAAACTTTGATACACAACTGCGAATGTGTCATGGTAAGCCTACAGATGCCGTTTCCGCATTCCAGGGATAAAAATTAAGCTAGATTCCACACTACTATTTTTCTTTTACTGCATTTCAGCCAAATATCTTCAATAATTCTCACATATAAAGTAATAATTTTCTTTGCACTATTCACTAGTCGTATGTCATTTCGACCAGTCAGCTTATTTTCGTAGGCCTACGTAAGTAGGTACCTACTCTTTGAAATAAGATATTCCGACTCAATATTCTGCGGCTAGGGGTCGTGTCAATATCAATACGAATCTTGTTAACATTTCTCAATACCTAATCTTATTGACAAATTCAACTGTTGCCACGCCGACACATCGTTTTGAACATTTCTTCATGGAGGTATCCTGTCAGGTACTAATCAAACATTTCACTCGGCGAATAGAATTGACACACATTGATAGTGTAACACCAAATAATGTGAAGTGTGAGGCGAGCAGATATAACTGTCGTAACTAAATATTATTATTATCAACGGCATCATAACTCTTCTATGAATCAAGTTAATGAAAGAAAAAATACACTGACATGACCTCCGAAATTAATTTATAGCATTTATTTTTTAAATAGTTAGGTATCTACTCTTTCATTCTTGTTCAGTGTTTATCGAACAGATTTCTTTCAAAGACGTTATTTTATAAACACTTGTAAAGGTTTCCCTATTTAATCACCTATAGATACCTTTTGTATTTTGAGATTGATGTCTCTTTAGAAATTCTGCTTTTGAATAATAGCTTGTAGTATTTCTCTGATGCTGATTTCAAAAAACATTCATACTATGATTTTTTTTTCTTGGTCTGTCAATTTGACTCCACCCCTACTGATGCTGAGGCTATATAATGGCTTTTTTTTCGTGCGGAAATCCCCTTGGATACCTCCCCAGCCGGAGCCGGAAGGGGAGGTTATGTCGGACTCAAACCGACTAAAACCGCACGCCGACTGAGGGTCATGGTGCTAGGCCGGAGGTGAGGTTGTCCGGGCACCGTACACAATAATAAGTAACAGACACAGGTGGTAGAAACATAATATTTGCTATTGGTAAACTGATTATGAGTGGAGTGGATCTGCGGCTCCAACAGCAACATTGAGTTTATCCCTCAATTAAGTATGATACGATAAAATTATGTAAGGTAGCTTCATCTGACTCGCACTTCGGTGCAACACAGACTACAGACTAGCCGTGCTACTGTTTAACTTATAAAAAAGAACCAATGTAATTATAAAACGCAATTGCATAAAATACAGGCGAACAGAAAATTGCGGTATCTGGCCAACCGCACCGCGTCACTCGGCACAACAAGTGCGCGATAAAAACTGTGCTTACAGTTTGATCTGTGATAAAGTAGCAATCTCTCTATTTCTATTTCGTGTACGTCCGTACAGTTATGACATAACAGAGGCGAGTGCTCATCTCAAAAGAATGATGGAAGACATGCACCGTGTACTCCAGGTCTTTCTCCAGACTTTTCGTATTCCGCAGACATGATCGCACAAAAAGTGTATCATCTGTACTGCACCATAAATTAATTTTGTTAAATGGATATTCAAACAGAATAAATTAATTTGTTGAGTGTTGCGCACGCTGGTTTCCGTGTTTCAGATTGGATTTGAACTGGCGGTATTGATATTGAACAAAATCAATAACAAGCCTTCGTATTATTAAATTACCTGCATACATTTAATGAACCATAAACCAATTTATATAATAAATGTTACGAATTCATCAATTTGTTCGTTTACTTTTATAACGTCACAAAGTTTTCTCTTTCTAAGTCTGTCATATCCTCTTTGTTTTACACCTTGTTTCTGCCCTCTACCTATTGAAATCTTCCCAGGAAAAAAAGGATTCTTTTCCTGGGAAGATTTTCTGGAAGTAAACTCAACAATGAGTTAAACTCGCCTTTGTAACTAAATAACCTTTACATTGTATCTCAAAATTATATGACTGTGTACTGTGTACAATAAAGAATAATAATAATATGAATAAAGCATATGAGTACATTGAAACTGGCACGTATTGTACACAGCTTTACCAGATTATTTTGTTACGAGTCAAGAAATTGTAGAAAGAAATTGTAGCCCTTTAATCCGATTCCCGATACCTACATTCTTGCTAACAACGTAGCCTTTAGGAGATTAGTGAACCAATTGCTTACAACGTCTATTTCGTTATTTAATTGCGTTCACAAATCTCTTTCTAATTGCTCTGATTGTCAGTAAAAGAAAAACAGCGGTTCGGTGGTATCCAATTTTCTGTTACTAGTGACTGTGGGGTCACGGCTGAACAGGGCTGAACTATAATTATCAACAAAGGGTTTCATAAATTAACAAACTTCATTGTCTATGACATTAAGTGGTTTTGGTACTATTATGCAATGAATTCATAAGTAATGGCTAAAATTGGAACTATGATTGCCACTATCAAAAATGAAGGTACCTATGCTGTTTTATTGGAAATCAAATACCATTTAGTACTTCGGTTCACAAAATTGTTGGTTTTACTATAAAATTAATGTTATAATTGGAGAAGACTGCCTTTGAATTGCGTTAAAACAGTATGCATTTGACAATGACAACCTTAGTTCCTATTTTCACCGTTTCACGGTATCGTTGGTTTTACTATTAATAATTTACTATTGAATATGAAAAACATTGTAGTTAAATTCTGAACAGAAGCATGTTTGTTTTTGGCAGATCCGTAGCGAAAAATGCTTTCCAGGTTAAATGTACAAAATGTAGACAGATGATATTTATATTTTAAAAAAGGCAGTGTGCAAGTTTCCATGATTTAACACACAAAAATTTTCAAATCCTTTAAGAAAATTCCCATGGATCCTTATCCTTTCTCTACGATACCTTGAAAAATACTACAGCAATTTGTGTTCTATCATGATTGTGTAGAAATTTCTTATTTCGTCATTCGTATTGCACTACCTTCCTTATGAGGATCCTATAACAATGATAACGTTACAAGATAGCAATATATATCTATCATCAAATATTTTGCATATACAAACTAACATTCAGTACACTGCCAGTGTTTTCTTTTCATTATCTGTGTAATACATCAGATACGTAGGTAAACGGATCTAGTGCAGTGGTTAAGGAAGGGTGAAAAAGACAGCTCCAAGACTATACCAGTAACTACTTGCTATCAATCAATCAATTAGCCCACCGCAGTCCACTGCTGGACATAGGCCTCTCCCAATGTGCACCATTTCATCCGAACCTCTGTCTTCCGCATCTAGTCTATCCCAGCCACCTTTCAGGTCGTCAGTCCATCATTCTGGCTAGGGGGTGTCCTACCTTGCATTTGCCTTCTCTCGGTCTTCACTCTAGGACTCGTCTGCTCCAACGGCCAACGGTCCTTTGGTACTTGCTAACCCTACGTAAAACAGGTTATTTTTTAAAGTGTATATCTATTAGTGACATATTGGAAACTTTACACAAAAAAAATCGGTACTACAAAGTAAGATAAATTCCACTCATTTGTAATTGCAGTACCTAGGTACACATCGATAGGCTGTTTTGTAAAAATTTATTATGTCGGATTATTCAATAAAAGGCACGGTGCAATAAACCTCACAACGCTAATGGAGTGTCTTCTACTTCTAATAAATATTCCCAGTTTCGTCTGAAGCTTTAAACTTGGAGCATAGGCCCATAGGGTCCGTTTTACAGTCTAACTATGGATTTGTCTGATTTTCGATAATTTCTGCCATCTGACCTCCACGATATCGAAACATTGCAGCTAGACCAGTTGATAAACTTTTTTGGGTTCCAACTATCCGTAACGACTGCCATATGTTTGTATGGCACCCAGGACCGACGACGGCTTAACGTACTCTCCGAAGCACGACCAGACTATATGCATACCAATATTTGCATAGAGCGGGCATCGAACCCGCGCCTCCTGCGTAGCGGCCAACATGTAGGACAAAACCAGTTTACAGGATTCTGAATTTAATATTAATTGTTGCACGTCAAGCCTAATAATCAGCTTAATTCTATTATTTTGAGTACTTACGCTAAATTCCTTCTCCATGATACGACCAGTCGTGTAGCTTATAAGTGAGCCCTGTGTGGATTGTCAGGGAGTGGGCTCCATTCAGCACCATCAATATCTTTCTGATGCTGACTGTACAGATTATTATATTGAACTAGACAATATAAAACTGTCAGCTTAAGTTCTTGTTAGTATAAAGATCCAGAGAGTTGTGCAAAACTCCGGCTATCGACGACTAAGCTGACGTAATAAGTAGGTCGTCTGCAGAAACGACTCATCAGCCATTTACCGTAGTTTATAATTTTCTTTTCTACATTCAAGACGAAATAACAAGTGAGTTGATTGAATAACAAGTAGCTTGTTTAAAGATAATAGTAGTATGTTAGAGTTTGTGATTTATTTTATTGACAAACTAGGTATTCAGACATAAATAGGAAATGGTTATCATAAACTATCCAAACTTTTACATGTTCTACACTATATTGTTAAGAAGGAAGATTTGTTTGGACCTAAAATATTCTTTTACTATTATAAAGCTACATTATCAGGTACTCACATAGGCTATAATAATATAATTACTATGATCGCACTAATATCAGCGATGAACTGGATCAGAATTCCACGCAGGCAGAGCCGCGTGCAACAGCTAGTGATAAATAAAGAAAAATAGTCTAATACTCAATTTTTCATTATCTCAGAAAGCCTCATTTCATTTTACTAAAACTAGCCGCCTTCATCAAATTCATGAGTTACCTACATTTGACTTTAACAGTAAACAAGTTAGTTTCTATTTAGTTATCTTGAATTATCAAAAATTAAGTAAGTACAATATAAACACCTTCACTGCCGGACACAAACTCATTAATTAATGAGGCAGAGGTGTAACTACACCTAGGCCAGCTATGATTTCCGGTCCCACTTAATAGGGGGCGAGCCTATTACCGTCAAGCGGGCACTTAGTCATGGGCTGAATGTTTACTGTCGGATGGAGAACAGCCCTATTCCTTTGTTGCATTCTAATCCACCGAGAACCAACACGACTGTTAAAAAATAATGAAATCATAAAGTTATGGGAGCTTGAGGTAATTGCATCCCGCGCTGAGCGTTCAGTTGGGACTGCCACTCCGCTATAAACGACGCGACGTGAACTTTTTAAATTCATTGAAGTATAGTGCACACTACACAATGGCTGAAACTAATTTGTAACCTTTACGGCGTGACTGTTATGTATATTCATCCTAAAGTACGGTTTTGGGTGAATCTTGAGAGTCGAAAATTATCACGTCCGGACGAAAAAGATACCCGTAGCGTTAATATGACTCGTACAATTTTTTTATATTAATTCAATGTAAGATCTGTATGGGGCACGATAGCATAAGTTTCTAATTTAGATAGAAACAGTTTTAAAAAATCCTTTGGTATGTCCCTTGCACTTTTTATAACAAAACACCAACTTATGACTCTAAATAAGTAATTATTGTAATGTGTTAGACAGAGGATTAGTTGGTTTGTAGAAATAAAACATACGGTATTTGTATTACGATTAGATAGATAGATAGAAAGCCGTACTCAATTTTGATAGCAGCCGCTGACTGGACATTACTCGCAGATTCGTATGAGAAACACTATAAAATACCGGAGGATGTTTGTGCCTCGTCATCCAGACCCGATATATTCCTATTTTAAAACAGCAAAAGCGTGCAGTACTAGTAGAACTCACAGTACCGTGGGAAACTAACATACCTAAAGACCACGCTATAAAAATAAACAAATACTTTGACCTGACCAATGAGTTAACCAAAAATGGCTATGTGGTTAAACTCTACGCCGCCGCGCCGTGGAAGTAGGAGCAAGGGGAATTCCAGCTAAATCCCTGTATACCTTATTTAAAGACCTCGGATTGCCAAGAGCTTCAGTAAGCTCTTTACTCAAACGAATATCTAAAACGGCGTTGATAGGATCTTACCAAATTTGGATAGGTAGAGGGGGGAACACGACTGACGGTGGAGGTGAGCGCTGATGCATCACAAGGTGGCCACCCTAAACCTACACCTGGGTCGCAAGTCCCAGGCGCCGTCACAGTGTTCCTCTCTGTACCACGCCATGGACCCGGCGACCGCACGGTGAATCCATGGAATGCTAAGAACCGGATCTCTTAGAATTTGAATTTTAGATTTGTCCAGGGTTAAACTGTGATTCTCTTGACACGATACTAAACAACGTATATGCATCTCTAAAGCATTGTTCTAGAACTCCGCATCTACTTTATTTTGCAAGCACTAGGTCTACTTCAAACGTTGTCGTAAAAGGTAGCACCTCTCTTCGCTCATGGAGGAAATAATAAAGGTTCGAATTTGATTTCCTTGGTCTGGTTTTACTCCACATTGACTCCTTTACCCATTAAAAAAAATAGAATTTGACTTTCCCAGTATTTTTTTTATACACAATGTTTTCCATAGTATTCATCAATTGATCTAGTTATTTTCAATAGGCACTTCTTAATTTTGAATCAGTTCGTAAAAAAACATACCTTTTGATCCTCCTTGGCTTGATTCCCTTTGTGGCATGTGGCATGTGGCATTTATACCTAGGGAATCAATTTTTCCTATTTGTCTTATATGTATATGTGGAAATTTTTGTGATTTTCCTCTTCCGTAATCAGTCTTCTTCTTAATTTTCTTTAACCATAATCAGTAGGTACTAGGTATACTTATAAGGGCATGATATTGGCAGTAAGACCCATCATGAAGGGCTGGCTAGACAGGCCTCGTACTGGCTGACGCAGGTGATCAGTGGACACGGGTGTTTCGGGGGTTATTTGCGTCGGATCCAGAAGGAGCCAATGCATGAGTGCCGTCACACAGCCACATTCTTCATTAAGAATAATGAAGAATTTTGGTGTGCATTTTTTTTTTAATAGGCATCATTTGTAGAAAAATGGTGCATATTAGAAAAAATAGTTTAGTATCATATAAATTTTTACACTTTATGGTTTTTGTAAAAAATCTACGAAAGTAAAATCTGCCAAGGTAATCAACTGAATACGCCGAATCTCAAGATTCACCCTTTTCTATAATCTCGTAGTTTTTTTTAGTGTCCAAAAGACTTCAAACCACCCCACCCGCTTAAACCACAATAGACAGACGGACCGGCATACCGAAAGTACAACGCTTTCATTTTCACTACGGAACTCTCAAAAGCAGCAGCAGAATATATCGAGTAAGATGGCGCGGCGTTCCCGACTAGGTGAAATGGGGTGATTTAATGACTTCATACTAGAAACAATTTACTTCTCAGTAATTAATTTATAGACTGATAACGTTGACATTATTGCCACATACGTCGACCTCTTCTATTTCAATTAGAGCAATGCTGACCTTAATGAACACTCTACGGATACGAGTACCTAAATGATAACACTGTTTAAGTAAGAGCCAAATTTTTCAATACAACAAATACACGTCTTCTATACACGTCTACGAGTCTAAACTGAAACTCAATATGTTAATGTGCATAAATTATAACCACGAAATATACCATAAGCCCGAAGATTATCATATCATATCGGTCGGTCGTCATGCCAACCGAGCCGTCTAGTGGTCATTACACATTATACAAAGCCGCAATTGAAAGCGAGGCCCGTACTACTAGCACGAGAAACTATAATAATCGTATGGTAAACGTATTTCCTCACTATACGATAACTTTAACAGTACAACAAAAATGGCCTAATTAAGGGGTGATACTTGAAAAAAATCGTAGTAGCTATTTTCTTTAGCAATACGATAAAGGAGGTCCGTGGTAGTCTAAATTTCAATACGTGATATTAGGTTCATTACGTTCTCCACCATCTTGAATAAAAGGCGAATTTATATTTGTTGAATAAGTTCTACACGAAAAATGGCGATTCAAAAGATGTTTAGAATTATTTTTTCTACATTTTAACACGCAACTTGTCAATGTTGACACACTATTTTAAACAAATCAAAACTGTTGAAATGCAATTTGAATAATATTTATGGCTGTTTTAAGTGAAATATGCTAGCTATTAATACGCCTAGCCGAAGATAAAAAGAAGAAACATTCGTCTCTAGAAAGCGATGTCGCGTATTTGTTTGCAAACCGTCTCGAGATGAGGAGAGGGCTAGTTCAACGCAGTTTGCTATGATGGCGCATTTCATGAAAGGGTGATATTTACTCTCTACTACCTATTTTGAAATCTGAGCCAGAGAAAGTCGGGAACTAGTTGCCAAGTTAATAATGATAAAATAAGTGAAGTTGCTTGAATAAAAGATTTATCTTTGCTATTACATTTTATATACAAAATACCAAATGCAGTTTCAATTCCTTATCTATACAAATAAATAAAATTGGAGTGTCTGTTTGTAATATTAAAATAACCGCTTTCTACTACATACATATGAATGTATATACGGTACACATACCAAAATATATATTTTTAAATTTTTTGTCTGTCTGTCTGTCTGTCTGTCTGTCTGTTTGTTTTGGCTAATCTCTGGAACGGCTGGACCGATTTGGACGGGACTTTCACTGGCAGATAGCTTATGTAATAAGGAGTAACTTAGGCTAAAAAAAAAATGCCAAAAACAAAAAAAAATAAACTGATTTGTTTTATTAAGTACATTCCACGCGGACGAAGTCGCGGGCACAGCTAGTCGATTATATTATTTTACTACAATCTCCTAGGCAACGGTGGGCTCTGAAGTGAACTGACGTTGTGTGAAAATTAAAAAACTTTAAAAAAAAGTAATTTATTTCATTATTCTAAGTAAATAATCTTATTAATGTGACCTATTGAGTCCATCAACAAAATAGCTTTTCATCGCTCTCCCTGTAATTAGTAAAACTGTTCCACAGTCTCATTCGTAGTACATATCTACTAATCTGTGGTCTCATTTTCCCACTGCTATTACGGCCCTAATCACTGCTTCTGTGATCACCTCTTGCTGGGTGTCATGGCCAGGTCCAAAATTTTCCTTAGTTACATTCACTGCTGCTATTTATGTATATATTTTCAACTATCCGTGGATTTATGGTACAATTCGCACGCTTTTTACCTAACATTTAAATGTGTCAATATGACAGACAGCTCCGTAGATTCAAACAAGTGCATCCTTTCATAGAAGAGTTAAATATCAAAAAGTTTTACACAAACCAAACAAAGTCACGTACTTTATATATAGACATTGTATAATAAAATCTTCAAGAATTAGACGGATCCTACTGGGTTAGGCAACACGAGTGTTACACATGTCCATAGGCAACGATAACGTCCCATCAGGGGGGCCTTGTGATTTTCTGTCGCCTAAGTAGTATAAAAAATAAAGAAATACCATTATTTTCATGCATTTCGTTAAAAATATATTTTTGTAAAAACACACGAAATATACACAAACATCTTACCTGCTAATGTCGCCACCAATTTCAATAAAATAACAATTTTATATTCCACAACAAAGTTTTTTTTTGTGCGGAAATCCCCTCGGACACCTCCCCTGCCGGAGCCGGAAGGGGAGGTTATGTTGAAAACCGCACGCCGACTGTGGGTTGTGGTGCTAGGCCGGAGGTGAGGTTGTCATCGACATATCCCTCGCACCCCGGCTGACCCAGGACCAACCCGCTAACGATAGTTATCTCACTGCAAGCAGACGATTACTAGGTATTCTATAAAAATAAAAACCATACTATCTGGCAAAAGTAGGTTCGTGCTACCCTGTGCTACCCATAGACTTATAATACACTACGTTGTTAGACATCGGCTTAGCGTGTCCATGAGACAGAGAAAGTCTTTCCGCACCTCCTGCGTAGCGGACGCGTTCACTGCAGCTACGTCTAATCTACCTCTGTCTATACCAAATTTTATCAAAACCGGATCAGTAGTTTAGGCGTGAAAGCGTAACATACAGACAGATATACAGAGTTACTTTCGCATTTATAATATTAGTATGGATAATGATAATAATAAATAATATACTCGTACTGTAAATATTACTAGATTGTATAGTGATGTAGAATGATCCGGGTTGATATCACCAGTTACGTAAAACCATCCCAACAAGCTAGACTTGCAATGATTGATTTTAAGGATCAGTGATTCATTCTGATAACTAGTAAAAAACAAAAAGATAAGGAAATACTATTCTCAATTAAGTTCTTTTGTTTCAGAGAGCCCTCCAGATATATGCATAGAAGAATTGCAGACAGACAGAAAGATGCCCGCATCGTCACTAACAAGTGAGTCTTTGAACAATATATAGAGAACTTGATAAAACACGTAGCTCAGTAAAGTGAGCGCTTCCCAGTGCGCTTTTATCATGAAAAGGTTTACAATTACTTCGAAGCTTCATTGATATCACATAATACAAGCTGGTTCCTCATGTACAGAGTACAGTAGTCTGGGTATTTGTGTGCCTCGGCCCCAGTTGCGATGCGAACATCTATGGCAGTCGTTACGGTTTATTCAATTCAATATCTATTTATATTCTAGAAATCTCACTAACCTACTGCCTTTTCCAACTACACTTTTCTACATTACGTCCCCGATAAAATCCTTGCAATGAATACCTGTTGCCAGTTACGAAACCACTTTGTCTCAACTTAAAAAATATGATTTGCGACATTTCTGTGCGGGAAGCTGTTTTCATTATTGTTTACCCTGATACTGCGTATAAGCGGGTTGAAGAAGAGTAAGCAGAAAATGGCCTTGAATTCTGGGAATTTTTCCGATTCGCTATAAATGTGTCAAGGGCTGTCGTAAACTATATGTGTCGTCGTCGAGAATAAGAAAGCTGTTTCCAAGAACAGCTTTCAGTTTCAGTCAGATAGTAACAGATATTGTCTCCAAACAAGGAAACAATGCAGTTTACTTTAGCGGTTTTCATATTTAGGTACGTTTCCTGTATAGAGAGCGTATTTTTAAGAAGGGGCAGTAAAGTAGGCGTCTTGTTCGGTATAGTTATAGCAAAATTATTCCAAAGAAATTATCCATAACTTTTTAAGGTGTTCAAAATAGCATTCACACATTTTCAAAGATGTTGAAGTATGAAAAATATATTTTTTGCGGATCGATTGAGCCTATTCCTCGATATACAATTCAGGGATGAAACAGACGACTGTAATTGCTAATTTTCGAATAATAGAATACTATATATTGCTCAATTTTGAATAATATATAATAAATAAAAGTGTAGGTATTTTAAAAATTAAACTTGCTATACTAAATTCTCTTCAAATCGAGCAATAAGTTCTTCCTTCAATTCAAGCAATGTAAGCAACAAGTCGTCAGTTGGACGGAAAGCACAGAATATTGGACGATACAGCATTTGTATTCTGGAGTACTCGCAATCGCTTTGAAAAGGGGTAGATTTATAGAAATCACGTTCATCTTATTGAAAAGCTAGCTACGAACGGACCTTTTTATTATTGGGATTCTGAATCCTTACACATCTTCTTTACTCCATAGGTACAGTCGCCCTCAGGAGTTATAAGTTTACAAGTTTTTTACAAATCTTCCCATTGAAATAAGTCAATAGATAAGTTTTTGTCCAATTTAGTCAGTATCCAAAATTCAGGTATCATTATTAAATTTTTGAATACTTATTATTTCACGTAATATTTTAGAGACGTTTACGTAATTCATTCGTAAAAAGTTTACGCACGCTACTATGACTTTCTAGCATACATAGCCACCTGAGAAAAACATTTAATACCCATATACTATGTAATTTAATTGGAGAACAAATTTTGACCTAGAAGTACCAAGACAGGTAACCCGTACAACACGAGTCAGTGAATATATTCGGTACGGTCTGTATACGTTCTAGGCCGCTAGGAAGGAAGTATAGTGTGTGCGCGTACCAGTGCAGCTTTGGAAAGAGGTCAAGATCGCTCGTCTCGTCATCCCATTGGTATGTGTGCATTGACGGTATGTATTCGGAGCAGACGGAAATTTGACTGATGATCTATTAATTTATTTATTAGATTCACCAACAGTTATATACAATAATACACTTAATTATAAGTAACACAGGTTTGATACTAGAACTTATAACTAATAACATGTGAATACCTATACAATACTACTGGGCTGTTACAGTAATAATTATGGCATTGTGAAGTAACAATGACATATTAATCAACATGTCAAAAATGTTTAATTTTGCATTGTAAAATTATGCCCTCCAATCGTAGCTACTCACTAGGCACAGAATAGAAATAGTAGTACCTAGGCGTTGAAATTATGACGGTAATTTAAAAAACCCCCGTCACTAAAAATACCTCGAAAAAGTTGAAAATAAATTGTGTTTGCCTTTCAACTATTGATATACCTAGTAATATTTTGATTCAACGGTTGCCATGTCGGGGACTGTAACTGGTTAAGCACTCCGTTATATTATCGGAACGATTCAAGATCCCCCGACATGGCAACCGTTGAATCAAAATATTACTAGGTACTTATATCAACTTTTATTTTATACTTTTTAAATTGATCTACTAGTCAAGCTCTTTCATTTAATACCCATATTGAGGGTGTTATGAAAAAATATGTATTCCGACATGTTGTGGCGGGGGCCATCTTGGACCGAACGATGCCACAGACAAACATACACACACACACACACACACACACACACACACACACACACACACACACACACACACACACACAGACACGTCACACTTATAACACCCCGTCCTTTTTGCGTCGGGGGTTAAAAAACAACTTTCAGATTTCAGGAACTACTGACCTGATTCCAAGAATTATTTTTGTTTTGAATAGCCCGTTTCCCGAGAAAGGTTAACGTGAAAATGAAGAATATAGCCTTTACCTAAACTCCTTCGCTAAACGTTCTATTCAAAACAAAAAGTTTCTTCCAATTATGTTTTATAATCCCTATTACAAGTTAAGCTTTAGCTAGACGAGTCTATGTTCTTTAGAAAATAGTAAAAAGTACAACATGTTTCGTACATGTTGTACCAAAACCAAATATTAGGTATAGGATATGGGCATAATTTTGGACAAGAAGCTCACTTTCAGCCTTATATTGATCAAATAGTAAAGAGAGCATCTAAAATGTTGAGGTTTGTTATAAGAAATGGCAAAATATTCCGCAAGCTGCATATAAGAATTTTACATTTGCTTGTGAGTTGCTTAAGGTTTAACGCTACTAGCCGAATGCCCCGCAAAGCATTGGCACTTATGGTCCACCCGATCCAAAGCACCGTACTCGATTATAACACACCGATTCCCAGACTGTGTAGGGCCCTACACAGTCTGGGAATCGGTATATAATCGAATCGAATACTGTACGAACTCGTTACATATATTTAATAACAAGCCACGTGAATTCCGTAAACTTGCTTGTGAACTCCTTACTCCTTTCTCATTCTTATTTTTTGCTACTCACTGTCAGAAGACATTATATAAATGAATTGTTTATATTTACATTTACATCTATTATAAAACTTATTTAAAATTGTCATTTATGTGCATATTATAATTATTACTACCCTAGCCATTTCATTCATTTTAATAATAATCAGTTTGAATCAATTTCAATATAAGTAATTGTTTTTAATCTTCTTACTACCTGAATCATAATGAGTACATTTTTGACATCGCGATAATATTGACATCTACCTTATTTTAATCATTAGCAACATATTAACTGCTGAAATAATAAATTAAATTCACTAATTAAAAGTGGTACATTCTGCTCATTTAATTAGTGAATTACGGTGTCGATGTCATCATCAACACCACTCAGTACTCATATATTATGCTTTGTGTTGCATAGTAGGTAAGTTGTACCTACTTACTACACTATTTTCACCGGAAACTTTTGTCAAATATTCGAAATTATTAAATCTGTTTTAGGCGATTGACACACTGCAACGCTCGACGCGGCGTCGTCTGTCGACGCTCGTGGACGCGAGAGAGCTAGTATAGTCCGAGAGATATTAGATTTTTTTGGTAGGTAGGTGTGTGAAGTAATCAAAAATTTTGAGAAAAGTAAAGTAAAGCCGTCCGACCATTAGCTCGATAGCCCAGACTATATTAAGAACGCTAGAGATGAAAAGAAAATGATTAGAAGTGCAAGCTATTTTCGACTTATTGACATGACATAGTAACTATTTCTTTTTCTTATATTCGTGATCAGCGTCATCTATTAACGCGAAAAGAGACGTAACTAAGAAAATGCCATTTAGGTTGAAAGTCACTTGCAGTCTCTGCGTGTTCCGATAACGAGCCAAAACAGTGGTGTCGGCTCCAATACCCGATATTGGGCATCGATATTTGACTTCCTCCGATCTCGGATATTGGATGGATCCGATATTGGATATCGGACATCAGTTGATGTGAAAGCGCTCTAAATTTGCCGTTAAATAGTCATGTTGCATTGCAATAATATTAATTTAAAATTCGTCTCAAATACCTACACAGAAATTTCTAACAGCTCTCGGATTAAAAATCCGTCGAAAAACACGCGCGTGATGGCAGATTTCAGTGTGCCATACCTCGCGTTTTCTGCTTGTACGCGCGTATTCTGCGCCAACGCGCGTGATTGCGTTGTCAGTGTGTGGGACCCCGCGTTTTTCTATACAAAATGGGCGCCGTAGAGGCGACGAGCGCGACGCCGCGTCGACGCAACAACGCTCGACGCCGCGTCGCGCGTCGCAGTGTGCCAATCGCCTTTACATGAAAGTGCTCTACCCAGCCATAAGAAACTACTTTGAATTTCAAAAGCTTTCCAAAATTTATGAGTTCATAATCGCCACCTCCACCCCACTGCCTGATGCCATAAAAGAACTCAGCCTACAAGTTCGCTCTTGGTAACTTGTAGGCATCGCACTTTGAATAAGGGAAGCTAAAATAATTATATTTAACTTTGCTAAGCAATCCAAAATAAATTGATGTCGACCAAACATTTAATCTTAGGTTTCATTATTCGGCAAGTGTTTATTCGATCTGTTTATGGTTAAAGTTACAGGACGCTCAGAGAACAGACTTAGTAAAGACCTTCAACGGTAGACATTCATCTTCTTCATTTAAGCAATATTAAATACAAATCAATTTTTTAAAATGTTTTGAGTGTGAAATATGTCTAGTTTTCATAATCGCCTAGTAGGACTAAGCCACTGAAAATGGTCAACCTGAAAATAGAAAGCACGATAACTTAATCTGATGTTACGGTTTTTTAATATTAATTGTCGATCAACTTTCTGTTTAGTATGAAAAACCCTCGAGAGCTTAACCAGCAAAATGTTGATAAATTGCGCTTAGATATTTTAGGTACATTCCCACCTGAGTGAACCCTGGACGTATAAAATAATCCAAAAGATATATGTACTACCCGTAATCTACATATTTCAGGACAACACAAACATTTGCGTTATAGATATTTGTATTTCATGGATGCCTAAGTACTTTCAATGAATTAATATAGCAATTTGAATAAATAGATGTTTTCTTTATACATTAGAACGCTAACGTTGTTAAATAAAGCTACTACTATGGAAACAATTATTACAAAATATTTCAAGAAAGATAGACATTAAAAATAATATAATAAAACTATAAACAATGTAATGAAAGTACATCAATTTCATTAAAATGGGCACTACATATAAAAAATCGTATTTCTTAATTTTTACCTTGTAAATTTTGACGGTATTCGTCTTCGAATGGTGAAGAATACTTTACGACAGTTAATAATTATGTGGTTTAGAACTTAAACGTCCGCGCTGAGAAAGTGGAGCAGATATGAAAGTACACCTAACAAGACTGAATGCTTTAATGAATATTTCACTTTTCAGAAATAAATTGCCCCCAAATAACAAAAAGTTGGGACATTAACACAAACGCGTAGGTAGGTAACATTTATTCAAATGGCTTGATGACTTTTGTACATGGTAACGTTATATTTTATGAATACCTGACCTGAAACAAATGTAACAAGGGGTAAAAAAACAGTGGCACTCCGGGAGTGCCACTGTTTGTTAATCAAATTACTTATATTTGTTACAATATGAAAACAAACTACACAAGAAAAAAATATGAAAAGTAAGTAGTATTTAGTCAAAACTAAATGCTACAAACTTATTGTTTACGTTTAGGCACGTTGGAATTAAAATAGAGGTTTTATTGGAAATAGTGAGACCGGTGTCAAAAGCGATAATGGTAATAGTGTCACGGGTTCAATAGTTCATTCTCATCTCAAAAAATATGAACATACTTCTTGATCTAATGCGCCTAAAGAAATTTTCTTTTCAATATAACTCAACACAGTGTTTTGTGATTTGATATCCTTTAAAATCTGTCCAAACGGAAAAAAACTCCTAGTTTTCCGGTGTTTGGAAACAATACCACATTGAAGACGAAGAGTTTTTGCTTCATTATTTCTAAATCACACACAAATCGGACTTGATAAAACTATATCCAACCATTATAATTATAATCTGAAGTATATATTTTTTTTATATAAACGCAATTTTATTTTAGAAACGAGGTCGTGATGAAACCCTCCCCATCTTGAAATTCAATTTAACGGTCTCAACTCGTAGCACACTTTTTCTAAATTCTACAAATATCATTTTTCTATTCGAACGGTACTTTCAGGAGCAAAGTTAAATGACGAACAGTTGACGTCGCTTTCCACTTTTTCACAAAGAATGTTTTGCTTGCGACAATTGCTTGGAAAATGGTTTTCAACATTGCTTTTTCCGTTTGAATCTGCACAATGGGCAATAAAAAATGTTAAAATACAGTTATCCTATAACATGTTTTATGTAGTAACATAATTACATGAAAACCATTTAAAGAAGTCATATCGATTACATCTGAAGGTCAAAAATTTCAAGGTAAATGTTCACAAATGACTGAATCAATATATAGTAATATGCTATATATACAATATGGATACGACATATAGGCATTAATTGAAACCATATACTTGGTACCCCCATAGCTTCAAATAGGAAAAATTTGAACAAAATCGGCCCAGTATTAAGGGCAGAAACTAGGGTTTTAATATTATAAAATTTTGAACAACTTTAAACACTCCGTAGAATCGCAGTTATCAATGAACTCTAAATTGCACGAAAATACTACCATTAGGGTTACCATCCGTCCGAGTTTCCCCGGATTTGTAGCCACGTAGCACCCGAGAGCACTATACCCACTCCGACCTGCCCATGTGGTGCATGTGAGACCGTCACCAGGTAGATGTCCCCAATGAGCTTAGAGTAACAGCCGCCGGCCGTCACGGCCACCGTCCGCCTGGAAAATACATACGGCGTGCCGATGTTCCACGTTACCTCCACTTGCCTATTTGGTTCTTCTTTAGCCATGTCCGGCTCCGGTACACTAGTGAACGAGCGAACCTCTTGGGAAAGTGGGGTATGCATGCACGAAATCCCGGATACGATTTCTTATCGTATCTGGTGGTTTTGACTTTTCCGGAGATGACTGGCGTCCGACGTTTTTACAGGCTCGGCAGCCCAACAATAAAACACCCCTGGGGTGGCATACGTCCATAGGCCACGTTAACCACTTTCCATCATGTGTGCCGTATGCTTATCTGCCACCTTAGTAGTATAAAAAAAACTTCTTGTCCTGGTTTACGGATTTTGCAGATGGAAACCCTTATTACTATTAAAATTGCACGATGCGACGTTGCCGTTCTGTGTATTCATTCATTTTTCCATTCATCAATTTCGTAAAAATACGATTGTAATGAGAGAGACATAATACCTCAAAGGGTGCCGCCGGTAGGGTAAATTTCTGATTAACAGCAGTCTGTTACTCGTACAGAGAGAATAATGGTTGTTTTGATTACACATAAAACTTTTTGATTTGATAAGTAGGTACCTACTTATCAATGATTAACTTTGATTACTTACACTTTGTATTTGATTTCTTTATAATTTTTCCATAACAAATTCAATAATTAAGAGTATTAATATCTACGTAATGATGAATTTAAAACTCATAATTTCAGTGTTAATCCCGGTTGCATCCATATCTTGTACTTTGGTGCCTGAGGGCTGCTTTCCTAATCTTTATTTTCATTTGGTTTATCTTGGCTTTTGTGGGAGCGACTACCGGGCTACCCTCCAACTCTGACAGGAAAACTACGCACGATGACATGATAATGAACACCATGAAAATTGACAATAAATACCTTCCAACTATTCATCAATCAGGTTAATAATAAATAAAATATTCTAAAATAAACATATTCAAAGATGGATATTGGTGCCTTTACCTTATTAACCTAGGTACAATTTTATGTTTCGATAATTTCTGGAATGTTGTCAGTAACCGCGACCTCACTGGGGACCGCGTGTCGTTCTTTGATCCTCTCGGTTTATTTTCTCGTTTTAATTTGTTTTTAAAGTGAAATTGACACTAATCTATTCTTTTTGTGTTTGTGAATTGTGTTTATTTTTTGTTTTAACGGTTTTAACGGCCTTAATTTTAACGGTGAAAATGAGTCTAAATACCTACCTAGTCAATTTGTTGTGCGAGTTTTGTTACGTATTCTTTTTTTGAAAAAACAACGAAGTGTATAGTGTAGGTACCTAACGTGTCTCTGAAAGTGACTCGCAGCCGTATTATTGAGGCATTTGATAAATTGAAAGCAAGGTAGGTACCTAACCGAAATCTGTTGAACAGTTAGTTTGGCGATATCATTTTATGTTTTCAAGTTAGTGGCGGGCATTTCTAAAATTTAGATTCACATTTTTAAGCACTGCCGTGAAAAAGTGGTGTTTATAAAGTTAAGTGAACTTTCGTGATAGGTGCCTAATCTTACCTTAGTAGGTAGGTCACGAGCGCGCGTCAGCTGGCGGCACGTTGCCGCTTTGCTGCTGTACCTATCGTAAGTAGTTGTGCAAATTCTAAGCGTGTGTATTTTTGTGAATGAATCAATGACTTATAAAAGTGGTTACATTTTCTACATTTATTTTAATAATTACTTTGTTAGGAAATTTAGTTTTTTTTAAATCTGCGAATTTGAGTTTAAATTTAATTTTGTTTCATTCCTATGGACCAGGACGCTTCACTGTTTCCGTAAATGCCTATATGTCGTATCCATACGTAAAATATGTCGTGAGTTCGAGTCTCACTTGAGCATTTCATTTTTTCCAATGTTTTTCGAACTTAACAGTTAGCATAATAAATGCTATAAAAATTCATTCAAATATGCTTATATTTAAAAATTCCTTACAAAAAAGACTACTTACCTTTATATTATTTTTTCCCTATGTAGAATCAAATTCAAATTATAACGGTTTTAGACCAACCGACTTCGTATCGCCTTTACGTTAGTATATAAAAGTTTATGATATTGCCTAATTTACCACTATTATTTTGTACTATACACAATACACAACATGACGTTGGATTGTGGCATTATTATCTATCTTCCTTGGCGTTGTGGTCACGTCACTGCACATTGTCAATGTAGCCTAATGCGATGATCTGATCGTTAGGTAGATACGCTGTCACCGCATAACGTAGGGGTATGGTTGGTTGGGTACGTAACTGGGTTGGGTAAGATTTGTAACGTAAGGACTAGTTTACTCTAGTTAGATTCTACAGAGTTGAGCATACCTACTATTGTTGAATATTGCAACTTAACTGTCATTCGAATACTTTTAGAATTAAAGAATGCGTGGGCATACATAGTGTACATACCATAGCGTTAGTATATATTAAGTTTATGGTATATACCACAGAACAGAAAGGTATACACGATCTTATAAATTATGTAGTCGAATTTCACCTTGAGTTGGTACTATTTCAGTGGCATCCCGATATAATACAACACAATAAACTTATTCTCAAGAATAGTATTCATTGAATGCACTTTGCGCATTCAATGAATACTAGAAATGAACAGTAAGTAGATACTCGCCGCTTCCACAAAGTACACAACTCCTTTGTGGAACTCGCTGTTCTATTCTTCAATAAATCTCCATGAACTTTCATCTTGTGCAAAGAGTATTCGTAAAACCAACTATTTTCATGTCATAATTTCCTTATTTCCTTTTTCAACGTATTCGAGTGGTATTGTACTAAAAATACGGTTATCAAAACGATATACTTAATTATATTATCGTAAATTTCGATAAAAGTAGTTTCATTCCTCTCACAGTCTTTTATCTGCATAAATTTACTACATTATTTTTTTTTAATTATGTAAAAATATAGCATTACCGTACTGATAATTTGATTTGTTGGTGTATGTACAATAAAGAATTATTTATCTATCTGACTAGCTATCGATTTAACATACTGCCTTACTACACGTTAGCTATGGACTTTCCAAAACAACCAAATATAAAAGAACAAAACACAAAACAAAAACAATTATGTATCTAAAAGAATATTAGTAGAGGTGGGTGACATCCACCAATGAGATTTATTTTTAAAATATCGAGCAAAAATGATTTGTCTGGAATCTAGAATGCAGATAAACATGAAGAAACACCCAGACCAATGCAAATAGCTATATTCATCCATACAAATATTTGCACTGAGCGGGGATCGAACCCGCGCTTCCTGCGTAGCAGTCGCGTTCACTACCACCACGCCACAGAGACTGTCAAAGATATCTGATGATTTTTTAAATGCGGGCCCTCTGACTAGGCAAGGTGATCAGACCCTGCCTGATGCCTATAAGTCCCAGAAAGCTGTTAAGTAGGCATTTACATTTTGTTTTGCATAGGAAGTGAAATCTCGGGTAGAAGATATATTTAACAAAATGGACTTTAATTCGTATTAAACAATATTATCTACTGTTGTGGGTCTAAAGCAAGTTTGTCTATATACATTTATCATTCCTGTAACAATACTGCTGTATGTGCCTACTTGTTTATACAACAGTGCATAAAAAGTACTAACATTACATCTTTCTTAATTTGTTATTCCTGAGACACAATAATAACACTTCCTTCAAAGTAACACATTGTAATAGAGTCCATGTAATCACATCTGTAAATCCCCGAGGGCTATTAGCACCCACGTTTCGTCAATTGTGATTTTCGGTCCCATGACGTAAAAGGGGCCAGCCTGTTGCCGTCTAGCGGGCCCTTTGTCTTGCGGGCTGTATGTTTACTGTCAGATGGAGAAAAGCCCTATCTCTTAGTCGTCTTTTACGATACCCACAAGAAAAGTTGGGGTAGAATAGATCCACCTGGAACCCCAAACGGCATTGTACTAAAGTGACGGACAGAAAATAGTTTTTCGCCTTGACATTATATCCCTATAAAATAAGAATTGTTCACTGCTTTGATAATAATGTATTGAAAAAGGGGCACGTTAAGAGCTCTTGAAACCAGCGAGCTTACATGAAAGGCTTAATGACAGTAGAGGAAGCTCGTCAAGTACATCAGAACAGAAGCATATAATGGGCTCCTCTCCTACCTAGGTCACAAGGATAAATGCTTAAGTAATGTATGTATATTTACTGACTACGGTTTGGTACAGTAATGAATTGATCAAGATTTATCTCAATTGAGACAGTAAATAAAAAAAGAAAATAGAAGGCAACAAATCCTGTTCCTAAGACAACACAGCATAAGGCTTTTACAGGACTGATATGAATACCGAACATACCCGATCTTAAAAAACGAGTGGTGAAAACAATTCAGTGCATGACGTTGGTTTCGGGGAATACTAAGTAAATTCTGCACTGTCGACATTGGTTAGTAATTAAAAAAATAGTTTGCTTTTGATTCAGAGTTATCACTTCCACTAAAAAATCCCAGATGCACGCCAATATATTGTGCACGAGCATTTACTAAAGTTGGCACTGAATCAATCCTACGATGAAAACACCAGAAAGTATAACGGTTCATAGAGGGTATTCTCTCGTTTTCCATAAATTCATTTGCACTAATATTGTTTGCCATAATCATCCTCGATCATAATATTTACTTGCACTATTATCATTTATACTAATAACGTTTACCATAACAACTCAACAGTCATAACTTTTATTTGCCATAAACTGACTTTCTATAACAACATATATCATAATAATTAGTTTCCATAAGTAACATCTCATAATCGACTCTTGACATAATCAAAATTTGATATAAATATGAAAATAATACATAATATTGTTAGGTCGAAATTAATTATCGTTAACACCCCGACTCAGTGCAATCCGATTCGGATAGGTTAGGTTGGAAGACTAAGGGGGGAGCTCCGCTTCGCTTCGCTCCCGCCTTAGTCTTTTTTTAAACCACTCAGAAGTAGGAGCCCCTCCAAGCGGGGCTCCGTCGAGCTTTTCGGTCCGTAAACATTTAATTTAATGCCACCTTTTGTAGTTTTAAACACTTCACAACTTTCACTCTCGATAAGAATAATAGTGAATTGACGACTAATGTTAATAAGGACTGTCTATTTATGTGAGACTTATTTTATTTTACCCTCATACTATTAATTTAAGTGTGATTATGTTAATAGCAAAAAATATATTGACTTACTCATTAACATAAAAATTGCAGGCGCTTGTACTAAATTATCTTTATTTACATTATGGTAAATAAAAGTTATGGAAAATGGCATTATTGAAAACGAAAATTATAGCAAATACATTTATGGATTTAAATTATTATGACACTTGATCGATTAGGACCAATGAAATTAGTGAAAGTCAATTTGTGTCATTTAACGATTATGGCAACTAAAGCGTTATTTCTAATGAAATTATGGCAGATACCAGTATGGCATATGAAATTATGGCATTTTAAATTATGGCAAACAATAGTAAACCTTCATAGAAATGTCGTTTTCCGAGAAAAAGCAGTGCCAAAGTCTACAGTGAATATCCCCGATCCCTGCGCGTATGACCGATCCTCAATAAACGGAAAATATACATTCATCGTACAACTTCATAAAACTCGTCTAATAGGGTCAATCGAATCAAATAAAAAAAATATGTTTCCCGGCACATACGTTGTTATAACTTCCATATATTGAGACAAACTCCAGTAAGTGAATACCCCAGAATACTTAATAAATCCCTTTAACTATATACCTACTTAAGAAATCTTTTAAAAGGTTTCCAATTTTATGCTTATTTTCGGGCGGTTTATTTTCTTTGATGAGTAATTTTTGTTATTATAGAAACTGTTTCCAATTTGTCATGTTACGCAGTGAATTTACTATTGTGCTAATATTACCTATTTAAAAAAAACATTCTTTATTTAAATGAATGTGCTAACGGGTCTAGAGTTGTACTGCATTTTCCTTACAGCCTCCTAGACAACTGACAATTCGTTGGCCGGCGTAGCGTAGAATAGAATGGTATTGGATTTGTCATTCGTCGACAACCGTCATATACGTCAAATCCCATACATTTGTCATTCTATACCACGATACACCGGCCAACGAATTTCCACTTGTCTAGAAAAGCGTCTTACCTACTGTCTAAATTCAGTCAGTAATTCTCATGAATATCCTCTGTGGATGTGGAGCAAATTTTCGGGCGATCGGTTCTATAGAGCATCGGATCCGAAGATGGTACGCGACACTGCTTCGGTTTGAAGGGATTGGAAGGGTCCTAGGTCTCAATCAAAACAATATGCGGACGCCAAGCTCCAAGGTGCAAACTTTAAAAGAACTGGGAAATCGCTATGACAATGATATTGAGATCACCAAACTCGGTCTAACTCTTTGGAATATTTTTGTCCTAACAGAATTATTGGTAAAATTAGTTAGAATAATCCCATTTTCTTGGCACAATGGAGAATGCGACTAGGTGTGCAAAATCAGTTGGAAGTTTGGTACATCGAGCTTTTATATATTTAAATACACTTGTTACGAATTTACAGGCATTCAAAGTTTTGAAATATCGAGGCCCGCGTGAACGCGTGTGTCGTAGTATTATTATTTAGCACAGTCAGCTTTAGTTGACGCTGCCTCGCATTTCACTAAAAAGCTCAGAAACTACTAGTTCGATTTGAAAAAAATGATTTATTTTGAATAGATCGTTTAGCGAGGAGGTAATAGGTATTCTTCATTTTCACGTTAGTGGCCTACAACCTCGATAAACGGGGGAATGAAAACTAATTGATATATTACATCTGAAAGAATTATTTCAAATTCAGATGTATTTTTTATTTTCAACACAGAATACAAGCTAAAATTCAGAATTTGTGAACATGATCTATTGAGCATATTTATTGCCATCCTTCTGGATGCAGAAACGTGCGGAACTTGAGGAGATGCGGATTATTTCGTATCTAATTATATTTGTCATCCACTTAATCTAGTTACATAAATACGCGGGACATCGATATGCCCTGTGTTATAGATAGCCAGCGGGTCATGCACTTAGTACAGTTGTAATAGTTAAATACATAGATACAATTTATTGTATACCAAAAATAGGATACATATGAAGGACAGTACGTGGTAGTAAGTTGTACAATGGGCGGTCATTATGGCGATCTGCGATTTCATACCATGTGGTTCTTCTTCTTCTTCTCCGTGTCAGTGGCAACAATTTAAATATTTAGATGCGCCCGGCCCAAAACTCAGTGTTGACCGCACCTTTCATAGCTTCATGTGGTTATTCGACGCCATATAGTGGCAGAAGATAGACAGACAAACTAGTAGGAACTTAGTGATAGCGATAGAATCGTTTTTAGTCAGGCGATATACGGAACACGTTCAGATACCAGGTTGTAGCGTGCACTTCTCTAGACGTCGGTGCATCATTGATGGAATCGCTGCCAAGCGCGATAGCCGCTAACGAGATGCAGTAGGTATTCATAAAGTCACTAATGTTAAATGTAGCATACGGGTTTTGTCTGGTCAATAACAAATACGCACCAGAAGTGTGTAATTTATACAAAATTGGCCTCAGCTACATAGAGCAGTTGTGATGCCATGTAATACTGAAGCAAAAGTTTCTATCAATCTTTTAAACAAAATATTATTAAAGCGAAGACAATACATAAACTATAATAATATCACAAAAAGAAACCACTAAATTATATACCTGGATAAACGTATTGCTCCCATTACGTTAATAATATAGTTCCTTTTGTCGCAGGCGAAGACAGCGATACTCCAGATACCGATGGCAAATTATCTTCCGAGAATTCGCCATTACGGCAGCGAAGAGGCGGTATATTAAAAGGTGGAAGACTATGGAAGTCGATAGACACAGAAAAAGATACCATAGAACAGGTGATTGCTTTAATCTCTTGTTTGTAAAAGTTGTAGGAAGTTAAAAATAAAAATACTATTTGAATGTGAAAAATATTTTCTTCTACAATTTAAGAAGTGTTAACTTTGCTGGAATACTTTTCAATTGAAGCTCAAAGCTCAATCCTTACATTCAATCTTGCAGTACCGTAAGAAATATTAGATGCAGCAGTATTAGAGAGAATATTATGGCTTTAGAGTAAGTTTCGTGAAGCCGTTTTTAATAGAAACGTTTAGTCAAGTAACAAGGGTAATTCAATTATGAACTTAATTACTTAGGTATATAAACATAATTATATATGATTTATTGGTACGATAGATTGATGACCAGCGATCCACGACCACAGCTAGTGATGAAGATGGATCCATCACTCCTCGTTCAGTGCGATTTTTGGAAAGGCCAAAAGATTCAGAGGAAGAAACTCCAACGAAGAAAGAAACACCAGAACCAGCCCAAAACTCAGATGCTCACATTGATACCCTACCTCAAAAGGAGTTCAACACGAGTGCGACCCACAGGTATAAAATTCCAAAATGAGTTTCATTTTTTTTTAGTTTCAACGTTAGATGTTTTAGCAGCAGAACTCAAATTGTAGAATTGAAATAAAATTGCAGTTACTATAACAATATTTTGCGTAATGGGATTGAACTTTAGAAAGATAAAAAATAGAGATAGAATTAAAGTCGTTGCAGAGCAAAATCTAGACAAGCAAATACGTAAAAGTGTTAAGAACTTCAGTGAAGCAAAGTGACGTATGTTCGCGTCGGACTCAGCGGGTGTACTGTCTGCCCTTGTCTAGTATGGTACCTGAGGAGACACGGGGGTGGGGTGCGAAACACGCGGTCGGAATGCGGCTGACAGGTGCATCGAGTAGCTACGTTTGGCTCGTAGAGGCTGCATTCTGGAATAAAAATTTATAACTAGTTTGCGGGTTTTTTAGAATGGTGGAAAACCTGCTTGGTTACGTATGTGAGGAATTCATGTTTTATTCATCATAATTCATATTAGATAACTTTTTTACCGGAACAAATTTCCTAAGTTATTTAAAACAAAGGCAGGATCTGACGATAGCTTTATTTTTTTTCTATAATAATGTTGAATATTTTAAATTTATATGGACAATGTTCTAATTTCATTGCGAAAATTATTATAGAATCTAATACATCACTTCTGTTGAATGTAAACTCGTCTTTCGTCAAAATGTTGAAAAATCTATAAGATATCGGAATAAATCTTATAAAATGTACAAGAATTTAGTGTAACCAAAACAACGTTTAAATTCAAATTCAAATGCATTTATTTCTTGTAAATATGGGTGCCTCACTAGCTTAACCCTGGACATGGATGGTTTTATGGATTTTGGCAACAAATTCATCAATCCAACAAAATCTCTCTCAATTTGCTCTAAGGAAGATTACCTTATAAGCATCGAACATATTTTTACAAAACACAAATGCTTAACAATCGTTTGTGGAACTCGATCAATTGTCAGGGTTATCAGTTTATTTTCGTAAGTATAATAGTAGGTGGTAGGCACAAGGGTATTACAATAAAAATGATATCTTCGTAATATTAATAACAATATAAATTATCAAATAACACAATGAATGAATCACCCCAAAGCTACTTTATCCTTGAGTAGTTGGGCTATATTTATTATCAGAAAAAAATTATTACTACAAAAACTTTAGAGCGCCTTCACACTAGCGTTTATCCAGCGTAGGCGTTCGATGAACGAACGCGCAGCGCAGACACCGCGACAACGCAACGCACGCGTCGCGTTGTCGCGGCGTCTCTGCTGGAACATACGAGTACGCTGCACGGGCGTCACGCGAGCGCGACTTGTGCGCCGCGCTACTGCGGCGTTCAATTAACTGCAGAGGAAACGTTTCGACAACACCACGCGTGCGTTGCGTTGTCGAGGCGTCTGCGCTGCGCTTACGTTCATCAAACGCCTATGCTGGATAAACGCTAGTGTGAAGGCAGCCTAATGATGTAACCCGAGGATGTAAATTTAAAGATGAAACAGGCCGTTAGTAAAGAATAATCAGGGAGAGAGCAAACAAAGCCTTATAGCACAAGGAAAATTCCAAAAAAGAAAATATGTAAAACCACATTCTAACACCCTTGATGTTAAAAGTCGAAATACAACCTCGGTGAAGAATGCCTTCGCTAAACCTCGCCAGTAATTGGAGTCACCCAAAGTAGCAGCAGTTAATATAAACATGAACGTTGTGCGTGCCGTAATCAACGGTTGGCTCTAGAGTATGGGCCATGCTGAATACAAATATCAATATCAAATCAGGGAGGTCAATGTAAATAACTTTCATTAAATTATAATCTACATTCAACTTGCATTCAACTACTTTTGCTTTTACATAATAAATTCTGTTTTTGAGTGTCTTTACGTAATTCAGGTACTAAGTAACGATGTGCTTAATTTAATAAACCTACTTACAACTAATTATGAACTAATGAAATATGCATAAAGTTATTAAACAAATACAATTGTACGGTACGTCTTCAAAACCTAAAAAGTGAAACACTGTAGGTATAAATAATGCGATTACGACGTTCTTTTTTTATGTTGACGCAGGGAGTTGACGGGTGGATTTCAAATAAAAAAAGAATTGAAAATCTGATAATATAATAATGGCGTAGTTATGCCCGAACATCCAAAATACGCCCCCTCGTTATAAGAACGCGGTTAAATAACACCAAGGTTACATAATTTATTCATTAGGATGTTTGTGACAAAATTCATGATCCGCTATGTACATTGTGAGAAACGTAGCAGGCTACGTGAGATGAGGCATTAAAGACGGATCAAAAGAATACTTCCGTTTGTTGGGCCTTCACAGGAGATGATCGAAGAAAAACTGCGTCTCTCATATTTAAAATACACTTAAGTACGTACAAAATACCAAAAAAATTTTCGGAGGGGCTTACCTTTAGACGAGGTTTCCCGTTTCGATCGACCAAAATAGTCCAACCCTGTAAGGATCGACTTTTAACTAGCAAACCCGATCACTACAATATTTACTGTATAAGTAATAGGAACTTATTATAATTTTGAGGGAAAAGTAAATTTTTATAAAAAATCCAGCTGACTCTTATATATTCTTACAAACTGCTTGATGGTTACAAACCACACTTCTATCTCAAAAAGTTTATTATCTACATATACATAATGGTACAGAAATAGAATTGATGTGAGTTCGGTTAAAAATATGAATTAAGACTTAACCACTAAACTATACACCGTATAGGTACCTACATAATACATACTGATGATACCTCGGATATCATCATATCCGAGGTATCATCAGTATATATTATCTAGATTAGTACATAAATTAATCGACAACTACTGCCATCACAGTAGTTGTCGATTAATTTCACTAATCAACTGTATTCATTCACTTCACGTTAATAATTATTAGTAGTAATTAACACTTTATTACCATATTGACGTATATCAAACACATTTTCCCTGCAGGCTTGAAACACCACTAATTTTAACAATTCACGCACCGAAATCAAATTCAGCGGTTCAACAACTGTTCAATAGCGGCCGTCCCCCGCCACCAGCCATCGAACCACAGTTAGTCACTTCTGAAACACTGAGGTATGACTTTCTAATTGTTGGTAAAACTAGCAAAAATATTTTATTCTACCGCTACTATTTTCATTGCGCTGGGAAAAAATAAACAAGTCGCAATTTTTTATTATATTACATCGCTATTGATTTTATTTGTTCCAATTAGTTGTTCAAACAAGTTGTTCGTCCTATGAAGGTGGTACAGATGAAATCAATACCATTTTAATTGAAGAGCCTGGTGTATGAAGACCAGTATTACTATTCTGCTGAACATTATCTATAACTTGTACTATTTTGCGTAGAGCCTGGGATGCAGGAGTACGTCCAAAGACCGAAGAGGCGGCAGTGCGCCGCGTAGCCGAAAGGAATGCGCTACGATGTTCTTTGCTACGCAGTGAGGCTAAGAAAAAACAACAGCCCAAGGTATGTTTAGTTGTAAATACCTGGACAATATGATTGGATTGCCAATATCGTGCAAGTGGAAAGATTTGAATGAATTTTTATAGCATTTATTATGCTAACTTTAAAATTTGAATACATTGGGAATGTATTCGAAGTGGAAAGATGTTTTTCCACCTATTCAAATGCAAAAGAAGACTGTTGTTTACGCTAAGTTTATTAAACCTTTTAGCTACGTACGTACAATATTCGAATAGTTACAATTTCATTCTATAAATTTATTTATTATATTCAGACCATTTTCTAACTAAAATAGTATTTTTATATTGCTATGTATAAGCTATTCAATTTAAGGATTTTCTCGCGCCTCCTATTATTATTGTGAAATTATATGGTTAAAACATTCAAATTCTGTTTAAGTAGGTTTTTGTGCCATCAAAGTAACCTAAGAGTAACATATCATTATTCATTAGAAATTCGGTGGATGGGATGTGGCACTTGGAGAAAATTATTATAATAACACTAGGTGATGCTTGCGGCTCTAACCACATAGAATTTTGATCCTGTTCTGGTTCTAATCATAGCCGATACCTATGGGAATTTGTTCCAGGGATGAAGGTAGGCTATGTGGTGTACCTCGTTGTTGTACTCACAGAACAGAAAAAGTTGTACCAGGCTGTAGTTTATCCCAGTAGCAACTTACAGCTAGATTTCTCCAAATGTTTAAAGGTCTCCTAAAAATCTTCGGAGTCTTTTCGCTATCAAGGGTATCCTCCAAATAATAACATATAGCTACTTGCCCGATGAAAAACTGCGTCGCTGGGACTTGCTAATTTGTGCGCTTGCTAAATTGAACATAAGTGGAGCTGGAAACAGTCTAATTTTGGTAAGCATATTTTGCAATTGCTTACCCCCTGTAACGATATATTATGTAAAGTTGTAAGTATCAATAAAAATAATATTTTAGAATTACCTAACACTTGAACAATAAAAAAACAATCTATTATTCTATAAAAAAAACAACAAAATATTCTACATAAATGACATTTCTGGTTTAGAATTGGAACGAAGCCAACTAATTTCATTACTCGCTTTCATCCAGATTGCATTCATCAATCAGCAAAATTGTTCCTGTGTTGGAAGCAGTAATTTTCTGTCTGAAAACACTAAACACAGTGAACACATCTGTATGATAGCTTTTTTAATTACTACTTGTGCTAATCATGATCATTGGTGATAACTCAATTCATAATGTGCTCTTTATTTTGATGATATTTCAGCGTCATTATCTCAGCGTTTTGCTGATTGCATCCTCCTCCTCCATCCATCCATCCATCCTCCATCCATCCTCAAACCTCCACCTGGGAACCTTACGGATTTTCCTCCTCTACTTCGCAAGGTATTGGGTATCCCTGGCAGTGAGACTATTGGCACGTATGTTACCTTCTACAACGTCAAGGCGGCATTCCATGAGTCAACGTCTCCTATAGGGACCCTGCGACGGCGTCAAGGCCAGATATTTGTTATCCATCACGTGGCCTGGGTTAGCCACAACCAGCGAAGACGACTCTCCTGCATTTTATATGTGATTTCGAGTACACGAAGACTACGCAGATGCAGGAGTTTCTCACGCTGACTCTAATGCTAACCGCAGCATGTTCATCTCCCTGACATGCAGGTACGACTTGTGTCGCCGTGTACAAAACAGACTTATTATTGGTTTTACTGACCTGACCTTCACCCTAATTTTGGAATCACAAAGGAAACGATTCATTTGACACCACTTTCTCATACTTGGTTCTTTACCGTGTACTCTTCGCACTACTACTTCTCCAGAAGTTGCCGGTGGCACTAGTTCTTGTTTTTTCAAAAGAGATTCAGATCAACAATTTGCTGCTAGTAGAGAAAAGACCGCCACCTTTCCTTTGACGCAACTTCTTCGTACAATAGACTGCCCCCAGGATCTTTTAAACAGCTGCACTTTGGAAATATTTTAAATAAAGCAATTACTAACCTAGTATGTTTCTTATCCCAAAAATGTATGATCCTAAGAGAATGCTGAACACAATTAATTTAAATACGTACTTAGAAATAACATTACATGTAATATATTCATGCAGGTATATCGTTGAAAGAGTGAGCCGAGGTGTTGTTGCACAAATATAATTACCAACCTCTCGGAAGAGTTAACCTTAGTGAGAGTATTGCGAACAACTGGGCACATTTTGATGAGTTGTATAGTTACTGTCAGAAGTAGAAATGCCTTGTACGAGTATTAGTCGTATTGTATTTTCATTCATTTTATAGAGCGTTCCAAGCATTCCGTACAAAATTGGATCCCGGAACGAACTTATGCTAAATACATATAAACTAAAATATTATTTTGAATAATATGCACGCGCTGTCTTGGAAGTTTCATTATTGTACAAGGCGTTACAGGCCACTCGCCAGACTGGGCCAGACTATGTGGTATTTCAACTTGATGCCTCCACGCATTACTGAGAAAAAGGAAGTGATCCTATAAGAGTTCCATTTTTTCCGTTTGATGTACGGAACCTTATAAAATAAAAAAGATCTCTTGGTTACTACAACTACTACTCTGTGCTGATAAAGCATAAGTATCAGCAGCCCCAAAAAAGATCTCTTGGTTACTACAACTACTACTCTGTGCTGATAAAGCATAAGTATCAGCAGCCCCAAAAAAGATCTCTTGGTTACTACAACTACTACTCTGTGCTGATAAAGCATAAGTATCAGCAGCCCCAAAAAAGATCTCTTGGTTACTACAACTACTACTCTGTGCTGATAAAGCATAAGTATCGGCAGCCCCAAAAAAGATCTCTTGGTTACTACAACTACTACTCTGTGCTGATAAAGCATAAGTATCAGCAGCCCCAAAAAAGATCTCTTGGTTACTACAACTACTACTCTGTGCTGATAAAGCATAAGTATCAGCAGCCCCAAAAAAGATCTCTTGGTTACTACAACTACTACTCTGTGCTGATAAAGCATAAGTATCAGCAGCCCCAAAAAAGATCTCTTGGTTACTACAACTACTACTCTGTGCTGATAAAGCATAAGTATCAGCAGCCCCAAAAAAGATCTCTTGGTTACTACAACTACTACTCTGTGCTGATAAAGCATAAGTATCAGCAGCCCCAAAAAAGATCTCTTGGTTACTACAACTACTACTCTGTGCTGATAAAGCATACGTATCAGCAACCCCAAAAAAGATCTCTTGGTTACTACAACTACTACTCTGTGCTGATAAAGCATAAGTATCAGCAGCCCCAAAAAAGATCTCTTGGTTACTACAACTACTACTCTGTGCTGATAAAGCATAAGTATCAGCAGCCCCAAAAAAGATCTCTTGGTTACTACAACTACTACTCTGTGCTGATAAAGCATAAGTATCAGCAGCCCCAAAAAAGATCTCTTGGTTACTACAACTACTACTCTGTGCTGATAAAGCATAAGTATCAGCAGCCCCAAAAAAGATCTCTTGGTTACTACAACTACTACTCTGTGCTGATAAAGCATAAGTATCAGCAGCCCCAAAAAAGATCTCTTGGTTACTACAACTACTACTCTGTGCTGATTAAGCATAAGTATCAGCAGCCCCAAAAAAGCGTGAATTAACACATGGCGTTGGTTACCTCGCTGACAGTCTGTTTGGAATATTGCACGAACATGTTGCTACAAAATAGCAAAATGACTATAAAGGAGCTTGTGAATACAGCTACAAATAAATACGGTGTCGATAAAACGGGAAGTTGCAATAATTTTCAGCTGCCATATCCATCTGCTCAATTTTCACGTACCTATATTCCTGGAAATGCTGGCCTAACGTGTACCAATTACTCTTGTATATTTAATATACCTAAAGGCTGATCCTCTATGGCGTGGTGATAGTGAACGCGCCCGCTATGCAGGAGGTTCAGTTAAATCCCCGCTTAGTGCAAGTATTTGTATACATGAATATGGGTATTCGCATTGGTCTGATCGTGCTCCCAACGCACGTTAAGTCCCGGTTGTCATACGAACATGTGGTGGTCGTTACGGGTAGCTGAAGTTTTAAAAGTCCAACAACTGGTCTAACTGCAATGCTTCTATATCACCTTTGGGTTGTGGAGGTCAGATGGTAACAAACAAAAACAATGAGAGAGCTCCTTGTCCTTGAACCGTAAAAGGATCGTTTTGTGCTGAGCATATAGGCGTAATTGCGTGGGTAAAGAAATTTATATAAAATTTCATTTTGTCTTTACAATTCAATTATTTGCTTGCAGTACCTATTGTAAATTATTTCGTAATAGCCTTCCTTTCAAATATCACATTGCTATCGGATCGTGGGCGTCTGTCTGCAACGTCAAATTGACAAGCTCTGTTACTGAACATGAAAAGGCCATGTCCCCGTTTACAGAGCACCTATACCCCGTCCATCATATTATTGTATTTTAGACAGATGAAAGTAGTGATTGCAAGAAAATTTAAAATATCGACAAAGTTAAAAACCTCGATAAAAAAAATCGATACCTATATGAAAATATTATGATAAATGTTATAAATGATTTCATGTGGAACTATAATCTATTATCTTTCTAAACATAATAATAAAGTAGTACTTAGATATTTCGTGTCTGTGCAGTTTACAAATGTAATAGAAAACGATTGTGGGCTATAACGCATACGCTAATCTGCAAAACAAAACAACTGATTTCTAGAAGAATATTCTAACATGCTGATTTCCTGGTATTTATTGAAGAGTTCCGTGGCCTGTCTCTGAAATCCATCATCAGATCTTTATGAAATTTAAATGGGACCATTTTGGAATAAACCTCTTTCAAACAAAAAAAGAATTTTGACAATCCGTCTACAAATGACGGAGTTACAAAAAACATTTTTCCGTAAAAATCATACAAACATAAATAATTATAAACACACATTGCTTAGAAATCGGTTAAAAATCGCCAGTTATGTAATATTTAAAAAAAAAAATTTCTGTAGTCGATATCAATTGTGACATTTTCAAGTTATTATTATAATAAAATCACAGTCGATTGACTAACTACATCCCTAAAATTGCTTTCTGGCTGACGTGACGATGTCAATGAAGAATGACGTATTGGCGCCTAATTTTTGTCAGGATTTTCAGGTATTGACGCTAGAACAAAGTTATACCGACCACTGTCAGTGAGCTGTCTAAAATACAATAATATAATGGACGGAGTATAATGAACGAGCTCTAATTCTATATAATTAAACTGCTAAGTGATCTGTGTTTCGCAGAGTAAAACGAGGGTGCGTAGATACAAGTTAATTCTTTTTGCTTTAAAAAAAATGTTTACATTTTCTTTCGAGAGCCTACCATCTTTTTGAAAGACGCGCGGGTAACGTCTCCTATGACAGAACAAGTCCAAAAACAATTATGGGGACAATTACGGGTCACTGTCTCCTCAACAAGCATTTATATACCATGGGTGTCACGGACAGGCCCTTTGCAGGGTGTATTTCGGTGCCGAGGAAACAGCCACCCATGTAATACTTAATTGCGATGCAGTGGCCGATCAACGATCCCAAATCCTCGGCACAGTGGGTCCGCGGTTTTCCCAAGCGACTACAATATGGGGTTCTTCAAGAAGGGCATTGGAAGGTTTCTTCAGGGTAGGCAGCACGAGTGTAACGCCCCTGGTGTTGCATACGTCCATAGGCCGCGGTAACCACTTCCCATCATGTGGGCCGTGTTCTTGTCTGCCACCTAAGTGGTATAAAAAAAAACTTCTACTCTTCTGGGTGCAGCTAGACTGGCTACTCTAGCCAGTACTCTTCACACACAATGGCCCCAGAAAAGAGGCTATGTGCGGGCAAGACTCCCTACTCTCTCTCACCGCACTAAAACAACTTTACCGTCGGAAGCACTATACTCTCGTCGACTAATCACCCAAGAGCTGACCCTCACAGGTGTGGTAGCAAACTACCTAATCTCATCACTTCGCGAAAGGCTCTACAGCCGACCTATCCATCTGCGACCACGCTAGGACGGCATAAATTGCAAAAATGCCCGTACACGCCACCTGCTTTGCCGGCGTTGAATGGGGTCAGCGAGGCTGTCTGCCTTTCTGGCCCCATCGCCGCTGCCTCCTTCCGCGAAATAACTTCCTAGCAAAACGATGCGATGCCACGAGGTCTCGGCGCTACCTCCTCCTGGCGAATGAGTACAGATACTTTCCGAAGCAACTGTGCTCGGAAAGCATCTGAGTCAGCCGGAAGGAAAGGGTGCCGTGCTGTCCCTCCGTCCATACTACTATGACCGCGCCGTCACAGTGCGATGACCAGCACTCGGAGCCTCCAGCTGGAACTACCATTCAGCCATAATAGCTTGACGGGCGGGGTCAAGCGATCAAGCCGCTGCCAACCGGCTACCACCGCCGCAGACCTCCTTCCTAGAATAAACAGCCAATATGTGTTTGATATCGCCTGTTTATTATAGGAATAACCTTTAATCGCGTTTGGTTGAACCGGCCTTTAATCGAATTATATAGCCCGGGTGAACAAGAAAAATTACGTTCGTTTTCATTCACTTCTGTTTACATTGTATGTACCTAATTCATCTCAACAACATCGATTGAATCATTTTTATCTCTACTTACTAAAAACCTTATAAGTTACCCGAAAACTATTATCCTCATAGTGATTTTCCAGTTGAACTTTGTGCCCGGAATCCAGAACAATCCCAAAAATTTCATTGAGTATAGAATAATATAATAAAAATACGTTACGTATTTTTATTGTGTAGGACTTAGTACTAGTAAAATACGTATTTATTCCCTTAAAATAATGATTCCGTTTAAAACAATATCAAATAATTATCTTAAACACTCTATATTTTAAAGCCTTTCTAACTTGTTGTTGATATTCCTTATATAAAACGGAACTTTTACTTACATTTACGGAGTCAAGGGTGAATTCATGAGATACAAATAATGCTTCTCATCGCCAAACGCTTCTTTGAAGTTAAAGTTCCGAGAACTCTCCTCGCTTTATATACACTGAAATACCACGGTTTTCTAACTCTATTAAATAATATGGGGGCGGCCTTACCTTATGGTAAGGGGCAAGCTGCGCCCCCGGGCCCCGCCATTGCCCCGGTGTCTCCAGCCGGAGCTGCTCGGAGGAGTCGTTGGCTCCCTGTTCCCAGCGCGGGCGGTGGAACATATTCCACCGCAGATGACTCCGCCACCTAGGTCGCCTATGGCGCCCAACGTGGATGACGACGACGTGCCCGAGGTCACTTGGGTAGAGCTAGAGCTGGCGGTGTTAAGGCTTAAGGCCAAGAACACCGCCCCGGGACCAGACGGCATTCCAGGCCGAGCGTGGGTCCTAGCTCTAGGCGAAGAAGACGCTCTCGAGCCCCGATTGAGAGGGTTTCTCAGCGCATGTTTGGAGCGAGGCCAGTTTCCGAAGATGTGGAAGACGGGGAAACTAGTCCTCATCCGAAAGGCGGGGCGCCCGGCGGACTCACCGTCCGCCTACAGGCCCATAGTGTTGCTCGACGAGGTGTGCAAGCTCTTCGAAAGAGTGATTGCAAAGCGCCTCGTCGAGCACCTATCCAGGGTGGGGCCTGACCTGGCGGATGGCCAGTATGGCTTCCGCCGGAGGCGCTCCACCGTGGATGCCATCATGCGCGTGAGGACTCTGGCGAAGGACGCCGTCACTCGGGGTGAGGTGGTGTTGGCGGTGTCACTGGACATTGCCAACGCCTTTAACACCCTGCCCTGGAGCTGCATTAGGGAGGCGCTCGTGTATCACGAAGTGCCTCTCTACCTTCGCCGCATAGTCGGGGCGTATTTATCGGAGAGAGCAGTCGTCTACCCAAGTGCGACCGGGCTCGGTCCGCGAGAGATGTCGTGCGGTGTTCCGCAGGGATCGGTCCTGGGACCGCTACTGTGGAACATCGGTTACGACTGTGTGCTTCGCGATGAGCTCGCGGACGGTGCCGCCGTCACGTGTTATGCGGACGACACGCTAGTGACGGCGCGCGGGGCTACATACCGCGAAGCGACCCTGAAGGCCACGACCGCGGTTGCCCAAGTCGTGGAGCGGATCCGGCGGCTGGGTCTCGAGGTGGCTCTGCATAAAACCGAGGCCATGTTCTTTCATGGGCCTCGGCGCGTGCCACCGGAGGATTCCAGCCTCATAGTGGGAGACATTTCCATCGGCATCAAGCCACAGATGAAATATCTGGGGCTCGTGCTTGACGGCCGGTGGAACTTCGGGGAGCATCTCCGAAGACTGGCCCCTAAATTGAAGGACACAGCTGCCGCTTTGGGGCGGCTGCTGCCCAACATGAGGGGGCCGGATGACTCCTGCAGGAGACTCTACGCGGGAGTCGTGCGGTCCATGGCCCTATATGGGTGCCCAATATGGGCGGACACCCTGACGGTCCACAATGCGCGTCTGCTGCGTGCGCCGCAGCGTGCAATGGCCAACATGCTATATCGGTATCGAAAGGAGGCGCGGGAGCAGGGACGGGAACCCAAGCCTGATGAAATTCGGGCCGTGAGGTCTCAGCTCCACAGGGACATGGTAGCGGAATGGGAGCTACGACTTCGGCGACCAAGCGCAGGGCACGCCGTAATAGCGGCGGTAAGACCCATCATGGAGGAGTGGCTAGAGAGGCCACACGGCAGCCTCTCGTACCGGCTGACGCAGGTGATTACCGGACACGGGTGTTTCGGGAGTTACCTGTGTCGGATCCGGAAGGAGCCAACGTCCGAGTGCCATCACTGTGATGCGAGCGAGGACACAGAGCTGCACACGCTGACCGAGTGCCCGGCGTGGGACACGCCGAGGCGGGTCCTAGTGGCGGCTCTGGGGGTGGGAGTCCTCACACTCGCCACGTTGCTCACAGCGATGGTAAGATGCGCGAACGCTTGGGGTGCGGCTGTCTCCTTCTGCGAGCAAGTAATGCTCGAGAAGGAGGCGGCCGGTCGGATCCGGACTAGAGTTCGGGCCCGGGAAGCCCGCGCAGATCGAAGGCGAACCGGACGTCGGAGGTCGCAGAACGACCTCCGTCCTCCATGAGCGCTGGCCTGAGGGTGACCGGTGGAGCCGCCTGTCACCCTAGCAGAAGCAGGCCGCGGCGGCGGCGCCAAATGCGTCTCCCCGTAACCGGGGCTAGATGGGGACACTGTGGTCCCCACAACCCGAAGGGGGCCATCTCGGAAGAGATGGTCCTGGGTCTGCCGGGGTGCGAGAGATATGCTTTTGGCAATCTCACCTCCGGCAACCAAGGACCCAAGACGGCGTGCGTTTTAGTCGGTTCGAGTCCGACATAACCGCCTCCACCGGCTCCGTGGGGGTGGTATCCGTGGGGATTTTTCACACGATAAAAAAAAAAAAAAAAAAAAAAAAACTCTCTTAAATAATAATAAATTGTTAGTTTATCATAGTTGTGATTAAATTCACTGAAAAGTGTTCGCCAAATGAATAAACCGTTACGATGTAGCATTACTTTTGGGTTTTCTTATCCCCGCCAACGTAGGTTTCCTATTTAGTTATAATATACGAGTATATCAATGGCTTCTTACATTCGATTTCAAAACTCAACATTCGGCTGATATCACGGGATCTAGGCAATGCCAATTGCATCTTAAGCTTGCAATTTGGAGCCCTGCGTCCGTCTTTTTAATTCCGTTAGGTTACCCAAACCGAAACGAAAACCTGCATCAAAGCCTCGTCTATCAATCAGCTGGTGTACAGACTCCCAAATTAAATGGCTTGCGGCCAGAAATCTTTGTGGTTACTTTTTCACTTACGATTACAGGAAGTAATTTGTTCGTGATATTATCAATAGGTGTATATACCTAACTACAGTCAACAGACAGTCGCTGCAGTATAGCAAAAGTATAATATATCCACAATTTATATCATCTAGCCATACTCTCGTAATTTTAATTTCTGTAAATAATTTTTACTTAAGTATACTTACTAGTAGCAAACTAATTTTCGATTAATTAATCTTACTATATGACTTTTGTGATATAACAGTCCAGATACGATTAAATTTGACATCTAATTAATATAATATGTAACTTAGACATTATTCCATCGCCGCGAAAGCTATTCGTATACCAATTCGTACGTATCTAAGAACATAACAATTATATTACGTGAAGCCTTTATAAACATGGTACATCAATGCCTATAGTACTTTATCTATTATGTGTCAATGCATTACGCTCCTGGGCCTCGATTCTACTAAAGCAACACTATTGTCAAACCACAGAGATTGCAAAAAGCGGCAATACATTATAGACTTTAATGCGATGCATTTAAAGTTCAATATTAAGTAACTGTTAGCAGAGTGAATAAAAGAGTGTAATGAAACTTTTGTCATTTAATTTTGGACCTTATTGTTTTTTTTTTTTTTTTTTTTTTATGGATTAGGGAGGCAAACGAGCAGACGGATCGCCTGATGGTATACAAATAAAGTCTAAACTTTAATGCCGCTTTTTGCAATCTCTGTGGTTTGACAATAGTGTTGCTTTAGTAGAATCGAGGCCCTGTTCTCTCATTTTACATAATCATTAGCACGAATACCAGACATAATATCCTAAACCTAGCAAGAGTTTGCAATTATCACAAAACATATCACCAGCATACGGTTTACTGACAAACAGTATTTGGTTTTATTGTCTCCAGTGATTGTGGAGTCAGCCAGAGTGCCAGTTGTTTGCGGTTGTCGTTCTAAAAAATATTTTTTTAAATTTTAAAATCAATACAAAAATAATAACGCTCTAAAGCAAACATACGCTTACGTCTCTTGCCGACTGGGATAACTTTTCCACTTGCTACAACCCTGTTAAAACAAAGAATTGTTCTTGTGCTCCTCCCGATACTCCTGAAAATAATTCAGGCGAAACTCGATCACATCGGCCTGCTTCTGAGCGTAGTGTTTAGATATTAATTTAGTAGGTATGTTGTTTACCTAGTGTACAAAAAGTCTACGATAAAAATACATGTACATAATTAAGACAGAACTGCTTTTTCCAAAAACCCTTTGCTGTTTTAATTAAACTGATATTGGGAGAAAAGATGTTAAAATTATAGAATTTATGATAATTTAGACATAATGGAACATAGTTATTTCATCCTACAAAAATATAATGACAACATAGTTTTCTATTGCAAAGGAAGTTATAAAGGAAATATCATTATAAAATATTGTTACCTACTAAATATTGGTTTTGTAAAACGGGATGAATAGAAATCCATGGTGAATAGAAATATATATATTTAATGGTCATTAGATTTTCTTAAATAATTTCTTTCAAGATTGTTTAAGTATCTAACCAGGTATTTGGTATGTTCATTATTAAATTGAATTATTGTAGTAACTTCTCAAAAACCAAATTACTTTCTATTCACCCATCGATGTCTATTCACCCCTTTTACTCGGAACCTACCTACTCATGTTGCGTAAAACAATTGAAATCTGGGTAGCGTAAATTGTGAATGAATCTACCATTTTATTAGTTAATTTAATGTTACGAATGTTACGATCTACTATAATTATATTGTATTCCAGTTATAACACAGATTCAAAGAAATTGAAACGAAATTCCAGGAAATACGTTAAAATAACAAACTCAAAGTAAATTAATATCATTACTGTAAGAGCGTTTCCACATTCATCCGATATCCTGATACCCAATATCGGTATCGGACGTCGATACCCGAATTCTGATTACCGACACCATGTGTTGTTGAATAAACAGACATTTGTGTAATTCAATTATTGCAAAGAGCTAATTAATAATAAGAGAATTCCCCTCATTTATTAATTCTGTGAGTTCTTTTATTGTAACCATTGATTTATATCACCAGTCAAATAGGTCAATGCACGTTTAAAAACGACACGCAATCAATTATTGGTCAAAAAATTCCATTTTTGTTTGAAGATTTTCTTATCTTAAGGAAAAGCTGTACCAAAGTCATCGCTCTATTGAATCAAGGTTTTTATTGCAGCAAGAGACTACGTCGCTAGCTGAACGCATACGTTTACTGACTTGTGACGTGGAAGATGAGCCGGAGGAGCGAAGACCTTCGCCAGCGGGAGCCAGCGCAGATAAAATGTCAAGTAACAGTGACAAGTCTAGCGATAAATCGTACAACAGCATCGACAAAAACAGTGAGAAGGCTTTCGGCAGCGCTTCTTCGAGCTCATCGTCTTCAACTATATCAGTGCCGTTACCAACACGACAACAACCACCCGACTTGGGTGATATGCATCAAGAACCTCAAAAGGTAGGCATTACAACAATTTAAACTATGACATATTGGAATGTAAACTTGTAAAGAAATAGAAGACAGCAAAATTAACACCATTTACACCGATCATGTAAATACTCACTGCGTAAGCAGCGTAAGGGCCTGATTTGGTTTGACAGCTTTCACGGAAAAAATAATGTTCAAATATCAAAAGGAAAATAGTTCACTGTAACATAACGCGGTGTTAGACGTGTTTCATATGGGTACCTTCCTTGCTATCCTACTGCGCAACTTCTATTCAAACAAAAGCTTCCAATAGTGCGTAAATCTAAATCGCTCAAAGGTTATTTCTATCAAAATATTCCTTTCTTATCTCGTTAGACCCTTTGAAAGGGTGTTATGTTAACAAGCGAATGATATTACGACTGTCCTTACGGAATGCCTGTCTCTATATCTATGCGCGTGGAAAACTACGGTTTTCGGGCATTTTGAGACTTATCTTCATACTTAATCTACAATATGTGTATTTTGACTGACATAACATCACTTGCATAGCAAGCCTACCTACTCGATACATTCGCTTTGACTGACCATCAGAAGATGTACAGTTATATTGACAGGCTCCACATCCAACGGTATCTACATAAAAATAATAATACAATATTGAATCTAGTTAGTAATCTCCTGGCTCTATGGCTATAATATTATTAAAAGCAAGGTAGCCAACTAATATAATTAAACAAGCAGAAGTTGCCGTGCACGTCTTAACTGCCTTCAACTTGTATCAATGAAGTTCCAAGACGTTCTATATAAGTCAATATCCATACACAGTTTTTATATGATCTTATTTCTTTGTTATATTTAATTCGTCAAGGTAAGTTGAGGTGAAATCAAAATGTAATTGCCACTATTCAAGATACTATTAGCACAGAATAGATAATAGTAGGTACTAGCGTACTATTAGTATGAATCGTTTGACTGTGATGCTGTGATACTACGGTTAACTAACGCTGCACTTCCCAGAAATGAGAACAGTATCTCTCTCATCTCTTCTGCCTTCTATTCGTCTTTAGTATAAGACAAAGGATACATCTAGTGTTGATTCTGAATCCTTTAAAACGATTCACTTGACGAGATTAAAAAAGAAAAAAAATGTTTATTGGACTCAAGTTTACATTGTACATGAAGTTTAATTCAAGAATCAATCAAAAAGGATCAAGAATAACAAAGATATTGCGTGTTTACGGTGTTTAGTCTCCTATACCTAATTGATCTCGACATCGGAGCATAATAATATGCAAAATGTTAATTATAGCGTGATCTGGCAAATAATTACAGAGATAGGTGTTCCCGTTACCGCTAATTTATCTACGTTGCAGTAGCAAATTGTAAACATTTTGTAAAGGGTGGAAATATGGATCTACTCGTTATGCTCCCGATATGGCATCCACCCTCTGTTGTATACCTACCTACCCACAATTCTGTAGATCTAAGTTGATATAAAGCTATAGGTACAAATTAGATTGTCTGTTTGTAATACTATAATAGTTTTAATTATTGCATAGTGATTATGAATACACGATACGTAAGATATACAACATCGTTATTACCTGTCTGTCTTTCAGTCTGTTTGATCGGATAATCTCCGAAGTGGCTGGGCTGCTTATGACGGGATCTTTAATTTCATTTTAATTTATTAGTATTCCGTGCAAAAAATTGAAATCCCAGATCGAGAGCTCAACGCAGATGAAGTCGTGGCCGCACCTTGTTTGTCGTACCCTGCATGACATGACTACATAACACTTCCTGAGTCTGTAATGGAAACCTACCCTATTTATATTGGATTAAATAAAATAAAAATAAAGTTACGAGAATCAGTATCCTTTTGGGAAAAGGAACCTTTTTTCCGATTGCTAGAAAAAATACTAAACAAGTTTAATATTATTGCACGTTTTTGGATATTTGAGCAACAATGATGCCATTGTCAGATTTGTAAGCCAAGCTGTAGGTAGCATAGCCATAGTTCATATAGCCTATAATTTCTTGCAAATTCTAGAGTATATAATTCTAGAGTAATAAAAATCTGCGGTAGCCTAGTGGTATGGGTAATGGACTGCTGAGACGAGGTCTCGGGTTCGATCCCAGGATTACCATGGCACACACCAATGACTTTTCGATGCTTTTCGAAGTTATGTGTGTATTTATCGCAGGTTTATAAGTGCCCGGTTAATGGCAATAGGCTCGCCACCTATTACATTGGGACCTAAACATAAACTGGCGAAATGTGGGTGCTAGCACCTCTGCCTACCCCTTCGGGGAATACAGGCGTGAGTTTATGTTATGTTATGTTATGTAAATTCTAGAGTATTATTTGTACACCACTGTTTCTAGAGCAATGATCTAATTACTTGATACAATTTGCGGTACAATAACATTTTCTTTTTATTTAGCCCAAAGCGGAGCCCCGGCGGCAATTCCTGTCTACGTTAGCTCCCCTCACCGCTTGTGTTGGAAGCATCGCTCATCATGAAGGTTTCTACTACGTGCCTCCGGGTGATAGAACATCTGCATCCTCAGCTACTAATTTAGACATACAAGAGCACAGTGATGCACCAGCACCCGATATAGTCGCTGGAACACCAGGTAAGTTTCAAAGCTACTAAAATCACTACATAATATAAAGCAAAGCCGCTTTCCTCGTCTGTCCGTCCTTATGTATGCTTATATCTTTAAAACTACGCTACAGATTTTGATGCAGTTTCTTTTAATAGATAGAGTAATTCAAGAAGAACATTTATATATGTAATACATACTTAAAATAGTAGAGGGTGCAGCGGGAACTGGATCAGAAGATACGCGGGCGGAAAAATGGGCGATACGAAGTTCGCCGGGTCAGCTAGTACTAAATTAAGCAAACAAATAATAGAAACCCAGTTCCCGACTTCGCCCAGGAACACATTTGTCAAAATACCTATGACTCTATTGCAGTCATCTATCAATGCAAAAAAGAACTAAGAATCGTCTTTGAAGCGGGTTGTAAGTAGGTAGGTATATCATGTCAAAAGTTAAGTTCAATCGATATAGAACTTTTTGAATCATACTTTAAAAACCAACTTAACAATTTTTATGCCAGTTGTAACATTATTTCTGAATATTGCTAACATGAGTAATGTTTAAAGCAGTTTTGTTCCTTCTCGACTGAATCGTCGTAGCATATAAAGAGTGATCACCTTGATGTATCAAATTGGTCTACTCCCTCACGGCTGAAAGGATAATCAATTAACAACAATAACAATTGTTGCTGTCGGTACTGATTACTGAATGTACAGGGGCTGGTGAAAGTGACGATGGATTAGCAGCGTTCGCCAGAGCCACGGCACCGAGAACCGAAAGACTCCGGCAACGCTACGGCCACGAGTCGCAACCCGCCAGCAGTGACGACGAACATGACGACTACGGTAATTGTAGCAAATATTACACCTACTTGGGCAATTTGATCTATTTGATATTAAAAGTAAATTAGGTATGATGATTGTACAGATTCTGAATCTACAAATGTATACGAGTTTTTATTGTTTTTTAATTAAATCCATAAATATTTGAACACAGCTGATGAAGTAAATACATAAGCACCATATTCATTATAAATTATAAATAACAATTAAGAAAACGAGGAAAGAAGAGATCGCTCTTAGCGATAAGGCCGACATTTGTACATAATGTCATGCATTGTCCATACATTTATTGTAATACTGATGTACAATAAAGATTAATTTATCTATCTATCTATCTAAGAAAACAACCGTCCAGATACTTTTGTTGCTGACTAGACTGTGTCCATAATAGTCGTATTCCCAAAAGTAAAATGTCAAATTATACCTACATTGAATATTTTATTTTTTAAATTAAAGAGCTTTCATATAAGTTGCTTCATGAAATTATAATACTTGTATCTAGTCTCGGAAGGGGGAATCTTTAATAGGAAATACCATTTTTGTTAAAAGAATATATTACCGGTCCAGTCTGGAATTTCATAAAGGCTATATTATGCGATGTTACAAATTTTAATACAGCTTGTAGCAATTCCCGTGTGCACCTACGTAATCTAGGTTGATACTATTTACACATGAAGTGTTTTGCATTAGTATTGGAAAGGAACTATTACTATTCATATATAACCTGTAGCTGCTGCTGATAACATTTCGCACTTTTGAAGATGCAATATTCTTTACGGAAAGACTTTATTGGCACAGAAGTAAATGTATAGTATTTTCTAAAGATCCTTTTAGAGTAAACCATCACTGTAGTTGTAGTAATTTATACATACAACCTTCCAATTATTTATTTATTTATACCTTTTAACATCTATAGGTATATTACACGCTATATAAATACCTTTACCTAAGTTATTTTAGATCTACAGGCATACCTACTGTAAGTCTACACAATGAAATGATCTACAATACCTGCAAGTAAATAATAAATACCATGTACGTGTTCCTTATCTTATCAAAACATTTACAATGTATAGGCACCACCTCGAATGTAGACACCGCAAAGTGTTTAATGGATTAGTAAACAAATAAACACGCCAGGAAATGGATAGGTAAAGGTTTTATGTGTCTGGCTCGTGTGGTGCCACAATCCTATTATTGTTAAAATTTAAGTCTGTCTAGGAATGTACCTAAGCTAGGGAATCTTTGTGGTTGAAATATTAAAATTGATTCTAACGTAGGTTGATTTAACACATAGGGAAACATTGGTGAGCGTTCAAGCTGGAAGCGATACTACCACGATACATACTACTGACCTTATTTTTTTCCAATTCGTTTTACTCGCTCCCAAGGCGAGGTTATTAGTCTATGTCAATAATATATATTTACACACTCTGGAGATTATAGTATCTAAAAGAACTCATATGACTCGATGTATAACAGTGAATATAATAGTAATCTTCCAATAGATGCAGGGCCTCTCCAAAATCTTCGAGACCCACACTAACCTCACCTATTGATTGATGGATAAAGGTCTGGGGCTTTTTGAGAAAGAACTATTCTTCGTGGTCAAATCATTTGAGTAGATAAAATAATTTCATCACGAGGACTCAATCCAAGAAGTTTAACCAATAGGATTTTTTCCTCGTAGTCAAATCGCCAAACGATAGTGACTTTCGTAAAAGTCAAAAGCAACTGAATTTTAAAGGGTAGGAGGGCGGATCTCGCGTTCAATAGTGTTAACTATTTTTTCTGCATATTTGCTAATCAAATTAGCACAAATACAGAAAAAAGAGTTTACCCTGGATAAAATTCCATATCAAGCCATTTTGAACTCTACGTGTTCTTTAATTTGGCTTAAAGCTTTTAGCTATAGGTACGTACCTAAAATAAAAATACCTATTAAAGTAATGATATTTCATGACATTCTCCAGGGTAGTAAATCGTATGTAAATATTTTCCCTTAGGATTCCACCGCCGGCCGGCCGTCCGTGGTATTGCAATAAAGCAACAGTTAGGTGCTTCGAGCGACATACTCCAACAGATGCAAAACGAGTTGCAGCCTTCCCCGGTTACCACTCCATCACAAATGCCTGCTCATGCTTGCCAGCGCACGAACTCTAACTACTCCTGGCCCTATTATTCAGAAGCCAATCTGAATTCTCGACCACAGAGCCGGGCCAGTGCTAATTCAAATTGGTGAGTATTTAAATAAAAATTTCTCTACAGTGTTCCTTACTTCTCGTAAACTTTAAGAACGATAATATATTGGCCTAAATTAATTAAATTAAAAAAAACTAAAATTTTAAAAAATAAGCTAAAATTGAAAAGCTTGTATCGCGCAAGTTCTTTCTCTATTTTTAGTTCTCGCTACAAGCTTTTCAAATCAGCACAACCGTTGCATAAAATTATTATTATACATTTAGTATAACAAATCCTTTAAAGAAATGCTTGTTTTTATAGGTTATTTTACACCTAACCATTTTATTTTCCATTTATTAGTTTTTAGTAATATCTTGTAGCACTAGAATGCTTATGAAAACCCAAGTAAAAAAAAAATCAAAAATTCTCAAGATCACATACTAAGTACCTACGTTGTCAGACCCTGAATACCACGTTATATCGAACGACCGTTGGAGAACGTATGTGAAACTTAAGGGTGGAGGAGATTGATTGTTTTGCCGTGTTGTGTATATTTTACACACCGCTAACAGCATGCAGTAAACGTTATGCTAAAGATCGAATGCTTGCGATACACGAAGTTGCTATTACATAGCGTATCTAATTGCTATTTTGCGCTACAAAATATATATTTTAAAATGTAAACTGACTTGTAATGTACTTGAGTTGCCTCCCAGCTACGATACTAGTCGAGCGCGTGTAGACTTATTCCAATTTAACATAATAAAAAACAATAAACGTCCTATTTTAAAACGTTACCTACCATTAGTTTCCAGATATGTTCTTCATGTACATTGTACAGCACGGTGCCTAGTATTGCTACAATACGATATCCGATACGATTGTGGCTGAACATCCGGCCCGGTAAATGTTATCGGCACTCGTAGCCGACAGTTTCGTTGGGTCACTTTCGAGAAACCAGTGCCACTGTGCTAGTTACATTAAGCCAATACGCCTCCGACACATTTATTGTCCCGTTAAAAGCAATTGGTCCGTAAACCAGATCAAACATTTTAAAATATCCAGCGATCCGTTCCAGAACTATATTACTTTTGTGTATTAGTTTCCAACTATTATAGTAATGACATCATCCAACGGAGTTTCGTTCGTTTATTTTGCAAACGAAACACCTTTCATTTACTGCATTGCATTGTGCCGTATTTCCTATCACTTCTTCTTCATCTTGGCGTTAATCCCAGTCGCATCCGAAGCTTTCAGCTTGGATTCTGGGTTTCGCTTTACCAGTCTTATCCGCAGATTTGGCTAAACTTTGGTATTTCCTAACACTAAAATGTAAATATACCGTATATTGCAAAAAAAAATTCATGTAGGTTGTATTTTGTGATGATGATTTACGGTTTTTTCACATTGATAACTGTTTTCCAGGTCCAAGTCTTCAGATTACGTGACGGGCCGCCAGTGCGGGAGCACGCCTGTACCACAACAACATAGCGACGCCTGTTATACTCATGCGCAGAATATAAGCACATATGCCCACTACCACCAGCGAGTGCAACAAGAAAATGCCTATAGGAACTGCTCACTTTATGCAAATGTCGGGTAAGTATGTACTCAATACTACAATATTTTTAAGGATTGCAATCAATCAAGAGATAGGAGCCGAATATTTAAAAATTTAAAAAACCCCCGTCACAAAAAACACCTTTCATCCGTTTGGGCGCTACGATGCCACAGACAGACACACACACACACACACACACACACACACACACACACACACACACACACACACGTCAAACTTATAACACCCCGTCGTTTTTGCGTCGGGGGTTAAAAAGTAATTTGTTGTATGTAATATGTTTGTAGGCCACTGCTGGACATAGACCTCTCCCAATGCGCGCCATTTCGTCCAATATGGTGGGTTAAATATGTGATTGACTGAATATATGTCTTTTTTAAATCATAAAATGCAGGACTTCTCATAACCACGGTACATAATTTTAGCGTTCCTAAGTTAAGGGGACGGTGTGTTTAGATTATCTAACCTTTAATCGCGCGCGTGTATCTTTGATTTTGTATTTCGTAAAAACATAGTTTAATGGCTACACATATTGCGAACACATTTGTACGTACTTCTTGTAACTGTCATTGTAAGGCGAAAAAACCGGTCAGGTTCAATAGTAAATACTGTGGAAAAAGTACAAGTGTGTTTTCAATAGGTATGTAGGTATAGCCATAAATTCCACCAAGTGCCATCAATCAATAGTATAATAGCAGAAAAAGTACTATTACCTGGAGCCGTTGATTTAGAGACGATAACTTTTGTTTTCTGTTTCAGTTGCTCGGATAGCAGTCAAGAACTTTACAGTTCCCAGACCAGCTCTGAGCAGACATCACCGGTGCACGCGAACTCTCGGTGCCGACGGCCTGAGTCGCCCCCGCCGATTAGAAACCATCATCAACTACTATATGTGCCGTACGGCACTCACTATCATTACCAGCACAACGACGCGTACCATGCACAATGGCAGCAGGCTAACGAATGTAAGTAAAATTGCCAAATGCTACAAAACTATCATAGTAAATTAAGCAGTGAGTACTTACTATGATATAGGCCTGTACACTGTACAGACCCTACAAACGTCCACCTGCAAGTCGGTGCGCCTGCTGAACGAGAGACAAGACCCTGGCCCGGTTTTTTCTTTCAGGATGTGGAGATCAGACTTAGTCGCGCCTGAAAAAGTATACCAACAATCGAAATCGCTATGATGATGATAAGATAATAAAGCACTGACAGAGTAGTGTGACTCAGACGACATTCGGTTTGCTTCGTAAATTTCCTCATACCGAAACTTATTCATTTTTAAAGTGTGTTTCATATTCTGCAGATAACCGCATGCAGACTTATTACCAGCAGCAACAACAGACAGTTGTGGCCGCAAGCACAGCTCAGTCGAACGCCGCTCAACCACAGAGGGCTCAGTATACACATGCGCTACCGCTACAGGTATTTAAAGTAGGACCGTTAAATTCAATGGCTTGAGCGGTATATGAAATACAGCTTCATCACCCAAACCGAATACAAGAATTTACCGACACATTAAGATTGTATTTGAGTAGAAGTATAATACTAAGCTGTAACTAACTTTTGTAGCAAAATGTGAGTCTACCAAGACTTACGTGACGGAGGCAATCTGTTCAATCTGTTAAATCTACTGATTGCCTGGCGAGGTTCTGCGTAGGCTTTCCTCTCAAGTTTGTGGGATCAGAGGGTAATTGTTTCCATAGAAGCCGTATAATAAGCCAAATTGTAAAAAAAAAGGAGGGAGAGGAAAAAGTGGACCCTGGGATTGCAACCGAGACCAACGGTAAGATGATGATGAATAACAGGCACGGTGACGGTAAAAATATATGCGTATCTATGTATATAGCACAGTTTTTATACCGTTCCTAATCTTATTATCTCGGGTCATTCATCGACTCGCGGGCGCCCGCTAGATATTAAGAGTCCGTACTACCTCAAATGACATAGCATAAACGTGTATAATATCAAAAGTTCTAAAGCATGGACTTTTTAATTCATGTGTGGTAAAGTTGAGGATAAATACTAATGTTTATGTGTGGCAAAAACACGATTCCGTAAAATTTTCTTGATAGAAAACCATTGCAAAGTTACCTCTAAACCGTACAAATAAAACGATATTATGGATTAATTACGCAAAATAGGATCACTAAACTTACACAATAAGTGCAGTTTAGTGGTTAAGAGACATTATGTGTTTCAAATTTTACCAATATACATTGGTTTCTGCGTAACTAGCATATATCTAAATTTTTACTCAAGCGATACCATTAAACTTAGAACCGCCCTGCCGCCCGGCCTCCTCCTCAGTGTTGCTTCGGCTATCATACGGGGAGCTTGTGTCGCACGCGCTCTGCGCAGACGATTACGATAGACGATACGAAAGTATTCAAGTACCTACCTTTTGACAGGCGAAATGGGTTAATAAAGTAAACCGAAAGAGGAAAATTGTATGTTGGCGTAAAAAAACATTAAAACATATGAATGATGTCTTATGTAGACAGCCTCTGTGGCGTGGTGGTAGTGCACGCGACTGCCACGCAAGAGGCGCGGGTTCGATTCCCGCTCAGTGCAAATATTTGTATGCATGAATATGGCTATTTGCATTGAACTGGGTGTTTCTATGTATAATATGTATATATTTACAAAAAAAAGTATATACGTATGTTTATCCGCATTCTAGATTCCATAACACAAGCTAATTAAGCTTACCATGGGTCTAGATAGCGCTGTGTAGAATGTTGTGGAATATTTATTTATTTATTACTAGCTTTTGCCCGCGGCTCCGCCCGCGTGGATGTCGGTTATCGCGACCAAACATAGCCTATGTCCTTTCTCATTGTCTAATCTACCCCTATACCAAATTTCATCAAAATCGGTTCAGTGGTTGAGGCGTGAAAACGTAACATACAGACAGACAGACAGACAGACAGAGTTACTTTCGCATTTATAATATTAGTATGGATTATAGTAAGTATCTAATCTACCTACCTAAGTAGCTTATACTGTACATAACAATTTGCAATAGGTACTATATTAGTAGAAAGTAATAAATAGGTCAGTAAAATACCTAGGTACCTATTTCAAAATTTTGGATTGACATAGGCATACCTGCCTGTGTATCGACAAAAATAATCTTGCAGTAGCAGCCCAAGTCTTTCAGGCAGGTCCTGCCTACTACAGGTCGCTCACTGTGACGACGCGACGGACGACGCGGTTGGGCGACTCAGAGCCGAAACTCGAAGTGCGGTAACTCTAACTTCTGTAGGTTAGGTTAGGTTAGAACTGTGACCCCAACGCATGAGCCGAGCGAGCGTAGCGAGCGTGCCGCAGCAGGCAGCGGCCGGCGAAGTGCCAGATCGGGTTATGATAGGAACGAGACCGTCGGGTCAGGTTAGGAAGAGGGTTACGTTCGGAACAAATTTTTAAAGTTTCTACCTAACCCGCGACCGGGTCTAGTTTTCGGGTCAGGTTCGGAATAAACGGAATATTTCTGTAAATACATGAGTACCTACCAACCCGAATGATCATAATATAAATATAGCAGTAGTTAGGTACTACTACCATACATATTATTATAGACAGTACGTAATAATTATGAATTTCCATTCATCTGTTTCTATTGTAGAGTCATCGCCCTCTGTGGGCTCAGCTATCTAGCCACATTACTGGCCGTCAGATTTGCTGCCCATACGGGGGCCCCGTATATGGCCATACTTCGCACGATCCCCAGGTACAGTCTCCTGCAGGGAGCGTTGGGTCCCCTGATGTTGGGCATCAGCCGCGCGAGTGCGGCTGATGCCCCCCTCAGTTTTGGGACCAAACTTCGGAAGTGATGTCCGAAGTTCCACCGGCCATCGAGCCCCAGATACTTCATCGTGGGCTCGATGCCGCTGCTGACGCCCCTTACCTGTAGGCTGGATCCCGCAGGTGTAGCCGCCGTGTCTGACCCACGACTTGAGCAACCCCTGCCGTGGCCTTTAGTGCTGCGTCTCGGTGCGCTGCTCCCCGCGCCGTAATGATGGTGTAATGCGAACCGGACGTCGGAGGTCGCAGAACGACCTCCGTCCTCTATGAGCGCTGACCTGAGGGTGACCGGTGGAGCCGCCTGTCACCCTAGCAGAAGCAGGCCGCGGCGGCGGCGCAAAGTGCGCCTCCCCGTAACCGGGGCTAGATGGGGACACTGTGGTCCCCCCAACCCGAAGGGGGCCATCTCGAAAGGGATGGTCCTGGGTCTGCCGGGGTGCGAGAGATATGCTTTTGGCAATCTCACCTCCGGCAACCAAGGACTTGGGACGGCGTGCGTTTTAGTCGGTTCGAGTTCGACATAACCTCCACCGGCTCCGTGGGGATTTATCGCACGATAATAAAAAACGAGGGTGTCATCGGCGGAACACGTTACGCTGACCCCTCTGAGCAACGGACCACGCATCACCCAATCGTAGCCGATGTTCCTCACCCTCCGTAACTATGGGCACGTCGTTCTCCACCACCTCCCCTAGGTGCCGTCTTCTTAGGGGCGAAGGCCTTGGCTTGGGACCAGGAGCACCACAGGGTGCAGCCGTCGTCGCTCATGACGCGACGACGGGTGCCGCCAGCGGTGGGCGGTATGCCCGGTCCTCGAGGACGCCGAGGCGTCGCTCGATGACCTCCAGCAGCTGGACCACCGTTGGTGTCACCTTAGATGGAGCACGGGGAGCGGGGGTGTTCACACCCCGAGCCTCCCCGGCCCCCTGGACCAGCTGCGTCAGCTGACCGATCTCCTCCCGCATCAGCCGTTGCTGCTTGTGGGAGTCAGCAATCTCCGTCTCCAGGCTCGCAACCCGAGCCCGGAGTTTCACCTCCTCGCTGGAGACCCTCCTTTCCAGGAGCTCCCCCAGCGCTTTGGCGGCACCTTTTATCGCGTTCGCCACGACCCTCTTCTTTCCCGTAATTTTCTGGCCATTTACGGCGCCAGAAATGCGGGAAAGAGCCGCCAGGATGTTCTGCACCGCCGGCACCTCCGTGTCCTCCTTTAGTAGCGGGGACACAATCGCTGGCGGCTCTGCTACTCTCTCTTTCGCTGTGTAGAGGTCGGCTTTCGACCTCTACTCGCGCCTAGCCGTCTAGCGTAGCCTTACTAGGAAGGTCGCCATGGCTAGTCACCGAATGTGTGCCCATTCGATCACCAGTCACAGCTAGGGATTCCCCAGACGGAGTCCGGGTACCCTCATGGGTAGATTTATCCGTTATCGTTTCCATAGCCATATTTTGTTCAGTCGTCTACCCAAGTGCGACCGGGCTCGGTCGGCGAGAGATGTCATGCGGTGTTCCGCAGGGATCGGTCCTGGGACCGCTACTGTGGAACATCGGTAATACTGGGTGCTTCGCGGTGAGCTCGCGGACGGTGCCGCCGTCACGTGTTATGCGGACGACACGCTGGTGACGGCGTGCGGGGCTACATACCGCGAAGCGACCCTGAAGGCCACGACCGCGGTTGCCCAAGTCGTGGAGCGGATTCGGCGGCTGGGTCTCGAGGTGGCTCTGCATAAAACCGAGGCCATGTTCTTTCATGGGCCTCGGCGCGTGCCACCGGAGGATTCCAGCCTCATAGTGGGAGACATTTCTATCGGCATCAAGGCCCAGATGAAATATCTGGGGCTCGTGATCGACAGCCGGTGGAACTTCGGGGAGCATCTCCGAAGACTGGCCCCTAAATTGAAGGACACAGCTGCCGCTTTGGGGCGGCTGCTGCCCAACATGAGGGGGCCGGATGACTCCTGCAGGAGACTCTACGCGGGAGTCGTGCGGTCCATGGCCCTATATGGGTGTCCAATAGACGGGCGGACACCCTGACGGTCCACAATGCGCGTCTGCTGCATGGACCGCAGCATGCAATGGCCAGCAGGGCCATTAGGGGGTACCGCACGATATCCTTCGAGGCGGCGAGTCTCCTTGCCGGATCCCTACCGTGGAACCTGGATGCGAGAGCCCTTTCGATGCTATATCGGTATCGTAAGGAGGCGCGGGAGCAGGGACGGGAACCCGAGCCCGAAGAAATTCGGGCCGTGAGGTCTCAGCTCCACAGGGACATGGTAGCGGAATGGGAGCTACGACTTGGGCGACCAAGCGCAGGGCACGCCGTAATAGCGGCGGTAAGACCTATCATGGAGGAATGGCTAGAGAGGCCACACGGCAGCTTCTCGTACCGGCTGACGTGTTTCGGGAGTTACCTGTGTCGGATCCGGAAGGAGCCAACGTCCGAGTGCCATCACTGTGATGCGAGCGAGGACACAGAGCTGCACACGCTGACCGAGTGTCCCAAGTGGCGGCTCTAGGGGTTGGAGTCCTCACACTCGTCACATTGCTCACAGCGATGGTACGATGCGCAAACGCTTGGGGTGCGCATCGTACGTATTGGGGTGCGGAATTGGTCCCCATGGGACCTTCTATTTCACCACTGATCGTACAGTAGCAAAGTACTCGTCGCCCTTAGAGTTCTCCGCTAGGCTTAGCAGAGCGCGTGCGGAGAACTCGAAACCGACCATAAAGGCCCCCCCTCCTTGGTGGACTATTGGCCATGGGCGACGACGTGCGCCTTGCGTGAAGCCCACGCCGTCGCCCACGTTACCAGGGTGCACCACGCGGAGGTTTTCCTACCCAGCACCTCTACCAATATGCATTGGGTTCGCGTGGTGGAGTATTTTATTGTACCTTCAGGTGAGAGAGCAGTGCCCAGCAGTGAGACATTGAAAGGGCTGCTATTATTATATTATACTAGCTGCTGCCCGTAGCTTCGCCCGCGTGGAGGTTTGTTCCCGTTCCCGCAACCCATGGGAACCTTAACCCGGAATAAATAGCAACCTATGTGTTATTCCAGGTTCTAATCTACCCCTGTATCAAATTTCAGCCAGATCCATTTAGTAGTTTTTGCGTGAAAGAGTAACAAACATCCATACATACAGCGATACATACTCACAAACTTTCGCATTTATAATATTAATAGGATAAGTATAAATATATTATAAGTTTTATGTAAATTATCATTACAATATGCACACTTTTCTCAAAAGTTTGTTTATTGCCATAACTTTCTTGATGTCTAATTACTAGCTACTTTACCCTGTCGATTGATACACGCGTGAACTCTGAAACTGAACACGGGGTCATCGCGGGAGTGAGATAGCAGCATCTGCGCGCGAGCAGTGCCGGCGCGTGTGCGTTGATGAAGCGCGCGGGGGTAAAATTTGAATTCGAGCTGGAGTGGTACGGACTCTTAACGTGCTTAAGTTATTGTAGGAAAAAAACTGGTGACTCTCGCTCCGGATCGTACCTGGTGCAAAGGCTAGCCATTGAGATCCAGCGCGGAAATGCGGTTCCTTTGCACCAGACACGACCCGAGGTGGGTTATTTAGCTACTTGAAATTATGTTATAATTTATGAGTAGTTATTGTGGAAATAAAATTTCTAATAGATACATGCTCACTCATGATTCTCTAGACGCTGTGTCCAGCACCCGCTCGCTATAGGCCTGTGCCGGCTCCACAACCTGGTGGCGGGAAGCAAATGATATGTTATTCTGAAAAGGTGAGTACTACACGAACTTTATACTTACCTTTCACGCAAGCTCTCTGTGCTTTTGACCTACCATTCCATTAGTCCTTATTTTTTGGGTTTCATGTTCGGGACATATCTCTTTGTCCTATTTTCAGGTTGCGGCTCCATTGTATCAGCCAGCACCTGGATCACCGTCCCGAACTGCTAGAGGAGCCCCTGAGGGAGCCCCGTCTGGAGGCTCTGCTACATCTGCCACATCACCCATGGCGCAGCCCCAGAACCCTGTTTATTATGCTATGAACGTCTGACGGGGCGACTAGGTAGGTACTGTAAAGCAGAACATAGATAGAAGTAGAGACAATTACAATATGTATTGCAATAAATAATTATTTATTTCTTTAAAAATTATACCACCTAGGTGGCAGACATGCTAATTTAATAAAAGCACACCTTATAACAAAAAAAACTACGTCTCAATTTCTTTTCAATGTCAGAGTTATTGTTTACACTTTGAACCAATATAGAATCTTCGTTTTGTATTAACTACACATTTCTCTTTTAATTTTAGGTGAAAATCGTGGTGGGTCCCACAGGCGAGGTCCGTATCAGCGTTCAGCAACCAGAGAAATAACTATGTCCACAAAGAAACAGTAGAGTTTAATACAATTGTTAATAGTTCGGCCGACCATGAGTATTCAGAATTTTTTATAAAAGAGATCTTTGTTGAGTCATTCATTCACAAAATTGTTTGTCGATATTGTTTCTTACGAATTTACAATAAAGCGACTTTATTCAGGAAGTAGAGCAAAACTTTTCAAAAGCTAGTAAGTATAAGTATGTTTAAAAGCCTTTTGTGCAGCATTGTGATTGTGACTGTTTTTGGAACAGATGACACAAAATCACAATAATGTCTTCGTTACAAATATTTAATCGCACGTAGGTATACGAATATAATATTAGTTGAAATAATTTTGGATTCATCATAAAAGCAACATTATGGGCAGTATATATTGTGGGTTTTGTCAAAAAATTTGAATGTATTTTTGCCAAAATCAAGACAATATTATACCATTAGATACAGTCAATGTTTATTTTGTAATGACCATCAACATGTATTGTGCCCGTTGGTGCACATATTGTTTCAGTTTATTTACCTACCTACTTATTTTGTATCCTAAACGCAACGCCAAGCTTTTTGTGCTGAATAAGCAAAAACTAATAATGAATTAAGTTAAATGCATCCTTGTTGACTTTGAGTAATGTATCTATTCATTTAAGTTGAATTAATCTTTCTAAAACAAGAGGTTAATTTAGATAATGGAAGTATGAATTGCCAGTAAAAGGGCGAAATTAAACGTTTGGAATGGCCTACATAATTTGATAAAATTGTATAATGGATTAAAAGTAAAATATATAAATCGAAATTTTAAAAATCTTGTAATACCTGTATGCTTATTATGTGAATAATGGTGATGTACTTATTTATTATGTCATTGTATAGTGTGGGCAATTTTGTAGCAGTTCACAGTATCCATAACGTTGTTACTCGTTGTTGTGTATGTTAACATTTATGAAAAGAAATTCTCTCGAGTCTCAGATACCTCTTCCATTTTATAAGAACAAAGATTTTGGGACATTTTATAAAGAGTTAAATTAGGTCAAACTGATTGTTAAAGTAGTCTTTGAAAGCGAGGGCCTTATTGGGGCCTATCGGTTATATTGCGCAGTTACATGTGTACATTACGCATAAATAGGAAAATAATTAGCACTCGCATGTCTGACAGACAATGGACCATTTGATAGTTAGACATCCTTGGAAACCGTTAAGCGTACACCACTATTTAGAAGTTTTAGTAGCTGAAATGGAGGCCTTTAATTTTTGGTCTCTACCCAAAAACACTTTCAGGTATTGTAAAGTAATAGGCAAGTGGATTAAAGAACATTTCAAATGTTAAAGAAACAAGTGCCAAACCAATGTTAGCAAGGTGTTTTTAAGCGAGTGATATCTAAATTGGAAGGTTCTCCATATACAATGCCTTTAATTATGTAAAAAATATTTCCTAAAGCCGGCCTAGATTTTAGTAGATAGATAAGTTTATTGCAGGCACTTAATTACAAGTTCTACTTAAAATCAATACGTTTCAGATTCAATTACACCCATCCTTAGCTGATTGGACGATGGAACACCTCGATTTTCATAAAATAACTCACATAGGTACTTACTTAAAATGTACATGTTTCATATTCATATATTTTAAGACAATAAAGTTTACGTTTACGTCAAGTAAGCTCGCTTCTGCTTATAAATTATATAGATTAGAGAAGTAGATGTTGTTTCATAAGCTCTAGATCGGCTTTTGTGGGTTTAAAATTAATTAAAATTGTGATTAGGCGTAATTTCGTCGTAATTATAATTATTGCATCGAAAGTGCCTGTATAAGGCAGTTATTTATTAATAAACACAATAGACAAATTGAAACGAAGTCGCACAACTACCAGACCAAAAGGGAGACCAATGTTCAACAGCATACCAATGAATATAAATAGAACATATTTTTGAGAAGTCAATGCAGGTATCATGCTGATTAACTTACACTTTAGTGTAGACTCTCTATAGAGATTTTTATATATACAATCCAGTGGTATGTTTGTGGCATGGTACCTTAAATAGCTCACTACTTACTTTAAACCTCTATCTGGCATATCTAAAGAGCCCAAAAGAGATCATTCATTAAATTTCATTAATTAAAAAACCACCTGCCCGGATGGTGCAGCTGTATACCTAAGTCGTCTCCTCGCAATGTATCGAATCAAAGGAACGAAAAATAAACTTGGAACAGTAACTTATTTATTTGTATAGATTAATAAAATTATTCAGTGTTTGGGTGTTCTTTATATCATAAAGACAGTGCTTTGGTTATGGATACCCGGTAGCACGAGAGCTTCTCAAGCAATTGTCAGATACAAAGTCAAAATACCATTTTTTTTTTTGACAGATAACTTAAAACGTAATTCTACTCTTCTAACTTAATTGTAATATTTGATTCGATGGTGAGTATGGAACCCTTTTCACTCGGGATATTTGGTTGAGGAGGTGGCGACATTACAGGTGCACTATCGGAGCAGTCAAATAAAAATCATGAGAGGCAAGAACTAATAAGGTAGTGAGTAAATAGGTTATTGAGGTAAGTTTAAGGGAGTAGTAGGTAACGACTGGAAGTTCTGATTGTTAACTTAAAAGTTCGGGTATCTACCACGTTAGAAGAATTGCAGAATTTTGAATGATACCTAAGATTTTTGTATAAAATGTTATGATTGACATTTTTGGTGTTAGTAGGAATTGTAGAAAATATTCATGTTACTGAATTGTGCAAATTACCTATTTTGTAAATTAGAGCGATGTAAATATTTATTTAAAACGTAAGGAAATATAAAGCCAAATTCGTAGAGTAGAAGTTAAGATGTTTTTGATCGTACTAATATCTGATTTTCCATAGTGAACTAAGTTTGATTTGTACCTACATTATTTGTTAGCGACAACCTATTGAGGTTGGCAATTTATAACAAAATGTACTTATTGTAATTAATTTATGACTAAAATTGTAACTACCAAATTATTAGAATGAATGTTACCATAAAAAGCCATGACGTATTTTAATGTTCGGGTAGGAACTGTAATTAATAGTTATTCTATAATAAGGTGAGTAAGACTTAGAGCTGAAATTAATAAACAATCTGATCAAAACCTTTGAAGACATCGCATTCGTTGTAGACTTGTAACGAATTTTTAAGTAGGTATTATTAGGTACGGGAAGGTTAATGCACACGAGGTTGTTAATTACGGGCAAACGGCACCAGTGAGAAGCCGCAATAAATTAAAATAATAAAATTAAATATTACCACATTAAAGTCTATTTCAAAGTAAAAATAAACAGAAAAACATACTATAACTTTTATAATAACTACTTAATTAAATACTTTAAAACTATCTTTAAATTAAATATCAGAAAAGATTGTTTATTAATTTCTTATCTCATGCCAATAATTGTATTATCTATTTTAAATTGTTTCAGTCTTGTGATAAACATTGTTTTACTGCTTGGCAGTTGCTTATAAAATTATCTACAAAACTACTAGTCAAATGGTCATGACCAAATTATGAGCTACTTTTAAAGTAGGTAGGTAACTGATACAAATAAGACCTAGGTACAATATTTTGAAACTATTGATTACGTCATCATTCATCAATAAGCCTATTGCAGTCTACTACTGAATATCCTCCACCCTCGACCTCTACAGTAGACATACATAACATAACATAAACTCACGCCTGTATTCCCCGAAGGGGTAGGCAGAGGTGCTAGCACCCACATTTCGCCAGTTTATGTTTAGGTCCCAATGTAATAGGTGGCGAGCCTATTGCCATTAACCGGGCACTTATAAACCTGCGATAAATACACACATAACTTCGAAAAGCATCGACAAGTCATTGGTGTGTGCCATGGTAAACCTGGGATCGAATCCGCGACCTCGTCTCAGCAGTCCATTACCCATACCACTAGGCTACCGCAGATTTGGTAGACATAAAAATAATAATAAGATCACAGAGTTTTTTGTGCAAAGATTACAGGATTATTCCCGTGTATTAACTTTCGGTTATTTCCTCTCTATTTATTGATGAATCTCCTGTATAATACTTGCACTTCAGATGCTGATCGTGAGAAATCTTTCTTCAGGCTTTTCTCACTCTTTTGAATGATTAAACTATGTATTTCGAAAGTTTAAATTGCGACGGAGTTAACTTTGGTGCGTGTTTACTAGGCAGCAGCGCCATCTGTTCTTTTTTTATGATAATAATTTATTTATTATTCAATATAAATGGGCATTGGAAAAGTTAAGCATTATTGGAGTACAGGCCTTGTAGCACATACCTACCTACCTACCTTGTTTATTATCATAAACTAAGTTTCGTTAACGCTTGATGTATTGGAATGCAACGTGGAGCTTTTTTTAGAAAATGTTACCTTTGCGAAATACATGTGAGTAATTTAAGTTTATATATATCTAAGTAAACTGCATAAGTTATTATATATGTATACAGTTAAGACAAAAGGGATGTTGTGAATAAGTAGACATTATATAAGTGGATTGGTAAGGGTTTTATTTTCTCATAATCTGTAATGTATTTCTCCCGGTACGGTATTTATATTACGGTATCTACTGAACTCAAAAGTTTATACCCTACCTACTAATCAAAACCTACATACTTTGAGGAGATTGTCTATTAATATATTATAACGAGGATCTCTAGTGATGTTAGACGTTACTGCGAATCAAGTGTTGTAAATGGATGTTATCCATTAAAAAAATGTAACTTTCAAAAAGTTTAGTCTGGATTATTAAAATTATATTTTTTTAAAGTTCTGGTGGTCCAAAAGAATGGCGAAATCTGGTGAAAAGGCACAAAGGAGCTTAACTAACTTGCTGATGTTCACCTTCAATGCTAGACTGGAATACGCTTAGGCATTGCGTGATTTTATTTAGGTAGGTATATTTAATTTATACCTATCGTATTTAAACCAAAAAATAATGTTCTAGTCTTAATTTTAATGAAGAATCCTCATAAACACTGAAAGAGGTTGCAAACTTGTTAATGGCATTCAACATCCTTAACTAATTATGTAGTACCTATGAGGCTATGACTACCTACTTGCTTGCTTTGCTACATATCTACTGGAAGATCTGTTTGATCGTCCTTAAATCGGGATGTTTTTCTTTAGCAATCAATATTTTTAGCAAAGCTTTTTACGTATGTTGTGATGATTTTTATTTCTACAGTTACTGTAGTAAATATAAATACTTAGGTAAATATTAAGCATAATAGTAACGAAGTTAAATACACCGGACAGTTTATCCGAGCAAAACAAAAATCAATGATTAAAATCATTTAGAATTTAAACATAATAATAAGGTACCATTAAAAATGTTTCTAAGTAATATAATAATCTTCACAAGACATAAAGTAACTTTTTAAAAATTAAAATTACATTATTTTGGTTATTAATACTTTGTGAATTCCTATGAAACTACTTACTAACTTTTTTTCTGGATTCTAATGAATATTGTTGATAATTTATTATTGTTGTTATATATACCTAATATAAAATTTATTTCAACCTATTTCTTAGGTATTTGATACCAAAATTATATTATTGTATAAATTACGAATAAGTTACCTTTTCTTTAGACCCTATTACGAAAATCGTAGTCTTAAAAATAAATCAAGATATATTATGAGTGTTAGGGCTAAAAATTCGCCACAAAATGTTTCAAGTTACCCATGTACAAATGTATTTGTAGATCGGTAAATAAATGAAAAAGATGAAAACTAGTATTTTTATTATCTAACATACCTACATATACTCATGTCTGGAAATCCCCGAAGGGGTAAGCAGACGATACTCTGGACATCTTCAGGAGAAAACTAGGGAACATTTCCTGTCACAATAATGTAGTCTATTTACGAGTATCCATACTAATATTATAAATGCGAAAGTAACTCTGTCTGTCCGTTTGTCTGTCTGTCTGTCTGCCTGTCTGTCTGTCTGCCTGTCTGTCTGTCTGTCTGTCTGTATGTTACGCTTTCACGCCTAAACCACTGAACGGATTTTGATGAAATTTGGTATAGGGGTAGATTAGACTATAAAAAAGGACATATGCAATGTTTGGTCACGATAACCGACTTCGACGCGGGCGGAGCCGCGGGCAAAAGCTAGTATCTACATATTTACGTATTTATCTATGTCGATGCATGTGTATAGTTTGTATATATCGTCGCTTATACAACAATACCGCGCAAGTAAAGTATGTATTATAATTATTTTTCAGGAGAGACAAATAACTGTTTTAATTGTATTCAATATTACGTTCACGTTAAGTAAAATCGAAAATTGATTTAAATTGGCTTAATTTTTACTTATAAAGGTCATTGATGTAATTATTTAGGGCTGTAGAACTACACGTTGGACTTGTGCGGTTTAAGTTCGACAAAACAAAGACTTTTGCGGTGTTTAAGATTTTTATTAATCATATTTTTTAAGGAACAATAATAGAATCTTACAATGTTTTATGTTTACTTTATTACATATAAACATAATAGGCAATTTCGATCGTGTACAAAATGTAGAATCATATGCAGGATTTACTTCTTACTAATACTTGGAGGCCTTAAGGTGTCATGATAGACTTTTTTCTTAATATTAGTATCCTTGTCTCTTCTATTACCTAAATAAGCCTCAACTTTCATTCTCAGACCTTTATTTAAATTTCTTTTCCATTTTTGTAGTTTCTTTATTAGGTTTATTATCCCTTTTTTCTATTACTCGTTAAATCGCCGAGATACTACATGTTCTCAGTGTTTTCAAGAGGTAAGACGACAGATGATGCAGCATCGTTAGGTTGAGGACCGGAAATCTCATTATCAGCAGGTGTTTCACCAGGGTTAGGTATCTCATCAACAGAGGGAACATCTTCAGGGTGAAGGCATGCTACCTCACCAACAACAAGATCTTCGGTTGGTTGGGGGTTCGACATTTCGCCAACAGCGAGGATTTCTACTTGTTGAAGGCAGGACATCTCACCAACAACGAGAACTTCTTCTCGTTGGAGACAGGATATTATCCCATTGACAGCAAGCACTTCTTCTGATTGAAGGTTGAATATTCCATCATAACCGCGAACTTCATCCGCTTGGGGGCCTTAATATCTCGTCAACAGCGAGAACTTGCTCCTGTTGGAGGGTTGATATTTTACTTCGTCAACGTCAACGGGTGATCTTCTGGCGTACGTGACCCACCCTTGGGGTGAGGCTATGGAAAAGCACGGCGAGTCACTGGCAATTAGTCTTGACATCGCCAAAGCTTTCGATAGGGTATGGCACAAATCGCTTCTTTCCAAGCTACCAGCCTTTGGCCTGCCTCCCAGACTGTGCAACTGGGTTGCAAGCTTCCTGCAGGGGTGCCGTATTCGCGTCCTTTGTGATGGACGTGCTTCGGAGTTCTTGCAGGTAAATGCGGGCGTGCCGCAAGGTTCCGTCTTATCTCCTACTCTCTTTCTTCTGCATATCAATGACATGCTCTCTAACGGTAGCATTCATTGCTATGCAGACGACAACACCTTACACGGGAGTTATTACGCACATCCTGCGGCCAAGCAGTCTGATATCGCGGAAAAAAGGCAGCTTCTGTCACTGAGCTGGACCGGATCCTGGACCACATTTCTCAATGGGGCGCTATAGGAACCTGGTCGAGTTCAATGCCAAGAAGACCACAGCAAAGGTATATAATTTCCTTCCCCTTCCCACTCTTCCGGGCACACCACTGCCACTGCAGGATCACCTCAATATCCTCGGTATGAATGTTTGCTGCACACTGAATAATAAAAACTATATCGAGAGTATCATCAAATCAGCCTCATGTAAACTCGGAGTCCTGAACAGAGTGAGACCCAAATTCGTTCCTGCGTGGAATACAACTCACATCTCTGGGACGGCTCCGCAAAGTACTTACCAGATGCTCTCGACAGCTGGCAGCGACGTGCGGTCCGCATTATTGGGAAACCTGATGTCACGAACACCCTCGAGCCTTTGCAGATGCGTAGAGATGTTGCGCCTTGGACAGTATTCTACCGTCTCTACCATGGTGAATGTTCTGACGAGCTCTTCCAATTAGTCCCACTCTCTCCTTTCCTACAAAGGACGACACGTGCAGGGCTAAAATGCCTACGGTGCAGAGTATGCCTGCTAGAACCAAGCGTTTCAGTGACTCATTCCTATGCCACACCACTAAGACCTGGAACTCCCTGCCAGCTCACGTGTTTCCTTCTTCCTACAGTCCCGGGTCATTAAAGCGGGGCTTGAAAAGGCATCTAATGAGGCCGTCAAGCTGTGTATAATTATGTTTTTATTTTATTTTTTTTATTAAGAAACAAACAGTCATACATAATTACATTTTAACAGGACACTTTTTTAATAATAGACCTACAGTTTCCTAAATTCTTAGAACAAGCATGCGACATTCACTTATTCACTACCTATAGAATTAAAATTTTAAAAACAATAATAATTTATGTACGACAATAATTGCCACAAAATAAAGTTAATAATAATAATAATTAAACCACAATAATAAGCATGTCAATAGTTTAAACAGAATAACAATTTAATAATTTATACACAATAATAATTTTATAATTTAAATATAATAATAATTTAATAATTTGACCGCAATAATAATTCAAAATTTTTATAATTTAAACAGAATAATAATTTAGGCACAGCAATAATTTAATAATTTATACGAAATAATAATTAGGTACATTTTGACACAATATAAATTATTTTGATAATATTAACAAACTAATAATTGAAACACATAATAATAAATTTGAATAGGTATACAATAATAATCATTTAGAGAGACATTCAATGGTTAGTTTCTTGAAATGTCCAAGAGATTCATTAAACAAATCAACATTTGTTAACCTGTCATTGTACAACCTGCAAGCACGTCTTATAAAAGCATTCTCTGCATAACTTGTGCGACTACGGGGTATCGCAAAGAGAGGCCTGTTTCTGACGCTGAGGTACTCTAAAGGATAATGAGTGTAATAATGGAGGAGAATCGATAATATTATTAAGAATTTTATAAATGATTGATATATCAATGCAGTTTCGACGACAACCTAATGAAAACATATTATATCTAGTAAGTGACGTTGCATAATCCACATATTCGTGACCGGTGCGATAATCGAGAGCTCTAATAAATTTCTTCTGCACCTTTTCTATTTAGTCGATATGAGTGTTAAAATATGGACTCCAAACCGGACTAGCAAATTCGAGACGACTACGGACATAGCTATTAAACAGCACCTTATATGTTAAAGCTATTTTAAAGGGCTTTCCAACCCGAAGTATAAAACCCAATTGTTTAAAAGCCTTATCTACTACGCTATCTACATGAGGTACAAAAGTAACCTTGGAATCCATAACAACCCCAAGATCACGAATTTGATCTACGCGGGCTAATTCTTTTTGACAAAGTTTATATTGAAATTTTATGGGTTCTCTCTTTCTGCTAAAACTTATTACAGAACACTTATCAGTATTTAAGAATAGGTTATTTTGTTCGCAAAATGTTTCAAAATAATCAACATCCCTTTGAAGAGCCTCACAGTCGCCCACGTCTCTAATAACTTTAAATATTTTTGTATCATCAGCGTACAGCAGCAAATTTGAGCCTTTTATGCTCTCCGTTACGTCATTAAGATACAATACGAATAATAGCGGCCCCAAATGCGACCCCTGTAGGACGCCAGAAGTAATAAATCTAAACTGAGAGGTATAACCACCCACCTCAACAGCCTGCGATCGGTTTTCGATGTAAGATTTAATCCAACGAAAAAGATCACCGTGTACACCAATATGCCAAAGTTTCAAAAGCAAACGTTCGTGACAAATTTTGTCGAATGCCTTGGCAAAATCAGTGTAAACGGCATCCACTTGGTAATTATGGTCCAAGGCCTCGAGAATAATCTCTGTGTATGATAGCAGATTTGTTTCAACACTGCGCCCCTTCATAAAACCATGTTGATCTATGGTAATATGACGTCGCAGAGCGGCAGACAACTGATCAGTAACGATCTTCTCTAATATTTATACAAACTGGCATAGTTTTGAGATGGGTCGGTATTTCTCAATATCACAGCTGATGCCTCCTTTAGGTATCGGGGTAACCAACGCGCGTTTCCAAATAGAGGGCACACAACCTTCGCGAAGAGACTTCTCAAACAGTAAGGTGATCGGAATAGACAACTCGTGCGGGCACCTATTTATGATGACAGGATGGATATTATCAGGGCCGGCCCCTTCATTCACGTCGATTGATTTAAGATACCTATGCACAAGTTCCCTACTCAAAAATAATGTATCCATGTCAATAATTGTATTATTGACTGGTGGAAGATTACTGGGATCAATGGAGCCGGTACCTACCGGGTTTCTCAAATACGCAGTGAAAGTGCTCGTTAAACATGTCACATATCTGGGTACCATTTGAAGCCGAAATACCTTTGTAATGCATAACTTGCGGCAAGCCACTCTTAGCGCAGATTGACTTTATATAAGACCAGAAGAAATTTGGATTTGTCGTGATTTATTTTCTGTTTCATTTATATAATTTCTATAACATATAGGTTCCAATTTAGCAACTCTTTTTCTCAAACACCTAAAGCTGTCGTAATCAAGGGGGTTACCATGTGTCTTCCACCGTAAATGATATTTTCTTTTCTCATTTAGTAGCCTTCTGAGTGGTTTAGTATACCAAGGAGGCCTATTATGAGACGTGCGCAGAGGGCGCTTTGGAACATGCGTGTCTATCAGGTGATTCAGAATTTGATAGAGATTCTGAATACATTCCTCCAATGTGCGCCCAGAAAACAATAAGACCCAATCAATTTGAGACAACTCGCGATTTATTTCAGCAAAATTTGTGTCAAAAAAGCAATGTCTGAAAATAGGAGCCGGTTTAAGCGAGGGTGACTGAACAAGTTCTAAATCAATTTGTACGGCTTTATGATGCACCACTTCCTTCACAATAGGACAGTCACTGGTGAGCGCGGTGCAATTTCTATTGCATAATATAAGGTCTAGTAGCCGGTGATTTAAATTAAAACTATTATTATATTGCTGTAGGTCTGAAAAGCATAGAAACTCTTTTAGTAACTTCACAGTGGACTCGGTACTATCACCGAGACGCATGTCGCAACCATCTGTATAAAACCACTGAGCACGAGTTACGTTGAAGTCACCCGTTACAATAAAAAATATCGTTAGAATGTTCTGTTACTAATTGACTACATATTTCGAAGAAGTTTAAAAGTGTTTCTTTGTACCCCATGCCCATGCCCATGCGGAATATAAACACAACAAAATATGCAGTGATTTACATCTGCTATTATTTCGAGATAACGGTATAGTTACCCACACGCAGTCGGAGGAGGCGCGCGGGGGGCATGGCCACTGGCCAGTCCCGGCGCACGGGCAGATAGTCGCGATGCACCGCCACGATAACACCACCGCCTAACTCCATTCCGCTCGCCTCAATCGATCGATCGCACCGGTACACCAAATATCTACTATCAAATAACTCCCCATCATAAAAGTTTGACGTAAGCCAGGATTCAGTGATACAAAAGAAATCGTAATTAGACTGTGCAACCTGTGAATAAAATGTTTGTGTCTTTGTGCGAAGTCCTTGTACGTTCTGATAATAACCGTTGAGGGTTAAACTAAACATGTTTGCTAAAAAGAAGTATATGCACGTACGTGTATGTCTAATAATTATTTAAAGTACTAGTGAATACCTTTTAATATAGGCGGTATACTTAGTGTTAAACGCAGTATGAGTTTTGAGTTGAGTTTTATTTTGAGTTTGAGTTTTATTTTGAATGCGGTACATGTAATTTGCGGGGTAAAGTTTTCATTCGAGCTTGGGGTAGACAGAGACAAAGGTAAAATAGCTTCATAATAGATGGTTGCAGGTTGGTTTAGTGACTTAGCGAATATTTGACACAATTTGTATACTTAACGGTGCAAGATATGCTGTAAATAACAGGTATAGGTATGAAAACAACTTGAGCAAATAAATACAATACAGTCACTTTAACTTATCTAAGTCGAGACTCGCGTCGATTAATATGACTTTAGAAGTTTCCGTCTTTCTTGCAAGAATCTTGCAATCTCGAACCCATAAATGAGCAAGTTTACTGTCTTTCTTCAACTGGCGAGCGCGTCTGAGCAATAGTTTGGCGGTCGGTATAAGATGATCTCCCACATACAGGTTGACAGCTGGTCCGTCGAGGCCCAAAGAGGATGTAGTGATCCCCCTACGTGCCCGCACTGCCGATAGGTATTGGTCTTTGAAGATGCGTCGAGTGAACTTAACGATGACAGCCGGAATATTTGACGATATTGTACTATTTTCATCATTGCTTGTTGAAAATCGACGCACCCGCTGTATGTGGTCAATCGAATTTTCATCTAATTTAAGTCCTACGACAGTAAAAAAGTTCAGTATCATATTCAATAAATTTTCTCCCTTTCCCATCGGCAAACCTGAGATTTCCACATTATTCATTCTAGCATACTGCTCTCGAGCGTCATGCTGTTGCTGAAGAGTAGATATTGTGTCCATCGCAGTCACCAAATTGGCCTGTAAAGTAGGTATTACATCACACTTTTCCTCGAGCGTAATTATCCTATCTTCTAGTTCAGTAAAACGGTTTTCGAATTCCGTGAACTTATTATGCATACTCTGAATTCCGTTAGTGCACACTTGAATATCGGTCTTGAGGGTATTTATATCCAATTTCATTGCACCAAAATCAGATCGAAGGTCTCTAATGTCCTTTAGTACAGTCGCAATACTATCTTGTGTCCCACTTAAGGATCCAGGTGAAGGTGTAGTGGCCGGATTCGGCATGTTGCGGCAGGTCAAACACTTCCATGCAGCTTTTTTATCGGAGCTCATGCGTCGGTAGCCAGCTTCCGTAAGCACAGGCATAGTGCAGAGACCCTCGACACATCGAGCACAAAACTGCATCAATCACTTGTTTGTTGCATTTGATACAATTCATTTTAATATATTTAATTGCGGTATGCGGTATGCGGTAGCCTAGTGGTATGGGTAATGGACTGATGAGACGAGGTCTCGGGTTCGATCCCAGGTTTACCATGGCTCACACCAATGACTTTTCGATGCTTTTCGAAGTTATGTGTGTATTTATCGCAGGTTTATAAGTGCCCGGTTAATGGCAATAGGCTCGCCACCTATTACATTGGGACCTAAAAATAAACTGGCGAAATGTGGGTGCTAGCACCTCTGCCTACCCCTTCGGGGAATACAGGCGTGAGTTTATGTTATGTTATGTTATGATGTAATTATTTGAGGTAGTATAATTATAAATGGAAAGCTTGTTAACACAACGACAGCTGACAGAAGAATGTTTAGGTGTATGTATGTATGTATTAATATGATTATGTATGCTATAATATGTGTGTATTGTGTATAATGTACCTGTTTAGGTACACTTTCTTATTCATGTTCCTTTATTTATTTATTTTTCATTGTTTTATCAGTTTTTATGTACACTTCACATCCCCCTTCACGACCATAACTTCTCTGCTACTCAAAGGTTTGCTGGTAGAGAACTCATTTTGAGTTAAGCCCGCCTTTGTACATGTTCTTTGAATTGTTTTATATTTATGATCTCTGTACTGTTTGCGTGCAATAAAGAATTAAGAACATTTACCAAAAATGTTCTGGTACCAATTTTCCTTTATTACAATAGTTATACTGAATATATAAGAAAAAAATATACCTACATAATTACATAATAATTACATATATTTACAATAAATTCGAAAGCATTCATTCTAAACATGTGAAAATAAAAAGTTTACCACTAAAACAAAAAATTGCGTTTATCTCGAAATGCAGTTAATGTGCAATGGAACGTTTCTGTTTAACGACATCCAATTGATTTTCAACTTATTGGAGATGTTTTTTGTGACGGGGGTTTTTTAAATTGTTTGATTAAATTTTTATGTACACCTTTCTTGGCCTGGCGGTCCGGCTATCCTCATTGTCCGCACTACACGCGTTATTTAATTGATCAAATATTTTTCAAAGTTAGAAAGCAGATTTACTGAGAAGTATATGGAAATTAACTTCATTCATACTTTATATTATAAATACGAAAGTAACTCTATCTGTCAGTCTGTCTGTATGTTACGCTTTCACGCCTAAACCACTGCACCGATTTTGATGAAATGTGGTGCAAGGGTAGATTAGACCTTAACAAAGGGCTATGTTAATGAAAGGCTATGTTTGGTCGCGATAACCGACTTCCACGCGGGTGGAGCCGCGGGCAAAAGCTAGTATAACATAAACCCAACTCGGACACCGTCGACTCGTGCGCGTCATAGCTCGAAGTGTAAATAGAAGTACCTATTATTGGGGGACAAGTTCGTGCCTACTTTTTTGATTCATCAAATTATTCTGGAAAAGTCCTTACGGAAAGTGGTTACCGTGGCCTATGGACGTATGCAACACCAGGGACAGAGGCGGCGGAGGCTATGGGCGGACTAGGCGACCGCCCACGGCATCGCGGGCCAAAGGATCTCGCCTTACAGCAAAGCAAGGCGCATCGCGAGCTGCCCTTACAGTAATAAATTTTGTTTCAACATGACATAATCCTTAAAGTAGATGAATGAAAACAGATGATCACGTTGATTTCAAAATAAACTACCTAACTGTACCGGCGGTCGGGCGCAGGTGATCACCGGACACGGGGGCTTCGGGAATTTCTTGACGTTCTTGCCGGAACCAACGTCCGAGTGCCATCACTAAGACGAGCAAGAACTAAGGGCTGCACATGCTCACCAACTGTCCAAGACAAGAGCTTATGGTGGCCTTGGGTTGGGAGTGAGAGTTCTATTGCTGTATTTTGAAGCTTTGGATTTTGAAATCAAATAATTTTTGTTTGTCTTTATTTCGTCGAATTTGTTTTCGTAATTTTTTGTTTTAAAATCAAAGTCACTTTGTCTTTGATATCTTTGTTTCTAATTTGTTTTCAAATTTCCTTAAAATTATATTATTCCGCATTTGTCACCAAATTAGACTTATACGTTGCTCTTAAATCAGGAGGTGGTAATAAAAATGACGAATTTTTATTTAATGCCCTTAAACGAACGTACGAACTTAATTGAACGTAGGTATTGGTATTGAATTGTCTTCCGAAGATTTGAGTAATATTAAATTATTTTGTCGTAATTTGTCAAATAATATCTCAAAAAGGTGGTCTGCTTCCATTAGAGCTCAAAAGACCTTTCTTAACAAAAATTCAGACTGGTGACAATCCCAAATAGTTTGGCCAAAATGTCAAAATATCGATTTAAGCAGCATTTTGAAAGTTGCCGAGGAAGTAATTCCAAATTTCGAAACGCAAGTGAATACTCATCAATTAAGTTGTGGTACAAGTAATAAACCGTTTGTTGATATATCTGATAAACAGTAGAAAAGGCGTTCTTTACACTTGTAGATCACACAGAGGAGGAAGTAGTTTATGCTTTATGTGCCAAATTAAAAGAGTCTTAAAAAACTAAACTAGCAGCTATATTAAACGAACTCAGCCAAAACAAGGAAAAATGTGAGATGGTATATGATGACTATTCGCTAAAAAATCTGACAAACCGTGTTTACCAGATAATAAAACGTTAGCGCTTTACACCTCAACAAATTTGTCAAAATGACAATATCGAAATTTAAGAAGTATTCTTGCTTCAGAGAAAATGTATGGTCTTCCATCCTATCAAAAGCTCCTGGAAGCTAAAAAAACTTGTTATCCCCCAGAGGCAGACATAACTGTAACTGAATCTGATGCTAAGATAAGACTTCAATCGCTTATTGGTTGTCAAATCTAGTGACAACCAATAGGATATTAAAAACAATTCAGCACAACTCTGCCGACAAAAAATCGCTAAAACTAATAAGCAAATGGGGTTTTGACGGGTCATCTTCTCAAAGTAATTATAAACAAAAGTCACACTCCGACACTAAAATTGACGATTCTTCAGTTTTCATGATTAGATTTGGTGGGTTTTTTGAAAATTATGAAGTATCTGCTGAAATAACGGGTATCCACCCTGATTTAATCAAGAGATAACTAAGGATTTTAGTAAGTTCTGGAAACACACTGGGAAACTGAAGGGCAGATCTGGGCTGCCTGTGAGTGTAGGGGGTATCAGTGACCGTGAGAAAATTGCTGACCTATTCGGCAGGCAGTTTGAAACGCGGTTGCCGTACTCAGACAAAGCGTGTGGTGGGGTCGAGGCCGTCACTCAGGATAGAACAATACGTTTTATGGCCAAGGACGTACGTAAGGTAATTGGGGGTATGAGCAGAGGTAAATCACCGGGGCATGACGGTTTGAGCATCGAACACTTTAAGCATGCAGGTGTCCATTTGCCGCGCGTGCTATCGATGTTCTACAATCTATGTATGTGTCATGGCTATCTGCCGTCGGACCTTACCAGGACGGTAGTAATACCAATTGCTAAAAACAAGAGGGGAGACCTGTCTGATGTGGGCAACTATCGGCCCATCTCACTTGCTACTGTGACAGCAAAGGTGCTTGACGGCTTGCTTAATGACATACTTCAAAACTACATTAAATTGCATGACGCACAGTTTGGCTTCAGAAAAGGGCTGTCCACGGAAAGTGCTATAGTGTGTCTTAAGCAGGCGGTCAAGTACTATACCGACAGGAAGACCCCGGTGTACGCGTGCTTTCTAGACCTATCAAAAGCATTTGATACGGTCCTTTATGACAAACTGTGGGGCAAGCTGGGGGACACGGGTGCACCGAAGGAAGTAATAATATTACTTAAATATTGGTATGAAAACCAGCGGAACCAGGTGAGATGGGCTGGTACGCTCTCGGGAGAGTACAGGCTAAAGTGTGGAGTGAGGCAGGTGCGCTCACCTCTCCTCTGTTGTTCAACCTCTATATTAATGAGCTGATCGTGAGGCTTACTAGTACGCACACCGGCTGCTATATAGACAACGTCTGCGTAAATAATATCAGCTACGCAGACGATATGGTGCTGTTGGGTCCAACGGTGAGCGCGATTCGTAAGCTGACGGCTATCTGTGAGGCTTATGCGGCGGAGCATGGGCTGAGATACAATTCGAATAAAAGTGAAGTACTTGTTTTCAAAAGTAAAACAAACGCACCGGCTCGTGCTCCGCCTATTAGGATTAATGGTGAGAATCTGAAGGTGGTGACCAGTTTCAAATGACCAGTTTCAAATATCTCGGGCACGTAGTTACAGAGAACCTGAGAGATAACGCCGATCTGGAGCGGGAGCGCGGGGCATTGGCTGTTAGGGGAAATATGGTAGCTAGAAGGTTTGCTAGATGTTCTATAGAAGTGAAAATTACACTGTTTAAGGCATACTGCCAGTCTTTTTACTCTGGCGGCCTCTGGCTGTATCATACCCGCCGGGCAGCCAATGCACTGCGAGTGTTATACAACAACATCTTCAGAATGCTGATGCGTCTTCCTCCAGACTGTAGCGCGTCACGCATGTTCGCAGAAGCACATGTTGACGGTTTTCATGCGAATATGCGTAAGAAAGTCGCCTCTATTCGTCGGTGTGTAAGAAAGAGTGGCAACAGTATTCTGAGGATGGTTGCTGCGCGGTTGGATTGGCCAATCCAAGAAAGATGGATGCGTATCCTGGTCGATTAAATGTGTACTGACTGGCCGAGAAAGTAAGTACCTACCTAATGTGTGTATTATGAATAAAAGGACATAAATTTTATTATTTAATTTTATTTTGTTTTAATTACATTTTTTTTCTCAATTTAAATTACTTTTGTATTTTATTTAACTTAAAGTATGACATAAATTTCATTTATAATTTCATTTTATTTTCTTTTTATTGTAAATTAATTATGATGCAAATGAATTGAATACTAACACTAGTTCTAAGTTATATTGTTACTAACCAGATATGAATCGTGTGATTTGAAATAAATAAATAAATTAAAAAATATTAATTTTACAAACAATTTCATCTGGCCAACTTATTAATATCAACTTGTTTAGGGAATATTGTAAAGAAACAGCAATGCTGTATGTAAACTTATATCCATGGTATTACATGCCTTCAAGTGTCCATAAATTGTTGATACACGGTGCTGATATTTGTGAAAATTTCTCCTTTATTCCGATAGGCATGAGGAATTTGAAATGTGGTTTTATTGAAACTTGTCATTTTGGGAAGTGGTCATTGTGAGCCTAAAGGTGAAGCTTCCGAAGCGAGGAATAAAGATTTCCGGAATGTTAGAATGGCACATACAAGAAAAATCGGTAGAGATCAGACTAATTTAGACATTATCCACAGCTTTCTAATTAGCTCAGATCCTTACATCAGCCATATCAAACCAAAATTTGCTCGTTTACATAAACAGTTCTTCCCAGAGGCTAGTGCTTTGATCTTGAACAATGAATTGCTTTCGTTGGAAAACGAGGAAATAAAGATTTCTCAAGAGAATATAGACCCAAATATTAATCTTTCACCATAATATTTTTTTAGAATCGTTTTTGAACATATTCAACTTTATGTTTGCAGCTTTATTTGTCTTCATTTTGGTTTTGTTTTTTAGAACTGATGAAAATACTCCTTCAGAAAGGCTTTTCAGTCATTAGTGAGCCCCCATAACCTCTTTTACAGAGAAGTCTCTTTTTATTTATTTGACATTTAGCATACATTTATGTGCTAAAGTAAGGCTACGATTAAAAAAAAGCGAATAATTAACGTTAAAAGAAAATGATATTTTCTGTCACTATTATCCCGAAAGTACGCAGTGATAAGCAATAAGTTTCTTTGAGCCAAATACTCAGAATTATTAGTTTTCTAACATATATGATTGCCATCTCGACCTCGCTTAAGGTTTTTGAGAAATTGAATAAAATGTAATAACTCCCATACAAAAAAAAAAAAATTTTTTTTACAGAAAAGTATTTGAAGTAAGACAATAATATTTTTTTGCCTTATCTTATCACTGTATCAACAATAAAAAAAAAAATCAGCGGTCTACTATCAATGTCCACTTTTTTTTAATTTGGGACCAGTGTGCGGCGGCGTAACAGATTAACAAACCCAAAGAGGTAGGCGACGATACGTAATAGTTTGTCCCATGAGGATATGCGGAGAGCGAGGTCATACAGAACGTTATACCTTGAAGGCGAGAATACTGTATGTGTCATGACCTTTTGTTCGGGTATGTCAACCATCTGACCCTCCAAATCCCTGAGCGGCCATTCAGACGTATTCAATATGGCCCATGTCCTTACATGATGCCACGTGACAAGACGTCAGCGGGATTCTCGAATCTCGGCCCCCCGCGACGTGATAGAAGTTGTCAGCTTGTTATTAAGCTCTGGTAGCTCGAGGCAAAACTGCTTCCAACGGTTAACTATTACCACAGGGGGCTCATCATCCCATTGGAGACTGAGCTGCCATAATTCTTTTATAATTAATTTAGCGTATAAGACTGCAGGGGCTACGAATCCCATCAGATCCCAGAGTCGAGCTACAGTCGACAAGATGGAAGGCTTAGTGCAATCTGTATCCGCGGTGGGGGTGGCGATTTTGAAGTAAAAATAATCATCCAAGTGTGTCAATTTAAGCCCAGTATTTTGTGTTGTGCGGCCTTGTCTAATTCTACTTCACCGGGAACCTTATGTGAGTCCGGAATGCTTTCTGGAACCCTCAGACTATTACTATTCCATTTAACAATATAGTCATCCTGACGCTGAGATCGCCTCACCCTCGCAGGATACTGAAAATGCCAGGTCATTCATATATAGAGATGTAAGAGCAATATTACTAGCTAGTGGCTACCGCTTACCGTCGTCCTCCACAAGCTAATCCGAAGCAAACCCTATTAAAGCAGAATAATTGCAAGGGTTCTTCAGGACGGAAACAATATAAGAAGCATTGACAGTCTGCGGTCATGGCGATAGCGTGCATACGAAAGTTCAAAATAATTTTGAATAAGTCGCCTTGTAGTTTCGGCCCTGAATGGAGTACATCGTTAAGCGAACGCTTACTGCCGGTGGTAGATGTACTCGCGTCTAGCACCATGCGCAATAGCGGCGGTAAGACCCATCATGGAGGAGTGGCTAGAGAGGCCACACGGCAGCCTCTCGTACCGGCTGACGCAGGTGATCACCGGACACGGGTGTTTCGGGAGTTACCTGTGTCGGATCCGGAAGGAGCCAACGTCCGAGTGCCATCACTGTGATGCGAGCGAGGACACGGAGCTGCACACGCTGACCGAGTGCCCGGCGTGGGACACGCCGAGGCGGGTCCTAGTGGCGGCTCTGGGGGTGGGAGTCCTCACACTCGCCACGTTGCTCACAGCGATGGTACGATGCGCGAACGCTTGGGGTGCGGCTATCTCCTTCTGCGAGCAAGTAATGCTCGAGAAGGAGGCGGCCGGTCGGGTCCGGACCAGACTCCGGGCCCGGGAAGCCCGCGCAGAGCGAAGACGAACCGGACGTCGGAGGTCGCAGAACGACCTCCGTCCTCCATGAGCGCTGGCCTGGGGGTGACCGGTGGAGCCGCCTGTCACCCTAGCAGAAGCAGGCCGCGGCGGCGGCGCAAAATGCGCCTCCCCGTAACCGGGGCTAGATGGGGACACTGTGGTCCCCACAACCCGAAGGGGGCCATCTCGATAGAGATGGTCCTGGGTCTGCCGGGGTGCGAGAGATATGCTTTTGGCAATCTCACCTCCGGCAACCAAGGACCCAAGACGGCGTGCGTTTTAGTCGGTTCGAGTCCGACATAACCGCCTCCACCGGCTCCGTGGGGGTGGTATCCGTGGGGATTTTTCGCACGATAAAAAAAAAAAATAAAAAAAAAAGCACCATGCGCAATCGAGTTGTTGCTTTATCTTCGCGTATGAAGCCGAAGTGCGGGATAATAATAAGTTGGGGCGCGGTCGCGAGAATTATATTGAGGCGCGGGAGCGATGTAATCTTTTTTTATATTTTATTTTTATACTTTATACTAGCTGTGCCCGCGACTTCGTCCGCGTGGAATTATTTTTTATAATTTTTCTAAAATAAAAGTATTACATAAGCTATCTGCCAGTGAAAGTCCCGTCCAAATCGGTCCAGCCATTCCAGAGATTAGCCAAAACAAACAGACAGACAGACAGACAGACAAAAAATTTAAAAATATATATTTTGGTATGTGTACCGTATATACATTCATATGCATGTAGTAGAAAGCGGTTATTTTAATATTACTAACAGACACTCCAATTTTATTTATTTGTATAGATTATGACGTCGTCGTAGGCCGACCTCAACTTAGCTCTAGCTAGCTTAGCTTAGCCTCTAACTTTCTTTCTAGACACAGGAAGCGCCTGCGAGCGACCTCGAAAGAATCGCTGAGTGTGTATACGTCTTCCTTTAATAAAAGGGCTACGCTATTTCTCCCGTTAGTGGGATCGCGGGTTGTGGTAGCTTTATAAAATAACTAGCTTTTGCCCGCGGCTCCGCCCGCGTGGATGTCGGTTATCGCGACCAAACATAGCCTATGTCCTTTCTCAAGGTCTAATCTACCCTTATACCAAATTTCATCAAAATCGGTTCAGTGGTTTAGGCGTGAAAGCGTAACATACAGACAGACAGACAGAAAGACAGACAGACAGACAGACAGACAGAGTTACTTTCGCATTTATAATATTAGTGTGGATGTGGATTCGCATTCAACGTCTGCGGGATGTTGAGTGGGTGGTGCAGAGGGCACCTGCTCGAGTTCCCAGAAGGACCTCACCAGTGAGTCAACAGTGACGGGTTCCCGAACGACGCAGCAGGCCAAGACCTGATTGCAAGTGGTTGCTATAGGCATTGACCCCATTAGCACGTAACCCAATAACGTACGGAAGGCGGCAGGCGCTCCTGTCAAGTCCCGGGGCGCGTGTATTATCTCCGGGAGGAACAGGTGGGGATATATTGAAGCGCCTACCAGCGCGTCAATGCGGCTGGGTGTTCCCACGGTCTCGTCAGCTAACTGCAAATGCGTTAGGCATGAGAGAACGGATTGGTCTATTACAGCAGTAGGTAATAGTTCCGTTATGTATTGTGATCAACAACAAAATGGCGAAAATTCAAATATAATTCTGTTGTCGAAGCGGGAATGAAACGTCAAATCGATCGATGCTGTATTTATAACTTTTTGTTTACCGGCGAAACCTTTTACTATAATACGGTTAGCTGTTCGGAGCTGTATACTACCTAAACGGTTGCAACATTCTTGTGTTATATAAAGTTACATTGGGACCCGCTGTCCAACAGTACACGAATAGTTTGTGGTTTATTATTAATATCGTAAACAATCACCTGAGCCGTCGGCAGTAGTACAGTGGAATCTATTCCCCGTATCACTTTAGGTACTACGCGTGTCGAGTTATTGCAACTAGGTATATATTTCGGAGGTACACAAAGCCACGCTAGTGAGCGTGTGGGTAGGGATGTTCGATCTGGGTACTTTGTATCGATACTCTGGATCGCAATGGATCGTAATACACTGTATCGATCCAAATATCGATCCAATAGATTTGATACGATTTTTTTTGGATCGATCCAAAATCGAATCAAGTATTTCAAGAAATTAAACAAGTTGTATTTTTAACAATTTAAGTTTATTTAAGAACAAAAGAAGCAAAAGAGTAGTTTCCATTTCAAATTTCAACATATTGGAAATTTCAGTTATGTCTTTGGCACTTGACTCTGGATCATTAAAACATTTTTTTTTTAAATTCGGGATCTAAAACAGAACTTCTGCCAATACATGAACCTTTTCGATATGTTGGAAACGATTATTTATTTCTATTATTACTATGGCTTGAAATTCTGAACCTTATTCACTTGTCTCATTCTTGCTGAAATTCAAGGTATATTGAAATAAAACATGTAACAAAACCTACCACCAGATAAATATTTACATTAGTGTAAAATGAATCGGATTGTATTTAGACCATACTTAGTAGTAAAGGAACGCGGTCAGTATTCATGTTACGAATAAATATTATGGATTATGTTTGTTTATCTTTATCTTGTATCGATCCGCTAACGGATCGAAAGCTATTGTATCGATACAAAAATCGAGTGGATCGAATTGCTTTGTATCGATCCACACAAGTATCGGATCGGATCGAACATCCCTACGTGTGGGGTAACGGCGGCGGCGGCGCCGCGGTATCGGTGTTGGCGCGTGGTTCGGCGTTTGACGGACTCGGCGTATCAGACGCGTTCAGCGACTCCGGCTCTCGATCGAAATGGAGCATCGTATGGTGGTTTAATTTGCAAACGCGGCAAGAGAATCATGTCAAGTCATGAATAGTTGATTTGGAACTATCATAAAATAGCGGTCAGGTTCTCACGTCACCCGAGAAGGTGATTAGCTCGATTGGTGCCAACATTGGTCTAGACACCTGCATAGCGTTCGTGACCTAGGATCAAGTCCTAGGTTCGTGACAGTAGGATTCGGTACTTCCGAGTTTACAAAATATTTAGCTTGTACTCTTTAGATTCTACTAAACAACGATTCTAACGCGATCAAACTGCTAAAGTCCGGTTTAGCTTTGGGCGTGGTCAATAATAGGCAAGAGTTATATTCTTTCAACACCTGCCTAAATTGATCACGTAAGTCATCAACATCAGCTGTTGCATCTATAAACTTTTCCCTACCAGCATTGGACAAGTCGTATATTCCCTGTATGATCTCAAACAAAGCCTCGCGCTCCGCCTGTAGCATAATTATTTTAGTGTTAAGTTTATCCTGGTTAATAGAAACTTCGGGAATTTCCTTTCCCGGTTTGTCTCTTTTGGTGGGCATGGCTAATAGGTACAGGTACTAGTACCTACCTAATAGGTATCGAATAAACGTGTGCATTACCCCAGCAAAATGTTGTGCTTTAGAGAGTTGAAAGTATATCCGATTTTTAGTGTGTTATGAAAGTTTTTTGTGTGCAAATAGCAAAATTTGTGCATATTGTAGTTTAAGAGATATTTGCGAAAAATAAATTTTGCTGCAGTAATTATCGAAACGTTACCCCAGCAAAAAGTTTTTTCCTAGCCCGGAACCAAATACTGGAACACATAGCTTAATTATGTTACGTAACAATTGTTAGCCAATAGCAAAATTAGTGTGAGTTTTGGTCTTTAAGTTATTTAAGATTTTGCTGCGGTAACGTTTTGGGATTTCCCAGATCTCGAAAACGCCTGAACGCAGATGTTTCAAAAAAATATCAATAATGTAACTGAATTTGTTTAAATTTGTTACAACATTACATTTGATTTGCTTGATAAACACCAGAGTTATTAAATAGTTTCGAAAAACAAAAAAAAAACTAATTTGCAAGTAAACTAGTGCACTTAACATCCATTAAAAAATGTAATATATATTCTTGATTCACCTTTATATCGACAGCAAATATAGGTTCGGTAGCTATAATCAATATAAAGAAAAAATTTTTATAAAATTTACAGTGCTCTTATTTTAGTGATCGAATACGCTGTTTCTACATAACAAGGAAACGAGATGGAGCCACCTGTCACCCTAGCAGAAGCAGGCCGCGGCGGCGGCGCAAAAAATGCGCCTCCCCGTAACCGGGGCTAGATGGGGACACCGTGGTCCCCACAACCCGAAGGGGGCCATCTCGAAAGAGATGGTCCTGGGTCTGCCGGGGTGCTAGAGATATGCTTTTGGCAATCTCACCTCCGGCAACCAAGGACCCAAGACGGCGTGCGTTTTAGTCGGTTCGAGTCCGACATAGCCGCCTCCACCGGCTCCGTGGGGGTGGTATCCGTGGGGATTTATCGCACGATAAAAAAAAAACCACTAGTTACCTAGTCAGCTATTTAGCCTGGTTCATTTGTATAATAGGTACCTGCCTATGTATTTTGATAAAAATTTGCCTCAAGATGGTTTACGATAAATTAATAAATTAAGTCAACATTTACCGTTTGAGATTAAAGAATGAGATTTTCGGGTAAGTTACCTATCCGTCGGTACCTACCATATGGAGTAAGTATTATAACTAGTAGCTTATGTATATATGATAAAAACTGGTTTTTATACATACCTATGCTAGTAGGTAATAATATGTCATCAATTCATCATGTTGTCTTACTTTCTTTCCTTTTTTAGTTATATTATAAAGTATACCTACCGCAGTATATAGCTATCAAATATAACTTTATAGGTACTTTACTTTCCCTAACAAAAAGTAATAACAGGTAGGTACCTAAATTAGGCAAATTAGGTACCTACCTGTTATTAGATACTTTTTTAGGTAGGCATTACATTACAAACTAATTAAAGAACCAACGGAAACCAATCAGAAATGAAAAAAAAAAGATACTTATTTGTCAAAATCTACTTTCATCTCGTCGGTAGCGATATAACATTCAAATGAGGAAATTATATGTATAAAAAAAACTAGCAATAAGTTGAGCTTTGATAATATTCTCGTAGCTTTTTAATTAAAAATTATTTGTCCATTTTTTCATTAAGAAACTGAAACGGAACACGAGTAGCTGAGTGGACAACTTGAGTTTGACAGTTTGCTTGCTGAGACTGAGACTCTCAGCAAGTAACAACAACAACCAATCAGCAGCTCTGAAAAAGTATCAGCAAGATGGCTGATTGCTGGGCCTGTGAATTGGTCTCTGGTCGACACATGACCGCAAGTCGGCTTCTATAACACACTGTGCGGATAAACTAACCAATATAATAAGTTATTTATAAGTTGTTTCCTTGTAGTTATCCACCGGGGTACATAATACCTCTAATCTTCATAAGGTAGGTAACTATGTTGCCGCAATATGATATACCTAATTATCTTTTGGTTTTTGTATTGCTATTACCGAATCGAATCCAATATTGTAAAAACGAAAATAGAAAATAATTGCGTTAGGATTTAAACATAGAATTTATTCAACGGATCAGTGATTTTCCTAAAGAATGTAAAAGTGTTAGGAATAGCACATAATCAAAATAATATAGGTAGGTATAGTGAGAGATGTTTTCAATAAATATGTTTTTATTTTTTCACTCTTTTCATATTTCTTACCAACCTGATAACCACCGAACACTTTTGTTCGCAAGTGTACAAACAAACCTTTTATATTATATCGTTCGTTTAAGATGGTATGCCTCATGTATGGAGAGGTCACTTTTTAGTAGCCTTCACAATTTGGTCGGCTTATAAAAGAATTGCTACTACATTCTTATTTTTGCTGAAACTTTCACAATATTAGTAATTGAAAGCTGAAATTAATAGGATGATTTCTTAATGAAACATGCCTTTTTTTTAAATATACATATATCTCGTTTCCTTGTTATGTAGGAACAGCGTATTCGATCACTAAAATAAGACCACTGTGAATTTTATGAAATTTTTTTTTTCTTTATTTTGATTATAGCTACCGAACCTATATTTGCTGGCGATATAAAGGTGAATCAAGGGTATACAGGGTGTATTTTTGAAACGGGGCAGTAAGGGCAAGTACCTTAACCGTTGCAGTTACAGCAAAACGTTCTTAAAAGACCTTCGCTAACTTTTTGGGACATTTTGAACTGCATTCACAGATTTTGTAAAAAACTTAAAGTTAGTAAAAAAAATGCAAAATGTTCAAAATTTTTTTTTACGCCAATTGATTCTATTTCCTGTGGGGATCAAAAAACTCTATGGGACCATTTTAGCTTTCAGTACTAGAAAAGACAGAAATCGCCAAAAACGTTTCCCATACATTTCGTACGGAAATATGATAAATCAACTCGAAACTCATAGGTCAGGTAAAATTTTGAACTTTTTGAAATAAAAAAAATCATTTAAACATTTAAGAAATTGGTTTATGAAATAAATTGCTCAAAATGATTTCCATTTTCACGAATACATAAGTCTATCCTTTTTTGCACTGAACGAATGGCGGCTAATAATGTTCTGGGATGAATATTACGTAAAATGGTCATTAATGCATCCTTGAGCTCTTGAACACTGGCGTACGTCGTCTTATAAACCTCGTTTTTCACGAAGCCCCATAAAAAAAAATCAAGTGGTGTTAGATCGGGGCTACGAGGTGGCCACTGTGTTGGACCATGTGTACCTATCCACTGTGTACCGAATAGGCGGCTCAAATTGGAACGTGAAAGGTGACTGTTATGTGGCGGAGCACCATCTTGTTGAAAATGAACTTTTCGCAATTCCGACATTCGTCCATCTCGTTTTCAAGATGGTGTAAAATGACTTCATTATACATGGCAGAATTCAGTTTCCCTTCATAAAATTCCACCATTATGACTCGATTGGACATTATACCACACCAACAGTTGAATGAGAAGCGAACCTGATTATGACTTGCCGTAACTCTTAGTGGATTTTCTTTGGACCAATAGTGATGATTTTTTCTGTTGTACCATACCGTTATTGGAAAAATTCGTTTCGTCTGACCACAGTATGTAATTTAAAAATTCATGATCTCTGCTTATTTTTCCTCTTAGCCATCTGCAAAAAGTAAGCCTTCGAACATCATCACCCGGATGTAACACTTGAACTATGCGCCCATATCGATAGCACTTGTAGCCGTATTTCTTCCATATCTTTATCACAAGGGAGTGGGATACACCTACTTCAAGGGCGACTTGCCTGGACGATACCTCTGGATATGCTTCGACATAAGTCAGAACCGCAATCTCCGTGTCCATGTCCACACGAGGCTGCCGCTTTCTTTTGAAAGAACCCTGCAATTCCAGGTTTTTCAAAAAATTTGTAATAACCTTTCTTGTTGGCACATGCCGCAACGGATACTTATTGCGGTACCACACTAATGCAGCTCCCGCATTTCGATTATTGACAAAATACGCTTCTAATAAGTCAATTTTTTCACGATTAGAAGACATTTTAGCGAAAATCCTTAATTAATAACTCATACGAAGTTTCTCAGCTGAAACTAAGTATAACACACAGATTTTCGAATCAAATTCGAAATTTGAGGGTAAAAATTCTTTTTATTTACTTTACAGTCAATTCTACCCACTTCCTGGCCATAACAAAAAGTTAGACCATCGTAGAAATTTGTTTCTGTTGCCGAAATGTATGGGAAACGTTTTTGGCGATTTCTGTCTTTCCTAGTACTGAAAGCTAAAATGGTCTCATAGAGTTTTTTGATCCCCACATCAAATAGAATCGATTGGCATAAAAAAAAATTTTTGGACTTTTTGCATTTTTTTTGCCAACTGTAAGTTTTTTACAAAATCTGTGAATGCAGTTCAAAATGTCCCAAAAAGTTAGAGAAGGTCTTTTAAGAACGTTTTGCTGTAACTGCAACGGTTAAGGTACTTGCCCTTACTGCCCCGTTTCAAAAATACACCCTGTATATTTCATTTTTGAATGGATATTAAGTGCACTAGTTTACTTGCAAATTAGTTTTTTTCTGTTTTCCGAAACTATTTAATAACTCTGGAGTTTATCAAGCAAATCAAATGTAATGATGTAACAAATTTAAACAAATTCAGTTACATTATTGGTATTTTTTGAAACATCTGCGTTCAGGCGTTTTCGAAATCTGGGAAATCCCAAAACGTTACCGCAGCAAAATCTTAAATAACTTAAAAACTTTTTGCTGGAGTAATGTTTCGGTAATTACTGCAGCAAAATTTATTTTTCGCAAATATCTCTTAAACTACAATATGCACAAATTTTGCTATTTGCACACAAAAATCTTTCATAACATAACACACTAAAAATCTGATATACTTTCAACTCTCTAAAGCACATCATTTTGCTGGGGTAATGCACACGAATAAACGACGATCGAACAAAAATATTGAATGTAGAAACACATTCAATATTTTTGTTACACCTATCAGAGGCTAAGCGTGAATGTATGTATGGTGTGTAGAAGTACTGTGATATACCTATATATAACCTACCTATCTATTCCTCTACGAGTATATTTCTTTTTTTATTATTTGCGTTAAATTCGCAAAATACTACGATATTAATGTTTATATGTTCTTATAATATCGGGAGAAAACACGTGACGAGCTGGTGTCACGGGCGTGATTGCGAAACTTTATTCAGATTAGGTAGATATGTACCTACCTATACCTACACGTGTCTGCGCGAGAGCAATACGTAATGATAGGTGCAGTAAATATCGCGAAATATACACTAATTAGGCCTATACTAGGATCCTAATAGGGCGGTTTGAATATATATACGGGATTTCTACATAAATATACATAGAAATATTTTTAGCGGGCGAAGACAGTCGCCATATCCGGCTCGAAGGACCACTTATGGTTGCGCCAGATTTTTAAATAATAGAAAGAAATAGGTACTTGTTTCGAGGTTGAGTGGACTGTATCTTTACTTTACCGAATACGAAGGACTAAAAGGTAATGGAGTGGGTTTGAACGCACTGACCTGTTCTTATGCCCCATCGTTTCGCTGGCGCACGCCACCACGTCTGGCGTTGTGATCTTGAATTTAGTGTTGCGGGTTTGCTGGGGCTTCACTTGAGTATTGATACACACACACTATATAGGTAATGGACGGTGATCACTTACGGGGGCCACCTTCGCGATATTGCAATACAACTGAGCGGTGCGGTGTTTGTCTGCGCGTTTGCTAACGACGAGTGGCTAGTGGCTAATTTCTTTTTCTCTCTTGCGTGCAAAGATGGCGCGTATCCCTGTCTTTGATGCAGCGCTGTGATTGGCTAATCCGGAGCAGTGCGTAATAGGTGCGTTCGGATACATAGATGTGGGAAGGATTTAGTCCTTAGTATATATTTATGATCTGTTTTATTTATTTTTATTAGATAATTTTAATGAATTATCTGGCGTCACCAGACACAAAAGAGTGGACGTGGTTACTGATCTAACAATGCTATCTGACCAAGGATACAGACCCACGTATTTTCATTTGGCATCACTCAAAAAGTGTACCTAATACTTCAATTTCGAAACTGTATACAGGTACAAAACAATGAAGGTCCATTTTGTAACGGAACGTTAGAAGGAATGTCCAAGCTGTCAAAAAACTTTATCAACTTCGAAGTTATGTCGAGTGTTTATTTTAGAGCGACTGTGTATTATTTCGAAAAGATTTATGATTTTATTATGCTAACTTTAAAATTCGAATAAATCGGGAAAAATTAAATGCTCAAGTGGGACTTGAACCTACGACCTTTCCCTTAGTAGAGAATGCTCTTCTACTGCGGTTCAAAGGAGTCCCAGGGGCTTACATCGTCACCATCCGAGACATGTACCAAGATCCGGTTCCGTGGTTCGGACCGCTGTTGCTGACTTGAAAACCTACCCCATCACCATCGAGGTACACCAAGGATCCGTACTTATTCCCTACTTGTTCAGCTTGGTATTAAAAGTTTTGTAGGACAGCATCAGAGACTCACATGAGCAGCCTCCATGGTAATCTCGGCTGATGACATTGCACTGACGGACGCAGACAGGAATAGATTGGTGCGACGTGTGAAAGTGTGCAAGGAGGCGCTTGAGAACGGCGATCTGAAGCCGCGTGGGCTAAGTGGCGGGAAATGACTGGCGTCACATGCGATCCTAAAATGGCTGAAGGGGCAGGTCTATAAAACGATCATTAGACCTGTTCTTTTACATGGCTGTGAGGCGTGGTCGCCATTGGGGCGACACAAGCAGATGCTGCGGTGGATGTGTGGAGTCACGCATAAAGATCGCGTGACTCTCGCATCCGCGGCAGCCTTCATGTCCTTGACATCACCGATGAAATGCAAGAGAGCCGCCTCCGCTGGTGCGGCCACGTCTTGCGGCAACGCTATGTGGATAACCAAATGCCTGGCAATGGTGCTCCCACCGGGTCCAGGTAGAAGGCGTAGGCCCAAGAAGTGCGGGCTTGGCATCGTGGAGGGTGACATGCGTGCAAACGGTCTCGCTACCTTGGACGCACAAGATTGTGCGAAGTGGAGGAAGAAGAGCCGGAAGGCGGACTCTGAGCTCCGAGGGCACCGTGGCCTCGGTTGCAATAAGGACTAACGTCTATATGGTTGATGATGATGATGATGATGGGGAATGCTCTTCCAACTGAGCTATTGAGCCATACCTGAATCACTTCTGATCACAGGGAAATTTGAAGTGATTCAGGTGTGGCTCAATAGCTCAGTTGGAAGAGCTTGCCCCATTATAATGGTATATGGGACAAATCACCCATAGTGCCAATAAAGAGACCTGGATCAGACACATCAAATGAATCTGAATTACCAGATGTTACCTAAAATTTTTTTTTACCTATTATAGCAGAAAAGTACAAGGACTTAACGGATTTAAAAAGATTTTGAAGGCATTCCTCATGTTTCATTAGTAAAAAAATATTAAATTGGACATCCCTTGTATGGGACATAGTGGACATTACCAGTTTTTGTACTTTCTAAAAGTACTTTACTTTTTTAATTATTAAAAATAAACTATTTTCAATTCAATATTTTATATTCCTAAAAATTTGACTCTAAAAGATAAACTAAAGTTAAGTGTATGCAGTTTATAATTTTATGTGACACATAGGAATGTTGTTAACTTTGAAAAATTAAAATTTTAATTAAATAACTTTTTGTTTTTGTGACATTTTTGCCCCTGTACCCTTTAATTATATTTGCCTATTTTATGTACTTCCTAAAACAACTTTGGTTTTGAGACAATATTCAGAAAAAAAGTACGACGGTCCTGTCTCTCATGGGCATTGTCCTTTACTAAAAACCCAGTTTCAATAGTTTACTTGTATAGTGAAATTTTTCACAACTGCTTTTATATTCAAGTCAAAAATAATTTATTTGGTATAGACAATTAAAACGGACCTTAAAAAAGTCAAAATAAAAACATCACAACTGTTTTTTTATGCAAAATCAGGAACAATTTATTATATACAGAATATCTCGGACTATTTACAAACATGTTTACTAAGTGTAATACAGTGTATATAAAAACATTTAGAAAGATTTTCCAAAATGCTGTCAGTTGCACTTGTTGCTACATTTCCACACTGTGGCCTTCTGCACCTTTTTAGCGCAGCACCAGTAGTAGTAGCGTTACGTGCCCTCGGCTTGTCGTTCTTTGCCGGGAAATGTTCCGTGCGTTCGGGAATCGCTGGTACTGATAGCGTGCAAAATTTTTCAATAATTTCGTCCGCCAACGTAACACGGAATTGCCGCTGGCTCTGGCAAACATCACCAATGCGTTACACATAACAGCCGGCGGAAGAGCTTCTTGTACCAGATGCAATTACGTATCCTTTCCAGGCCTGCAAAAGTTGGTTCTTTTTATCGACGCCTCCCATAGAAAGGTTATAGTCTAGTACAACCTTTGGCTTGTATTTGTACTGACCATGTTTCTCTTTTCCGCCGACCTCTACGTTGTGGTACGTTGATATCAACCACACATGACGCACGCACGTTTGATTTATTTTTCTTGCGCAGACTGTCCGGCACTATCTTCCTATAAGCCGCAGCGTCCCCACAACGTCGGTACGCTTTGCTTTAAGAGTGCGCGCCAGCTAAGGACTGTTGTAAAAGTTGTTCATTACTAAGGCATGACCCTCATTCAAAAACAGTCCTTGAGGTCCCACCCCCAGGTTCAGTATCAAGCCGGATGTCTTGCACCTCGCTGACATAACGTCAGTGTCATTATGCCCTCCATCCTTTCCAGTTAAAGTTAAGTAAAGTAAGTTAAATAAGCCAAACACGGCGCCCAGTATTCGCGTTCCACGGGCTTCAATGCTCCGGAGCATTATGACTGCGAAGAAAGTCCACAGCTCAGTGGGTGTGATCGGAACTCACCTTTTCATCCTCGCAAATTGCCTAAGTCCCGGATCGCTGCGGAGACTTTCTCTTTCCAAATTCGGGACTAGCAAACTCCCCCAGGGCACAGTCATCCTGCCTATCCATCGTTGCAAATGAGGAAAGGAGTTTGCCGGAGAGCTGGTCCACGTTATACTCCTTCGCGTGCCTCCTGTGTTGAACATTGTGTGCATCCTCCACATCATCATTGTCAATATCACCCCCAGCATTTGTGCTGGCCGACTGCTCCCAGCTCTTGTCAAGCATCGCCTGGTCTGGCAATGTTATCACTACCGTGGACAGGGTGAAAATGAGGTGCTGCTTGTCTTGCCTGTGAAATAATAACATTTAATTCAACTTCTTTGCATACACTACTAACATAATTTATTAAAGCAGTCTTTGCGTCAACGACTAACTTACAGGGATTGCTTTAGAATCGTGCCAATCGAATTAAGGGGGGAGAGTGGGAGAGGGGGGCGGGGGGAGATGAGGGGAACCCCCCCATCAACTCCCAACCTGCGGAAACGCGTAGTTTTTAAGTTATGAACATTTTCATAACCTAACCTAAAACTTTATTTTTGATGTAACTAACAAGGATTAGGTAAGTTTCTGGTGTGTAGAGAACTCCGATCCCCATATACCTACTCCCTAGCCCCCCATTTACCTACTTCTACTCCAATTTAGTCGCGTTTGGTCCAATTGTCAAAAACAGGTAACTATGTTTTCCTGGGCGGTCTTTCTGGGTGGTTATAAAAAAAAATAACCACGAAGGCCTAATGCGGGAGCTTCGCTCCGCTCCGCTCCCGCATTAGCCTTCTAACCTAATCTATCCGAGTCGTTTTTTGGCAATAGGACCAAACACGACTAATCTCCCCACCCCAATTGTAACCTACTTCCCAACCATTATCATTATTATCAAACAAAACAGAATATTCAGAGTTCAGAGTCGGGAAATCAAAACGGAATGCAACCCTACCACAGAGTAAATACTACGACACATCACAAAATGAAGGACGCGTGCGTTCCGTTTCACCAATTTTTTTTTTGTTTTTTTGATTATTGATTATTACAAAATTTAATAATACAAGCGTTTATATATATTCAAATGGTAAAATTATTAAAATAAACTATATTTATAATGCATAAAAATAATAATATAGCGTTTTATCACACATTACTTCGTTCCGTTACACGAAACTTCAAACAGCCCTTAAAAAAAAACCACGCATCTCCGCAGGGGGGGAGGGGTATTTTTGAGAAGGGGAGACCAACCCCTATCTAACACAACCACTAACAATCCCAAATTCGATTGGCACGATTCTAATGCCAACCCTCTACTTGTATCTGTGAAACGAAATGATTGAAATTAGAGAAGATTATGCGATGAGGAGTTATATGATATTAGGTAGTCAAATTGCCTACTTATGCGTTCCACCTCCCATGGACATGGAGTACGAGGAGGATATGTGCCGAATTATGGGGCACGGGACCCTCTCAGGTGATGGTTTTCTGAAATTTCTGGAGCTCTGTGAAATGAAATAGAAAGGATAATTAATATTAGAGTCAACGGGAGAGAGGTTGGCATGAAATAAAATCATGATAATATTGATTTTATCAATTCCCACTAAACTTTGATAGTGCTCTAGCACTGCCTCACCCTATTTGTCGGTTCAATATTGTCTCAAGTTCTTGTTTGTGTAGTAAAGCAACTTCAAGGCAAAGTTATATTGGTATTGCTTTTCTTCTAAGAAGTTGTTAAATCTTATGGAGAGCTAAGCTCTACACACGCTAACAATCCTAATATAACACTCTAATTCTCACAACATAGCATATCATATTCTGTATGAAGCCTTTTCTTAATTCCTCTATGACGCCGCAGCACTAAAGTAGGGACAAGATAATAAATAGGTCACTTTTGACAGATGTCAGTTTTATATTCATAGTGAGGTGACCTGCTTAAAAACATCGATTAAATGAATGAATCGAATGAATCGATACTTGAAACATATGTGAATTTTAAAAATGATCATGCGAATCCCTGTCCCATTATTATTTTTTCTTTCATAAATTAAAGGAGCAAAATAAGACAAGTACCTACGTAATTTAACAAAAAAATTGCTTTTATTCACTTGAACTATCGGAACTGCTATCTTCATCACTGCTGTCAGCACTCAGAGATATTATTAAGAGCGCGCATAAAGCTAGAAAAAAATCAGATTTCACCCGCACACTTCATACGTCCCGCTCTCGTCTGTCCATACGTCTGTCGCCCCGCAGTATTTTGTGTGGCAGCTAACCGCTGTGTTTAGTACGCAGGCGCACAGTATACCCAAAATAATCAGATAAAATTTGGCAAAGTACGAGCTGGATCATTATCTATATAAGGTATACTTTGAACACACAATAATTTTATTTTTGGTGATAGATAAAATTAGTGGGATTTGTAAAATAAACATAAGCATCGAAATAAAACCACTTTTTACGGATTCTATCGCGTATATTTGTTATTATTTACTTTTTAAACCGACGTTTCGGCTGCTGCAAATTTACGCAGAATGAGCTCACTGTGTTGTTAAGTCTTGCTGGATTTTGCTGCTTACTGGGTTTGATTAAGTGGATGACTGGGTCCCAAGCTGGTGGTACGTTCCATCCATCCTCTCTAATAAAATTTGGGTGTTTTTTAATTTCAATAGCCTCGTGGATCATTCTAGGAATATATCGATGTTCTTTGGCGAGTATCTTCAGATACTCGCCAAAGAACATCGATATATTAATAAACATCTTTGTATCTTTGTATACCCGTATATCGCAATAAAATATATTTGAATTGGAATTTGAATTAATATTAATATATAAATTTATTTTGGTGATAGATAAAATGATTTGTAAAATAAACATAAGCAGCTTAGCTTTAATAAACAGCTTAAAATATAGTGGTCAAAAAATGCATATTTTTTGAAATCGTCAAATATTTATACTAAGACAGTTTTATCACGATATAAATTTTAATAAATTTTCACTGTATTATTATAATTTGTTGTGTTTTAGATAAAATCACCCTAAGAACTATGACGATTCGCTGAATAATTTTACAGGTAGTGCATAAATAATACGAAAAAGAAAGTTATAGAAATATTTATTTCAATAATAATTACAAAGTGCTTACATGTAATATACTTGTAATTTTGTTATGAGAAGATAAGAATAAGGTAAATAAATGTATATTTCATACTGAAATTGGTTCAAGACGCCTAAAGATATTACTTTCAGTTCATAAAAGTAGACGATCACGGTAGAAATTTAATTTGAAAAAATATCTGTTTAATCTATAATTGGAATTACAAAAAGAGTTGAAGCTATTCTATGCATATGACGTCAATAATGTGGATATTACGAGGCCGTTTTCGAAATATTGTCATTTTGCTCGACACATGTGATTTTAGAAATGTGATTTCATAGTTAAAAACTGTATTAATTCGAGTTTAAATTAATAAATAAGAAAGATCATCTCAAATACTAATGAGAAAATGAGCTAGGTACGGTATTTACTTATTTTTATTACATGATTTTGATTATTCTACCTGAAACCTACGCCTATTTGTGAATTTTTGTGGAAAAGGTTTAGGAAATGACCTATTACTTATTGTTTTGACGGCTAAACAGTATGAAAAACTTACTACGTATTTTCCTCAAAACTATCTATTACTTGAGTGTATTACTTTTAACTAGTTCATACAGAATATGAAATTAAAAATATTCAATTTGGACAAATTCGGCGCTGGCTAGCCAGTTCCTTTGCTTGAACTTAGCTTACACGCTACTGCGTGTCTAGATTTTACAACGTTGCATATTTTTTAATTCTATTTAGTGAATAGAATCTTAAATGTTTACTGAATGTGAGAAAAAAAATTGCAATAAGCTTACAAGTTACAGTTTTTACTAAGCGATGTGACTGGATCGGATTCATCAGCTTATGTTATATTACAAGTGCAGATTTTAAGATTTTTGATTATTTTATTTTTGAAGGAATTTTTTTTATTTTTTTTTTTATAGCATTAAGTATGCTAACTATACAAATCAAATACATAGGGAAAAAGAATCTTCTCGGGCGGGACTCGAACCCGCAGTCTTTCCCTTACAGGGGGAATGCCTGACCAATTCGGCTACCGAGACACGCCCGATATGATTCAAATTTCCCATCTCATACGTCTTTGAGGCGACGTGGCGTCATCTACCGATTTTCTTACGAACTATCGGAATCAATGAATGATTTTACAATCATTTTTAAACATTGATTTTTGATAACTGCGCCCAAACAATTGAAGGAATTTTTATAGCATTAAGTATGCTAACTATACAAATCAAATACATAGGGAAAAAGAATCTTCTCGGGCGTGTCTCGGTAGCCGAATTGGTCAGGCATTCCCCCTGTAAGGGAAAGACTGCGGGTTCGAGTCCCGCCCGAGAAGATTCTTTTTCCCTATGTATTTGATTTGTATAGTTAGCATACTTAATGCTATAAAAATTCCTTCAATTGTTTGGGCGCAGTTATCAAAAATCAATGTTTAAAAATGATTGTAAAATCATTCTTTGATTCCGATAGTTCGTAAGAAAATCGGTAGATGACGCCACGTCGCCTCAAAGACGTATGAGATGGGAAATTTGAATCATATCGGGCGTGTCTCGGTAGCCCAATTGGTCAGGCATTCCCCCTGTAAGGGAAAGACTGCGGGTTCGAGTCCCGCCCGAGAAGATTCTTTTTCCCTATGTATTTGATATTTTATTTTTATTTTTTACTAACACTAGATCATAAGAGCAATGTAACTAACAAAAATATGGGCTTGCCTGAAATAAATCTTTATTATTATTATTACGAGCTGAAGCAACTCTGAAAAGCATTAAAATTGATAATACAATGTATAAGTACTTTCGCAAAATATAATTATATTACTGCTATAAAAAATAACATTAGTTACGTACTTCAAACGTGATGTGGTCTAAGACATCTATTTGATTTTCATATACTATACCCGGGCTCCCTGGCAACGGTTGATACAAAAACTGTACTTAGTAACTAAGTAAAGAAAATAAAGAAATATTACTTTCGACAATTAGCCAAGAGTGGAATTCTTAGTCTTTTAGATTCTCTTTAAGAGTTTATCTTTTGATTTTTTTTATTTCCCATAATTTCGACGAACTTTTTCGACGGAAAACAGAAAAACAGTCCTCTTGTCTCAACGGGGCGACCCCGACTAATTGGTGAAACAACAGATGGCCGGCACCTCGGGTCAGGTGCGATAGCAAGAGACCGTTATGCGCGGAATAAGAACGTCGTAAGCGCCGAATTAGTTTTTTTTTAATTACTCGTAAATTCCAGATAATTTTAACAAAGTGAAAAATTGAGTCACTAGGTTTTATAATTTTATACTTTGTACATAAAAATTGACTCAGCTATATGAATAATCTTGACAATAGATTAATTATAATCAAAAATTAGGCCTAACTTTGTGATCTTATTTTATCGACAAAATATCATTATTTTATGTTTTCACCAAATTGAGTACCTCTCAGATATAACGTATTTTCTATTTAAAAAAAACAAGCTCATTTGAGGCACACTTTCGGGTATAAAAATCAAATCAAAGATCGGCAATTTTCCTTTATACCCCCTCTTAATTCATTTTCAATAATATTGTCTATTCTCACATCTCGTTCAAAATCTTGTAAAATTATTTTCTTTGTCTTCTCCACGACTTTTCGCCAGTCTTCTGTAGTGACTTCTGCACATGCAGTTTGTAGCAGAGTCATCATTTTAGCAGTACTGAAGGGTGGTTCAGTATTGTTCCGCGCTGCATGACCCTTTATTTGTGCCCAAATAAGCTCGATGGCGTTATACTGGCAATGGTAGGGAGGCAATCGAATAACTTCGTGTCCATGCTCTAGGGCTAGTTCATCGATTACATAGCGGAGCTTGGACGGCTTAGTTGCTTTTACCAGATTTAACAACTCAACTTTTAATAAAGTTGGACTTGCCTCCACACCATTTCTTACCAGCCACGAGACAATTTCTTGCTTTTTATTTGCTTGAGTTGGTGGTTTATCAACTTGTACAGAATGATACGGAGCATTGTCCATTATAATTTTCGATGGGTTTTCTAAGCTGACTAGCAGCTTCTCAAACCACTTTTTAAAAACATCAAAGTTCATTTCCTCATGGTAATCTGTTGTAGTTTTAGAGGCGAATGCGAGGAGGCAGTCTGGAATAAAACCTTGAGAAGCTGATCCCGCGTGACATATAATAAGTCGGGCTCCTTTTCCCGATGGAACTTTTGAGGTGGAGGCCGCTGTATCATCGGTCCATGTCCGCGCAACCGTATGGTTCGCATTCAACCATGTTTCGTCAATAAACACGACATTGTCCCAATCCGTAATTTTATTTACCTCACGTAAGAATGTTATTCTCTTCAAAATAATATCGTAGCGTTCTAGCAGGATTTTCCGCTTGTTTTCCGATTTTAAATCTTTAGACTGGAAAAGTTTAGTCGTGGCGAAGAATATGTCAGATGCTTCTTGCGTTGTCAGTTTTTCACATAGACGTATGTACAACTCGTGCGAGTTAACATGGCACCTGGCTCGGGGCTTTGCGCGGGGGAGCGGGAGGCGTGTACGCTGACGCTACTAGCCTCGCACGGCGAGAGCGGGGTCGCGCGCGGGGAAGCGGGAGGTGGGTGTCTTCGAGGCAGGTGCCATGTTAACTCGCACGAGCTATAGTTTTTCACCTTGCTGAACACGCTGAACAAGTACAGTATCATAAATAAAAATATATTTTCTTTGCATTCACTGGCGACGAGTTGAAATATCTTGTTTCTTGCCAAACAGTTCTAGTTTTTATGTAAAAAAAATGGTGAATTTATAGCCGTAACAAGGCCGTAACCGTATAACTTAGAATATTCCGTATAATAACGTCTTGGTGTTGGTTGGACAAAAAGAATACAATTTTTGGTCTTGGATTGGATAAGGATAACGCACGCCCATAGACATAATAAATATAAAGACGTGAAGCTACTACGAAATTCATTCATAAAATCATATGAGGAAAACGCCAATTCTCCATCTTGCTTTCCAACGTAGTGGGGATGTAGTAGCACCTGATTGGTCAAACAAAATTGCTAGTGATGCGGTGATAGAATTTTAATTATCGATATTTTCCCAAATATTTAAAAAACGAAGACCACTTTCCATACATAGTGAATGACTTTTGAAATGCCGTTGACTTTTTATTATTCTATCGCATAATGGTACTGGTATTACTGATGAATAGATACTAAAACATTTTTTACATCTATAAAACTACAAAATCAATATGATATAACTAGTTGAACAAGAAATTACTTCCATTTTAAAATTAAAAGTATGATTTTATACAAATCTCCTTGATTTTGATTTAATTCCGAAACCCTCGCGCGACCTTTGTACGGTATAGTAAGAACATAGGACTGAAATGGCGGATTACATAACTTTTCATTCGGGTACCTACTAGGCTAGTCGAGCACTTCTATTTTGAAGTAAATATCTTTTATAACAAAGGTAGTACAAATGTATATATATATATATATATATATATATACTGGGTGTAAGGGGAACGTTCACGAAGCCGAAAACCCCTAGTAGTACTCCAGGTACATAACAAATCGTAAAGAATATTTGTAAATTTTACGTCCTTCTGGGCGAATTATTCGAAACTCCGGCTATCACAAGGAAAGTCTGACAGAAAGCCCTAAGCACACTGCAACCTGAGAATACAAATAATCGGCATCCACTAACCACTTATTTTTTTCTTTCAAATGTATAAATTTTTAGTCTGTGCCCTTTTTATATCGATAAGTAGTTATCGACAGTTTACTGGATTCCCTACTAGGCCGCCATACTGCTTTCCATTCATTCATAAAATCCAAGTTTAGGTAGGTAGTTTTTTTTCGTAGGTATGGCAGCTCTTGATACTCTAAGCGCACGCCACCCACGCCATAGATTATTCGCCACGCTGCCGCAGTGGTGCTATGGTGACTGACGAGCTTAGAGTATCAAGAGCTGCCATACCTACGAAAAAAAACTGCCTACCTAAACTTGGATTTTATGAATGAATGGAAAGCAGTATGGCGGTCTAGTAGGGAATCCAGTAAACTGTCGATAACTACTTATCGATATAAAAAGGGCACAGACTAAAAATTTATACATTTGAAAGAAAAAATTAAGTGGTTAGCTTAAGTGGATGCCGATTATTTGTATTCTCAGGTTGCAGTGTGCTTAGGGCTTTCTGTCAGACTTTCCTTGTGATAGCCGGAATTTCGAATAATTCGCCCAGAAGGACGTAAAATCTACAAAGATTCCTTACAGTCTTTGAGTAACGATATATATATATATATATATTTAGTAGTACTCCAGGTACATAACACATTGGCATAAAAATAAAATCGATTTCCACAAAAAAAAAAATCGAATTTTTATTTAATATTTTTGTTTTTTTTTTTTATTTTGCATTATTAGCTCTCCATCGTGTTAGTAAAGCTAAATGAAACGGTAAGTTCATAAAAAGAACATCACTACAAAGAAAAAACAACTAGAGCGCCAAGCGCGTTTTTTTTTGTAGTGGTGTTTTTTTATAAAATATATATATATATACATTTGTACTACCTTTGTTATAAAAGATATTTACTTCAAAATAGAAGTGCTCGACTTGCCTAGTAGGTACCCGAATGAAAAGTTATGTAATCCGCCATTTCAGTCCTATGTTCTTACTGTACCGTACAAAGGTCGCGCGAGGGTTTCGGAATTAAATCAAAATCAAGAAGATTTGTATAAAATCATACTTTTAATTTTAAAATGGAAGTAATTTCTTGTTCAACTAGTTATATCATATTGATTTTGTAGTTTTATAGACGTCTGTATATTTATGTCTATGGTTCTCACAGAGGTGAAACCATAGACATAGTAAATATAAAGACGTGAAGCTACTACGAAATTCATTCATAAAATCATATGAGGAAAACGCCAATTCTCCATCTTGCTTTCCAACGTAGTGGGGATGTAGTCATACAGAGGTGAAACCATAGACATAGTAAATATAAAGACGTGAAGCTACTACGAAATTCATTCATAAAATCATATGAGGAAAACGCCAATTCTCCATCTTGCTTTCCAACGTAGTGGGGATGTAGTAGCACCTGATTGCTCAAATAAAATTGCTAGTGATGCGGTGATAGAATTTTAATTATCGATATTTTCCCAAATATTTAAAGAACGAAGACCACTTTCCATACATAGTGAATGACTTTTGAAATGCCGTTGACTTTTTATTATTCTATCGCATAATGGTACTGGTATTACTGATGAATAGATACTAAAACATTTTTTACAAAAAAAAAAATATTAAATAAAAATTCGAATTTTTTTTTGTCCAAATCGATTTTATTTTTGTGCCAATGTGTTATGTACCTGGAGTACTACTAAATATATATATATATATCGTTACTCAAAGACTGTAAAGAATCTTTGTAGATTCTACGTCCTTCTGGGCGAATTATTCGAAACTCCGGCTATCACAAGGAAAGTCTGACAGAAAGCCCTAAGCACACTGCAACCTGAGAATACAAATAATCGGCATCCACTTAAGCTAACCACTTAATTTTTTCTTTCAAATGTATAAATTTTTAGTCTGTGCCCTTTTTATATCGATAAGTAGTTATCGACAGTTTACTGGATTCCCTACTAGGCCGCCATACTGCTTTCCATTCATTCATAAAATCCAAGTTTAGGTAGGCAGTTTTTTTTCGTAGGTATGGCAGCTCTTGATATTCTAAGGCATTACTCCGCTGAATAGCGATACCAATTCTTTAAGCGAGGTAGAGGCCAGCCCTATGGTCACGGAAAGAGTCAAATAGACGCTTCGCTATCTCTTTGAAAAGCGAACGCGCACCCGGACCCCACGGACCCCACGTCGAAAACTCCAAACAGCTCAAAAATATAATTACCAGTTATTGGTATATTTGCGCCGTTCGAGAGTCTCGGCTGATGCAGCAGCAGCGCATGCACAGTCCATCGTACCTACTTGGAAGATGGAAAGGCGCCAGGGTGTCGATGCAAGTTCCGTCCCACACACGTATAAGCACACTGCAACCTGAGAATACAAATAATCGGCATCCACTTAAGCTAATCACTTAATTTTTTCTTTCAAATGTATAAATTTTGAGTCTGTGCCCTTTTTATATCGATAAGTAGTTATCGACAGTTTACTGGATTCCCTACTACGCCGCCATACTGCTTTCCATTCATTCATAAAATCCAAGTTTAGGTTGGCAGTTTTTTTTCGTAGGTATGGCACCTCTTGATATACTCTAAGGTGAGAACGCCGAATTTGACGTGATGACATCAACATTGCCATATGAAAATCGTAATTTTTTTTTTTAAATCGTGCCATGAGATTCTGGAAGACCTATATCATCCACAATCATTTCAATGAAGAAAATCAGCCTAATGACAAGGAAGCATGGTCATAGTGCTTTAGCCTATTCCGAAAGGTTATATAGAAACAAAAAAAATAGTTTGACTGATTTGACTTGACACTGGACCATAGACATAGTAAATATAGAAAGACTTCAGGATTCGGTCCGACACTCGGTTGAGAGTTGTACGTTTTGAGGTTATATTTGGCTATTTCTTCAATATTGTCCTCGTTTACAACCGGAAAATAAGTGTTTGTGTTGTTTTGGTGGTGGAATATTATTTATAAGGTTAGTAATATCCATATCTACCGGCGTCCGCGCTCATTTCCATGGAAATGAGCGTGGATGTACCCCCTGATGGGGGTGTATCTGTTCCTCCGGATTTACCCAAAAAAACGATAAAACGTTCTGCCGCACCGAATTCGACGGATACCGAGAATAAAAAGAATCGTTCTCCAGCAGAATCGATTCAATCCGTCTATTCAATACCGGGTTACGACTCGGACTCTAAACTCGAGTACTCTAGTACGGACAAAGGTCCCTACTTCGTACATGTCTCGAGATTGGAACAGGACCCAAAAAATGGCTTAGCCTTCAAATCTCTAAGATTTGCCCAGTTCCTCTTTAAAAACAATGTTGAGAATATTAAAGTAGGTGGGATAAAAAACGTTGGTCGGAATAGGGTGTGCGTGGAGTTCGGCTCGGCAATTGCGGCGAATAATTTTTTGAATCTTGTTCTGTTAAAAGATCACAACTATGTAGCCAACATCCCAAGCTATAGCATATTTCGGATGGGCGTAGTGAGAGATATTCCCACTGATTGGACGCTGGAGGAATTGGTTGGGGGCATCTCCTCTACTGCCGGAGAAGTGGTTAGAGCCAGACGGCTTAACACAAAAATTGTAAGAGACGGTGCTTCCGTGTGGGTCCCATCAAACACAGTTGTCCTAACTTTTTTGGGCCAGGTCCTCCCTGAAAGAGTATTTTGCTTTAATGCCTCTCTTCCAGTCTCCCTCTACCAACTGCCAACTATACAATGCAGAAATTGCTGCCGATTTGGCCACATTGCCAAGCAATGTCGGTCAAAACCCCGCTGTTTTAAATGTGCACAGCCCCATGCCGGTGATTCATGCTCTGTTGCTGATAGAGACATCACTTGTTTCCTATGTTCTGGCGGTAACCACACGGCTACAGACAGAAGATGTCCAGAACATACTAGACAAAGGTCTATCAAAGTTATGATGTCAGAAGAGAACATCAGTTATGCTGAAGCCCAATCTAGACTCCCTCAGAGCCGTAGACCTCTCTACTCTGAGACAGCTGCTAGACCGTCTCCTCCCATGTACTCCACTCCCATTTCTCCTCCCATCCCTTCTGTCTCGTCTCCCTCCTCTGTGACTTATAAGAAAACCGTTTCCCTCCCCATACGTCCAAGGTTTGTTCCAGGGAAATCCTTCAATGCTCACGAGCATAATGAAATTATAAATCACCCTCCTTCTTCCCAACCCAATGGGTGCTGTATTAACCCACCAACAGAGACTACTCCACTGGCCACTCCTAATGACAATCTTGTCCAACTTTTACTCTGCTCCCTCATAAATATACTGACGAAAATGTCAGATGCTCTACCGCACGACGTTGCTGTTCTCGTAGAACAACTATTAGTGATAATCTCAAAAACAATTCTAACAATGGGTCTCAATCTCCTTCAATGGAATTGTAAGAGCATTCGTCGCAGGAAACCTCATCTTATTGATTTAATAAATCAACACCAACTTGCTATCCTGGCTATCCAGGAAACTTTACTAAAACCTATGCACCGTTTTAGGATCCCTGGTTTCTTCTGCCTGCGAGACGACAGAGACGATGGTTGGGCGGGTTGTGCTCTGCTGATTAGAAGAAACATAACATTCTCTCAAATTCAACTCCCTACTCATGATGACGATTTTCACATAGTTGCCATTAGGGCAATGAATATTTCTTTTATCTCCATATATGTCCCTCATCCTAACCGTAGTATCCTCTCTGAAGTAATTCTATTCTCTCATTCATCCCTTCTCCTATGATTATATTAGGTGACTTTAATTGTCGACATACTCTATGGGGTGCACATTGCGATAACTCTATCGCCTCACCTATTCTTGACATCCTAGATGACTTAAATTTATGTATTTTAAATGATGGGTCTGCAACCCGTCGTGTCCCTCCTACACAAAACATCAGTGTCCCTGATCTATCCTTGTCTTCTGATTCTCTAACCCCACTTCTGTCTTGGTCTACTCTTCCTAATGTTCTTGGTAGTGATCACTTCCCAATCTTAATCTCCTACTCTCAGGCTTCTACCCCTCCTCCCTGCCTTCATGAACCTCTCCTAAAGTACAAACTCAATAGAGCTAACTGGGAGATGTACTCCGCGACATTGGATACAGAACTGGCATCTCTTCCTCAACCTAGCTCCTCTAATTTCATCTTTTTGTATGACCGCTTAATCTCAGCAATAAAATTTGCCGCTGACTCTTCCATTCCCCATAAAAAACCTGCCAAACTGCTCACTCCCTCACCACCCTGGTGGGATTCAGAGTGCACAGCGAGTGTTCAGAAACGTACAGATGCTGAAAATAAATTTGCATTATCCTTATCCATGACAGATTACGTCAACTTCAAGAAGACGGCAGCTGCTACATCTAGGTTTCTATCTAAAAAGAAATCACTAGGTTGGCGTAAATTCTGTGAATCTCTATCCCCCCGATCTCCCCTTTCTTTGGTCTGGAAAAGAGTTAAAGCATACAGGAGAAGTGTAGCAGACACATCTGTCTCAAGCAATGACCCTAATTCCTTTCTCAATGACTTCCTATCTACCTTAGCTCCCCCATATGCACCTGAACTTGGTTGTATTCCCCTCTTGCACCCTCCCAATCTCAGCATAACACAAGATCATATGAATGACTTGTTTTCCTTCTCTGAACTATCTTGCGCTCTTGATCATCTCCAGGATTCATCTCCTGGAATTGATGGTATTCCATATTCTTTTATTTGTAAAGTGTCTGATTCCTCGAAAACTTTCTTCCTTAGCATCCTTAATGCCATCTTCCTCTCCGGCCAGATCCCAGATTCCTGGAAAACTCAAATTATTATTCCAATCCTGAAGCCGGGGAAAGACCCAAAAATTTCTTCCTCATATCGCCCCATTGCTCTATCCTCTGTCTTAGCTAAAATTATGGAAATCCTTATCAAGAACCGTTTGAATGGATTTTAGAAAATAGACAATTATTAGCCTCCAGTCAATACGGCTTTAGAAAAGGCAAGGGCACTCTGGACAGTCTGAGTATCCTGACTTCTGAAATACGATTGGCGTTGTCTCGTAATGAACATACTATAGGGGTTTTCTTAGACATCTCCGCTGCCTATGACAATGTCCATCTTCCGCTACTCAGGCAGAAAATGCTCCAGCTGAGTATACCCGTGAGGTTGGTTCATATCATTTGCAACATGCTCATGTGTCGTACAATATCTGTTCGTTACCAGGGTAACACCCTGCCTTCTCAAATTGTTTGGAAAGGCCTTCCACAAGGATCTGTCCTTAGTCCAATCCTCTACAACATTTACACCCTTGACCTGGATCTTTCTGTCAACTCTTTTTGCAAAATCCTGCAATATGCTGACGATGTTGCTCTATATTCTACTTCCCCCTCTTTTTCGGTGGCTGCCGCTAATCTCAATACCGCTCTTTTCTACTTAAATAATTGGCTTTTAGAACATAATCTCTCCCTCTCAGTTCCCAAATGTAGTGCAGTTGTTTTCACTCGCAAACGTGACACGCCTCACATTAACCTCTCTGTGGCGAATAAATCAATCCCAATTTTAAATTCCGTGAAATTTTTGGGTCTTATTTTGGACTCCAAATTGACAGGAGTTCCCCACCTAAATCATGTAATGGAAAAGTGTGAGAAGGGCGTAAATGTCAAGAGGTCTTTATCTGGGGTCCGGTGGGGTTCTCATCCCTTCTGCCAAAAACTCTTATACAACGCCATTGTACGTAGTCACTTTGACTATGGTACTTTTCTACTTGAGCCATGCAACATATTGCCACTCACAAAACTAGAAAGAATTCAGTCGAAGTGTCTTCGTATTATAACTGGCGCCATGAAATGCTCCCCTATCAACGCCCTACAAGTTGAATGCAGGGAACCTCCCCTCCACCTTCGCCGGCAATTTTTATGCGACAGGTTTCTCTTCAATGCTGCCCAAGTTAGTTCTCATCCTCTACTCGTTATCCTACAACAACTTTCCCCCTTAATCTCTTCTTCAGCATTCTGGAAGAATAAATCTCACCCTCTCCTCATAAATTCATACAGAAAACTAATTAACCTCTCAGTCCCTATCCATCAATTCCCTTTAAACCCACTTTTTGATCAGGACTACCGATCATTAATATTTCAACCAAGAATCATCCTTGATTTTGGCATACCCAAAAAATGCCCATCTGCAAATCAAAAATTTTTGAACATTTTGGGTCGTGACTGGCCAGATTGGACAACCCTCTACACCGATGCTTCAAAATTGTCAGTTGATTCACCAGTGGGTTCTGCGGCATGGATTCCCAAATATAAAATTATTCTCAGCTTCAAAAGCCCTCCGTACAACTCCATTTTTTACAGGAGAATCTATTGCTCTGCTAGAAGCTGTCACTTATGTAGAATCTCATAACCTGAACAAAGCCCTCATATTGACTGATTCCCTGAGCTGTCTGAAAGATTTATTGAAAAATCCCTTTAAATCTAGTAATAATTTTCCACTCACCCTTAAGACAAAAGCCATACTACTCAGGCTAGATTGGCAACTGGTACAGGATGTGCTGCATACAACTACGCTTTCGCCCGAGACCTTCGCACTTTATCCGGCGCTTGCCTGGATAAATCTTCGAATGACTTATGGCAATCCTCTAGAATTATCAAGGGCAAATTCTATGGATCCTTACAACCATCTATCCCTTCCAAGCCATGGTTTTTCAAGCACAAACGGTTCAATAAGTTAACTACCTCAGTCATAATACGCCTCCGCTTCGGATTTGTCTGCACACCAGTATTCTTGGCCAAAATTAGAGTTCGGGACCATTCTCTGTGTGAATGTGGCTTGGATGAGGGCACTCTTGAGTATATTTTTTATTCTTGTCCAAGATTAGTGGTACCATTATATGATCTCCTCCCACAAAAGATTCCTCGACCTGTAAATTTGACCTACTTACTCACTCTGGTATCCTCCCCCTTTATCAAGATCCTCTACAAATTTATCTCCATAAACGAAATAAAACTATAATCCTCCGCCCTCTCCCCTCCACAAAATAACTAATCTAACCCTAAGCCTTACTTTACATATATATATTAAACATATAACATTTTTTATTAATATATGTGTTTTACTAACACTTGTGATGTCCTTTTTCAGTGACTGACAAGGATAAGCCCAAATTAATTATTGCCGCATTAATACTTAGAGACCTCTATAAACGATTAAACCTACTCTCCACCTTGAGGTTGGCAGAATCATCGGTACCCATAAAACCGATGCAAGGCGCCATTTTAATAAAATAAGAAGAAGAAGAAGAAGCTACTACGAAATTCATTCATATAATCAAATGAGGAACACGCCAACCTCCATTTTGCGTTCGCTCGTAGTGGGGATGCAGCACCTGATTGGTAAAATAAAATTGCTAGTGATGCGGTGATAGAATTTTAATTATCGATATTTTCTCAAATATTTCAAGAACGAAGACCACTTTACATACATAGTGAATGACATTTGAAATGCCGTTGACTTTTTATTATTCTATCACATAATGGTACTGGTATTACTGGTGAATAGATACTAAAACATTTTTTACATCTATAAAACTAAAAAAAACAATATGATATAAATAGTTGAACAAGAAAATGTGTATTTCGAATATTTTTTTTTTTTTTTTTTTTTTATGTAGGACACGTCAATTTGACTTCACCTCGCCTGATGTTAAGCTAAAGGCAAAGTCTCGGAAAGAGGGTCACCATCGTAAACATTTACCATGTTAACAGTGGTGGCACTCAGCTTGACGGCCTCATTAGATGCCTTTTCACGCCCCGCTTAAAGGACCCGGGACTGTAGGAAGAAGGAAACACGTGAGCTGGCAGGGAATTCCAGGTCTTAGTGGTGCGGCATAGGAATGAATCACTGAAACGCTTGGTTCTAGCAGGTATACTCTGCACCGTAAATGGATGACATCTTAGCCCTGCACGTGTCGTCCTGTGAAGGAAAGGGGAGGGTGGGACTAATTGGAAGAGCTCGTCAGAACATTCACCATGGTAGAGATGGTAGAAAACTGCCAAAGACGCAACATCTCTACGCATCTGCAAAGGCTCGAGGGTGTTCGTGACCTCAGGATCCCCAATAATGCGGACCGCACGTCGCTGCAACCTGTCGAGAGCATCTAATAAGTACTTTGCGGAGCCGTCCCAGAGATGTGAGCAGTATTCCACGCAGGAACGAATTTGGGTCTTGTATAGAAGACACCGCTGCTCCGGCGTGAAAAAACGTCTCACTCTGTTCAGGACTCCGAGTTTACGCGAGGCTGATTTGATGATACTCTCTATATAGTTTTTGTTATTCAGTTTGCAGCGAACATCCATACCGAGGATAGTGAGGTGATCCTGCAGTGGCAGTGGTGTGCTCTGAAGAGTGGGAAGGGGAAGGAAAGGAGATACCTTAGCTGTAAACGCACATGCCTGGGTCTTCTTGGCATTGAACTCGACCAGGTTCCTAGCGCCCCATTGAGAAATGTGGTCCAGGATCCGGTCCAGCTCTGTGACAAGAAGCTGCCTTTTTTCCGCGATATCAGACTGCTTGGCCGCAGGATGTGCGTGATAACTCCCATGTAAGGTGCTGTCGTCTGCATAGCAGTGAATGTTTCCGTCACAGAGCATGTCATTGATATGCAGAAGAAAGAGAGTGGGAGATAAAACGGAACCCTGCGGCACGCCAGCATTTACCTGCAAGAACTCCGAAGCTCGTCCATCACAAAGGACGCGAATACGGCGCCCCTGCAGGAAGCTTGCAACCCAGTTACACAGTCTAGGAGGCAGGCCGAAGGCTGGTAGCTTGGAAAGAAGCGATTTGTGCCATACCCTATCGAAAGCTTTGGCGATGTCAAGACTAATTGCCAGTGACTCACCGTGCTTCTCCATAGCCTCACCCCAAAGGTGGGTCATGTACGCCAGAAGATCACCCGTTGACCGTTTCGGTCTGAAACCGTATTGCCGGTCACTAAGCAAGGAGTGATCCTCTAGGTGGCGCATGAGCTGTGAGTTAATTATGTGCTCGAACACCTTACAGAGCACTGAGGTGACAGCTATGGGTCGATAGTTGGCTGGGTCCGAGCGATCCCCCTTCTTGGGGATCGGCTGGACATTCGCCTCCTTCCAAGCCGAAGGCACTGTACCCGAACTGTAGGACAGTCGGTACAGCCGCGTTAGCATAGGAGATAACTCCGCTGCACATTTTTTAAGTACGACCGCTGGAATACCATCAGGACCACTGGCTTTCCGGACATCGAGTGATTGCAGTACTGCACGGACATCGCGTTGCCTGATACGTATATCAGGCATTGCGTGGTCACCAGTGGGCACTGTCCGTGGTTGCATACCACAATCATCGACTCGGGAGTTGGCCGCGAAGAGATTGACCAGCAAATTTGCTTTCTCTTGCGGCTCATGAGCCAGAGATCCATCGGGATTGCTCAGCGGGGGCAGCGAGGGCTGGCAGAAGTTGGCTTGCACGGCTTTGGCCAGTTGCCAGTAGCCACGGCTACCCGTGGGATGCGCCACTAGCTCTTGGCCCAGCCGCGCTATGCGCTGGGCATTCGCCCTGACGCATGCCCTCTTGCAGACCTTTGTGGCTCTGTTGTACGCCGCCTTGAAGTGACCCACGTTGGGATCGCGTGTGGCGCGCGCCCGCACCCAGGCGCGGTACGCAGACTGTTTATGTTCAACAGCCTCCGCGCACTCGCGCCCGAACCACGGACGCGCTCCGCGGACTCCGGTGACATCGGTGTATGGGATATAGTATTCCATACCTAGACCGATCTCACCGGCGACGGCAGTAGCGCTCTCAGATGGGTTCTTACCCTCAAAGCAGCGTTCAACCCACGGGATGGACGCATAATAGTCGCGCAATCCATCCCAGTCCGCTGACGAGTAGTGCCATAGCCGCCTCTTCCCCTGCACGGGTCGTGGGGGCGCTACAATGGGCACGGTGGAGCGGACCAGACAGTGGTCGGAGTTACCTAAAGCAGCAATCACCGAGACACTGTACTGGTCCGGGTGACTCGTCAACAGAAGGTCAAGCAGAGAGGGCTCTAGGCCGGACTCTCTTGGTATCCTCGTGACCTTGTGCACCAATTGAGTCAAGTCATGCGCCAGGGCAAATGCGTGAGTGGCTCTTCCCGCATGGTTTGTTATGGCGGAGCCCAACCAGATCTTGTGGTGGGCGTTAAAATCCCCCAAAAACACCAATTCGGCGTTCGGAAACCGCTCCTGCGCATCATCTGCAGCCTGACTCAGGTATTCAAATAGTCGAGTTATCTCTGCATCTCCTGTATGGGAACGGTAAAGGCACACATAGACCTGACTCGTGGAGCCATGGTCTACGTGTACCCAAAGGATGGAAAAGGATGGGTCCTCTAGACAGCGCAAACGGCGACAACAAATATCCGCCCTAACAAACACGCACACCCCGGCTTTTGCTCGGAAATTTTCCTCGATAACATAGCCGGGGTAAAGCAGGTAGGTCGTGTCGTCAGGGCGGCGTATTTGTGTCTCCGTTAGAAACAGCATAGCTGGTTTCGCCGTCTCCAGGTGTTGGTGGACGGCGTTGAGGTTCTTATGGAGCCCACAGATGTTCGTGGACTCCACCTCAAATAGAGTTTTTGTGGGAGAGTCCCTAGCCGCTGTTTCAACAATTTTTGTTTTGTGCGCTGCCATGAGGTGAAGGGTAAGGGAAGGCGTGAAAAAGAGGTGATTGTCGCCGCAGCACCGCGTGACAAAACATGGGAGATTTGTTTCATCTATGAATGTGAGGCGTGACGAGAGCCGACGCGCCGAACGGAAGGGCCCCCGTACCCTCCCGAATATGGTCGCCGGGCTCCCGTCCGGTCGCCAACCGGCACGACGAGCCATATCGGGATTATGCGCGACCTGGTGGGGCAGCCTCCCAGGGTGGTTAGTCCCAGTTGGGCCCCTGTACTATGCCGCGGGCGGCCAGCGGCACCACCGTTTCTACGGGTCTCCCTGCCCGGCGCGGCGCCCCACGTCACACCCCACTAGACTACGCCAAAACCCACCGGTCCCACTAGTGCTGCGACTACCATCACCTCGGCCCGGCTATGCACTTGCTGATCCCTGAACGCAATCCAACCGAGATTGGATTACTATGGAGGGTTTTTCGCACTTGTGCACGGTGGTACCAACCCGGTCGAAATAAGTGTCAAATTTGTGCCATCAAATTTCTATTTTACAATTACCTTCTGCAATGGTAGGCTAGCCTTAGAGTACTTAAAGTACTATACCACAGTCTAACGATTCATACTACATACAGATTGTCAACGAAGCCATCTGAGAAATCATGCGGGGTGATACATACCAAATTTCATTAAAATCCATTCAGTACTTTTTACGTGAAAGAGTAACATGCATCCATCCATCCATCAATACTTGCAAACTTTCACGTTTATAATATAAGTAGGTTAATAATAATTATTGCCTGGTGATAGAGCTATTCAATTGATAAATATAAATTTAGATAAATAAATACATACATAAAAATAAATACTTCTAAATATATGTGTAGGTATAAGTATAGTATTTATGGTAGGATATTTATTTATATATAATATATGTATGTGGAGGTATATTTATGTAAATGTGTAGATATATTTATTTGTATGCTTGTATCTCATTATCATTACGTATATATGCGTATCTATCTATGTATAGTAGCACTATACCTAGTGATATATAGTGTTCATCTACTCAATGTCACACTCTCAATCTCAATAATGCACCTACTAATTTGTCTCTGCACCACCTTTGGTCGACTGGTAGAGAATGCCTACGGCATTAAGTCCGCCTGTGTACGTGTGTGCATAAAGTTCAATAAATAAATAAATTAAAAATAAAAAAAGAAAATACTTCCATTTTCAAATTAAAAGTATGATTTAATTCCGAAGCCCTAAGCACACTGCAACCTGAGAACACAAATAATCGGCATCCACTTAAGCTAACCACTTCATTATGTAATTTTTACCCGACTACGGCGAAGCCAAAAGGAGGGTTATGATTTTGCCAGGCTATGTATGTATGTATGTATGTTCATTTGTTCCCTCATAGCTCCTCAGCTACTTAATAGAACTGGACAAATGAGCTATCGTTACAAGCGGCTTGATCGTCCGATGGTTATAGGCTATATTACGTGTCACTCAATCTTGTGTGGCGCCCTCTAGAGCTCATAAGGTACTGTGTTAAAAAATAAATTTGAGATAAATATGCCGTGTTTGGTATCAAATGAAAGTGCTTAATGAGCACATTTCAAATATGCATAAATTATTAGCTTTAATTAGCCCCAAAATAATTTAAATAAAAAATAAAGTTTAAAACTAAAACCCGACTACCGAAAAATCACGATCTAAAAAGTGACAAACAAGAAAATATCAAGGATAGCCGTGATCGTATGCCACTTACTCCAACAAAACAATATATTCTAGGTAAAAGTGGCATACGACCACGGCTATCCTTGATATTTTCTTGTTTGTCACTTTTTAGATCGTGATTTTTCGGTAGTCGGGTTTTAGTTTTAAACTTTATTTTTTTCTTTCAAATGTAGAAATTTTTAGTCTGTGCCTTTTTTATATCGATATGTAGTTATCGAAACTTTACTGGATTCCCTACTAGGCCGCCATATTGCGTTCGGTTCATTCATAAAATCCAAGTTTAGGTAGTCAGTTTTTTTCGTAGGTATGGCAGCTCTTGATACTCTAAGCACTGGACACTGATAGAAGTAATTGACAGATGAGAAAACGACGTGTCGTTTTATTTCCTTTTTTCCGTTCAAGTTTCATTATCATTTTCACTTTTAGATTTCATCATTGAGTTTGCTTCTGGTATATGCCTTAAAACTTATATTATTATTCATTATTTTGACCCTCTACTATTGCTTATGAAAATGAGTCGTAAGGACAAGAAAGACATCGAAGACAGGAGAAGCATATTTCAAAATTTGGATAAAACAACTCTTTTGCAAGAATCAAGATATTTCAACTCGTCGCCAGTCAATGCGAAGAAATGTATACATATTCTGACAAAGATACTGTACTTGCTGAACCAAGGTGAAAAACTGACAACGCAAGAAGCAACTGACATATTCTTCGCCACCACTAAACTTTTCCAGTCTAAAGATGTAGTGCTGCGGCGTCTTGTGTATTTAACCATCAAAGAATTAAGTTCTATGGCGCAGGATGTTATTATTGTGACGTCATCCCTTACCAAAGATATGACCGGCAAAGAAGATTTATATAGAGCTGCAGCTATTCGTGCCTTGTGCAGTATAACTGATAGTACAATGTTACAAGCAATTGAACGTTACATGAAACAAGCAATAGTGGACAAGAATTCAGCAGTGAGTTCCGCAGCCCTTGTGTCAGCTCTGCATCTGTCAGCCACTGTCCCAGACTTAGTACGCCACTGGGTGATGGAAGCTCAGGTACTTAATTATTTTAAAATGTAATGTAGACCAAAATGCTCTGCTATTTTGAGACTAAGCAGCGTTATGTTAAGTACATGTTGCTTCTACTACTAAGAAGTTGTCATATTTTATGGAGAGCCAAACTCTTAATTTCTACGTTCCCTAATCTATTGCTATTTAACACTCATCACAGCATTCTTGTGAACTCTATTCTTAAGTTGTTTACAAAGCCCACATCTTAGTCAAATTGTCTATTTTGTTACTCAAGAACCTATTGGCTTATAAATGAACCCCTAGTTAATGTTATACTTCATAAACACAAGCCTATAAAAGCTGCGTAGCCTAGTGGTAAGGGTAATGGACTGCTGAGACGAGGTCTCGGGTTCGATCCCAGGTTTACCATGGCACACACCATTGACTTTTCAATTTCTAGCACCTCTGCCTACCCCTTTGGGGAATACAGGCGTCATTTATGTTGTTATGTTATGTTATAAATGTCTACATACATTTGACTTCTTCTCGTGTCAAAGATTCACTGTTGGCACTAAGTGATTCCTGAATAGAATTCTGCCATCTCAACTGCACTGTCAGTGTCACATTTTGACTGAGGTGTGGGATTTATAGAGGAATTAAGAAAAGGCTTCATACAAAATATGATAATAATATGCTATTGGAAATACATCAGGAAAAAGAAGCGCTCAAGTGGGACTTGAACCCAACGACCTTTCCCTTACAGGGGGAATGCTCTTCGAACTGAGTTATTGAGCCACACCTGAATCACTTCGAATTTCCCTTCTCGCCTTGTATCTGTCTTTAGGGGCGATGGTGGAGCCATCTACTAACTGTCTTACGAACTGTTGGGACCAATGAATGATTTTTCAACCATTTATGACATTAATTTTAGGATGACTCCGCCCAAATATTTGAATTAAAATTTTATAGCATTTATAATGATAACTTTTTAAGTTTGAAATACATCGGGAAAAAGAAGCGCTGAAGTGGGACTTGAACCTACGACCTTGCCATTACAGGGGGAATACTCTTTCAACTGAGCTATTCAGCCACACCTGAACAACTTCAAATTTTCCCTCTCTTTATATCCGTTTTTAAGGGCACTTGAGCGCTTCTTTTTCCCAATGTATTCTGAACTTAAAAAGTTAGCATAATAAAGGCTATAAAAATTTCATTCAAATAATATGCTATGTTGTGTAGAGTTAAGAGCTTAGCTCTCCCTAAGATTTAACAACTTTTTAGAAGAAAAACAATATGAATATGAGTTTGCCTTGAAGTTACTTTACTACATAAATAAAAAATATTGAACACACAAATAGGGTGAGGGAGTGCTAGAACTAGAGAAAGTTTAGTGGAAATTGATAAAATCAATAATAAAATGATTTTCATGCCAAGGACCTTTCTCCCATTGACTCTAATATTAATTAACCTTTCTTTTTCATTTCGCAGGGCGCTATAGCATCAGATCATGCATTTGTTTCCTGTCATGCACTAGCTGTTGTAGCTGGAACTCGAAGAAATGACAGGCTGTCGACTGTGAAACTTGTTACAAAGCTAGCGCGTGCTCCTCTGCGCTCTCAGTATGCGCTTTGTCTACTCATTCGATATGCAGCTAAACTAGCTGAAGAAGATCAGACAGAGACCTCTGAAACATATATGGAATTCATTGAATCATGTTTGCGTCATAAACATGAAATAGTTGTCTATGAAGCTGCCCATGCCATTGTTAATTTAAGAAAATCTGCTCGTGATCTTGCCCAAGCTATTTCAGTGCTACAAATATTCTGTGGTTCTTCAAAAGCAACTTTACGATTAGCAGGTGCTCGTACATTAGCAAAGCTAACTACAAAACATCCCAGTGCAGTTGCGGCTTGTGCAGTTGATCTGGAAAATCTTATCTCTGACCCTAACCGGTCTGTAGCCACTTTGGCTGTGACTACACTTCTTGCTACTGGAGCTGAAAGCTCTATTGACCGTCTAATGAAACAAATTTCTAGCTTTATGTCTGAAATTTCTGATGAATTTAAGATTGTTGTTGTCCATGCCATTAGACGTCTCTGTTCTAAGTATCCACGGAAACATCAGTCGCTGGCTTCATTTTTAGCAGGCATGCTTCGAGATGAGGGAGGTTTACAGTACAAAACTGCTATTGCAGATGCAATAATCACTCTAGTGGAAGAAAATCCAGATGCCAAAGAAACAGCCTTGGCACATCTGTGTGAATTTATTGAAGATTGTGAGCATGCTTCACTGGCTGTCCGTATTTTACATATTTTAGGTCGGGAGGGTCCAAAGACACGGCAGCCATCCCGCTACATAAGATATATTTACAATAGAGTTATTTTGGAATCAGGGCCAGTGCGGGCCGCTGCTGTTTCCGCTGTTGCTCGTTTTGGCGCCGCTCGTCCAGAGTTATTACCAAATATTCGCGTTCTTTTAGCACGATGCCAATTAGATGACGATGACGAAGTGCGCGATCGGGCAATTTATTACAGTGCAATATTAGATTCTGGGGATAGAGAACTAATCAATGATTATATAACTAATATTGTAATTCCTAACCCAGCACTTTTAGAGAAAGCTCTGTTCAACCATCTGTCTTCTGAAGACCCATCTATTGAATCTTTCAATATTACATCTGTGCCTACTCTAACGGAGGAATCGCAAGAAGTTAAGCAAGCACCGGTGGTAATAGAGAATCGATTACCGGCTGTATCTCGTGAAGAGTTATATACAGACCAATTAAAAGTAATTCCCGGAATTGAAAAATTAGGACCTATTTTTAAAACCTGTGATGCTGTGGATTTGACTGAACCTGAGACCGAGTATCGGGTTCAATGCGTCAAACACATATTCAGTCGCCATATGGTACTGCAATTTGAATGTTTGAACACTCTCAGTGACCAACTTCTTGAGCATGTTCAAATACGCTTAGAACCTGTTCTGGGTTATAAATTATTATCCGAAATTCCGTGTGAACAATTGTCATATAATAAGCAAGGAAGCGCGTTTTATCTCCTGGAATTCCCTGAAAGTCCCATTGAATCATTGTGCCATTTTGGAGCAACTTTAGAGTTCGTAGTTCGTGATTGTGATCCGACTACTGGTTTGCCAGATAGTGGAGAAGGTTACGCTGACACCTATCCCTTGGAAGACGTAGAAATCGATTGTGCTGATCAATTTCGAACACGCGCAGCATCTGATGACTGGGAAGCGACTTGGGAAAGAGCTGCTGTAGCGGCTGAAGCTTGTGATACATTTGGGCTGTCACAAACCGATGTTGATGCTGCTGCTAAGGCCGTATGCGAGCATTTAGGCTTACCGAAGGCAGCTGTAGTAGGAGAAGCCGTGAAAGAAATCCGCGGCAGCGGAATATGGCGCGGCGGTGTGCCTGTTCTTGTCAGGGCTAGGTTGGTAATAACTCAAGGTGCTGTCACTATGCAGCTATCTGCCCGCTCGCCACGAGAAGACATTGCAACCTTGTTATTAGCTGCTGTTGGTTGAAATGAAACGTTGTTTATTGTTCATATTTTGTACCTACTTTAAGTTTGTGCTAAATATTGGTTTTATTAATAAGTATTTTTTTCAAATAGATAGTCACTAAGTAAACTGTCCTAACTATTAAAATATATTTATATTATAAATCCAAGATAGCAAATGTTGAACTAAAAGAAGATTTACGTATTTATATACTTAATATATATATATTTCATGTATAAATGACAACTTATATTGAACTTATTATACCTACTTAGATTTTAATTTATACCTATTTAATAAAAACTTAAATAATCTTTGTATGGCTTATTATTATAACATCTCACCTGTTGTGTATAACTAGGGTTGTGAATGGACAGTTTTAAATTTTAAAGAATACCTAGTGTCTTGACCATAAACTTAATATACACATTATACTATCGTCTCGACATTATTACTGTAGGATCAATACCCTATTAAATACGAGAGGTCGAATGTAAGAGCTTAAAATTCTTCGCAAATTCAACTCAGATGGGCCACCGAGACTGTCGCTTGTTCCACTATTTTTTTTGGAGAAAATTTAATATCTTACCATAGCTGCATAGGTAGATACTATATTATTTGGAGGTAGGCATTTAAAGAGGCAGTTGTAAATAGCGGTTTTGATAAGTTAATAATTATAAATGGCACGATAATAACTAGTTCAGCATTTAAAACTAAGCAGTAAAGTAAACAAAAAATTATGAAATGGATCTGGAAAATAATTAATAGGGCGGCAAAAATTATTGAACGAGCGGTTACGTGTGGGCAGTAATAAATCGGAATTTGTCAAATCGGAATATGTCAATTGAATTGTGTTTAAACAATGAGGTGGTAAAATAGGAAAAAAAATAACCACGAAGGCTAATTGCGGGAGCTCCACTCTGCTCCGCTCCCGCTTTACCCTTCTAACCTAACCAAGTCGGCTTGTGCACGGTCGATATTATGAACGGGACCGAAAAAACAGTACTAACATGACTAAAGCAGCGCAGCGGTCCCACGGCCCGTCGGAAGACGGGCCACGCCAGACGTCGATGCGACTGTCGCGGCCGTGATGGCCCGTACCATTGCCTCTGTGGCGTAGCGGTAGTAAACACGGCCGCTACGCAGGAGGCGCAGTATGGGTGTTTGCATTGGTCTGGTTGTGCCTCGAAAAGCACGCTAAGCGACCCCAGCCCGTGCCATACGAGCAACTATGGCTGTCGTAATGGGTAGTAGGTGACCTAAAAAGTCTACCGGTCTAACTTCAATGCTTCGGTATCGCCTTAGTGTTGTGAAGGTCAAAAAGCAGTCGCTTCACAGAAAATATGGAGGAAGTTCAGCCTAAGCGGACCCTAGACTCAAAGCTGAAAGCTTCGGAGTCGACTGGGATTAACGCAAAGATGATGAAGAAGAAGTAATGATGTCGAAGTTAGGTACTGAAGAAATACTACTAATAGCTTTCAATATACCAACAAGGGACCTTTCCAGCACCCTCAGCTCCTGTCCCACATTCGGGGACTTTAGTATGTTCATCTGGGCACCTTAAAGGTTATAAATACAGTAATAATAACGGGAATTAACGCGATCATGGTATAGTGCGTCAAGAAAGTCGTGAAATTAATGTTGGAGGAACTAAAATTTTTCCTTGTACTTGCAACACTCAATAACTGCCAAACTGACTAATCAGATGTCAATACCAAGGCTCGTTGTAGATGTTTCGTATATTATTTACGTGTATTTAATTACTGTTCATCGGATAACAGTTTTGAGTGTAAAAATGAATTGATATGTGAATAATAGTTTTGCGAAACGTGTCGTATTCAAAGTATTTCAGGGATATAGTATGAAACACGGCAGAAGTTCAAGCCGGCAAGCTGCTTTCCGACTTTGACGATTTTGATGGTCAAAATGCTAAATTAACCAGTACGTACATATACTTTAATGTTAAACAAGGTATGGGAAGTGTAATCTAATAATAATTATATAATTTAAGTGAATATTTTGTGTTTCAAAGCATTGTTTTCATTTGAAGTGGTTATGTCATTGTCCTACGATTATAACAAATCATAGTGCATCACTTTGACGTTTTTGAACATTCTTGATCTAAGTAATTTGTATTAACCACGTAGGCCCAAACTAATTAAAAAATACTCGGGGAATAAATACAGCTGTGTTTATACAGGACGTTTGTATTTGTTTCAGATTTTCAAAAGTACATTTCAAGACATATCATTTCAGGATGATGATATTGCCAGTGAGTCGGAAACTATCGAAGATAAATTAATTACTTATGGAGTTTCAAGCAGCATTTCAGGTGTTCAATACTCATACCAATAAACTATTCTTATAAAAGATTATTGTTTTAATTTTTTAATACTATATAAATATCGTGAAAATTTAGACTGTTCATGACAGACCTTAGTGATAGGGTCCCGTTTTTTTTCTTTGGGTGTGCTTTGAGTAAGGTATTGCTCAGGATATGTAACCTGGACCTAAAATATGGCCAGCAGCGGTGGACGAGCTCAAAGTCACCAAGCATAGATTATTACAAAACAATGGGCCTCGTTTGTCTCGCAATTTATTAGGTGGAAGACACGTGTCCCGAGGTATAACCTAAAAAAGTCCGACACGTCGTGTCCTCGTTCTTGGGGTCTTATACTCAACTAATTACCGAGGGAGGTGTCCCAACAAGCAAATTAGTCTTATAAGGTTGAGTTTATTCAGCTATTCGGTGATATAAAAGTCGAGTAAGTGTGAATTATTCAGCACGTGTCGTATAAAAGCATCTTATATAGCATTTTAGTTATTCAGCATTTCGGTCACATAATGATGCTGAGTAAACGTTTACTCTGCATACTTATATGACTAAAGTGTCGTATAAGATTTGCTGTATAAGTCGCTAGTATACGACCCTTATGTTACTATTTCGTCGAGTAAAAGCACATTATATAACTTTCTTGTGACACAGTCGAATAAAAGCCACATCGTTGCTTTTATACTGCTATTATGTTGTATAAGTTGCATTCATACGACTATTACAAGCCTAGTGCCAAGTGTCGTATAATTGCTTGTACTGCTCAATTATCACTTGTCTTAGTTTTCTTGTGTACAATAAGTGGTTGATTGAATAAATAAATAAACAAAAGATCTTTTTTAGAAAACTTTTTAGGAAGGTCTAAGGAACCCTAAAATATAATCATGGCGCTTATACTGCTAATTTGCTGTATAAGAAGCTATTATACGACCTGTTAGCAGTAAAAATGGTGTACAAATGAATGTTGATATAAAAAATATTTGTTATTATATTCATATTACTAAGAATTGAAGGGGGGCGTTAAATATTTATGATAAAACCTAGTATATTTCATCAGAAAACTTACCTTCGCAATACTTTGCAAACCTATGCGTGAGTTTACGAACCTACATTTGGTGCAACCTACAAATTAACATGTCTGCTAAATAAATTGTACTTATAATTTTTTATAATTTTTAAAACACAACACGACGCACTTGCTTAATTTAACAAACAAACGTAACATAAAAGTCATATAAGTTACAGTTATAGCGCAACTTAAGCTTGTAACAGTCACTCCGTTACCTTTATACGATGTCTATGTGACTGAATTGCTGAATAAAATGGGCCCAAATCGCGTTGTATAAACGTTTTCATTACGTTTATACGACTTCTATTAGGAGCCAAAATGCTGAATAATTTGCGTTGCCGCGACTACTACACGACATATTTTTGCTAGTTGGGGTTAGATTAAAGAAATAAGGCATTTCCCTCACACTCCAGTAACCTTTGGCGATATACGGTTTTAAGATGGCCCTCTTGGATGTGGGAAGCATGGAGTCCTCATCTAACCTCTATGTCCTCTGCTAGTCACAGGGACCCGTAGCGAGACTAGGGACTCCCACTGCGGCCCTTAATTACATTATCAGCAATATGGAGTCCAGTGATATGAAACATGCAACCTTACTTCTCGGCGCGGTCAAAGAATATGGTTAAACGAGTATTTAATGGAGAATGTGTGAGTTGTGGGTGAATGTAGAACTATCTACCGCACGGATTAGACGACGTGACGGCGGGCGTACAGTGTGTGATCTAGTCAATCTGTGATCACGGCTGGTTAATCTGGTCGAAACTTCAAGCGATTCAACCGTATGTCTATACCTATACCATATTCGTGTTAATTTCTGTTAACATTATTTTTGGTTCCATATATTAATAATACCTAAATCAAAGTAAACAAAAAAATTACTGCCGTGATACGTTTTTCACTTTCATTTATTTAATATCTTTATAGGTGTGTACTATATTTAACTTTATACCATAAAAAAACAACAGATCAAGACTGTGCAGTTGTAGTATGACAGGGATACCAGTTCAAGCGCAGCAGCGCCACCCTCAATTTTCACGACTTTCTTGACGGGCTATAGTGCACACGATGTTCTAAATTTCAATTTAAGTACTTTATCCTCTAGAGAATAAAAACGGCTTTTCCACTCAGATATTGAAGACTAAAAATACTCTTTCCGAGATGGTGGGATGAAAAAGATATATGCTTTTGTTGTTAAAATGTTGATTACTCGATAATTAGGGTTTATCCCTCTTCCCCCGGACCGCCATTTGGTGTAGACGTGTAACAGACATTTATACTTTTTTATTTTCAAATTTAAATGGTGAAATAAATAAAATTTATCTCAGATAATTCCGTCACAAAAATAGGAGTGCACAGCTTTTGAGGAAGTTTATATTACAAACGTCATACAAACGACGTGGTATCGATCGATCTCCACAGAGCTGCTTGCATCCTAGTACTTTTCAAGACGCCTTGCCTATAATAAGGTATCGTACACAGCTTTTGTTTTCAACTATCAAATCAGAACTTTCCTGGCGACGCCATTGTTGTGTTTCAAAAAAGGTCAACGCCCCCTGCGCATGAGTGACGCAATTGTCTCCACCCACTACCGCAGATTATTGGATGCAACTGTTGAGTGTCACAGTGTGCGTTAGTTCAAGAACTGGATTTCTTCATTGTGATTATTGACTCCTAGTACCTATCACACGACACAATCAGAAACTACTCATCGCACAATTTATATCTATTAGTGGTACTTTTGACCGAGTTGTAACTGGTCATAGATTAAATTGTAAATTACATACTTTGTTATAATCGAAATACGCTTAGAAGACAATTATTAAAATGGAAGACATGGCAACTAAATCTGTCTCGGAAATGAGCACCAACACTCAGGGGGAGTTTTACACTCCGCCCAATTATACTGCTATACGAAATAAAAGGCCCAGGGAACACGATTTTGAAGCCGATCTCCGTGCTTTTAAAGAAGAAATGAAAGACCTGATATCAACATCCATGGCACACCAGCAGTCTGAATTAAGCAAAATACACCCTACCCTAGTAGAAATTAAGAACACGAACAGTAGTATAGAAAATTCTGTATCTTTTCTGTCTACCCAAAATGAAGAGCTTAAAAAGAAACTAGAACGATTAGAAAGCCAGTCTAAGAAGGATAGTGAATATATTATTATACTAGAGGAAAAGATCGAAGAACTTCAGCGAGAAAGTCGAAAGGCTTGTATAGAAATAAAAAATGTTCCTAAATCTGCCAAAGAGTCAAAGGAAGACTTAATTAAGATGGCAATAAACTTATCAAGTTCTGTGGAGTGTAAAATTGAAAAAACTGAAATTAGCGATATATACCGAGTGCAGAAAAAACGAAACAACAGCGGCAACGGCCCAATCATTCTCGAACTCACGACAACTATGCTCAAAGTCGACCTAATAAATTCTGCCAAATATTTTAATAGAACGCACAAGGAGAAGCTTTGTACTAAGCATCTTGGTTTTCGTAAGGACGAGTACACACCTATATTTGTGACCGAACACCTCACAACGAAAGGAGCCCGCTTACACTTTCTCGCACGAGACCTAGCAAAGTCAAAGAATTATAAATTCTGCTGGACTTCCTTCGGTAGGATCTATCTCAAAAAGGATGAAACATCATCTACTATTATCATCAAAAGTGAAACACAAATCAACAACCTGATGCAACTTCAATGACTATGTAGTCCCGTATCCTACGCCGTTACAACTATTTTCGCATGCATTTTCTATTTATTTGTAGACTTTAAAGTTTTCACTATTTTAAGTCATAGATGTTTACACCTACTTCTTATGTCTGGTTCTAGTAAAAAATATCACAACACAATGCTAGTGGCAATGTGTTGTGATAATAAGTTGGAAAAAGAAATAAGTTTGGCATATATTTGCTATATTGTGTTTAGGTTTAATCATGTTCTTGTTACGAATAATACTTTCTACTGTCATAAGTTAAAAATTTGTTTATTAACTCACACATATACACACAAGCTCGAATGCTCCACACTTACACACACATTATTACATACAACATACATATCCTCATGCATGAATGCTCATCACCTCTTGAGTAATTTACTTTTTTATACAATGGTGATGATTAGCGGTCCCCTAGATATAAAAAAATAATGGATAGCACTCTTCTAGCCCTTAATGACATAGACAATACGGATATAGCTCAGGTATTCGAATATTCTACTACTGAATTTGTGAAGCAAATTAAATATAATAATGGTGACTTTTCCATTATATCACAAAATATCAGGAGTATCTACACTAATTTTGACGACCTAGAACTTAATTTGGCGAACCTTAAAACTGACATTGATGTCCTTGTCATTAGCGAATGTAGATTAAACACAGATAAGCCTATACCGCAACTAAGTAATTATACTTCATATCAATCAACTAATCACGTAAATAGTGCAGATGGTGTTGTTGTATACGTTAAAAACTCGTATAATGCCACCGTAAGAGAAATAATTTTAACTGATGCATCTTGCCTACAAATAAACATCTCTAATGATCTTGTTATTTTGGGAATCTATAGATCTCCTTCAACCGAAAACGCTGTTGACTTTATAGACTCTCTAAGTCAGCAACTCAACTTAATAAACTTAAACCAAACTGTTGTAATTACCGGAGACATAAATATCAATACAATTTACAGATATAAAGAACGTACCTACGAGCGATCTAATAGATTAAATTATTTGAATATGTTATCCACGCATGGACTGCTCCCTGGGCACTTTGTGCCTACCAGAGAAATAAATTGTTTAGACCATTTTAATATAAAACTAAACCAACAATATCAAACAGCAACTATAGTGGTTCTACACTTAACTATAACGGACCATCGTATGATCTATTTGAAAATAACTAAACAGGTCAAATGCAGTATTCCAACTAAAACTAAAACTACAATTAATTTCGATCAAGCCCTTGCTAACCTCAAAAACTGTAATCTAACTGAGTTAAATAGAGAAACTAATCCAAACACCCTTACACATAGTCTAATCCACACACTTCAAAACTGTTTAAAAGCTGCCACTTCTGTTATCACTGTTCCCTTGAAATATAGGATGATCAAGCCATGGATGACCTCTGGTCTACTGCGCTGTATTTTTAACAGAAACAACATGCAAAGGAGATTACGTCAAGACCCATTTAACGAAGTTTTAAAGATCACTTACAAACGATACCGTAACTTTTGTAACTGTTTAATTAAAAAACAAAAACGAAAATTTGACAGGGACCAATTATGTAAATTTCAAAAAAACCCAAAGAAACTATGGTCTACAATAAACAACATCACTCAACGAAAAATAAATAAATCTAAAAATACTGATCTGTTAGAGCTTTCTGGTTGTCCTCAGGAGTCTATAGATTCAGTAAACACTTATTTCGCTAACATAGGCCTCACTTTAGCTAATAAAATACAATCTAGTAACTGTCACTTGCAATATGTTACCACTAGAGAATCAAGACATCCTCCCTTATCTTCATTTGCACTATATAACACAGATCCCCATGAAGTTTGCTCGATAATTATGACGTTGAAAAGTGACAGTGCCCCAGGCTGGGATAAAATACCAGTTAGTTTTTTTAAAAATAGCTCACTTCCTAGTCTCTCCAATAATATCACACCTAGCTAACCTCTGCTTCGAACAGGGTATTTATCCTTCCGCTTTGAAACAAGCACTTATAACGCCTGTGTATAAGAGTGGAGACCGAACTGACATATCAAATTACAGGCCAATATCTGTCCTTCCATCAATCTCAAAAATAATTGAAAGGCTTGTAAATGCGCGGTTAATAAAATACTTAACTAACCACAACATACTATCTCCATCACAGTACGGCTTCAGAGGTGGCAAGTCTACAGAGGATGCAGTAATGGCGCTTGCTTCCACTGTTGTGGAAAAAGTTGACAGACAGGGAAAGTGCCTTGCGGTATTTTTAGATATAAAAAAAGCTTTTGACACGGTCTCTGTTCCCATTCTTATCCGTAGACTTGAAGACATAGGAATAAGAGGGTCACCACTTGAATTGTTTAGGGACTATCTCAGTAACCGAAAGCAACTGGTCAAAATTGGTGACATCATTAGTGCCGAGGAAATAGTCTCGTATGGTGTTGGACAGGGCAGTGTGCTCGGTCCGACATTGTTTCTTATTTATATTAATAACCTATGTAATATAAAACTAAAAGGTGGCCATGTATACTCATATGCTGATGACACAGCTATTGTGTTCGCAGATAGGTCCTGGAATGGAGTACAAAAACTAGCACAGACTGGTTTAGCAGAGGTAGCTTCATGGCTTGATCAAAATCTTCTTACCTTAAACGCGTCAAAAACTAACTATATCTGTTTTACTAAGTATATCAACACTCAACCGCCTACTGGATTCGAAATAAAAATTCACAAATGTAATAATCTGGCTAATTCTAGTTGTTCATGTCACGTTATCGCCAAAGTAGAAAACACGAAATACCTCGGGGTAATGGTTGACCAGCGTTTATCTTGGTACATGCATACCGAACTAATAATGAACAGAGTTAGAAAATTAATCTGGACTTTTAAAACACTACGCCATGTAACCACTAAGGAACTGCTAATTCAAATTTATATTTCATTAGGCCAATCAGTCTTAACCTACTGCTTACCAGTATGGGGAGGGGCAAACAAAACAAAATTTCTGGATCTAGAGAGGGCTCAGCGCACCCTTCTAAAAGTGATGTTATTTAAACCACGGAGATTCCCAACAGACAGTCTTTATCTGGCTGCTAATGTCTTATCGGTAAGAAAACTATACATGTTACACATCATTCTCAAAAAACATAAATCATTGCCTTATGACTCATCAAAAGAGACTGGTAGAAGAAACTATGCTGTAGCTCCCACAATCACAGTTAAATCGGAATATGCTGCTCGACAATACCAACGCCAAGCCTCATTTCAATACATAACGGTTAATAAAGAGTTACACATTTACCCTCAGTCACTCAAAGAGTGCAAGAATACACTAACTGAATGGCTCAAACTACTTAGCTATGATGAAGTAGAAAATATGATAGATAAAGCCTAATTCGTGGAGCCTTATACGAAACTATGTATATATCTAATACTATAACAAACTATTTCTAATATTATGAATAAACACATAAATTATGTATTATAACACACACACACACACACACACACACACACACACACACACACACACACACACACACACACACACACACACACAGCCATACATACACACACACACACACACACACACACACACACACACAACGATTATATCTGTAATATCAAGTACCTACCTAAGTGACGGTCCCTCAGAGGAGCGGGGTCATCTATCACAAGCATATGTTTGCTTAAAAGTTGACCTCAATAACTAAAATGATTTGTGTACTATTCTAGAAACTGGAAATAAACATTTTTATTATTATTATTTATTATTATTATCCACTTAGTTATACTATTAGTTATACGATATAACAAAATGGACTGAAAAAGTCCAAATAGATATACTGCTTAGTATAACTACGTGGATTCGATTAATTTGGGTTGTTTTAGTCCAAATAGTTATAGGTACTACATAATATAACTACATGGATTCGATTAATTTGGGTTGTTTTAGTCCAAATAGTTATACTGGATCCGATTAATTTTTATTGGATTCATCCATTTAGTTATATTTGTAAATAAACAATCACTTTATAATATTAATGGGCATTTTATGTTCCAACACATTTGTAATTAAAGAAAAAGTGTATTTATGGGCTGAAGGAGATAATGGTGGGCAGTGTTGCCGTTATAAAAACTATTATTATTTATTTTATTAACTTTAATTGTCGGAAATATTTATTTAACATTTTATTTTGTTAGAAATCTGTGTATGTGCTGCAGCTGCGAGAAATAAATGCATTTTCTTTCTCCTAAATAGTGAGTAAAATGCTATCGTACCGTTTCTAGAAAAGTGTCTATTCTGATATTACCGTTAACTAATTGCATTTGTGCGTCCATTATCATCGTATCGTTGACTAAACTGCTTTCTTTTCGGTTCTCTTTACTTTCCCTAATATCGATAATAACATCTTCGGCATCTTCCAGAATCGCTTTCAAAAATTGCATAATATAACGCTTACATATTTCTTGGTTTTGCATGCTTGGTTTAAGTTCATATGCCATGCTTCAACTTGGTTAGTACTGCGATGCCTCTCTCCAAACACCACGATTTTAGGAATTCATCACTCTTGAGCCAGTAATTTTAGCATGGCATATGAACTTAAAGCAAGCATTCAGAGCCAGGAAACGTGTAAGCATTATGCAATTTTTGAGAGCTATTCTGGAAGATACCGAAGATGTTATTATCCATATTGGGGAAAGAAAAGAGAACCGAAAAGAAAGCAGTTTATTCAACGACATAATGTAATGGACGCACAAATGCAATTAGTTAACGGAAAGAAAGAAAATGCATTTATTTCTCGCAGCTGCAGCACATACACAGAAATGTAACAAAATAAAATGTTAAATAAATATTTCCGACGATTACAGTTAATAAAATAAATAATAATAGTTTTTATAACGGCAACACTGCCCACCATTATCTCCTTCAGCCCATAAATACACTTTTTCTTTAATTACAAATGTGTTGGAACATAAAATGCCCATTAGTATTATAAAGTGATTGTTTCTTTACGAATATAACTAAATGGATGAATCCAATCAAAATTAATCGGATCCAGTATAACTATTTGGACTAAAACAACCCAAATTATAATAACTATTGCTTTACCAGCCTCAACCCATCCAGGCTTGGACCCGACGAGGTTGTCAGCCTTCCGGTTCTTCATGCGTGTGGACTTCTGCAGGTGTCATCGGTGGTATTACTAGTCCTTGATTTGGAGGGAGGTTTAGTGGCGGTATTATGTTAAACTATTTTTTTCATAAACTAATTAATGAAAACGATGTCTGTTTCATCACAACTTACGCGGAAATAAGCTTTCCACGACTGGTTTGTTTAATAGTAAGCGCCTAAAATTCAAGCACTTATTTCGGCAAAGGTGTCGCTTCTGATAATTTGGCGGTTACATTAATCCTTATCTATTCTGTGGTTACGGCTCGATATCGTCTATTGCACTATACACACTGCGTTCCGAATCACGCACGATACATACCTAATAGGTACTTTTTTTTTCATTATACTTACCATGAAAAAGTGACCTCACAGTTCTATCACAGTCTAACGATTCATACTACATACAGTCCGTCAACGAAGCCGTCTAGACAGAGCAATCGTGCGGGGGGAAATGGGTGGTGGGGGACGGGGTATTACTCGGTACGCCCATACATTTTACTCGGTACTAAGGATTCAGGGCTGTCTCATTTTTTGTAATCACACTAATCACGTAAATTTTTATTTTCATGACTCGTTTTGTTTGTTAAAATTGTTTTTTTTCTTCGTTTTCTATATTTAGCTATCCAAGATGGCAGACACGAAATTTTCACAAAAATCGATATGGGTATCGTTTTCAGGGTTTTTGGGGTCGCTGATTGCGAATATAACATCTATTTTGCGATCCAAGATGGCGGACTCGAAATTTTCACCAAAATCGATATAGGTATCGCTTTCAGGGTTTTTGGGGTCGCTGATTGCGAATATAACATCCATTTTGCGATCCAAGATGGCGGACTCGAAATTTTCACCAAAATTGATGTGGGTATCGCTTTCAGGGTTTTTGGGGTCGCTGATTGCGAATATAACATCCGTTTCGCGATCCAAGATGGCGGACTCGAAATTTTCACCAAAATCGATATGGGTATCGCTTTCAAGGTTTTCGGGTTTGCTGATTACGAATAAATTATTCATGTAGCAATCCAAGATGACTAGATGGATAATATATTCGTAATTAGCAACCCCGAAAACCGTGAAAACGATGCTCATGTTGACTTTGTGAGAAATTTCAAGTCCGCCATCTTGAATCGCTAAATGGATTTTATTATTCGTAATTAGTCATCTCAAAAACCTCGTGTTTTTTTAAATTTCAAATCAAATCCGCAATATTTGATCGTCGGTAAAATGGTCGTCAATCCCGATATCAGACAATTGCCGGTAGGCAATCATACGATGGGAAACTGTCGACTCCTAACTGATCGTGTGTAGCCGTAAAACTGACAGCAGGGCATAACCGGCTGGCCAAAATTGCTTTCGTGTGTGGGCGCTGTCAACTTAGGAATGCAGGCCGCCCGATACCATCTGAAACTGCAGGCGAACTGATTGTGGATAGGCTCCTTAAGACTATATCAATAATTTAGCGATCTCGGCGATTAGTGAAATCCAACCCCGAACCCGAACCCGAACCCGAACCCAAACCCGAACCCGAACCCGAACCCGAACCCGAACCCGAACCCGAACCCGAACCCGAACCCGAACCCGAACCCGAACCCGAACCCGAACCCGAACCCAAACCCGAACCCGAATCAATATTCAAATTCAAGTCGAAATCGAAAATCGAAACCGAAACCGAAACCGAAACCAAAACCGAAACCGAAACCGAAACCGAAACCGAAACCGAAACCGAAACCGAAACCGAAACCGAAACCGAAACCGAAACCGAAACCGAAACCGAAACCGAAACCGAAACTGAAACCGAAACCGACCCCGAAACCGAAACCGAAACCGAAATCCAAAAACTCAGACTAAAAATATTACGTTTGCTTGATTAAAATTGGTTGAGTAGAACCGGAGATATAACCAAAAGTCGCAATAGCCGACATACATACGAGCGGAGCGGCGGGCATCAGCTAGTAAATTATATTAGCGTGAGTTGATGTGCCTTGACAGAACAAAGAGAACAAATAGAATATTACAGAAAAATAAATTATAAATAAAAACTGAGTTGACAACCCTGACAAAACTGCAAAAGGCGGCATTTCCGCAAACATCAAACGCGATGAACTACTGTAGGATCTCTCGTTATACTGTGGTTCTATTATGGTTGTGAACATCCCATCGCGCCCACACCATCGGGGCACACATTATGTAGGTACCTATGTTTGAATGCTTTTGCTTGAGTAGAGTTAAAGATATGATCAAAAGTTACGATGACTGACATTCATGCGGGTAGAGCCGCGGGCATCAGCTTGTTAACACTTCGTCGATTACTTTTTTCTGTGGAACAGTTTCAGTGAAATTCGCTGAAACTGTAAATTGCTACAAAACTCTGTCAGTGTTTATAGCAGGGATTATGTGACCAAAACAATGTATCTGTTACCGGTTACGGGTGAATTTCTCAAACGTAAAATTTTCGCGGCGTGACTGAAAATCATACCTTAAAGTTAACATATAGTAATGATTATTTTTTGTAAGAAAGATATCGTTTTTCTCTATATGCACGTATAAATTATATTATTGAAACTATTTTTGTGAGTGTGTAAAAAATGTCTTTTCACCTAAATTCTAAGCTTGGTGGCGCGTCCACAACCTGTTTTCTTGGGAATGATCACAGTTTAATCAAAACTTCATTAGTTTACTGAGTATACTTAATAATTATTCGATTCGGCATTATTTTAGCTATCTTCGATACGGTCATTCGTAGTATTTAGTACTATACTTTATCTTAAAAATAATTTATAAGATGCGTCCGCGGCAAATGTAAAATTTTGGTGGGATTTATAAAATCATCGAAGGAGTCGTATTGAAAGTACCTATAAGGACGACACTATCATCATTGGAAACGTTCAGTTGGGTGTTAATGAGCACCAGTGCCAGTTGTCCCCAGTCCCGTTTCATTTTTCTGCCAAACACGTAAGTAGGTCGTTTCATAAGCATCGGACAAAAATATTGTAATTTTTGTGTTGATTATTTAAAACGGTTTATTCTCATTGTATGTTTTAATATTTAAGTATAGTGTACAGGTTCAGTATGTGTATTAAATTTTGGTAATGTAACCACTATATTCTAAATAGTCTTTTTATAAATATTTTTTTAGACGTGAAACTAATTTTGGTGGAGCAATTTTGGTGAATTTGGTGGGGTTTTACTAATCATCAAAATTGTATATTTACACCAAAATTTGTTTTCATAGTTATTTGATTAAGCTCCTACGTAGTCAGACGGGCTACTAGGTCAGGTGACCTCTACGTAGTTATACCCTGGGCAAAGGAAAAAGCACCGCCGCTCTCCCTAGGTGGGAAAGAGGTTGTTGGCTGTTGAGGGTTGTTCGGAAGCTTTCCTAATTTTCTCTCAGATTAACCATTAGCATATGAACTACCCATACAAAAGACGGGCGAGTAGTTGGGTGAAGTCAGCTTATGCCGCAGTAGGGACAGGCCGGTGTGGTGGAGCATCGTGCGCTCTTTCCGTCACCTGCTTCTACTGGCGTGAAAGGCGGCCTCACTCTTTACTACTAAGCCTACGCCGTTAAAACCTGCCTACCCTTCTTCCCTCCTCTCCACTGTCAACATCATTTGGCTTTTCTTCCTCTGCTTTCTCACTTACATGAAAGCTACCGTGGATGCAAGAGTGCCTCATGCAATCTATTGCACGTGACTCCACTTAACAAAGCGATGAAGTCGAAGATGTAGGTGACACGCAACTCCTGCTTATGTTGCTCCAGCAGCTAGCACTTTGCTATCGTGTAAAAGGTACTCAATCTTCTCCACAGAAGGCTTCTAACCTCTACCGTCCTCAAGCTCCTACATCCACATCCTCACATGTTGCACCAATCTATCGGCGTCCACCACCGATATTAACAGCATACATGGGCAGTTATGGAGTGATTGTCTGATGCTATCCGACCAAAATACCACGCTGATTGGGAATGGACTAAGGACAGATCACAGATCACAGAGACAGTGATAAGGAAGATTCTCATATTGCCAACAGCGGTTCGAACAACGGAATCAGAATCGTGGTACATGTCTCGGATGGTGTAAACCTCTGGAACCCTTTTGAACCGCAATGCCCATCAGCTCACCTCGTGAGAAACTTAGTTGAAGGACTCCTGTAAGTTCAGAAATAGACATCACACTACCAACTTGTCTTGCCACTACCAAGTGTCTATGGCATATCTTCCGTCCACCCCTAAGCATACCGAGTACCATATTATGTTGCTCCAGCAGCTAGCACTTTGCTATCGTGTAAAAGGTACTCAATCTTCTCCACAGAAGGCTTCTGACCTCTACCGTCCTCAAGCTCCTACATCCACATCCTCACATGTTGCACCAATCTATCGGCGTCCACCACCGATATTAACAGCATACATGGGCAGTTATGGAGTGATTGTCTGATGCAATCCGACCAAAATACCACGCTGATTGGGAATGGACTAAGGACAGATCACAGATCACAGAGACAGTGATTAGGAAGATTCTCATATTGCCAACAGCGGTTCGAACAACGGAATCAGAATCGTGGTACATGTCTCGGATGGTGTAAACCTCTGGAACCCTTTTGAACCGCAATGCCCATCAGCTCACCGCGTGAGAAACTTAGTTGAAGGACTCCTGTAAGTTCAGAAATAGACATCACACTACCAACTTGTCTTGCCACTACCAAGTGTCCATGGCATATCTTCCGTCCACCCTTAGGCATACCGAGTACCATATTATATTGCTCCAGCAGCTAGCACTTTGCTATCGTGTAAAAGGTACTCAATCTTCTCCACAGAAGGCTTCTGACCTCTACCGTCCTCAAGCTCCTACATCCACATCCTCACATGTTGCACCAATCTATCGGCGTCCACCACCGATATTAACAGCATACATGAGCAGTTATGGAGTGATTGTCTGATGCAATCCGACCAAAATACCACGCTGATTGGGAATGGACTAAGGACAGATCACAGATCACAGAGACAGTGATAAGGAAGATTCTCATATTGCCAACAGCGGTTCGAACAACGGAATCAGAATCGTGGTACATGTCTCGGATGGTGTAAACCTCTGGAACCCTTTTGAACCGCAATGCCCATCAGCTCACCGCGTGAGAAACTTAGTTGAAGGACTCCTGTAAGTTCAGAAATAGACATCACACTACCAACTTGTCTTGCCACTACCAAGTGTCCATGGCATATCTTCCGTCCACCCTTAGGCATACCGAGTACCACCTCTCCCACTTTGAGAATAACTGCCTAAATCTTTTCCCAGCAATCTTGAATAAGTTCGTCGATAATATTGGCGCCATTAGAGTAAAATATAATCCTTGCTAGAAGCAAGGATAGATAGAACAATCAAATGTTTTGCTTTTATACTGATACTACTAACAACTAAAGTGGTTTTGCCATATAAAAATGAAGTTGGTGATAAAAGGGTAAAAATTAAGGGTTATATGTAACTATTAAGTGCCAAATTCTAGAAAAAAAAACAAAGAAATAGTATAAGTAATAATAAATAAAAAATAAAAATAAGTTGATATGCAATTTTGGTGTTAGACACCAATTTCGGTGTATTGAAAATTCAGGTGTATAAAATAAACAAGTAATTCCCAGGGCTAATTAGACTATTCAAACATAATAGGCATAAAATATGTATTTCTAGCTAAATATTGAAAGAGATTACCTAAATACCTAGAAATAAAAAAAATCACCAAAATTAGCTAAAAATACATAGATGTTGAAATTCACCCTTACAGACAATGTGTATAATCCGGTATTCTACATATTATAAACAATACTAACTATACCCCGTCCATCATATTATTGTATTTTAGACAGATGGAAGTAGTGATTGCATGAAAATTTAAAATATCGACAAAGTTAACTCCCTCGATTAAAAAAATAATTAATTGATAAATGAAAATATTATTATAAATATATGATTTCATGTGGAATTATAATCTATTTGTACATAATAATAAAGCAGTAGATATTTCGTGTACCTACCTACAATTTACAAAATGTATTATAAAACGATTGTGGGCCATAGCGCACACGCTAATCTCCAAAACAAAACCACTGACTTCTAGAAGAGTATTCCATTCCAACATGCTGATTTCCTAGTATGTATTAAAGAATTCTGTGTTGTCTGTGAAACCCATCATCAGATCTTTATGCAATTTAAATTGGACCATTCTGGAATAAACCTCTTTCAAATAAAAAATAATTTTGACAATCCGTCTACATCCGTCTACATGACGGAGTTACAGAATTATTTTTCCGTAAAAATCATACAAATATAAAAAATTATAGACATCCGAATTGTTGTTTAGAAATCGGTTAGAAACCGCCAGTTATGTAATGTTTTTTAGAAGAATTATTTTCTGTAGTTGATATCGATTGTGACATTTTCAAGTTATTATAATAAAAACACAGTCGATGGACTAACTACATCCCTAAAATTGCTTTCTGGCTGACGTGACGTTGTCAATGAAAAATGACGTATTGGCGCCTAATTTTTGTTAGGATTTTCAGGTGTTGACGCTAGAACAAAGTTATACCGACCACTGTCAGTGAGCTGTCTAAAATACAATAATATAATGGACGGAGTATAGCTGACCCAGCAAACTTCGTACCGTCGATTATTTACCACCCGCGTGGCATCCGATCCCGCTCCCGCTGCACCCTCTTATACAATGATATAGTTATCTAAACAGCAACAGAAATAACCAGACTGTCACTTCTGCGTATATGCCGATGCTGGCCGAATTCGTTGACATTAATGATCACTGCTCCGTTCCTTGAGTAGTAGCGTGCTTATATACAGGGTGTAATCGTTAAGTGTGTCCAGGCGATTATTCCGTAACTATTACAGATATCAAAAAACTTTAAACTGATATCGAAAGTACGTTACCTAATGAGTAAAATTACATCAATAACTTTTTTTTAATCAAACGAGAGGTAAAAGTACAAGGTTTGTCAACTCCTGCAAGATTTGTATCTATCACCATAAAACATCTTTAATGTATTGTGAATATGTCAAAAAAGCCACTTCAGTCCCAATCGCGAAATATTGTTTTCCAATAATAATAATTCGCAGGTAGGATGGTAGGGTGCCTACCCTACCATCCTACCTCACTGGCTCTTTCAGGACGTGGATCCTTTTCGCTAGTTCTTGGGACCCTGCCTCATTAATTCGATGGAATGGGAAAGGAAATGGCGAGAGGGATCCCCGTCTTGCTGGATTATTCCAGCAGGGTTGAATAAATAGGCACGAGTGTGGTTATTCTTCCAAAAAAAGTGATAAGGCCCTTGATGAAAACGTGTCGTGTCGACTGGTGGCTTTTTTATAACCATTCAGAAAAATATACTCTTTGCAAAACTATCCGCAAATGTAGAACATAATGTATAATTCACACATTCCCGTGGACCAGACCAGCATCCATTACCTAGGCATTTTATAGAATGCTTGCATTATACACATTGCCGGTAACATAGGTTATCCAATAATTAAACGTTCGCAGACGAGCATGCTAATGCATGTCGAATTTGACGACGGATCCTCGGAGCACTCCCCATAGTGTAGGCGATAGAAGATGCAGAGCTAAGCCACATCTCCACGCAGTGCCAACGATTCTAGCCGATTTGAAACATCCTGCCAGTTGACGATTCGAGTTGCTCTCCGTTGGATGAGGTCCAGAGGGAGAAGTTGGCCCTGAGGTGCTCCCGCCCAGAGACGAGAACAGTTTCCATATGTGGCCATACTTGCGCCTTATAAAGTTGTTGGCGGTGAGTCGCAGTGAAATACTGTCTCGAGCTAGTGAGCACGCCAAGCTTCTTCAAGGCTAATTTAGCTTTACCCTTTAAATGACCGCGAAGCTGGACTTTGCTCGATATGTCAACACCAAGTACCTACCTATTCCAATATCGGCTGAGACAGTTTAGGGGTGCTCTTAAAACGAGGGAATACGACCAACGGCTGTTTTTTAGCAGTGGTCGCACAAACTTGTGTCTTTGTGGGGTTGAATCGAACCATGATATGAATCATAGGGAAAAAGCAATTGCGCAAGCATAGGTAAAATACATATAGGTATACAGATGTATAGCTCGTGCGAGTTAACATGGCACCTAGCCTTGCAAACAACCCTCCGCCCGCTTCTCCGCGCGATGCCCTGCTCTCGTCCTGCAGTAGCGTCCGCATCACAGTGACTGTTGTAAATATTAATTTCGTAGTTTTTAATATCGGATTTTTATAAAGTTTTGTTATGTTACGTTTGGAACATTTATATTGATTTATTTTATTGAGTTTTGGTCATAATACTTTATAATACACAGATTTACTGTATTCTGCATTTATAATATTAGTATGGATTTCATGTATTTTTTAATTGAATTTATTGGATTATGAAGGATTCCTTTTTTATTTTATTTCTCTATCTCTGCCAAATTTCATCCAGATTCGTTCTACCGTTGTGTGGCTTGATTAAGTACCTACCTAACAAACATGCATCCACGCTTTCAATAAATGGTATTAGGTCCTTACATATGAAATTTGCGTTTTGTATGGGAGGAACAAAAAGTCGAATATTTTTAAATATAATATATTTAATTAATCAAAGTATGAACCATTGTTTTCTATGCACTTTTGCCATCTCATAGGTAGTTCATTGATCCCTTTACTAAAAAAACCAGTCGGACGGGAATCAATAAAATCTGTGAAGGCGATTTGGACTGCCCCATCAGAGTTGAATTTTTTCCCTTGCAAGAAGTTGTCCAAATTTCGAAAAAAATGGTAATCTGTTGGAGCAAGGTCCGGGGAGTACGGAGGATGTCTTAGACATTCCAATTGAAGCTCTTCTAATTTGGTAGCCGTCTGTTGTGCGGTGTGTGGTCTAGCGTTGTCGTGAAGCAGCAGTGGCGTGGAGCGATTGACCAGCCTAGGTTGTTTAGCCGCTAGCTTTTCCATCATTGTTTGCAATTGCTGACAATAGACATCAGCCGTAATAGTCTGACAAGATTTGAGAAAACTGTAATGAACAATACCGGCACTAGTCCACCAAACGCTCACAAGTAACTTTTTTGGGGTTAATTTTCGCTTGGGGCAGGATTTGGCTGGCTGGCCAGGATCCAACCATTGCGCTGAGCGCTTCCGATTATCGTAAAGAATCCAATTTTCATCACAGGTAATGATTCGGTTTAAAATACCTTCATTATTGTGCCGGTTCAGTAATGTAACGCAGCAGTCCACGCGCGTTTGCCGGTTTGCATCAGTCAATTCGTGAGGTACCCACCTTTCAAGCTTTTTAATCTTCCCAATTTGCTTCAAGTGAATTAAAAAAGTTTTATCACTAACACCGCAGCCTGCAGCTAACTCGGACGTGGTTTGCGATGGATCCGCTTCCACAATAGCCTTCAATACTTCATTACCAAATTGGGCCTCAGGTCGTCCACGGGGCTTGTTCTGCAGGTCGAAATTTCCAGAACGAAAACGTTGGAACCAAAAACGAACTGTGTTTTCTTTTGCAACATGACCGCCATAAACATCATTCAACCGAGTCGTTTCCGCAGCACTAGTGCCACGGCGGAACTCGTATTCTTAAATAATGCGATATTTTAAGTTTTCCATTTTGTAAAATGAGTGACGCAAACAGAAAAAAACAGAAGAAAAAAAAACAAATGAATGACGGTCATCGAAGCACAAATACATGAGTAAATAGCTGTACAAATTTGAATTTGGAATTCCTTACCAAAGAGGAGAAAATCGTGATTAAAGTGGCCAGTACGAAAAACGCCAATTTCATATGTAAGGACCTAATATTATAAATATAGAATTTTAGTACAATGGCGGTAATCATCACCATAGTAAATACTAAACTAATCCATCAATATAATAATATGAAAATAATGCATAGGACGTTTCCTTTTTTGTATGCACATGTACTGTCATAATTCAGGCAGTAAACTACCACTAAAGGAGCTGACGCTAGTAAAATTATCATTTACTCTTTGAATTTGGCATGTTTAGTCACTGCTGTGATCTCCTTGGATATCCTTTCCGATATTTACACTAAATGGGGATCGAACCCGTGACTCCTGCGTAGCGGCACAGACTACCTAAACAGTTGGGACAGATGACTCACTGCCGTAGAAAAAATATGATCCAACTCAATTCGATACCTATTTACCCACGTGATCAACCGTTGCGCGCAAATATCATAACAGTCGGTCATACGGTTCTTATTATTACTTTGCAGCCGCTTGAGTTTATAGTTACGTACTATTATAGCAAACGATATGGTGCTCGGGTTACCTGATATAGGTAGTTAATATAAGTCCTAGGTCAGATCCATGGAGAAGGAAATGATCATGAAGGCAATCGAGTGCCTTCCATACTTTAAAATGACTCATTTGATCTGTGACGTCACCAACTAGTTCTAGCGAAATTTCCGGCGTCCTTGCATTCTGTTGTCATTTTTATAGCTTAATAGCTTAAATAGCTTTAACCTGGTTTAAGAATAAGGGGTACAATACAAAGATGTGCAAATTGGACAGATAAACAATCAAAATATTTTAATGGTATATCATTTCATCAATATATTTATATTAATATTTTAATTTTTTGAAAAAAAAAATCTAAAAATTTAGTTTCACCACCAGTGTTTTTATTAATTATACCTGTAATACGTTATGCTTTCAGCTTTACAACAATGTATTACACAAGCTTATTATAAGAAAAACATGCCATGAATATTGTTTATTTTAGAATGTTACGATTAGAAATCTATTTAATTACGTTAATCAATATTAAAAATGTTAAGAAATTTACGTAACAAAAAAATATGGCACTATCGAAAATTCTAAATTTCTTTTGCAGTCAGTACTTTTAATGTCACTGATTTGAGCCAGGTGCCATGTTAACTCGCACGAGTTATATACCTATGCACCTAGTCTACTTCTTACTGTCACTGCTGAGATAACCACAGATCGGTTACTGCCACTTAAGACCTTTTCTGCACACAAAAATAAAACAGTGTCTATCCTATCCCCTACAGCTCAGTCGGCGTACCCAGATTTGTCGCGTATGCTATTTTATTAGCATGTGTCATGTGTCAAATGTATTAAGAATATTGAGATGCATTGCGTGTAGCCACCATGTAGTGGTTGTGTGATTATTGAGTTGTGCATATTCGTTTCGCACCAACATATTATTGCAAATATCAGAAATATAATTTATTTTTCTTCCAACTATGCTTTAATTTCATCACAATCACACTAAAAATTCAGTACAAAGCGAGTCTTTAATGCTCTAGAGCTATAAAAATGTATGAAATTTCATTATTGCACAGTTTATTTTTAATCGCACCAAAAGGTGCCAATCTCAATGGATTAGCTCTATTCAGCCAGCCGATATCAATACTTTTTTTTTACGTACGTATTATTCGTTTCTATCCTACTTTTCCAAATTTAAATATAAATTCGCCCAACAAAACTCTTAACCTTACGTTTAATAATTGCTCAAGTATAACTTTTTCATCCCACCATCTCGGTAAGAGTATTTTTAATCTTCAATATCTGAGTGGAAAAGTCGTTTTTATTCTCTAGAGGATAAAGTAAATTGAATTTAGAACATCGTGTGCACTAAGTTTGTGAATTAAAAAAAACATTAAGGCGATTGGCACACTGCGACGCGCAACGCGGCGTCGAGCGTTGTTGCGTCGACGCGGCGTCGCGCTCGTCGCCTCTACGGAGCTCATTTTGTATAGAAAAACGCGGGGTCCCACACACTGACAACGCAATCACGCGCGTTGCTGCACAATACGCGCGTACAAGCAGAAAACAGGTGTGAAGGCGCGTAAAACGCGAGGTATGGCACACTAAAATCTGCAATGATGCGCGTGATTTTCGAGTGATTTTTAGTCCGAGAGCTGTTAGAAATTTCTGTGTAGGTATTTGAGACGAATTTTAAATTAATATTATGGCAATGCAACATGTATTTAACGTCAAATTTAGAGCGCTTTCACATCAACCGACGTCCGATATCCAGTATCCGGCATCCGAGATCGGAGGAAGTCAAATATCGATGCCCAATATCGGGTATTGGAGCCGACACCACTGCTTTGGCTCGTTATCGGAACACGCAGAGACTGCAAGCGACTTTCAACCTAAATAGTAATTTCTTAGTTACGTCTCTTTTCGCGTTAATAGATGAGGCTGATCACGAATATAAGAAAAAAAATTAGTTACTATGTCATGTCAATAAGGTCGAAAATAGCTTGCACTTTAATCATTTTCTTTTCATCTCTAGCGTTCTTAATATAGTCTGGGCTATCGAGCTAATGGTCAAAAATCTAATTGCATCTGGTTTTTTTATGATCAGATAAAAAAGGACAGATGATTTTATTTAAATTAAGACCTGTCAAATTAAGACAGCGCCTTGTTGGTACGTAGTAAGTTAAGTCGTATGTCCATAGATGTCGACTAAAATTGAAGGGTACCGTCAAGGCGCTGACTTAATTTGACAGGTGTTCACTAAAATAAATCATCTGTTCTTTTCTATCTGATAATGAAAGAAACAGATGCAATTAGAAAATTAAGTTAAGAGATGTAACAACAGAATTAGCAGCAATATTTTACTTTACTTTTCTCAAAATTTTAGATTACTTCACAACCCTACCTACCAAAAAAATTCTAATATCTCTCGGACTATACTAAAAACGCCGCTCCACGCGTGACAGTAGAACAGCGCTCCCGCGTCGACACGAGTCGGCGCTCGACGCCGCGTCGCGGCGTCGCAGTGTGCCAATCGCCTAAACCTATTTACTGCTACCTCTATGGTGCCGATATATCATACAACTTTTTTTTAATTTGTTAAAAACTCAGACTCGGAACCTTCTTGGTGTTCTTTTTTCAATTTGCTTTGTACGCGGTTCTTTACGCGTCATTTTTTCACGTCATTGTTAAACCTTATATTATACTACGAGCGTTATATGATGATCCCTATGACAGTTCGTTAGCGCTTAACATTGTACTGACGTCCTATCACATCAAATCCTTTAGAGGTCCATTAAAAAGACGAAAAAATCATAATTGTGTACAATTGTAAATTATAAAAATGAATATTAAGAGTCCGTACCACTCCAGCTCGAATTCAAATTTTACCCCCGCGCGCTTCATCAACGCACACGCGCCGGCACTGCTCGCGCGCAGATGTGGCTATCTCACTCCCGCGATGACCCCGTGTTCACGTTCAGAGTTCACGCGTGTATCAATCGATAGGGTAAAGTAGCTAGTAATTAGACATCAAGAAAGTTATGGCAATAAACATACTTTTGAGAAAAGTGTGCATATTGTAATGATAATTTACATAAAACTTATAATATATTTATACTTATCCTATTAATATTATAAATGCGAAAGTTTGTGAGTATGTATCGCTGTATGTATGGATGTTCGTTACTCTTTCACGCAAAAACTACTAAATGGATCTGGCTGAAATTTGATACAGGGGTAGATTAGAACCTGGAATAACACATAGGTTGCTTTTTATTCCGGGTTAAGGTTCCCATGGGTTGCGGGAACGGGAACAAACCTCCACGCGGGCGAAGCTACAGGCAGCAGCTAGTATAATATAATAATAGCAGCCCTTTCAATGTCTCACTGCTGGGCACTGCTCTCTCACCTGAAGGTACAATAAAATACTCCACCACGCGAACCCAGTGCATATTGGTAGAGGTGCTGGGTAGGAAAACCTCCGCGTGGTGCACCCTGGTAACGTGGGCGACGGCGTGGGCTTCACGCGAGGCGCACGTCGTCGCCCATGGCCAATAGTCCACCAAGGAGGGGGGGCCTTTATGGTCGGTTTCGAGTTCTCCGCACGCGCTCTGCTAAGCCTAGCGGAGAACTCTAAGGGCGACGAGTACTTTGCCACTGAACGATCAGTGGTGAAATACAAGGTCCCATGGGGACCAATTCCGGACCATCGATCGGCCGAGCCGTACCGCCGTCTGGCAACAGAAGGGCATGGTAGCTCTTAGGAGTTGCGAGGAAGAAAACCTCTATAAAAAATCACCCCGAACCCCACGCCTGGCAATGGGATGCATCACTGGGGGGAACTCAGTGCCTAGGGCGTCACTCACTCACTCCCACCTTTCCCATCCTCACATACACTCCCAACCTCTCTACTTCCACCTCAATGTCGGTGGACATTAACCGTAAAACAAAATATGGCTTTTTTTTATCGTGCGATAAATCTGCACGGATACCACCCCCACAGAGCCAGTGGAGGTGGTTATGTCGGACTCGAACCGACTAAAACGCACGCCATCTTGGGTCCTTGGTTGCCGGAGGTGAGATTGCCAAAAGCATATCTCTCGCACCCCGACAGACCCAGGACCATCTCTTTCGAGATGGCCCCCTTCGGATTGTGGGGACCAAAATGTCCCCATCTAGCCCCGGTTACGGGGAGGCGCACTTTGCGCCGCCGCCGCGGCCTGCTTCTGCTAGGGTGACAGGCGGCTCCACCGGTCACCCCCAGGCCAGCGTTCATGGAGGACGGAGGTCGTTCTGCGACCTCCGACGTCCGGTTCGCCTTCGCTCTGCACGGGCTTCCCGGGCCCGGAGTCTGGTCCGGACCCGACCGGCCGCCTCCTTCTCGAGCATTACTTGCTCGCAGAAGGAGGCGGCCGCACCCCAACCGTTTGCGCATCGTACCATCGCTGTGAGCAATGTGACGAGTGTGAGGACTCCCACCCCTAGAGCCGCCACTAGGACCCGCCTCGGCGTGTCCCACGCCGGGCACTCGGTCAGCGTGTGCAGCTCTGTGTCCTCGCTCGCATCACAGTGATGGCACTCGGACGTTGGCTCCTTCCGGATCCGACACAGGTAACTCCCGAAACACCCGTGTCCGGTAATCACCTGCGTCAGCCGGTACGAGAGGCTGCCGTGTGGCCTCTCTAGCCATTCCTCCATGATGGGTCTTACCGCCGCTATTACGGCGTGCCCTGCGCTTGGTCGCCCAAGTCGTAGCTCCCATTCCGCTACCATGTCCCTGTGGAGCTGAGACCTCACGGCCCGAATTTCTTCGGGCTCGGGTTCCCGTCCCTGCTCCCGCGCCTCCTTACGATACCGATATAGCATCGAAAGGGCTCTCGCATCCAGGTTCCACGGTAGGGATCCGGCAAGGAGACTCGCCGCCTCGAAGGATATCGTGCGGTACCCCCCTAATGGCCCTGCTGGCCATTGCATGCTGCGGTCCACGCAGCAGACGCGCATTGTGGACCGTCAGGGTGTCCGCCCATATTGGACACCCATATAGGGCCATGGACCGCACGACTCCCGCGTAGAGTCTCCTGCAGGAGTCATCCGGCCCCCTCATGTTGGGCAGCAGCCGCCCCAAAGCGGCAGCTGAGTCCTTCAATTTGGGGGCCAGTCTTCGGAGATGCTCCCCGAAGTTCCACCGGCTGTCGATCACGAGCCCCAGATATTTCATCTGGGCCTTGATGCCGATAGAAATGTCTCCCACTATGAGGCTGGAATCCTCCGGTGGCACGCGCCGAGGCCCATGAAAGAACATGGCCTCGGTTTTATGCAGAGCCACCTCGAGACCCAGCCGCCGAATCCGCTCCACGACTTGGGCAACCGCGGTCGTGACCTTCAGGGTCGCTTCGCGGTATGTAGCCCCGCACGCCGTCACCAGCGTGTCGTCCGCATAACACGTGACGGCGGCACCGTCCGCGACCTCACCGCGAAGTACCCAGTCGTAACCGATGTTCCACAGTAGAGGTCCCAGGACCGATCCCTGCGGAACACCGCATGACATCTCTCGCCGACCGAGCCCGGTCGCACTTGGGTAGACGACTGAACAAAATATGGCTATGGAAACGATAACGGATAAATCTACCCATGAGGGTACCCGGACTCCGTCTGGGGAATCCCTAGCTGTGACTGGTGATCGAATGGACACCCATTCGGTGACTAGCCATGGCGACCCCCGCCCAGGTTCATCGTGGGTCTGAATCATCGAACAGCGAGGAGGAACTTCCTAGTAAGGCTACGCTAGACGGCTAGGCGCGAGTAGAGGTCGAAAGCCGACCTCTACACAGCGAAAGAGAGAGTAGCAGAGCCGCCAGCGATTGTGTCCCCGCTACCAAAGGAGGACACGGAGGTGCCGGCGGTGCAGAACATCCTGGCGGCTCTTTCCCGCATTTCTGGCGCCGTAAAAAGCCAGAAAATTACGGGAAAGAAGAGGGTCGTGGCGAAAGCGATAAAAGGTGCCGCCAAAGCGCTGGGGGAGCTCCTGGAAAGGAGGGTCTCCAGCGAGGAGGTGAAACTCCGGGCTCGGGTTGCGAGCCTGGAGACGGAGATTGCTGACTCCCACAAGCAGCAACGGCTGATGCGGGAGGAGATCAGCTGACGCAGCTGGTCCAGGGGGCCGGGGAGGCTCGGGGTGTGAACACCCCCGCTCTCCGTACTCCATCTAAGGTGACACCAACGGTGGTCCAGCTGCTGGAGGTCATCGAGCGACGCCTCGGCGTCCTCGAGGACCGAGCATACCGCCCACCGCTGGCGGCACCCGTCGTCGCGTCATGAGCGACGACGGCTGCACCCAGTGGTGCTCCTGGTCCCAAGCCAAGGCCTTCGCCCCTAAGAAGACGGCACCTAGGGGAGGTGGTGGAGAACGACGTGCCCGTAGTTACAGAGGGTGAGGAACATCGGCTACGATTGGGTGATGCGTGGTCCGTTGCTCAGAGGGGTCAGCGTAACGTGTTCCGCCGATGACACCCTCGTTTTTTATTATCGTGCGATAAATCCCCACGGAGCCGGTGGAGGTGGTTATGTCGAACTCGAACCGACTAAAACGCACGCCGTCCCAAGTCCTTAATTGCCGGAGGTGAGATTGCCAAAAGCATATCTCTCGCACCCAGGACCATCCCTTTCGAGATGGCCTCCTTCGGGTTGGGGGGACCACAGTGTCCCCATCTAGCCCCGGTTACGGGGAGGCGCACTTTGCGCCGCCACCGCGGCCTGCTTCTGCTAGGGTGACAGGCGGCTCCACCGGTCACCCTCAGGCCAGCGCTCATAGAGGACGGAGGTCCTTCTGCGACCTCCGACGTCCGGTTCGCATTACACCATCATTACGGCGCGGGGAGCAGCGCACCGAGACGCAGCACTAAAGGCCACGGCAGGGGTTGCTCAAGTCGTGGGTCAGACACGGCGGCTGCACCTGCGGGATCCAGCCTACAGGTAAGGGGCGTCAGCAGCGGCATCGAGCCCACGATGAAGTATCTGGGGCTCGATGGCCGGTGGAACTTCGGACATCACTTCCGAAGTTTGGTCCCAAAACTGAGGGGGGCATCAGGGGACCCAAAGCTCCCTGCAGGAGACTGTACCTGGGGATCGTGCGAAGTATGGCCATATACGGGGCCCCCGTATGGGCAGCAAATCTGACGGCCAGTAATGTGGCTAGATAGCTGAGCCCACAGAGGGCGATGACCCTACAATAGAAACAGATGAATGGAAATTCATAATTATTACGTACTGTCTATAATAAATATAGGAATATGTATGGTAGTAGTACCTAACTACTGCTATATTTATATCATGATCATTCGGGTTGGTAGGTACTCATGTATTTACAGAAATATTCCGTTTATTCCGAACCTGACCCGAAAACTAGACCCGGTCGCGGGTTAGGTAGAAACTTTAAAAATTTGTTCCGAACGTAACCCTCTTCCTAACCTGACCCGACGGTCTCGTTCCTATCATAACCCGATCTGGCACTTCGCCGGCCGCTGCCTGCTGCGGCACGCTCGCTACGCTCGCTCGGCTCATGCGTTGGGGTCACAGTTCTAACCTAACCTAACCTACAGAAGTTAGAGGTACCGCACTTCGACTTTCGGCTCTGAGTCGCCCAACCGCGTCGTCCGTCGCGTCGTCACAGTGAGCAACCTGTAGTAGGCAGGACCTGCCTGAAAGACTTGGGCTGCTGCTGCAAGATTATTTTTGTCGATACACAGGCAGGTATGCCTATGTCAATCCAAAATTTTGAAATAGGTACCTAGGTATTTTACTGACCTATTTATTACTTTCTACTAATATAGTACCTATTGCAAATTGTTATGTACAGTAAAAGCTACTTAGGTAGGTAGATTAGATACTTACTATAATCCATACTAATATTATAAATGCGAAAGTAACTCTGTCTGTCTGTCTGTCTGTCTGTCTGTCTGTATGTTACGCTTTCACGCCTCAACCACTGAACCGATTTTGATGAAATTTGGTATAGGGGTAGATTAGACAATGAGAAAGGACATCCATACTAATATTATAAATGCGAAAGTAACTCTGTCTGTCTGTCTGTCTGTCTGTCTGTCTGTATGTTACGCTTTCACGCCTCAACCACTGAACCGATTTTGATGAAATTTGGTATAGGGGTAGATTAGACAATGAGAAAGGACATAGGCTATGTTTGGTCGCGATAACCGACATCCACGCGGGCGGAGCCGCGGGCAAAAGCTAGTAATAAATAAATAAATATTCCACAACATTCTACACAGCGCTATCTAGACCCATGGTAAGCTTAATTAGCTTGTGTTATGGAATCTAGAATGCGGATAAACATACGTATATACTTTTTTTTGTAAATATATACATATTATACATAGAAACACCCAGTTAAAAATTTAAAATAGCCATATTCATGCATACAAATATTTGCACTGAGCGGGAATCGAACCCGCGCCTCTTGCGTGGCAGTCGCGTGCACTACCACCACGCCACAGAGGCTGTCTACATAAGACATCATTCATATGTTTTAATGTTTTTTTACGCCAACATACAATTTCCCTCTTTCGGTTTACTTTATTAACCCATTTCGCCTGTCAAAAGGTAGGTACTTGAATACTTTCGTATCGTCTATCGTAATCGTCTGCGCAGAGCGCGTGCGACACAAGCTCCCCGTATGATAGCCGAAGCAACACTGAGGAGGAGGCCGGGCGGCAGGGCGGTTCTAAGTTTAATGGTATCGCTTGAGTAAAAATTTAGATATTTGCTAGTTACGCAGAAACCAATGTATATTGGTAAAATTTGAAACACATAATGTCTCTTAACCACTAAACTGCACTTATTGTGTAAGTTTAGTGATCCTATTTTGCGTAATTAATCCATAATATCGTTTTATTTGTACGGTTTAGAGGTAACTTTGCAATGGTTTTCTATCAAGAAAATTTTACGGAATCGTGTTTTTGCCACACATAAACATTAGTATTTATCCTCAACTTTACCACACATGAATTAAAAAGTTCATGCTTTAGAACTTTTGATATTATACACGTTTATGCTATGTCATTTGAGGTAGTACGGACTCTTAAGAAATTATTACGTAATGTTCGGAAATAATAGAAAAAAACTCAATGCAAATGTACATAGTACGTGCTGCAGAAGTTACGTCGTCAAGCTGTTATCGACTAAGAAGGGACACATCGATAAACAAAATATCGATAATTTGTTGGAAATATAAAACAAATGCTTTGAGTTTGTATTTTATTTATATCAATCTGAATCTGATACAGGGTCAATCGGATCTTCAAAATCTGAGTCTGAACTGCAGCTATCCGTGACGTTTATTATTAACGGTTGGTCAATGATATTGTCGTATTGTACATCTCGATCCCAGTCTTGTAAGCAAATTTTCTTCGTTCTTTCGACCACTTTTCGCCAATCGTCAGCTGTCACTTGAGCGCAAGCTTCTTCCAATAAAACCATCATTTTATTTGCCGTGAATGGCGGAGTTGTGTTATGCCTAGCTGCATGACCTGAAAATATTTGTACATTCAGTAATTATTTTTAGAAATATATGCATATACATAATATTATATAAATAAAAAATATAGATACCTTTGATCTGCGCCCATATCAACTCGATTGCATTATATTGGCAGTGATAGGGCGGTAACCGAATTACCGTGTGTCCATTTGATTTGGCCAATTCATCCAAAAAATATGATGGGTGCGTCTGTTGTTTGTGAAAGTTCAACAGTCTAACCAACTCTTTTTTTAACATCTGACTGTCAGTTTCCACACCATTGCCGTGTAACCACTCTATAATTTCAGCTTTTTTGTTATTGCTGCTGGGGGGTTTGTTAATTTGAACTGAGTGATATGAAGCATTGTCCATTAAAATATAGTGAGGCTCATTCAAATTTTCTAATAGTTTTATAAACCATGTCTTAAAGTTTTCGAAATTCATTTCCTCGTGGTACTCCGTTGTTTTCACTGACTTAAAAGCCCACAGGCAATTCGGCACAAAACCTGTAGCTGTGCCAGCGTGGCAAATGATTAAGCGCTGGCCCTTTCCTTCAGGAGTTTTTGTGCTGGATTTCGCTGTGTCATCCGTCCATGCCTTACCTACAGTATGATTGGCGTTCAGCCATGTCTCATCAAGGTATACTACCTTCTCCCAGTTATCAATTTGTTTGATTTTGCCAAGAAAATCGCATCGTAGTAAAGCTATGTCAGTACGCTCCATTAATATTTTTCTTTCTTTTTCGCGTAGTCTTTTTTTCAAAATAAATAAATATTGCTTATTATGTTGAATGACCTGGCTGAATGACATGACATTTGCCTGAAAAAACAGTATTTTATCGAAATTGTTTCGCATAACTAATACAACTGTCAGTTGAAACGTCATAGGGATCATCATTCGGCGTGCGGAGAATAAAAACAAGAAACTTGAAAACAAGTGAAAAAACTCCTTTTATCTTTGTGTGCCTAATAGGCTATTTGACTAATTTTCGAAAACCATCTTAAATGATTCCTAGGTACAGTATAAACATATCACATTAATATTTCTGTAAAAAAACAATGCATTATGTTAAAATTTCAATGATAAAATTTAAATTTCCAAAAGTGCGCGAAAAACGCTATACTTAAAAATGGCGATGCGTGTGACGTCAGTAACTACAAAATAAACAAATCGGCAGCAGCTATCAAATTTTCGTGAACATTTTAGTGCGAAAAATGGCATATAAATCTTGTGTAGTGGCACAGTGCAACCCCAGGAAAAATATTTGTGTCTTTTCCCGTAAGTAGGTACTATGACAAAATATAAAAATATGACTATTTTTAAGTTTAAGTCAATATAACCTAAAATTAGATTTTATAAAATTTCAATGATCACAGATTTATCGTTTCTAAATGAATACGTATATACTATATAGGTACTAAGTGATACTGACTTTGCTATTTTCACATTTTTAAGTAGAGCATCATAAAAATCAGCGTTGTTTTTGAAAAGTTCGATCATGAAGGCGTCTATTGTAGGTAAGTTGCTGTTATACATATATCTGCTCGCACAACATTTGTATCCATTTTGATCTTAATCACAAATGTCCATAAAACTCGCAATAATCAACACCGAAACAAACAATGGCTCATACAAATGGAGATATCGTAAATATTTTGTAGTTAATGTCGTCACCAGAGCTCTGACCAATCACGAGCGTTTTTGTCATAGACAATAAATCAACAAAATATGACATTTTTATAATTGAAATTCTCATAAAATACACATATTTGAGAGTAAATTATAGTCTCGTAGGTCTTTTTACGTTATCTTCTGATAGGATGACCATAATTTGTAGTATATTTTTAATGTTGTCAAATAGCCTATTCGCTTTGAGCCTAAATCGCGCTATGCCTAGACCAAACGCTAGTTTGGCCAAACGCGAGTAAGACTAAAAACGAGTTAGGCAAAAGGCGAGTTAGACCGAAAACGAATTAGGCATTAGGCGAGTTAGATCGAAAACGAGTTAGGCAGAAGGCGAGTTAGACTTTATGCGAGTAGTTGTTAGTATCGTTTCGTCTAAAAAGTAGATAGTCTGAAGCCCTTTTGGGGGATTTTCCTGAATTGTACCAACAGGTAACGAAAGTCTAAAAAGCACCTGGTCTAAGTATGCCACATTGTAGAAGCCGTTCTCTGGGGTGACCCATGGTCAGTCCGGAGGATGTGAAAAAGTTCAAGGCCATAGTTCGGTTCATATCAAACGCAGGACTTGGTGAGCAGATAGAGATAGCACAATAGATCTGCGAAAGGTCGCAGTGCACTGTGCTCTGCGCCCGCCCTATTATAAAAAAAGTATACCACCTTTGGCATAGCATTCGACAATCAATCAATTAGCCCACCGCAGTCCATCTGGCTAGGGGGTGTCCACCCTTGCGTTTGCCTGCTCTCGGTCTCCACTCTAGGACTCGTCTGCTCCAACGGCCATCGGTCCTTCGACAGATGTGGCCAGCCCATTGCCACTTGAGCTTGCTTATTCAGCGAGCTATGTCGGTAACTTTGGTTCTGTGTCGGATGACCTCATTTTGATTTCTATCCTTCAAAGAAATTCCAAATACAGCTCGCTCCATAGCCCGTTGCGCGACTTTTAGGTTATGGACTAGCCCTACCGTCAGTGTCCACGTTTCGGCACCGTAAGTCATAACAGGTACGACGCACTGGTTAAAGACCTTTGTTTTCAGGCATTGACAGGTGGCAGCTACATTCGTAATCATGTTCAAAGAAATTGTAAAAAAATATAATTGGTATGTGAATGTCACGGTCCAGGTAGTAACAGTAATCTGATTCTTTTAATATTATTATGCAGAAATCGATTGAAACTGAATAAGAACAATGTAGACTTGTAGGCATAACGCGACTTAGGCTCAAAACGAACTAGGCATACAAGGAATTAGGCAAATAGCTAAATAGACTCAACGCTTTTTGGCATAATGCGAATTTGGCTCAAAGCGAATTAGGCAAATAGCTAAATAGACTCTACGCTTATTTAAAAATAAGTTTTGGCATAACGCGACTTAGGTTCAAAGCGAATTAGGCACACAAAGATAAAAGGGAACGATAATGAGTGATTCTAGAGACGAGGAAGTTTGTTTGACGCCAACAGAATTGACTGAAGCTGTTAATAATGCGCAAATGAGCTTTCTCCCTCAACAATCACGCGAGAAGTATTTAAAACAGTACGATATGTTCAACACGTGGCGACTAGCAAAAGGAGCCAAAACTTTCTCAGAAAACGTTTTGCTGGCATATTTTATAGAATTATCCGAGAACAGGAAAGCAAGCACTCTATGGAGTACGTATTCGATGCTAAAAGCAACAATAAAGATGAAAAAAGACATACATATCGATACCTATCCTAAATTAGTGGCATTTTTAAAAAGAGCCTCATCTGGTCATCAACCAAAAAAATCGAAGGTTTTCACAGTATCTGATATTGAAAAGTTTCTTAACGAAGCACCCGATTCCGTATATTTGGCGGCAAAAGTAAGTCAGTTGCACATTCAGTATCTACTTACTACTTAGGTATATTAATCTCAATTAAATAGTATACTTAGTAGATGTTGATAGGCATAATTATGCGTTCCTATCAATTTTATTCATTTATCTACTACAATACTCTTTACGTTACAGGTTGTTCTTATTATTGGAATAAACGGAGCATGTCGAACTAATGAACTAACACAACTTAATGTCAAAAACATTGAGAAACATTCAGATGACTTACTATTAATTAATTTACCTAATACAAAGACAAAAAGAGACCGCAACTTCGTCATTCGCAAGGAATACGTAACGATTGTTGAGAAATATCAAGCCTTACGCCCGCCTAACACTCCAATCAATCGATTTTTTCTACAGTATCGCAATGGAAAGTGTGTTAGACAGCCTATGGGTACTAATAAAATTGGCAGTATCCCACGAGAAATAGCAACATTTCTTGAACTTCCAGAACCCCTGTTGTACACGGGTCATTGTTTCCGACGAACTTCAGCCACACTTTTGGCTGATTCCGGAGCTGATCTCCTGTCCCTTAAGCGCCACGGAGGCTGGAAGTCCAATGCAGTTGTAGAGGGATACATAGAGAATTCCATCCAAAATAAGTCTAAAATATGTGAAGGCATCGTAGGAGCCATTACACTGAAAGAGCCTCAATCGGATCCTTGGACTGGCCCTTCTACATAAAAAATAAGCCGTTATGAAACACCTAACCATCTCCCTCTCTCTCCAACATACACACCAAGGGAATCCGATGAATCGGTACAACTATTAAGTATGACAGATAGTTTACCGAAAAACAGTACACAAGTGACTAACACCAATATGTATTACAGTACCAAACAAAAATATTACACTCAATTTAAATAACTGTAGCAACGTTACTTTAAAATTTTCTTAATTATACCTTAGTATTATTATGTTATAATTTAAAGATTATTCTGTAATACTTACCTGTCATAATGTAGTAATTAATACCTAAACTGAAATAAAAGTGTACCTATCTTGTGATTGTAAACGTTTTTTTTTGCATTTAGTCATTTCCTCGCTGAGGTGGAATGAAAAGTTACGTGTTGCACTCGAGTGCAAAGATTTTTCACCTCGTGCTCTTTTGATTCCCTCGCTTGCTCGGTCATCAAAATTGAACACGCGGTTAAAAAGCAACTTTGCACTCTTGTATAACAAATAACTATTAATTTCAATAAGTAATTAAACTTCTATTTTAACTGTTTGATATGAGTTTATTTTATCTACTATTCGTTGAAGTTGTAGGAAAAGCAGATTATGCACCTCGCCTTAAGTAATTTATATTGCCCTCGTGCCTGTTAGATAAGAGCCCTCGCCAACGCTCGGGCTCTAAATCAGGCACTCGGTGCAATAATAAATTACCTACTTTGTGCTTGATGCAATAATCTACTATTCATGATTAAGTACTTTTGTTTTTTTTTGTTACTATGTTGCTGCATTTAAAGTCACGATTAGTACCTACACTTCGTATCTACTAGTTTAATTCGAGCGAATTGACTACTAACTCAGTAGTTTGACGTTAGACTAACTAGGTAATAACGATAGATATAAATCGAGAGGGAAACCAAAGAAGACCTCACTCAAGGTATAGCAAACGACCTTCTACCGTTATCTGAAGAAGAACATGATCCCTATAATGATGCTGACGGAGAATTTAAGTCCAATGGCCACTAGAACCGTTCTGATGATGAAGGAACACTGTCTGATTCTTCATTGTCGTCATTCGCTTCATAACATAATAGGTAAGTAGGTACTTCACAGTCGTACCTATGAGGTCGTATGCTATACCTACTATTCGCTTCACACGTGCGTGAGTGTTCGTTCTAGAGCAGTTGCAAAAATGCCATACAAAAAAATTGGGCCAAAGTAGGGGACTCACTGTCCGCGAACGTTATAAATACCATAATAATAAACCCGTGATTAAACTAATTTCAAAGTACCTATACCTAGCTGTCTACCTCATTCGCCACGTGCGGTTCTAAATGAATCTACGTAATCTAGAAAGAGAACATTTTCTCTCGCTCATACAAACACATCTCACTCACGTGTTATTAAGCGTGAACCATAGTGTTGTACATTATCGGTTCTAAGCTGTCGATATTCTTTTTAGATTTTTGTCCTACAATAGTGTTACGATGGATGATTTAAATGTTCATATCAAAACTCTAAAGGCTTCCAAATAGTACCTTTAATACATTGAACAAAGAAATATTGGCAGCATTTGTCAATTATGTGGAAATAGAATTTTGAAAGGTAACAATTTTGTTCTTAGTGAAACAAAAATGTATAAGTAATGCATGTATCATAACATGATCACCATAATCGAATAGGTATATAATCGATTTGTTATTTGATTTGGTCAGATTATGATTTTCCACTCTTCTGCTAGCTGTTTACTAAGAAGGTGTAAGATTTTGACCTTACCTTAAGGGGAAGTGCTATAAATACAGGAGTTAGGAAATTTCACTCAAAGGAAACGTTCCTTTATTTTTAAAAGAAACAAAACTTCGAGGCACTTGCTGATATAGTGTTGTTTGCAGATGATACATCGTTAGTATTCAAAGTAAATGAGTATAGTAAAGTGATGCGAAATAACCTTAACAATATTCTGAATGCCATGTCAAACTGGTTTTCTGCAAACAACTTATTGTTGATACCAAATGTTGGCATGTATTAGGTTTACACTGCTCAATGTCAATGTGAGGCAAACACACGTTGATGTCGTGCTGGGGGGAAAAAGCATTAGAGTTCGTAAACATCACTATCTTTCTAGGAATTACAATCCAATAGGGTGAAATTCTGGTCAGTCAACTTAGCTCTGCTGCTTATGCTGTAAGGCCGATCAAGCAGTGGACAAATGTAGCTACTGCTAGGCTGGTATACTGTAGTTAATTCCATAGCTTGATGTCTTATGGAATGCTACTTTGAGAAATGCAACTGATTTGGAAACTAAGCATAGTTATATTGCAAAAGAGAGCAGTTCGTGCCATTTCTTGTTAAGAGAAGAGACTCCCTTAGGGAGCGTTTTATCCGCGTAAGTGTGCAGATTAGACCTTGAACGCCACTTGACGACGTAATTCGACGCCGGCCGTCGGAGTTTAGATAAACAAATCACTTGATGAACACTTCACAACTTTATAAGCTGAAGTGTTATTTTTTGTAAAGGATACGAGTCATTCTTTCAATTCTTATAAGAATCTTGTTGAAAAGAATCACTGGATTTATTATAAGCGACTGTAAACATTGGCGATAGTGAAAAACGACTATTTTATCTTGAGACGTGTTTATTTAAAAAGTATATACGTACCTTACTCTTAAACCTATCGTAAACCCATTTGAAAACATATTGTATGTCAGGAAATCTGCGTATTAAATTTTATCATGTTATCAGCTTGGCAAAGTTAGTGATCCTTTTAGGGGATATTAAATTGCTTTAAGATATTAAATTTCTTATACCAAGACAGTTAAAAATAGAAGGGGAATTTGAATCACATCGGGTGTGTCTCATTAGCCTGTTTGTTAAAGCATTCCCCCTGTACCCTTACAGGTGAAAAATCGTGGGTTCGAGTCACCCGAAAAGATTCATTTTTCCTATGTATTCGATTAGACTGTCAGTGTAAAGGGCGCTAATATCTATATGTATTACTCGATTCATATTTGATAATCGATTTAACCTTACACGAATAGAAAGAAATTCTATCGTAAGTTCTAACAGACATCACTTCAATTTCTAACTCGTCAAACTCAGGTCAGTCAGTCAGTCCAATCCAGTCAGTCGATGTAAATTTGACAAGTGGGAATGCCGTACAGTCGTGTTCGAGTGTTTTAGTTTCTTTCTCTGAATAAGAGTTTTAAGTGTTTATAATATTTGTGAGAACATTAATAAGTGCATTAAAGTGGACCAACAAAATTGTTGAGTTGACATTTTACTACTAAGGAAACTAAACACGGTAATTTCTAAAACTTTTCCATAGACTTACAAAATTATACGTAGTTATAATACCTAAGTATACCTTGTAATTTACTTAGTTTCTTACGGCGAAGTTGATTGGAATTTAACAAGTCAAAGAAATAAAGAGATTAGGGAGGACTTATACTTTGTTTCTAAGTCCTAAGGCATATTATGATTCCAAGTTAGTACCTATGTAATGTTATAGATTTGAATTTGTCATTGTATTGAATTTACCCTTCACTGGTAAGTATCTTTATGAAGCATCATTACTATTATAAAATATTGGTGACCTAGTATCAACAGCATGTTTATCTAAAGCTACTCTGCTAATGGTACTTTTTATTGCGAATTTATTTCTGTGACTTGATTTTGTTACAATTATTTTACCAATATTATTCTTAAACAATAAAGTACAGTCTGTTGATTTAAATATATAATGTACGACATTATTAATATGAACTACTTCCAACAACTACTCTGTAGATGAAAAAATACTAAATAATTATTTTATCAGAACTAGTACATACACAGGTACCAGGTACATACAAGGTGCTGTAACCTGGGTTTCCCTGTTACAGTATAATGTGGCTTATTTGACTGATGATAATGATTATAAAAAATAGAGTTGTGAGTAACTCACAATGCATAGTCGGTAAGCAGGCGCCTGGTCTCCAGCATTATGACATTTTACATTTCCAACCTAGAGCAAAGGTACCACTCTGAGAACTCCACTCTTAGCTGGTCAATAAAGGCAAGCACAAGAGGGATTTAACTCGGGTGAATCAGGATACATGGTGTCGCCATTCACCAAAAGATGCCACAAGCTGCCCCCTGCAGGCAACCTTATTATTAGTATTAAAAGGTGCAGTAAACTTAATAATACTAAATGGATCTTTTATTGGAAGATTTATAGTGAAAACCATCAGAATCTAGTCCAGGTAACCATTTGACTGGAACTAGACTTCATATTGAAAGTTCTGCTGTGCGGTTAGGTATTTCACATGCTTTGCGCTCTTATTTTTCTAATGTAATGATTTTCTTGATAGAAAGCAGAATGTAGGAAGTCTTAATAACAGTGCAGCATCAATAAACAATAATTATAAATCATATGAGGCTGAAATTAGCAGCCACGATTGTAGCAACCAAAATCGGCAGCCAAGATTGGAAACAAAATTATAGCAACTAAAGTGAAAAAAAAGCTACGATTTCGATTCCCGCTCAGTTAAAATATTTGTATGTATGAATATAGCTATTTGCATTAGTCTGGGTGTTTCCATGTAAAGTATATATGTATTTACAGAAAAAAAGTATCTAAGTATGTTTATCCGCATTCTAGATTCCATAACACAAGCTAGTTAAGCTATGCTTACCGTGGGTCTAGATAGCGTTGTGTGGAATGTTGTGGAATATTTATATTTATTTATTTACATATTCCCATTACAAGAAAGTCTCAGACAATATACAGAAATTTCACCATCATCATTTTCATATTGCTGCTACTTGTATTGATTTTGGTTGCTAATTTCAGCATAATTAAAAAGATAATGTTACACACATACCTTTTCCTCCATCACCATGGGGGTGATGGAGGAAAAGGTATGTCCTTACACACTTCACAAGCTTACCCTATTGTGATTTGAGTAGGTTTGAAAGAAAGGATGGTGTAGGTGCCCAAACTCCTTACCAAACTATTTTTTAATTCTTGTTCCAACTTTATCTTTCACACCATAGTCATTTTTATCAGCCAGTCTCACTCCACACATAATGCGGTATGATGGCAATTTAACTGCATTCACTTGACTTTCATGATTTTTTGGCCATAGGTACCTTAATAAAATTTTTACTTATACACTTTAAAATGGGGACTAGCGTGCCGTTATGACCCATCAATTATTTTACAGGTTGTAGAAATGCTTTTTTACTTCTAAACCAATATTGCTCATTGAAAACTAACCTGATCTGAAGCACTTAGTCTGCTCATTATTTAATGATGTTTTTTCTTTTTCATAGTTATCAAGATGGATAACCTTGATGACTCTGAGACCACTGCCAAGGTATCCGATTCAGCTTACTCAAACAGTTACAGCAACAGCCAATCACGAAGAAGGTAAGCCAGAAAATTTAAAGAAAAAGATTTTCAATTTTCTGATGCTAATATTTTTAAATAATGTTATATCTAGAAGTGTATCTTGACAATACTACTACCACTTGACCATAAGTCAAGGAATGTGACCTTGGCGCGTACGGGTTGAATGGATGCCTATAATCCATGATTGTTGTATGTGTGCCCCCCTGTGGCGTAGCGGTAATGCTCAGACCACATTACCGTGATTGCCAATCATTACCGCCATAATTTCAACAACTCCTGGATGTAGCCATGATTTGCCGTATTATTAATTGACATATTTGGGTAAACTCTAGTGAACGTCAAGTGTCAAGTAAGCAGACTTACTATGTTTTGATATTGAATTTACAGTCTTATCTGGATAAATTCATGAAAAAAGAATGCACGATTTGAATGTAAATAATACACTTTAATGATTACGAGTTATACAAACTAAAATATCTTCAATATAACTCGTTATAATTAATTAATTTAAGCATTAAGTTTGCTAACTATTCAATCGAAAACATCGTAACGGACGGAGTTACTATGTTTTGAATCTAAACAGCCGAGCACTTTATCCGTAGATGCGATCTATCTTTAACTGTGAGTATGGTATTGGGAACGTTGGATGAAATAGAGGTTTGCACTGGAGCGAGAGTACCGGATATTCACCAGAGAAAGTAATCAATTGAATCAATCGTAAACTCACCGATTGATCTCCGGTGATCGTTACATCTTTAAACCCATTTTTCACGATAGAAGGCGTATACCCGTTTCCAAGCCCTAGTCCATCTCTGTACCGAATTTAATCAGGATATTTTCAAAAATAACAAATTTTCATACAAATACTCATCCCCTATTTCCCCCCTTTAACCCCTTTTTTCGCGATCAAACATAGCATATGCCTTTCTCAAGGTCTAATCGACCAAATTTCATCTAAATCGGTTCAGTGGTTTAGGCATGAAGGCTTAACAGACAGGCAGACAGACAGAGATACTTTCGCATTTATAATATTAAATGGAAGGTAGGTACCCTCTGAGCGTGATGTCCGTGCGATGCACTTGGCCGGTTTTCGTAGTACGAATAATAAGTTAAATAGGTACAAATAGAAACAACAAATATTACTCCCCGGTGTTTCAATTGGATCTTGCCCATCACCGGAGAATTCAATCGGTTCTCAAAATCTCGCGCCGAAGCAAACCTCTAACATGCAAGCTCTATAACTATGATCTTTCTATACTGTAAGAACTTTTATAACATATTTGCTCGTAAAGTGGTTGTAATTAAACCAATTTCAATATCGTAATGTACCTCATTACGTACTTGTGCGATAATGTAATGTAAAAGGCACGTGTTTTTTTTTAATAAAGTTTTAAGATACTCCGTCTAAAAATGAACGATACTTTTAAAAATCTTAGCAAAGAGGTTTTATGTCAAGAAAGTGGTCAATATTTTATGAATAAAATTAACTTTGGGAAATAAAATATAACAAATAAACATTTAATTCTTTAATTTAATTAATTTTGACAATAAATTACAACCATTTATCTGTAACAAAAACACAAAAATATTAATTTACTTTATTAGTAAAACTGGCTGTTTTTGTACATTTGCCTAAAAAAAAAAAACGTTGATGCGCGCGCATCGCTTATTTGTGGACAAGTAAAAATAATTCCGCGCGCTTTTTCTTTTTGCTGTTTAACAAAGTCAGAGTTTTATTAATTTCCTCGTAAATATGTTATAAAACGTCGTATGACATACGTGCGCTTTGAAAATTACAGCCTCTGCTTCCTTATAGCCCTCGCCGATGGCTCGGGCTAGTAATATCGCCTCGGCTGTAATTTTCAACTTACCGCACTTATATCATAATGTACTATTACTGCCATAATCACTGCGGTAACAGCCCGATGTCGACGGTAAGGTAGTGTGGCCCAGCATAATAAATTCGACTGCTCAGCACAAAATATTTTTATTTTATATAGCTTTTGCCCGCAGCTCCGCCCGCGTGGATGTTGGTTTTCGCGACCAAACATAGCTTATCGAGATTTATTCTACCCCTATACCAAATATCATCAAAATAGGTTCAGTGGTGTGAAATCGTAACAAACAGTTACTTTCGCATTTATAATACATCAACTACCCTCCCGCACGCGCACCCCTGCCTTGGTGATGCCCACTTCACAACGGGCCGAAACGTCCAAGTTTAATAATTCAAAGACCAAATATTATCTACATAAACTGTACTTAGTGATGAAATAATTTATTTTGATAAGGACTAAGGGCATGAGTAAAATCAAAAATAAACGCGTTTAAATGTAGTCCAAAATATTCCAGATTTTTAATTAAAAAAATGGTTGTTGTGCCTCTCTCGACATGGATATGCATAGTGTGTTGCAGACTTTTTTGTAGATATTTATAAGATCTACAATTAATTAGAACATTTTATGGATCTATCTTTTATAGTTTAGGCAGCGTACGCAAAATAAGTAACTTTTCTGGTTGATTTTTACACCTTGTGTCCGAAAAACCCAAATATCTTACGGAACCCTATTTTTTTCCAAATAAAATATAGCCTATGTTACTCGTGGATAATGTAGCTTTCAAATGGTGAAAGAATTTTTAAAATCGGTCCAGTAGTTTTTGACCCTATTCATTACAACCAAACATACAAACAAAGTTTTCCTCTTTATAATATTAGTGTATAGTAGATTATATGTATGTTTTATTTTTAGCAATGTGCTTTGAAGGAAACTACTATAGGTAGATATGTAACAGATTTCTTTCGAGATATTCATTGCTTCACTTTATGAATATAAGTATACGTATAAATAATAATTGATTATATTAACCAATATTAAGGACCGGGTCCGCGGAGCGTACGACTCAAAATCTGTCAAAATACAGACGCAGCCGTGCACGCACACATCACCGAGATGCACAGTGGGCTGCAAGTAGGGTTACCATTTAGGAATTTGAAAAGTCCTGACAAAAAGCCGGACATTTCGATAAAAATCCGGACATTTTTTTTTCGTGCGGAAATCCCCTCGGATACCCCCCTGTCGGAGCCGGAAGGGGAGGTTATGTTGGACTCAAACCGACTAAAACCACACGCCGACTGTGGGTCGTGGTGCTAGGCCGGAGGTGAGGTTTTCATCGACATACCCCTCGCACCCCGGCTGACCCAGGGCCATCCCTTAGGTCTAGCCCTCCTCGGGAGGGGGGACAACGGTGTCCCCGACTCGCCCCCGGAATGAGGAGGCGCGCTTCTTAGCGAGCCGTAATCCGGACACTTGCAATGGCATGGTATTGCTCGGGACATATATATCTTGAACATAATGTGCTCTAAACGCGCATTACACGTTTCTTGGGTGTCTTTTCAGGATAGCACGGGGTGCTACTGCGGTAGACGAGCTCAAATTCACAAAACATAAAAGCACCAGGGCTTCATTATTTGTCACGCAATTTAGGTCCAAGATACGTGTCCCAATCCCAAGATATAAGCATGATATACGAGACAAATGAGGCCCTGGCACTGGGTACTCAGGGCCTCCGGATGAACCTGGATAAACCTGGATAAAGTTATCGACATAGCTCAACGAATTAGCAAGCTGAAGTGGCAGTGGGCTGGCCATATCTGCCGTAGGACCGATAACCGTTAAACGAGTCCTTGAGTGGAGACCGGGAACCGGCAAACGTAGTGTGGGGCGCCCTGCGACTAGAAGGAGCGTCGATATACGCAGAGTGGCTGGTGGGGAGTGGAGGAGGACAGCCGACGGGCTGATGATGATGATGATGGGTACTCAGTAAAGTATCTAGTGTTGAAAAGTATAAATTAAGTTTGATTTCTTTTTCAAGAAATTATTTTATACTATGAATACTAGTTGGTTTGCAAGAAGATTTATTGTTTGATCCTTATGTAGATTATTAAAGAAGATTTTATATTTTGATTATAGATAAAGGACAGGTTAAGTAATAGTAGTACATAGTAGGTATGTAATTTTCTTTCTCATATTCAATCTAATTGAAAAAAATCCGGACAAGTTAGGGAGCCGGACAAAGTCCGGACAAGTGTCGAAAAGTCCGGACATGTCCGGATTAATCCGGACGGATGGTAACCCTAGCTGCAAGACGCTCTTTACCAGTCAAAATAATGGTGAAAATTGTCTAACCAATGATGAAAAAACTATTTTAAGCCTTGTGGTTAGAGTGCATTTTTGAGTAATATGATTTATTGTGACGTATTACGTCTGTCAATTACATTTCGTATCTCTTTTCTTCTTATACATTCATCCCTGTCATATTATGTTACGTGACGTCATTGGCATGTCTTTTGTTTCAGTGTCATACATAGCATATTAAACTTTTCACAGAGATTATGAGATTTCGAACAAAATAAGGCTGGGGACATACCTACACCTAATTGTTGATATCTGAGGATACTAAAAATACTCATAAAATTAAAATGCCCACCGCGTAGACAGACCATACCTGCCAGTTACGTACAAAAGAAACGATATTTAAAAGCCCGAATTACAAAATTCCGAAGTTCAAACCTGTACGAAATATCAAACTACGAGATACCGAAGATCACATTAGTTTATATTTTATGTATAGAGCGCGCATATTAATCTAAATGTATAGGAGCCGAGCACGACAATTTGACTTCTCGTCGCCTGACGGTAAGATAAAGGCAAAGTGTCAAGAACGGGCCACCATTACAAACACGTACTTAGTTAACAATGGTGGCACTCAGCTTGACGACCTTACTAGATGCCGATCCGATTGTCGTTTAGTGGTAGTGGCGTGCTCTGAAGAGTGGAATGGTGTAAGAAAAGAAAATACCTTTGCTGTGCCTGCGTCTTCTTAGCATTGAACTCCACCAAGTTCTCAGAGCGCCATTGCAAAATGTGATCCACGATCCGGACAATCTCAGTGACAAGAAGCTACCCTTTTTCATCGATATCAGACTGTGTAGCCGCAGGATTTCCGTGAAAACTCTCGTGTAAGGTGCTATCATCTGCATAGCAATGAAAGCTGAAGAAAGAGAGTGATAGGGAGAGAGGACACGAATACGGCGCTCCTGCAGGCACCTAGCAACCCAATTGCACAGTTTCAGGGTCCATCTTGCAGCTCTTCTTCCTACATTTCCTCCCCGGCTGGAGCCGGGTGGGGAGGTTATGTCGGACTTGAACCGACTAAAACCGCACGCCGACTGAGGGTCGTGGTGCTAGGCCGGAGGTGAGGTTGTCTTAGGCATATCCCTCGCACCCCGGCTAACCATCAGGGCCATCCCTTGCGGTCTGGCCCTCTTCGGGAGGAGGACAACCAGGACTCGCCCTAGAGTGGGGAGGCGCGCTTCTTAGCACGCCGCCGTCGTGGCCTGCTTCTGCTTGGGTGACAGGCGGCTCTATCCGTCAGCCCCAGGCCCGTGCTCATGAGGGACGGAGGTCAGTCTGTGCCCTCCGACGCCCGAGTTGACTGCGCAGGCGGGTGGTGTGATCTGTAAGTCTCTCTCTCTCACGCCACCACTCCCGTTCCGCCGTTTCCTTCACGACCATTAGAAAGAAAAAAAAAGGAGGACGCAGAAGGAGACGCTGGCCACCCACGCGTCCGCACAGCGGACCATCGCCGTGAGCAAGGTGGCAAGGATGAGAACTCTCACTCCCAGGGCCGCAACGAGCTCCCACCTTGCCGGCCACTCGGTGAGCGTGTGCATCTCGCGTCGCAGTGATGGCACTCGGACGTTCGCTCCTTATCGATCAGACGCAGATTGACGTGATCGTACCAACGAAGGCGGCTCTCTTGCGTATCTGCGACATTGCGATACATAAGGCTTCTAATCCAGTGCACCAGGTCTACTGGTGGTCGCACTAACTGATACCCGCGACTCCTGCGACTCTAGTGATGCTGCTAAATATGAATCAGTATCTTTAATATAACATAAGCCAACGAAACTTTTTTTATTACTAATATGTACGGAAACAGCTACTTTACTTACCTATACAATCATATAAAATAGACCAGGAAGTTTGTATCTAATTATAATTTCATTACAACAGAACCTAAAAATATTGTTTCAACAAAAAATATTTTTACTTGGTATATCCCCAACTTTACAGTTCAAACCTTAAAGCAAGTATGTCAAAATCTGAAACATTATGCTATAAATGTACCAACGAAAGTGTGAAATGGCTAAAATCGGAACTATGGTTGTCACTGTAAAATGCATACTATTTTATTGCCGTCCAAATGATTAATGAAGACGGTGGCGCCATTTTTCATTTCATATATTTCTTGGTAGGCCTATTTGTGTATGTATGAACTGTCATCACGCGCCAAAGAGACGTGCTCCTGCTTCGAAGGCCCGTGGGCGACTGACGGGCGATGAGAAAAAATATGGCAGAAAAAAGACACTATTTTACGCGGTTTTCAGTAACTTTGAAGTGATTATTTAGATTGATTACTAAATGTATCATCAAATAAGTTTTGTCTTCCCTATCAAGAAGTCTTTGACTTTCAAATGTATACCGGTTCATTGCTAAAATCACTCATTTTCAATATGAATTTACTCAAAAACTGGAGCCTATTTCACTTAGCCTGTTTGGAGAATTTACGTAAAACATATCTAGATTTTAGGGCTTTAAAAGTGGAAGTCCTTGTTTGTAAAGGTACAAAAAACGTAAACGCTATATTTTATTGGTTTCTTGAGTGTTCAAAAAGTGTTTCTTTTTATCAATTTGTGTTGATTTATTGGGTTAAATCTGAAAAATACGAAGGCATGTTTTTGCATTTTTTCTCAATTTTGTGCGTTTGTTGACGTTTATTATATAACAACTATTAGGTTTTAAGAGTTTAATATAAGCATAACATAATTTTTGGTCTTTGATTGTAATATATACAAAGTATAATTGATATCAATCATATCTAAATAGGTTAAATATGAAAAATTGTAACACTCTTTTCGGTGATTTTCACGATCTGGCCCCTTAACTATTAACACTCAAAATTCGAATACAAAAATAGATTAGCGTACCTCCTTTGCGTACCTCGTTACTAGTTGTTTTGATTTTACCACATTATTATTTTCTAAATTATCAGTCAATAAATGACCAGTTCGTCACATAAGGGCTGCAAGTCATAAGTCATCTTTTAAAATACGCGACATGGTTCTAGGTGCAATGTTCATTTCGCGAGATACAAGATAAGTAAATTAAAAAAAGTAAAAAACCCCCGATTTTGCCCTAAAAATGTTTACTGCAACGCCCCCTAGTGGGTTGTCACCGTACCGTTACGGCGTAACACGTATCTAAGAACATGCACCAATCAAACCCAAACCAATACCTAATTGAAAACTGCATCAAAATCATACTTGTAGTTTTGGAGAAAAATGGCAACATTGATTTGCATTAAAATTGCTTGCTGTAGCGCCGCCTGTTGAGTTGTCATTGTAACAAATATCTAAGAACATGTTCCAATTAAAGCCGAATCCATAACTGAAAACTGCATATAAATTGGATTGGTAGTTTCGAAGAAAATGGCAACATGGATTTGCACAAACAAACACACAAACATCCTCTCACCCCAAACGCATATACCGTCTCCTTTCCGTCGTGGGTAAAAATCTTTTGCTTTCGAACATGATTTCTTCGAAGTCTTTCTCTTACTGCTTTGGCCACCTTTTTCGTACGAACATTACGTGGACGGCCGGATCTTTTCCTGTCTCAAACAGAGGCCGTCTCATTGTACCTATTAATAGCCCGGTACACAAACATTTTACTAATACCAAGCGTATGGAGAGTTTTAAAATTGCATATGGCTCCATACCTACTTTGTGTAATGCAATCACAGCGGTTCGGTTCTCTTTATCCCGCCACTCCATTTTAACATCGGTAAATATTGTACAATATATTGGCACCAAAATGAGAACACAATGAACAATCAACAATCATATAAAAATGTCAGATTCCAAATTCAAACGTAATATTTTGTTTATTTTTAGTTGTAACAGTATTTATGGCCAGACTAAGTACCTATATTATCACAGTATAACGAGTGATCTTACAGACATCCACGCGAGCGGAGCCGCGGACATAAGCTAGTTATTTATATGAGCGTGAGTTGATGTGCCTTGAGAGAATAAAGAGACTAAATAAATATTGCAGAAAATAAACACAACCCTGTCTACAAATGTCGACAAATACGGTAGATTTCCAAAGGGGTGGTACGGGGCTTAAAAATGCTTAAAATATATGCCACGGGTGAAGCTCGAGCGGGTCGGCTAATTCACAGGACAATTTCGTATAAACAAGTTAAGGTTACGTTAACCCCTGACACGAGACCGTGGTTTCATTTATAGACCAAATCACGTTTTTTTTCTGTAGATCTACCGTGTTTTTAAACGAGAGTCGTAAACGTACGCGAGGGTCGTTTTGGCATCACGTGACTACGCTTACGGTAGGATTTTGTAGCGAGTTGCCTACTATCGGCCTTAGGGCCGATTTCACCAAACATGACTTTACTCTAGAATAGCTATCCACGGACTATATTTTAACTCTTGGATAACATCATCCACATTTCACCACACTATAAAAGAATAAATTTACTCCCTGGTAGTTATTCTATGGTTATTCTGCAACTGGGAGTGAATCTGAACGACTGAATGAATGATTGTATAGGGCATCCAAATTCAGTTGCTCTTTTCTCCTATAGGAAGTAAAGTATATTTAATAATATTTTATTCGGTCGGGTTTACTTATGCCAAAAGTGTTAAAACTGGGAATAATAATTTTAATTATTTCTTTTAATTTTAGACTTTTATTTATTTGATATTGTTGACCTTTCTGGGCATTTTTTATATACACGATTGCGTTTTTGATTGTATATTATTGAATAGACAAATAACAAAAAAAAGTATTTTTTTCACATTCGCGGTAATGAATGCCGATCGACGCATATTGAACTTACTCCAGTATAGCTTCGCTGCTCTTTGAAAATCGGCGGAAGAAGGATTTACTCTAGCATAAACGTTTACTCTTGGATTGTGTCAATAGTGAAACGTAAATAGTAGATTGTATTACAAGGGAGCAAAGTAGTATTTTTACGGCGAGGGCGCTACTTTGAATCAAGAGCAAAGCGAAGGATTCTAGAATAGAATCCCGAGCGTAGCGAGGGATTCTAACGTAGAATCCTGAGCGTAGCGAGGGATTCAAAGTACACCGCCCGAGGGAAAAATATTTTGCTCCCGAGTTATACACTCTACTTTTCATCCCCTTTCTATGAGAAAATTTCTTTCTCCCGAGATTTCGGGCGTAACAAGTTTTGTACGGCGTTGTTAGCTTCTATAATATCTAATTGTTTCAAGAGTTAATGCATTGTCACTTCCTTAACTCGAAGTAGAACTCATATTATTTTGCAAAATACAACTTAAATAGGTAATGTACTAATTACAAGAACAGAGAGGTAATTGGCGCTCTTTGTTTTTTTTTAGTTAGCACAGGTCACCCCGCGCTATGCAGCCAACACGTACCAGCCAGTAATCCGTACAATTTGAGTTCGATTTCTATGAATGATAATGTTCCAAATTCAAATCACTTTTACGGCCCGCTGCTTGGCCTTGAACAGAAAAGAGCTATTTTGCGCCCCGCTACAGTGACAGTAAAGTGACATTTTTCGAATAGAAGGGATGAAAAATATGTTATCCTAGGATGAACTGCTCGTATACTCTCGAGTAAGATTTACTCTTGTTTGGTGAAATCGCCCCTTAGTCTAATTGGGCTTTCATGAGCATTGTTAACCGTAGTGGCTCTCGTGCAAACGGAATTAGCTGTGGTATACGTAGGATAGCTGACAATTTTGTGTTTGTTCGAATTTTGCAAAATTTTGAGTGATGGAGTATCATTACCGTAATATGACGCTGTTGGGTGTATGGATTTGTTTGGTATTTAAATTACCTGTCTATCCATGTTTTGTTAAAAGTTATTAGGTATTTATTACTGATTAGTGACGATATCACACTGGATGAACTGTGTAAATTGGTGTAAACTATGATATGGCTTGACAGTATTCACTTACTGTGATAGGTGTAGTAAAGTTTAACAAGTTTAAACATTACTAATATCTTCAGTCACCGTGACCTGTATGTTCTCGCCTTTGGTCAAATATAATATTTTACTAGTGACGTCACTCCCGAAATCCGATCGACCGTTTTTCGCGCATTTTTAAGCTAACAAAATAAAAACGCTTTTTTCATGTTTTTTCGCGAATCATATAAATTGTAAGTGTAATAAAACACTATGTCCGAATGTCCAGATGACAACAACCTTTTATTTAAAATACCATAGATATATATGTACAAATCAACGTTATATGTACAGTCAGCGTCAATAGTAGCTGATCAAAAACTGAGTTCCAAAAGTATTGACTCTATAATTTTTTTTAATAACCTGACTTAGTTCTTTTCAATATTAATCACTCGCGTTAAGGTTTCAAAATAATCAAAGAACTAATTTCAAAATAAGCTGATTCATATTTTTTTCAATACTCTTATCTAAATTGTGTTTTTAACATAAAACATAACATAAACTCACGCCTTTTTTTTTTCGTGCGGAAATCCCTTCGCATACCCCCCTGCCGGAGCCGGAAGGGGATGTTATGTCGGACTCGAACCGACTAAAACCGCACGCCGACTGTGGGTCTTGGTGCTAGGCCGGAGGTGAGGTTGTCATCGACATATCCCTCGCACTCCGGCTGACCCAGGGCCATCCCTAACGGTCTAGCCCTCGTCGGGAGGGGGGGACAACGGTGTCCCCGACTCGCCCCCGGAATGGGGAGGTGCGCTTCTCAGCGCGCCGTCACCGTGGCTTGCTTCTGCTGGGGTGACAGGCGGCTCCACCCGTCACCCCCAGGCCCGCGCTCATGGGGGACGGAGGTCAGTCATAAACTCACGCCTGTATTCCCCGATGGAAATAAATTGTGTTTTTAAAGTGACTGATATCACGTAAGAAAATCGGTAGATGACGCCACGTCGCCTTAAAGACGTATAAGATGGGAAATTTGAATCATATCGGGCGTGTCTCGTAGCCGAATTGGTCAGGCATTCCCCCTGAAAGGGAAAGACCGCGGGTTCGAGTCCCGCCCGAGAAGATTATTTTTCCCTATGTATTCGATAAAAAATGATAATATGAAATAGCCACAACATTGTATCTAAAAAAATCTTTCCATTTGCATAGATACCGGCAAGGTAAAAAAATTACAAATCACTTAATTAAAGTTAAGGTTTTGAATGGCATCTTTAGAATCGGGTATGGAAATGCGAAAGTTACACAGTCTGTCTGTCTGTCTGTTACGCTTTCATGCCTAAACCACTGAACGGATTTTGATGAAATTTGGTATAGGGGTAGATTAGACCACGAGAAAGGACCTAGGCTATGTTTGGTCGCGACACGCGATACGGCCGCGATCAGCGCAAAAGTTAGTTATCTATAATATACTGAAGACGTTCCCGCACGGACATGACCATGTTCCTACATATAGGTACATTCCGTAAACATGACAATTCTTGACAAGCCATAAAACAAAAGGCAGAACAAAGCACTGAAGAGAACTGGAACCGCTTTAAGACCGCAAGGAATCGCTGCAACCAGATGATACGCAACGCTAAACGCCGACACATTCACGACAATATTAACTCTTCTTCACCTGCTAGCATCTGGAGGTTTCTTGGTACTCTGGGTATTGGCAAACAACTTGCGGAAAAACAGTTGACAGTTGGTTTGGATGATCTGAATCAACATTTCTCCTCTACTACACCTATTGATCACCAAACCAAATGTCGTACATTAAATTACATCGCTGGCCTTATTAGTCCCGATATAGACCCCTTTAAGTTTTCTCCAGTTGCAACCGAAGACATCAAAAAGATAACCCTGTCAATTAAATCCAACGCACTAGGTTGTGATAATATTAGCCGTCGTATGATAGTGACAATTATCGACCACCTGCTTCCTGCCATCTCACATATAATTAACTTTTGTCTTTACTCTAGAACTTTCCCCTCCCTTTGGCGTAAAGCTTACGTGATTCCTTTACCTAAAATTCAAAATGCAACACTTCCCAACCACTTCCGTCCCATATCTATTCTCCCTTTTTTGTCTAAAGTGCTTGAGGCCTGTGTGCAAAAACAGCTCTCTACGTTCATTTATCAGAACTGTCTGTTAAGCCCGCTACAGTCGGGCTTTAGACCTGGTCACAGCACTACCACTGCTCTTTTAAAGGTTACAGGTGATATAAGAACTGGCATGGAGGCTACTAAGGTAACAGTGCTTGTCTTGGTGGACTTCTCCAATGCCTTTAACACAATCAATCACGAAATCTTGTTAGCAACACTTTCCCATCTTAAGATCTCAGCGGATGCACTGGATTTTTTCTCAAATTATCTTCAGGGGCGCCAGCAATGTACTCGCATTGATGAGTTCACATCGAAATGGTGTGATCTCACCTCTGGTGTCCCTCAAGGCGGTATTCTATCCCCATTATTATTTTCTATCTTTATTAATCTTGCTACTTACAATCTTCGTTGTGCGTATCATCTGTATGCAGACGACCTGCAGCTGTACGCCCACGCTCCTGTTAATGAGATTTCCCGAGCCATAAGCGAGGTGAATCAAGATCTGGAAGCTTTGGGAAACTGGTCTACTAAATTTGGTTTAGCCGTAAACCCATTGAAGTGTCAGGCCATTATAGTGGGCAGCAGTAGGTTGATGAGTGGAGTCGATACCACTACACTACCACCAGTTACATACAGCGGAACACTAATACCATTCAGCTCCTCAGTAAAAGACCTGGGACTCCACCTTGACTCCAACCTTGACTGGCGTGAGCAGGTAACGAACATGAGTAAGAAAATTACGGGTAGGATGAGAGTTCTGTACCGCCTAAAGAACTTCTTACCAACAATGACAAAAGTTACATTGGCCCAAAGTTTAATTTTTCCTCTAATAGACTATGGTGATGTGTGCTATTTTGACCTGAATGCAGACCTCCTCGATAAATTAGATCGTCTTCTCAATAACTGCATTCGATTCATCTTTAACCTTCGTAAATATGACCACGTGTCTACTTTCCGCTCGCAACTTAGTTGGTTAACTATCCGTCCTCGCCGTAAGTTGCGCGCACTTACTACTCTTTACAATATCCTCAACTCTCCCACTATCCCAACTTACTTAACTTCCTATTTTAAACTTCTAAGTTCCAATAATGATAGGAATCTTCGTTCTAATGACAACCGGCTCCTCGCATTTCCTTCTCATAGAACGAACTTTTTAGGCTCCTCTTTCTTTGTTGAGGCTGTTCGTCTGTGGAATGCACTTCCTCTGGAGATCAGGAAGAGCACGAGCTGTAATGTGTTCAAGTCCAGGGTACGGCTACTGATCACCACGGAATTGGCAGAATCATTGTCTCAATGATAATGATATTTCTACTCTAATTTATGTATGTATATATATATATGTATATATATTTATGTTATATTCTATTTGTGTTTATTTATGGGTTATATATTATATGTTTATCAGTTAGATGTATTTTATATGTAGGTCTATGTATTGTTTATGTAAGCATAAGTAAGTCATCAATATCTAAAATCGGTCGAAATGTCATCACTTTAAATTTCTCACATTAATATGCGCCTACCTCGTAATAGCTCTGCACCACCCTAAGGTAGACTGGCAGAGAATGCCTATGGCATTAAGTCCGCCTATGTACAACGTGCATAAAGTGTAAATAAATAAATAAATAAATAAATATTTAAATCAAAATATTCCTAAAAGGTTTAGGTTCGACGAAAGTTTTATTCTTATTTCAGGTACTTTTGAAAATTTCTGATACAGCTTTACTTTTGATAGATAGTTTTTTTTACATTATGAAAACATTAATGTACCAAACACTTTTGCGAAGCGATTTTGTCAGACTATTGTGATATATCTTGCAATGCATTTCTTTTGGACAATTCAGATACTACGTTACTATTGATGTTGACTGTACAATATAAATCGAATATATATACAATATATATACAACATCTCTCCCATAAACAATGCAACCTTAAAATATACAAAATCATATAACAATACAGTAATTAACAATCCTTACGCCGACAATTTTTTTTTTTTAACCGTTGGGAAAATCCTCCATGGATGTTATGCCGGACTCCTACCGACTAAAAACCCCCACGGTAACGCCCAGAAGCCTATGGTTGGGTGCGTGAATCCCTCACGTCACGCTGCCTTCATGGGCCTGCTTCTGTAAAGACGGTGAGCAGCCAACTCACGTCCTCAGGCCCCCGGTCATGGAGGCCGATGGTCTTCGGCGAAGACACGTCGGCGGCGCCCTCCCGCTCTCGCCCCGCCGCCTCTTTCACGAGCATGACCTGCTCGCAGAAAGAAGCGGCGCAGTCCCACTTACTCCCGCTGGAGACCATGGCTCCCACCATGGTCTCCAGCGAGAGAGTGTCCACGCCCAAACCCACCACGACGACCTGGCGCTATTGCGCACACACCGTGCACTCCACCAGCGTGTGGAGCGCTGTGTCATCGCTGCGGTCCTCGCAGTGCTGACACTCGGCCGTGGTTTCCCGGTGTCTTCGCCACAGATACCTACCGAAGCTACCATGCCCGGTAAGTATCTGTGACAACCGGTAGGAGAGAGCACCGTGTCTCCTCTCCAGCCACTCGTCCATGACTGGTCTGACGGCCGCAATTGTGGCGAATCCCCCCTTTGGTTGCTCAAGTCGCACCTTCCATATCTCCACGGTTTCCTGGTAGAGCTAGGACCGCTGGGCCTCGATTTCTCGAGACGCAGGCCATTGGCCCCGCTCCAGCGCCTCCTTGCGCCATATTTTCTACAGAGTTCTTACTAGGCATACTCTTTATTAAATGTCGGCGGTTACGTCTGAAAATTCAGGGACAGTAACCGCTACAAAGTGTTTTAACACTGTTTTTTGAAACTGTTTAAAAAGAAAACCCTTTATAACTGTAACCGAAACGAATCTGTAACAGATTGAAAGTGTTTAGGGTTCATATGTGTTAATAACGGTTACAGGTAATAACAGAAATATCATTATTTGACAGCCTCTGTGGCGCACAGTGGGACGATTGTATGGAGAAAAGGGCGAAATTAATAACTCAACAAATATTGAAAAAGTAATGACTTGTAAATTTATAACAGACACAATATTAAACTATCTTTATATAAAAAGTAGAATAACACATTATTTATAAATATAAAGAACATAAAAAAAAGAACGAAAATTATTTAACATTATTCCTCCTGAGAAACGTAGTGTATTCAAAGTCTATGCTCCTGAGATTCTTCACTTTCAGTGTTGCTGAGATTTAACTGGGCAGGTAAATTAAAAGAGGCTCCTTCAGATTCTGACAAATGCAGATATTCACTTATATCTAAGTTTTTATGCGTAAATTTATGTCTATTGATTTTCCTAAGGGTAGATATGAAGGGATCAGATGTAATGAGCATAACATTAATTAAATCTTTGTTACTATTTAATCGTGATGATTTTCTCGTATGAGAAAGGCGATTTTTCCGAAATTCTTCGTCTTGCTTCTAAAGCTTCTTTAGACAAGATTCCTATTGGCAAATCAAAAGATGATATTATATCTGGACCATGAATCAATAGTTTATGCATACTACTTGGTATATAATACCACTCATAATTTTCTAGATAAAGTTGTTTTGTATTAATTAGAATTTTGAAATTTTCCATATTTATTCTTTCTCCACTAGCAATCACTCTCAAAATTATTTTCAAATTATTTATTAAATTTTCATTAACCCCTGTTATGTTTGATGATAAGTTGGCATTACTAAAAAAAGTTCGAGCGGTATTGCCATCGTTTGTTGTACCATAACCTGGCTTAGGAATATCAACATTCAAAAACACGAAGTCTTTTTACTTTTCTACTACACTCTTCAAATAGTTTTTGAGGCCTACTCCTGCTGGTACTTGGGACACATGGTATAGCTATTGAAGATAAATAAGATTTTACGTCTTTAGGAAGTAACAAGTTCTTTTGTAGCCACGCATCATTTCTCTTTAGAAATACTTCACGTTTCCGAGAACTTGCTTTCCATTTACAAACAATTCTCAAAGAATAAAATTCTGATAGTTTCAATATTTTTTGGCGAATATTGTCTGGACATTTGTTTATATGCAATAGTTCCTGTATTTTATTCGCCACTATAACTTTTATTTCTTTTTTAGGACTCAGAAGCCAAGTTTCCAAAAAGTCTTTATTTTTAATAGGTTGACTTGATCCTAAAAAATGCAAATAATTATCAGGTCTGCCAGTTTCCGCGGAAATAATTACTGTCAAGTAACAGTAGACAAGTAACTGAACCCAAAATAATAACATTTACAGAAAGGGTTTATGATGTATTTTTTTAAACTCTCGTCAAAGTAGAAAAAATCGTTTCATTAAGTATCTAAGTTAACATCGTCTTTTACGAACTTCTAAATCTTGATTATATTATTGTATATTACTAACGATCAGTTACGTCCTCCATAGTAAAATTCAAAACATAAAACAATACAGCTTGCAATAAGAACTTCGTAATTATTAGTTGTTAGATGCACTTATTAATGTAGCGAATGGCAAGATATTTACACGACAAAGTACACTGAGTGATAGATAACTCATTAACCAGGAGGGTTATATCCATTATTTAATGTTATTTGTAGAGGGTATTTATCTATGTTAAATTCCCTATATTTTAAATCTACCTCCCTTTCTGTTGATTTTTTTATTTTTATGTATGGGACGTGCCACTGTGTGGCGTGGCGGTAGTGCACGCGACTGCCACGCAGGAGGCGCGGGTTCGATCCCCACTCAGTGCAAATGTTTGTATGCATGAATATGGCTATTTGCATTGGTCTGGGTGTTCCCATGTATAATATGTATGTATTTACAAAAAAAAAGTATATAAGTATGTTTATCTGCATTCTAGATTCCATAACACAAGCTATAAAAGCTTACCATGGGTCTAGATAGCGTTGTGTAGAATGTTGTGGAATATTTATTATTATTAACCTCTTATTTAATTATAACGCTACAATTTATGTAATTGCACAGAATGGCAACAACACGTCGACGCGACACGGATTAGGTACTTTGTTAGGTTACGTGTTGCATCGAGTTCTTCTACTTAATCTACTTATTATACAGGCCGAATTTTATGACCGGCGCCGAAGTCCTCGGAGTCTGGGGTCCATTTTACCAGTCTAACTGCGGATTTGGCTGAACTTCGATATTTTCCGTGAAGTGACTGCCATCTGACCTTCACAAACCAAAGGCGATATCGAAGCATTGCAACTAGACCAACTACCCGTAACGACTGCCATCTGCCATAGGTGTTCGTATGACAACCGGGCCCTCGATTCTACATAAGCTGCACTTTAGTGTCATTAAATTTTAGACTTTATTTCTATACATCTTAAGTCCAAAATGAAATGAAAAACGTTTCATTACACTATTTCATTCATTCTGTAAAACGTCATTTAATTTTGAACTTTAAACGCCCAATAGGTACTTCTATTTACACTTAGGTATCATATCGAGCTGATATGACGCGCACGGTGCCAGATTTGGATTTATGTTATACTAGCTTTTACCCGCGGCTTCGCCTGCGTGGATGTCGGTTATCGCGACCAAACATAGCTTATGTCCTTTCTCAAGGTCTAATCTACCCTTGTACCAAATTTCATCAAAATCGGTTCAGTTTTTTAGGCGTGAAAGCGTAACATACACAAAACTGACAGACAGTTACTTTCGCATTTATAATATTACTAGCCTTTGCCCGCCGCTCCGCTCGCGTGGATGTCGGTTATCGTGACCAAACATAGCCTACGTCCTTTCTCAAGATCTAATCTACCCCTATACCAAATTTCATCAACATCGGTTCAGTAGTTGAGGCGTGAAAGCGTAACATACAGACAGACAGACAGACAGAGTTACTTTCGCATTTATAATATTAGCACAGTCTAACGATTCATACTACATACAGTCTGTCAACGAAGCCGTCTATACTCCGTCCATCATGTTATTGTATTTTAGACAGCTCACTGACAGTGGTCGGTATAACTTTGTTCTAGCGTCAACACCTGAAAATCCTAACAAAAATTAGGCGCCATTACGTCATTTTTCATTGACAACGTCACGTCAACCAGAAAGCAATTTTAGGGATGTAGTTAGTCCATCGACTGTTTTTATTATAATAACTTGAAAATGTCACAATTGATATCGAATACAGTAAATATTTCTTTTAAAAAATATTACAAAACTGGTGGTTTTTATCGATTTCCAAACACCAATTCGGAATGTATATAATTTTTTATATTTGTATGATTTTTACGGAAAAATGATTTTTGTAACTCCGTCATATGTAGACGGATTGTCAAAATTCTTTTTGATTTGAAAGAGGTTTATTCCAAAATGGTCCCATTTAAATTGTATAAATATCTGATGATGGGTTTCAGAGATAGATCACGGAACTCTTCAATAAATACCAGGAAATCAGCATGTTGGAATATTCTTCTAGAAGTCGGTTGTTTTGTTTTGGAGATTAGCGTGTTGGTTATGGCCCATAATCGTTTTACATTACATTTGTAAATTGTAGGTATAGACACGAAATATCTACTGCTTTATTATTATGTACAGAAAGATAATTAATAGATTATAATTCTACATGAAATCATATATTTATCATAATATTTTCATTTATCGATTAATTACTTTTTTTAATCGAGTTTTTTAACTTTGTCGATATTTTAAATTTTCATGCAATCACTACTTCCATCTGTCTAAAATACAATAATATGATGGACGGGGTATAGACAGAGCAATCGTGCGGGGGCAGGGGAGTGGTGGGGGACGGGGTATTACTCGGTACGCCCATACATTTTACTCGGTACTAAGGATTCAGGGCTGTCTCATTTGTAATCAATCACACTAATCACGGGTTTCATTTTTTTTTTCATGACTCCTTTTGTTTATTAAAATTGTGTTTTTTTTCGTTTTCTATATTTAGCGATCCAAGATGGTGGACTCGAATTTTTCACCAAAATCGATATGGGTATCGCTTTAGGGTTTTTGGGGTCGCTGATTGTGAATATAACATCCATTTCGCGATCCAAGATGGCGGACTCGAATTTTTCACCAAAATCGATATGGGTATCGCTTTCAGGGTTTTTGGGGTCGCTGATTGTGAATATAACATCCATTTCGCGATCCAAGATGGCGGACTCGAATTTTTCACCAAAATCAATATGAGTTTTTTTTTTATACAGGACACGTCAATTTGACTTCACCTCGCCGTTTGCCGTAGTGTCGTTTTCAGGGCACTCGGGGTTGCTGATTACAAATATATTAATGCCGGCAGGCAATCAAACGATGGGAAACTGTCGACTCCCAACTGAATGAGTGTAGCCGCAAAACTGACAGCAGGGAATGGCCGGCAGGCCAAAATCGCTTTATTCATTTATTTATTTTTAAACTTTATGCACAGTTGTACAAAAGCGGACTTAATGCCAAAGGCATTATCTGCCAGTCTACCTTAGGGTGATGCAGAGATACATTGAGGTAGGTGCAAGCAGAAGAATGAACAATGTACTGAAAGGTTATCAGTCTAATGTATACAATATCGAATAATACATACTCACGTTATACATACACTATAATACTTACATACAATACTTACATAAAATACATACACAAATACATATTATATTACTTAAATACTCATATATACTCGGATAATATATAATTCCATATACCTATGTCTGAAAATCGGTACTTATTGACAAAGTATCACTCACTCATTCACGCCACTGTAGAGCTGACGTACTTTGTACTTGAACGTAGCACGGTTGGTGGCCATCCTGATTTCAAGAGGAAGCGCATTCCAGAGTAGAATAGCTTGCACGAGGAAAGAAGAGAAGGCTAGAATTATGAGTAGGACAGTGGAGAAGACGGTTGTCAGCTGATCGTAAGTTTTTGTTGTGATGAGAACCAAGTAGCTGAACATGAGATGATAAATAGCTGGGGGCATTAGGGGAACTTAGGATTGTATGAATCATCGTCACCGCCCGCAGGCTGCGTCGCTGGCGTATCGGCAACCATCCCAACTCTGAACGATGAGCTGAGACGTGATCATATTTCCTAAGTCGTGTGTGGGCGCTGTCAATTTAGGACTGCAGGCCGCCCGATACGCTCTGTAACTGCAGGCGGACTGATAGTGGATAGGCTCCTTAAGAATATATCATCAATTTAGCAATAGCGAAATTTTATCGAAATTAGAACCCGAACCCGAACCCGAACCTGAACCTGAACCCGAATCCGAATCCGAATCCGAATCCGAATCAAAAATTGAAATTGAAATCGAAACTGAAACCGAAACCGAAACCGAAACCGAAATCCAAAAACTCAGAGTTAAAATATTACGTTTGCTTGATCATAATTGGTTGAGTAGAACCGGAGATATAACTAAAAGTCGAAATAGTCGACATCCATGCGAGCGGAGCCGCGGGCATCAGCTAGTAATTATATTAGCGTGAGTTGATGTGCCTTGACTTAAGAGATCAAAATAGGGATTATATATTAAATGTTAAACAAAAATTAATTATAAATAAAAACTGAAGTGACAACCCTGACAAAACTGCAAAAGGCGGCATTTCCGCAAACATCAAACGCGATGAACTACTGTAAGATCTCCTAGTATAGCGAAAACCCTTGCGCGCCGCCGCAGACCCTTGGTCCGCGTTACGAGTCTCCAAAACCCGCTGGCTATCGCACGTTATTTCACTCTATTGAACGATTTTCACAGCTTTTTCCAATGTTAAATCCTCGGTACGCAGTAACCGATCTCGCACAGTTGTATCGCTTATACCACATACAAAACGATCGCGAATAAAAGCTCATGCTCATGTTGAAATTCACATTTTATTACTGAGTAACTTCAATGCAGTAACATACTGATTTATAGACTCACCATCATCTTTATTTCTTTCACATTCGTTGATTCGAAGTAATCGTTCATTTTATTCAATATAATACAAACATCGTCTATAACATCGTCACTTGTAAAAGTGAATGTTTCATACCGGGTGTAAGGGCAACGCTCCTGCAGCCGAAAACCCTTAGTTAGTACTCCAGGTACATAACACATTGGCATAAAAATGAAATGGATTTGGACAAAAAATTGTTTTTTTTTTTATTTTGTATTATTTATCGAATACATAGGGAAAAAGAACCTTCTCGGGCGGGACTCGAACCCGCAGTCTTTCCCTTACAGGGGGAATGCCCGACCAATTCGGCTACCGAGACACGCCCGATATGATTCAAATTTCCCATCTTATACGTCTTTAAGGCGACGCGACGTGGCGTCATCTACCGATTTTTCTTACGAACTATCGGAATCAATGAATGATGTTACAATCATTTTTAAACATTGATTTTTGATAACTGCGCCCAAACAATTGAAGGAATTTTTACAGCATTAAGTATGCTAACTATACAAATCGAATACATAGGGAAAAAGAATCTTCTCGGGCGGGACTCGAACCCGCAGTCTTTCCCTTACTGGGTGAATGCCTGACCAATTCGGCTACCGAGACACGCCCGATATGATTCAAATTTCCCATCTTATACGTCTTTAAGGCGACGTGGCGTCATCTACCGATTTTTCTTACGAACTTTCTTACGAACTATTTGAATCAATATGTATATTTATAGTTAGCATACTTAATGCTGTAAAAATTCCTTCAATTGTATTATTTACTCTCCATCGCGTTAATAAAGCTTAATGAAACGGTAATTTCTTGAAAAGAACATCACTACAAAAATAATCAACTAGCGCCAAGCGCGTGCTTTTTTGTAATGGTGTTTTTTTATGTGGAATTATACTCACAATAACAAAGCAGTAGATTTTTTCTGTCTGTACAATTTATGAATGTACGCTAATCTCTAAAACAAAACATCTAAGGCTGCCTTCACACTAGCGATTATCTAGCGTAGGCGGTCGATGAACGTACGATCGCCTACGCTGGATGTGAAGGCGCTCTAACTTCTAGAAGAACAGCTGATTTCCTGGTATTTATTGATGAGTTCCGTGGTTTGTTTCTGAAACCCAGCATCTGATCTTTATGAAATTAAAATGGGACCATTTCGGAATGAACCTCTTTCAAATAGAACAAAAACAAACAAGAATCTATTTTCCGCATACAAATTTAAAATAAATATAATAACCGAATTGAGAACTCCTTGTTTAGAAATCGGTTAAAATCATATTTCTGTCTTTTATATCGATTGTGACATTTTCAAGTTAATATAATAAAAACACAGTCGATCGACTAACTACATCCCTAAAACTGCTTTCTGGCTGATGTGGCGTTATCAATGAAAAATAACGTATTGGCGCCTAATTTTTGTTCGGATTTTTAGGATTGACGCTAGAACAAAGTTATATCGACCACTGTCAGTGGATGGAGTAATGTAATGACAATAGTACTAATAAATGCAACTTCGTATATAAATAGAAAATTTTAACTTGTACGTGTTTAATAAACAAAAGTTGAATCAAGAAGCAAAAAATCAAAGGTGTTTTCGTTTGACGATGTTGTATAATTTATAAAAGAAAAGTGCAGTTTTAAGCACTTTTACTAATTGTTTCTGTATATAAACTTTTGAAATATCATTAAATGAAATTCGTATTTTTTATATTTTTTTATTCATAATCATGTTGAAAACCGTCGTTTTATACACGTGTGTATTGCATCGCACAAACACATTTGACGTGTGACGTAACACACGACAGTCAAATAGTCACGTAATCATCATCTCGTCCGGCCAGCATACTATGCAGCCGGCCTTCTTAATGCGTTTAGTTAAATGCATACCTACATAAGAACTATATATGTATATGTACCACAATCGTTTTGTGAACACTAATTTGATTTTTCTATTTTGTATTATGTTTCCTTTAGATATTTCAACGGCTTCGTTACAAAATTTATCAAACTTTTATTTGTATGTACTCTTTGAAAAATATTTCATAGCATAAAATCACAGGACAGTGGTAAAATTAATACAAGAACTTACTTTTTTCATAGCATAGGGAAATATCTCTGCCTGTCTTATTTTGTTTTCATTCTTCAACCATTTATACCGTACAGTATTCTCGGCACGGTAACATCGAGACCGTAAACTGTAACGTGAAATTATCTCACTTTAGTGACGGCTGGAAATGTTAAAAATACGAATATAATAATAATAATAAACGTATGAAAATCGTTACCAAAGTGAAAAGTTCTTTCAAGAGGAAACTTGTATCTATGTACTTTTATTTATACTAGTGGTCGCCCGGTGGTCGAAATTCGGCCATAATTAATTAAAAATTATAACTTTGAACATCATAAAAGTGTATTATTGAGATTTTCTTTCAAAAAGAGCGGTATTCCGGTAAATAAGACTATAGACAAATAATAAATTATATTATGTCCCAAGTTGACCACAGATCAACAATACAGGCGTGGGAAATTTCATATTCTTCGTCCGCGCAATTTTGGTACTAAGTTTTCGCTTCACCTATTAATTTATCAATAATAATATTAATGTAATGTAAAACCTCCTTACTTTTTAATTTATCTCTTAAATTTTTTATCCATCAGCTATAAACATTTCAAATTAGCCTAAAAACGTTGGTAAAAAGTTGACCACAGACTTACAATGAAGAAAGTTTTGGGAAATTTTATACTTCTCCGTCCACGCAATTTTCGTAAAAAATAGAAATTAATTTATCAATTTATCCAAAGAACAGAAAATAAATCAATAATACAATAACTTTACATTGCATTTTTTGTACAACCTCCTTGCATTTTTTCTATTTTTTTTATCCGTCAGCTGTGAACATTTTATACAGGCCTGTAATGATTACCTAAGCCTAAAAAAAAAACTGTATGAACACGTAATTGACATGCGCGTATGTGTATGTGAGAAATGGCTTTAGTGTGCGTAACGATTATTTTAACAAATATAAGGTATTTTAATGCATTATTATAAAAAATATTAGGCTTATACACTCTTCGGTATAAACTATAAATATGCCAAATCTCACCCTCCTACGTGCCACAATTTTCGTAAAAAGGGATCCAAAATTTTCCCTTCACATATTACCTAATATATATAGATTTATTTATTTCTGAGTGTTGCTTTTACTAAAAGAAAGGTGTAGTTTGTGTTTGCTGTTATATACCTATTATTGACCTGATTTTTTGTTCGCAGTCACAGTTCGAAATCTACTCACTCCGGCAGTAACTCTAGTGGCAGCAGTGGATATGGTGGCAAACCATCTACAACTGGTAGCAGGTATGTAATGTGATGATATGTTACATTGTCCTTTTATAACAAAGGTTATAATGGTTTAGGCGCATTAGGGCTAATTCTCATTATGGCAACCGACTCGCTAATGGACTACTTCTCATTATGGCCACTTCTCATATTGGCTACTTCTCACTTGGACTACTTCTCATTGGGGCTACTTCTCACTTGGACTACTTCTCATTGGGGCTACTTCTCATTAGGGCTAATTCTCATTGGGGCTACTTCTCATTAGGGCTACTTCTCAATATTTAGGAACGTTTACTGAAATAAGTACTGTCTTTATGTATATAAATATGTTTATTCATTCATATGAGATCAATGACATTATTTTAAGAATAAATCAACATTAATTGAACCAATGTAATAGGTAAGTTTACAACATCATAAGTATTACTTTTTGTAATTACTTTAGTCTAGCTTGAAACTAACATTTATTTATTCATAACATACAAAAATCAATAGTTAAAGGATAGGTGAACATTACTAGGTATCAGACACTCAATTGGTCCCTACTCTCGTAACGGTTATCGTTTACTTTACGATAGTTTTTTGCTAGGGTACAGACAAGACAAGACAGTACTTATTTCATTAAGCGTTCTCAAATATTGAGAAGTAGCCCCAATGAGAATTAGCCCTAATGAGAAGTAGCTCCAATGAGAAGTAGTCCAAGTGACAAGTAGCCCCAATGAGAAGTAGTCCAAATGAGAAGTAGCCAATATGAGAAGTGGCCATAATGAGAAGTAGTCCATTAGCGAGTCGGTTGCCATAATGAGAATTAGCCCTAATGCGCCTAAACCATCGAATCGAATATACTTACTAATTTTTATTCTATATTGGAATGTCACGAAATCATGTGGCAAACATAAGTAATGATTGAAATAATGTGACTGTAAGATAAGTCGTTTATTATTATGATAATACTTTTTAACCACAACGGCATCATACACTCTTTTGCAAAAAAAACGGGCACCTAAGGAAATTTACGTTCTAAGGTCGATTTTAGTTAGTTAAATGAAATTTATTTCTTTGACGTAGTCTGTATACTTATAATCGTGTAAATTAATGCGCGTGAAGTGAATTCGAGCAATTAAAAGAAAAAAAAAACGATGGATTCTTTAAAATCGATGTACACGCCCAAACAATAAGAAGTGGTCGGCAATAAAGACAAGTTTTTTTACTTTTTTTAATTAAATAAAATTACAAATGTAAAACCTAATAACGAGTGTGACCTCCTCTTGCCAAAATCACAGCTTGAATCCTTCTGGGCAATGCTTTCCACGATGTTTTTAATAACGTTTTGAGGAATACGTTCCCACTCTTCTGCAATGACTCTTTTTAGCTCCCTGATGTTTTGTGGAGCAGGTTGCACTGATCTTACCCGTCTCTTTAGAACACCGTTCTGGCCGCACCGTTCTGGCGACGTGGAAGCGTACAAGCACTCCCACGTCGCCAGAACGGTGCGGGCGAGCATTATTGTCCATAAAAATGGAATCTTCCCCAAGTGCAGTCAATGTGGGTTGTGCATATGGAATTAGGACTTCATTATGTACCGGTGTGCATTTAATGTTCAATTTTCTATGAAAACTAACTCCGTACGCTCCGTCGAATTAATTGCTGCCCAAAACATAACGGAGCCTCCGCCATAAGGAGTGATTTCTTCGAAACACACTTCCGCATAGCGTTCCCGTGGTCTTCGCAGCACTCGCCGGCGTCGGTCCTCTCCACACAAAGAGATTCTAGCTTCATCAGAAAACAATACTTTATTCCAGTCCTCCAGAGTCCATGAAGCACAGTTCCGAGCAAACTGAAGTCGAGCAACACGGTGCTCACGGAGTAATTTAGGGCCCCGAGCTGGGCGGTAACTCTTCATATTGGCAGCCAAAAGCCTCCTCCTGACCGTCCACAAGCTAACTTCTACTCCTCTTACTTCTTCAAGGCTCTTCTTCAGGTCCAGACTTGACGCCTTACGATTACGCAACGCCTGACTCACCAAAAAGCGGTCATCTCTTGGTTCTGTGCATCGTTTTCTTCCCGAACCGGGTCTTCTTTTGACCGAACCAGTCTCTTGATACCAATGCCAAGTCCTCTGGAAGTCTGGACAGTTGAACGACTCACATTAAGCCGCTGAGACACGTAAGTTTTCGAACAACCTTTTTCAAGTAGGGCTATAATTTTACCGGCCCTTATCGCTTTATCACTCATATCAAAAAGTGGTATTTAATGTAAAAAGAAAGATTAAATTGTTTAATTTGCAGAAAATATCCACAAATCGTTTCAGCAATTCGCGCCATTAGTAAAGCAATTTTAGAATAATCCACAATAATCATTATTTTTCTTTTAATAATTTCAAATTTTAAATTTGGAACGTAAAGAATCATGCCAGGATGCTTCAAAAAACATGCCAATACATCGTCAAATTAACAAAACTTATTTCTTGTTCTTCTTCATCAAAGTAGAGAAAAAAATCTAAAGTGCCCGTTTTTTTTGCAAAAGAGTTTAGTATAGCGCCTATAACTTATCGGTTGCTTTTCAGTAGCCATGTTACATACAGTCTATTCCTCATTGGGCAGGTAGAGACTGACATCCTTTACACATTATGCTTCTTCAACTTTCATGATTGTTTTCATTCATGTTCACAGGTTTCACAACTATCTATACAGTTACTTAGTAATAACAGTTCCCAAAACCTACCTGTGTACTTACCTAGGTATTACCTTATCTTTTTTCCGAAACTAGCCTTAGCGTGATTTTAAATTCTTCACGTTATTCAACAGCAACACCTTAGGGCAGCAGCCAAAAAAGGAAAAAGAAATAAAGAAAAAGAAGCTGCCGCTAGTAGAGGCAGCATTTACTGATGCTGTAGTTGAAACAGAAGTGAGTTCACTAGAACCTGCCCCAGATTTCGATGCACCCTCAGAAGAAATATGTAATGGTGGGTACAATTCCTATTTTAATATGTTTAAATTTGTGTATATATTTATTGGAAAAATAAGCTAGACTGTTTTTTATTGGTATATATTACATACAGTATTTAGTGATCCCGATTTGTCACGTATTTGAGATCAAGGGGCTACTTGTACATAATACAAAGTACCTAACTATGGCTGGATTTCACCAGAGAATATCCGCTCAACTATACTGGTATTTACGTTCACCGATGGATATAAACGCGGTTAATTAAATTTAACCTAAGTCTTACATTTGACTCAATGTACCTCGTAGTGAACAAATTTTCGATGGTGGTTTCCAATCATGATGAAATTCATAGAGTAAAATGTGATAAAACAGTACAGTTTTAATTGATTCGTATATTAACGAAATCCGTTATAAAATGTTATTGCACATCTTATGCAGTAACTTTTTAGAGCAGATTTTACCAATAAATTACATGAAGGTAGTATCTTTTATTTCTAATTTTTTTTTCTCATTTTTCATCTCACACACAGGCATGTTTATTCATAATTAGTAAAGCAAGTGTCGAGTGCGGTCCCCTGTTGAGCAAGAAAGTAATTATAGCTTACCTACTTTGACGGTAAGGCTTTGTAAAGTATACCAATTTACACTAAGCCATATAGGGAGTTCGAACGAGGCACGAGACTCATGTAATATCTAGGCTGCGTTAACCCGCAGTACCGTGCGGGTGAACGCACAAATTATTGAGATTCCAACTCAGCTACCTGGCGGAACTACAAGCCCCCATCAAAGATGTCTTTTAGTACCCTCCTGTCACCAAAGAGAGAGGCACTTTTCCCACACTATTCATCATGTGGTTGTCTATGGAAATAAAGTATTTTCTAAAGTTTGCTTTTGTAGTAGAATTGTTAATAGAATTATACAGGTATTATTTTAAAATTGCGAACTGGATTCAGTGGGCAACTCTCCTCTCATAGTAAATACTTACTCTTTAGTTTCATGGCCCTAAGACATACCTTTCCACGTCATGCCAGAAACCAGAAATATCCACGTTTGTAGTTTCGAGTCTTTACTGTATGGCAAAGAAAGAACTTACTCACTCTGGTACAAACTGGTATCGTTAGCAGCGTATAACTTTTCGGCTGTTCACCATTAATTGAATGTGGTTATCTTAAAACTCGCCAGGCAGATGTGGATTTATTGCTGAAGGAATTGCTGTGGGAACCGGCCAGACCTCATCATCCCACTTGTCTAGGCGAACCCTTATTCACTTGCCCATTTACGCTTATCTCAATAAGTCTTTTCATTTTTGAAACGGCCCATAAATGCCATATTTATGTAAATAAATTTAAAAACTAGTGAGCGTAGTCAGAAGAACGAAGAAAACGTTTTTATCAAGACGTGGACTTGGAATAGCCTCAATATTAAGCCTAATACAATAAAAATAACGATAGGCGTCTAGACTCAAGGTTTTATAACAGAAAATTGATGTAAAACTCCTCACTCATTCTAATGCTATTGTTTCTAATTTACATTGTGAAAAAGTTCTATAAAAATAGTAATAAATGGTTAAAGTACTATTTAAATATATATGCTTATTCAGGTTTTATAACAAATAAAATGAATATAATATATTTATATTTATGCTTTATAATATCATACAACCACTCTCTCGACTTCAAAAGCAAACTCTTTTACGCACTATATTTCTTTTAAGTACAGCCGTTTAGGTATCATATTCATATATTATTTTATAAACTCATATCATATTGTAAACGCAAAATTAATGTAGACTTATTTTTTTAATGTAATAACTAGTAATACTTAAGTATTTATTTTCTCATAAAAACACATAGTTCACTTAAAATGAGATACAGGAATTTTACAATAATAAATATATACCCCAGTGCTCCAGGCGTCACTGTGTACAGTCAACTACAAAGAGATGTATCCAATTTAATCTTCCAAAATTATGTACCCCTGCGAGTGCCACTATGAACTAACCAAAGATTGTGACAAACATGGTATCCACTGAACTTGACAATAACATGTATGCGTGTAAAGCGCAATAATTATGTATCCCACTACATTTCCTGTGATATGTACACTTACAATCTTAATTAAAAATCTATCCAAATACTGTGAAAGAAAATTGTATACATTTAATGTTCCAAAGAAATGTAACCATAACAAAAAGGATGTATGAATTTCGAAGTGCTAGCAAAATAAAAAAGTTTCTTAGAGGATGCCATTTAAAAGTAAATTCATAATATTACACATTTAGAATAGAAAGCAAGTATGATAAATACGAACTTTTCCGAATGAAACCGATGGCAAAACATTATTCATACATAAGATAATATGTATTGGAGGACTGATAAAAGAAAAAAAAAGACTATTATCATTTATTTTTATTAGTAAAGAACTTACACTTAAGATGACAAAAAACTGTTAGAACTGTTTAATAATAACTATACTGCCCTTATTTTAATAATTAGTAACGCGAATATATATATATCGTCGAATACATAAGTCGTGTTACTTACACTATTTATAACTCAAGAACTTTTGGCTGAAAATTGGCGGAGATGTAGCTCAGAACCAGGAGACGAAGTCGCAGGCAAAGGCTAGTTTTAGATAATATGAAGTATCAAACAGATAAGTCAATCTCTATAAATGTGCAAAATAATGAATTTATTTTTAAATGGCATTCTCAAAGAAACTTTTCTGTTTTCGCTGGCACTTCGAAATTCGTACATCCTTTTTATTATGGTTACATTTCTTTGGAACATTAAATGTATACAATTTTCTTTCACAGTATTTGACAAGATTGTAAGTGTACATATCACAGGAAATGTAGTGGGATACATAATTATTGCGTTTTACACGCATACATGTTATTGTCAAGTTCAGTGGATACCATGTTTGTCACAATGTTTGGTTAGTTCATAGTGGCACTCGCAGGGGTACATAATTTTGGAAGATGAAATTGGATACATCTCTTTGTAGTTGACTGTACAAACATATTTCTTCAGATTCCTTTTGAATATATTTATATCATTACATGTCTTCAAGTCATTTGGTAATCGGTTGAACAGCTGAACCCCCTCAAACAATATAGTTCTTTTCCCATAATTAGTGCGTACCCTTGTTAGCTCAAGTTTATTATTATTTCTTAAATTATGTGACATAGCTTTTTTCTGTATTTGTAAGTTATATGCTCTTTTCGTATTAAATTCTGTTGCACAAATCACTGTTTTGTTACGTTTAACATTGTAGTCACTTTATCTATTGCCGATTTCGATTCACTATGTATGTATAATATATTAATTTGTGTTATTTTTTGAACTCGTACCATCCTTTTTTTTATTGACGTCTTTTAGGTGTTAGGTAACGTGAGCGGTGTTCGAATAATTTCTATCGTCGTTTCCATATGTAGTTGAAATAGTTGGAACAATTTTACATTATTATACTATAGATTTGTTTGGGCATACTATCACAGAATAGATATGTGATACTATGAAGCCGCAATATCCCAATAAGAATTTGACAAAATGACAGAAAGAGAAATACTTAATAATGAGAACCTACGAACTAAGTTATGTTCTGTTTCTTGACAGCGTCAAAACACATCAAGCTGGAATTACCTATTTTTAATTTAACAATTTGCTGTAATTATTTTGTTTTAACCGAATGATTATGACATTTCACGGATTTTTTATTCGAGTTAGCCAACGTGATAATAAAGATTTACCTAGTTACAAAAGCAAAAATAAAAGTCAAAGATGACAAAAAGCTCCAGAAGTTTGCGCTCGTTGTTTAGTCTATTATCAAGTAAAGGATCCATTTCTAAAATTAAAAATAAAATTCGGCTTTATAGTCCCTGTACTAAAACTAATATCCATACTAATATAATAAATGCGAAAGTAAATCTGTCTGTCTGTCTGCCTTTCTGTCTGCCTGTCCGTCTGTCTCTCTGTCTGTCTGTCTGTCTGTTACGCTTTATATAGTATGGTTGGTTTTGACAATCGACATCCACGCGGGTGGAGCCGCGGACAAAAGCTAGTTGTATATATACAAACACAAAAACAATACACAAACATAATATATATATATATATATGTATATTCTTCCTATATCTAATTATTTATATATAAAATAACTTATTCAACTTTCATTTCAATTTGTACAATCAAAGATAGTTAATAAATGTCACATTTGATACAGGTACTAAAACATTAAGGTTGAAATAGTTTTTCGGAGGTGATGCTGTGTTAAATCATTTATTATTATCGTTACAGAAAGCCAGGGTGATCAGGTATTCCAAACTTCGTGTCAGTTGTTTAACACATACATATATATCCCCCTTATACACTTTATAGGTACTACGTGTCCGGATTTGTTACTCTGCCAAATATATACGAGATTTTGTTATCGAGGTAAAGTACAAACGGGGTTGTATTGTTCCCATTGTTCATATGGATGCATGGTATGTACAATGTATTTTTATATAGCTCTATACCTATACCTATTCATGGGATAGTTAGTCTTTTTTTCAGTTAGTTCTAAGGAAATTGTTATTTAAGTAAGTGCAAATTTATCTACCCTGTAATTTTGTTGTGCAGTTGCGCCCGTCTCGCCTCCGGTGCATTCGCTGTCCGATAAGGGAGTTGAGAACATGGAAATATCCACTTCAGAGAGAAACAGTGTTCTGGAGGAGGTAATTTTTTTATATTATCTAGAATTCAGTTCTTGCGTGACCATGAAATCTTAAAGCAATTAGTATACTAGCGTTAGAATATTTATTTTCTCCACTTCAATATCTTAACCGACATAAACGCGCACCGTTTTTGTTTGCAATGTGTGGGGATGAATTCCCTGCCTATGACAAGCGGTGCAATGATAGAATGTATACTCCATCCATTATATTATTGTATTTTAGACAGCTCACTGACAGTGGTCGGTATAACTTTGTTCTAGAGCGTCAACACCTGAAAATCCTAACAAAAATTAGGCACCAATACGTCATTTTTCATTGACATCGTCACGTCAGCCAGAAAGCAATTTTAGGGATGTAGTTAGTCAATCGAAAGTGTTTTTATCATAACTAGTGGTCGCCCGCTGGTCGAAATTCGACCATAAATAATTAAAAATTTAAAGTTTTAACATTATTAACGTTTATATACATATTGAGATTTTTTTTCAAAAAGAGCGGTATTTCAGTATATAAGACTATAGACAAATAATAACTATATCATGTCTGAAGTTGACTACATACTAATAAAGGTTTGGAAAATATCGTATTCTCCGTCCACGCAATTTTCGTAAAAACTGACACAAAGTGTTAACTTCACCCTGCTTCGCCTATTAATCAATAATGGTATTAATTTATAACTCCTTACAATTATTTTTGTATCTCTTTTTTTATTCGTCAGCTGTGAATATTTCAACTAGGTATAGGACTGTCCGTATTACCAAAGCTTTAAAAAAAAGTATGAACACTTGAGTAAAAGTTGACCACAGACTAACAATAATTAAAGTTTTGGGGAATTGCATACTTCTCCGTTCGCGCAATTTTCGTAAAAAGAGATGCAAAGTTACCTATTTATTTATCAATATACAGCCTGTTACAGAAAGGCGTGGTCATATTTAAAGGTCGTTACACATGCCTGATAACGAGTTCCTACGTACCGACCAAAGTACAAATAGTAATAAAATGATAGCATTGTTAACTTTCATACAAAATTTTAAAATTCAATAAATTATTCGATAGATTAGTAATAGGGGTAGGTCACAACACTATTGTATTTTGTCCTTTCGCGATAAGTTCAATGGAGTCCAATAACCTCTGTAAAATCTCTACTCTCTGTACGCCTGGTACCCAGCTGATCTACGTCTACCGCGCGCGCGCTTAGGTACTGTGGAGCTTACAAATCAGAGATATTTTGAATTATCACTTACCGAGGTCTACTTTCAGCGAAGCGGTGTTGTAGGTACCTAACCTGGTACTGATAAGTGTACAGCCATAGGAATGTACAATGCCTAATTTATCACTTCACGATCACCACACAAGTTTTAACTATCATTTATGTTAGGTCACAAAAACAGTTCTCGAGTGCGCCGAAAATGGTACCAACATTTCGCGGCACGCGCCACCCTTAGTACCTAACTCCGAGAAGCGATACAGCTCGCCGGGCTAGACAGGTACTCGTTCTCGGGTCTGTTTCAAAATGCTCAAGAATTCTCTCTTCTAAAGCAGTGCATGTCGTAGGTGGTCATCCTTGAGAAGGCGAGTCACGAAAACTTCCAGTGTGTTAAAGACGATTCACCATCTTCCTAAAACACTCCTAAGAGGGAAGACGCCGTCGCCGTCGGTCACCCTCTGGCCTTTCCGTCCACAAATCTTACACTGTACAGCCGACGAGGCTATCACACGCTACCATCCGCTACACCAACACAAAGCTTCATCTCACAATATTCGCTATTACTGAAAACCGACATCTTCACGCAACAACAAAACACCGACTACAACAAATCAACAAACAGAAAGAGTTGGAACAAGTACTTACGAATGTTGCCACCTAATAATTAAGGTAAAATTACGTAGAATTTTAAACAACAACAATTTAATTTTCAAAAATATTCACATATCTTCGTTTTAATTTAAAGGTGCATAAAACTAATTAATCGTTAAAAAAATCCCTTCTCGAGAACAATATTACATTTGTTCTCAAATTGCATTTGGTACCTACTAAATAAAGCAAGAATTTTTGTTTGCTATTTGTTATCTATTTGTTCGCGCTAAGAATCTGAATGTAGAAGTAGGTACCTACTAACTAACCTACCTAATAGCTGGCTCAGTGGTCAAACTAGGCCTTGCTATTTGCTACTTAAAATCAAAGGTTAGGCTATCGTATCACGGTAGTGTAATGGCTAGGATTCAACCTAGCCATTACACTACCGTTTTGGAGATCAGATGGCAGTCGTTGCACAGAAAATATCGAAGTTCTGTCAAATCCACCGTGAGACTGGTAAAGCGGACCCCAGACTCCGAGCTGAAAGCTTCGGATGCGACTGGGATTAACGCTAAGATGAAAAAACACTACCGCGATACCGACGTGAATCCAGTCCAAGTTAGGTACAAGTTATTTAGCTTAGTTGGTGGTGTTAGGGGAATATTAGTAATTGCAGTGATTACTAATATTTTAAAGAAATTTTAAGAAATAGGGAAGCAGTTACTCAATAACCTATTCAATTCATGATATTGGCGCAATATTTTTGTTTGCGTCCGTACCTACTTTGCGAATGACAAGACGCAAAGCAAATGAACCGCTTTTCGTCTTTTAAAACGATAAATTCGTAAAAAATACATTCTAATCTACCAATTTGTATTACATACTATTCTAGTCCACCCTGGTCAATGATATTACATACAAAAAAGAGGCAGATATGTTATTAGACTGCGCCTGGTGAAGACGCGAAAACGTCCCAATTGGGACGTATCGCATTTAGTATATGTCTGGCAAACGCCGAGTTGTCACGTATGTAAGCGCATAATAAAATGGCAATAAAAATGCCACCGTGTATTTTTAAAAATGTACAAATTACGACACTAAAATCAATAAAACACGAAGGACCTTCTATCACATGTAAGTACATATAATATTACCGATTTTTTAGAGTATTTCATTAAAATTAGTTTATTAATATTTTTAAAATAATGGCGGCAAAGAAAAAGGACAGAAATACTTTTTGATATGAGCACGACAAGGACACAACAACACTGCTTGCATAGATTATCAGTACAGATGCGACATAGGGTAATTTTCAGTTTACTGCCTACTAAAGTAATAATTTTGACCTGCTGTTCAGTTTTATTTGTTATTCAAAATTCAGTAACATAATTTTTGTTTTATTTATTTGTTGTCCTTTAAATAATTATTGTAATAACCTAAATTTTTTTTCAAGGTTTCCGACTAATGAAGTTCGACTTCAAGAGTGGATTGCAATTGTTAAAGAACAACGAAATGAGTTTGACTGGACATCTTCAAAAAGCAGCAGAATTTGTAGCAATAATTTTGAAGCCACTGAGAGATATACTTCGGAGAAAGGAACATTGCTCAGGAAGAATATAAATAACTGACAAATATACCACTGTTCGGCTTCATTCTGCTCATAAAAATAATCCCAAAATAAAAAACTTTCTAAGAGGCAGAAAAGAAATAAATTAAATTTATTTGAAGGATTTTAATTTTTGATTATAACGTCAGTACGGCACTATGGTTTTATTTTCGAGAAGTTCCCTAATTATCTTTTTGAATTATTATCATTTTCCGAAATAAATAATGACGTATTATTTTTTCATCGAATTTCATTTCTTGCCTATCAACGAAATACCCCTTCTGTTCAACAAAATCATAATCTATGCTTCGAAGCGCAATCGTCCGAATCATTCCGAATTATAGCTATCTTTTTTACTCGTGTGCTTATCCCATCTTTCGTACTACTTTAACGCTAATTGTCAACTATTGTGCACTGACAGACTGCTGGATCAGATTTGAGAAGTCAGTTACTATGAACGTAACATATCTTGTATAAAATATCATTGACCCTGGTTCTAACATTTTTAAACAATCGTATGTTTGATTTCATAAACTCAGTTATGGCAACACTGATGTTTACCTATTCGTTCAGTTAAAAACCAATTATTTTGCGGCACTCTTTACGGTAACCTTGGCGGCATTTTGTCAAAAACGCACCGCGGCTTCTTCAAAGGACTCCGCGGCGAACGTTTCACCTATTAATTTAGGGTAGATGTACTGAATTTCGTCCAGTTAAAAATATTTTAATATTAAAAATGACCGAGCCATTTTTTTAAAGTAAGTTTTTTTGGATTGGACAATTGAATGAGATAACACGTTTTAATGTAAAGGAACTCATTAGCGTTGTACTTACTCGGATAAATATCGTATTACTACTCAGTTTATGTGTACTGTTGCTTTTCTTTTAACTTGTTTCACACGTAAATAAGTAGGTATTTGAACGTAGTAAGTTCGCTATTTATTCAGATAGAATACCTACGTTTACCCTTAATTTCGTAACATTTCTTCACACAAAATTGCATAACTTTAATACGTAAGTACTAAAAATAAATTAATAAAAATACGTCGCTAATTATTTGTCTTAAGATACACTGACTGAAGATTAATCCGTTGTTTCTAACCATGTTCGAAAAAAACTTAAGCATAGGTAATACAGTTGTATTGCAGAAAAAAGTTGTGACCATATGGCAAGGTATTGGTCAGTTTACCCTATTTAGTTAGGTACAGAAAAAAAGAGAAATGTTTTTTCTTATCAATTATTTTAGGGTACCGTAGCATTTGTAATTTGAATGAAACGGCTCTTAAAATTTATGCTATCCTGGTATTCGAATATGTTTTTTCTTCACTTTGCTTGTTATTTATCCTTTATGAAAAGTTATTGTGATAGTTTTGCATTAAATAATATAGGTACGGAATCAATCATAAATAAGGGGCGTGGAGGGGCGTGGCAGTTTAGAGTGAAAGAGACGATATTTTATTATTATGAAATATTTTAGGGTTCCGCAATGAATGTTACTTTAACGAACGCTTATGAAGGACCTCCCAAAGTCTATGCTATCCGGGTAAAGTTCTTTGTAAACCTTGTACAGTGCCGTTATTTATGTTACTGGTTAACAAAATCTGGGCCCTCTGCGCTATTGAGATTCTCTCGATATTGGAAAGTACGGTGCATCCATCTTAAACGCGGACAGGAGGGGCCATCTGCCGCCGCGGCGCGATGCTTCTGCTGGGGTGACAGGTGGCCGCACTTGTCACCCCTACCGAAGAATCAAACAGCTATTTGAGGCTTTGCCTGCTCTCTACTGTGTCATATGCCAGTCAGCACGTGAAAAAACCGTAGCAACCCTTTACAGGGCCCCTTCCGCCTCGGTCGGGATTGAGCAGCAGCCTTTGGAGAGAGGTGCTACCGTCTCCGTTACCAGGGTGTGCTGCGTCGTTTCCCGACCAAGCACCACCATGTATCGTGTACCTATTCATATATCGATTTTTTTTATCGAGGTTTTTAACTTTGTCGATATTTTAAATTTTCATGCAATCACTACTTTCATCTGTCTAAAATACAATAATATGATGGACGGGGTATAGCTGTGGGCATCATGTAAAACTAATCATCTGAGCACAAACCATTGTTTAGGCGGTAGAAAACACACAACGAGGCAAAGTCCGTCTTGAGGCTGAGAGGTTCCACATCACCTGCGACTATAGGACTGTTGACGAGCCTCAAAGCACCGAGTCGAGGGGGTTAAGCTAGCGTGCGGGCGCTCCGGCAAAAAGGTGACAGTAGTACTCCATGTGGGTTCGAACCTGCGCCTTATAGAGAAGGAGTCGCTGCCCTGCAGTGAAGTACTGCTTTGCCATGTTTAAAGCACTCCCAAGTTTTTTTGATGTTAGCTTGACCTTGTTTTCTAAATGAGTGCGGTACTGAACTTCGTTGAAATGTTGACACCTAGGATCCCGATACTCGAGGAAATGGTAAGCCGTGTGCGAAGGAACTGCGGCGGTACAATAAATGGGGTTTTCTTAGAGGTGAAGCTGGTAATCCAATTACACGGACCCTCAGGGAGTCCGTAAGATGTTAGCTTCACCCGATGGAACGCCTTCGCTATATCGAGGTTGACCGCTATTGCTTCCCCTTGAGTCTCGATGGCTTACGTCCACCAGTTTGTGAGATTCACAAGAAGGTCACCGGTTGAGAGACGCTAGCGAAAGGCTTACTGTCAATCGCTCAGTAGGTAGATTGTTACCTTCAAGGTACGAACAACACGCCCCATAACCTTCGAGAGGAGGGAGGTGATAGCGATAGGCCAGTAATTGGACGGGTCTGTCCTATCGCCTTTCTTAGGCACAGGATGCATATATGCGTCTCGCGGTGAATGAAAGCGCAAAAAGTCTTGTAAGAACAGGGCACAACTCTGGAGCTTAAGCACCATTGCAGGTATGCCATCCGGCCCACTTGTCTTCCCAACATGGTAGTTGGGAGTAGTTCTCACCAAACCCTCTGCTGGATAATTTTTACTTCACCCATTAAAGTTCCACAACAGGGTATACTAGGTGGGTCGGCATTACCAATTAGTTGAGTTGGACGCAAGAGGTTACCTAAAAGATCGGCTTTCTCCTTGGTGCCATGGGCCAAACTACCGTCGGGTTTTTGTAGCGGGCGGAAGACAAGAATAGACGAAGTTTCCCTCGGTAGCTTTGGCAAGCAACCTTTGGCAGCATGCTAAATAAAAAGGCGACCTTAGCCTTTTCCGTAAGGAACAAAAGAAACAAAAAGTAAAGACCGCCATTAAAGACGTTTTTAATTTTTTATTGTTAAAATTCATATAGTCTTCCGTCAGTCTGCGTCTCTCGTTGGATCTTAGCGCCGAGCGCGGTACCCGCGGGCCCGCGGATCCTACAACCACTCAGCCACAAGCCCCTGGAAGTAATAGGCTAGTTGATCATTTTACATTTTAAGGGTATAATTTGACAGAGAAAAATACGTTTTTTTAAATTTCATAGCACTTATGAGGTCATATTAATGGCTGTAGCGTTTTTTGTGTTTTCAATTTACAGATTGAAAACATTTTTTTTTAAATTGAATTTCTATAGCCATCGTCTACTTTTATGAATTGAAAGTAATATCATAAGGTTTCTGGAAGCTATTTTATATGAAATAAGCATTCATCCATACTAATATTATAAATGCGAAAGTAACTCTGTCTGTCTGTCTGTCTGTCTGTCTGTCTGTCTGTCTGTCTGTCTGTATGTTACGCTTTCACGCCTGAACCACAGAACCGATTATGATGAAATTTGGTATAGGGGTAGATTAGACCATGAGAAAGGACATAGGCTATGTTTGGTCGCGATAACCGATATCCACGCGGGCGGAGCCGCGGGGAAAAGCTAGTTTAATATAATTTGATATGAGACAATTACCCTATTACATTACCTTTATTGATGCCACTATCACCATCACATTTAATTCCCAAAGTATGGACGTTTCTAGAATATTTTGAAGTATAGTAGGTACACGAAAAGCCTAGGTGAAATAAACCTGTGCTAGTCGAGTGACGCTATCACGCTTTAAGGAACGGGTCGGGCGGTGCTACAAATGGCGTCATACACTAACCGCTCTCTCGTCCGAATCACATGTTAAAACACGTGGCCGTTTATACATTAAGAATCACGTTGTGTGAACTGTTGTGTGTAAATATGTAGGATTCGAATGTGAAGTTGTTACAGTCGGTAGGTATAAATAAAGACCAATATAAATTCATACATCAATTGCTTTGCGCTTAAATAACGTGAACATGGAATTATATCAGCCGTCAACGGAACTTGTATGAGCCATCATAATAAATAATAAATAAATAATAATAATCAATATTCCACAACATTCCACACAATGCTATCTATAGGTACCCATGGTAAGCATAGCTTAATTAGCTTGTGTTATGGAATCTAGAATGCGGATGAACATACTTAGATTCTTTTTTTTGTAAATACCTAAGTACATATTATACATAGAAACACCCAGACCAATGCAAATATTTAATATACATATTCATGCATACAAATATTTGCACTGAGCGGGGATCAAATCCGACGCCTCCTGCGTAGCGGCCGTGTTCGCTACCGCTACGCCACAGAGGTCATTACATAATTCAGTTCCTAGCTAAGGAGCTAGGGAGCTCTATCAGGGTAGAGGGAGAGAGCCGCTCCTCTCGATCTAACCCAGATAGAAATTGCAATCCGGATACTTCAGAATTCGGAAAATCCGATTAAATCGAATTTACTTATAAATCCGGATTATAAAATCAGGAATCCAGTTTTTTCGTTTTTTTTTCATTTATCTTTAGTTCCTAGCCGGATGGCCTCATTACGAATTTTATCCTTCTAAGAAAGTCCAAGCATAGCTTACTACATAACCCGCTGCCCGGCTTTAAGAACGTGTACTAACCTCACTCTACGCTACCTCACTAGAAGTGTAACAGCAGTTACCGCGGTATAAAGATAATGTCCACACCGTGAAGCTCTACGGGAGGATAATAGACTCACGGATCCGACAGGAGAGTACACTAAGTGTCAGTATGGGCTTCTTCCCGGGCACGAGTCCATGGATCCGGCGTTTACCCTCTGCACTATCTCTTTCTAAATAAGAAGGCCTTCGATTCTGTTCCTTGCGTGGCGATCTGGAGAGCACTGCGGTGCAAAAGAATTCTAGAGGCATGTACCACGATTCCATCACCGTGGTACAGTCAGCATCATAAATATCTTGACTGGAAGTCGCTAAATAATTATATTATCTTAAAACTCTCGTATTAAGAGCAAATCAAACTTAACTAATTTAATAGTAGATTATTGCATCGAGCACAAAGTATTTTATTATTGCACCGAGTGCCTGATTTAGGGCCCGAGCGTTAGCGAGGGCTCTAATCTAACAGGCACGAGGGCAATATAAATTACTTAAGGCGAGGTGCATAATCTGCTTTTCTTTCAACTATTACCTATAGGAATAGTAGATAAAAGAAACTCATATCAAACAGTTAAAATAGAAGTTTAATTATTGAAATTAAAAGTTATACTTGAGCAATTATTAAACGTAAGGTTAAGAGTTTGAAATTTGGAACAAGTAGGATAGAAACGAATAATACGTACGTAAAAAAAAGTATTGATATCGGCTGGCTGAATAGAGCTAATCCATTGAGATTGGCAACTTTTGGTGCGATTAAAAAATAAACTGTGCAAAAATGAAATTTCATACATTTTTATTGCTCTAGAAGTCTAGAGCATTAAAGACTCGCTTTGTACTGAGTTTTTAGTGTGATTGTGATGAAATTGAAGCATAGTTGGAAGAAAAGAGTATTATTGTCCAAAATATCACAACAATCAGTCAACTGGAAGGGGGTAAAAAACTAAATTAAGATCATTTTGAGTACTTTGTACGTCAACCTCTTTCTGATGCGGACTGTACCTACCACTGTTGGCGACACGAAAACTTCCCCATCACCGTCGGGTTCACCAAGGATCCGTCCTTAGTACTTACATGTTTAGCGTAGTATTAGATGTTTTGTTGGACAAAAAAGCATCAGAGTCTAATAGCAGCCTCCATGGTTGCTCATGAATTGCACCAGATAGGGGCGACGTGTGAAAGTGTGGAATGAGGCGTTCGAGAACGGCGTGAATCCAAATGTGGTGAAGACAGAATATTTGGCGTTAAATTCAATCGATCCCACACCCAAACGACGAATGACGAATTGGTCGAGCGCACGGACCTGGTTAAGTAGGTACCTACCTGGGATATGTACTTCACGTGACTAGTGATATCGACTGCGATGTCAAGGCACTCATTGCCGCCGTGTGGGCTAACACTCGCGACCCTAAAATGACAGCCAGTTTTAAGTGGCAGGTCTATAAAACTATCATGACCCTTCTACAAGGCAGTACCTAAGGCGTGGCCTTCTTTGTTTGATCGCAATTGGTTGAGTAGAACCAGATTTATAACCTTAATAAGAAACAAAGTCACAACTAAGCGTGATCTGGCTTAACTAGTATACTTACTACATTTTCTATTGTTGAAGGCAATCGCTGTCTACACTTATCCAGCTCCGAGTACTTCTGGAAACTACAACACGGTACGTTCTAATGTGCCCAGTTACTCGGTGAGTTTTAAATACTGCCGGTAAATACTGAAAGGGAAGGGAAACTATAATAGGGATATCATAATCCTATACTGTTGACGACTCTAAAGTTAAAAATCTTTTTATTTTCCATAAAAAGTTTATACACGAAAACTTCCCCCTCGGAAAAGCGTTGCGAGATTTCCCGCCAAATTTGACGACGGAACAAGAACTTGCAAAGAACTTGTGAGCTCATACCGCAGATTTTTTTTTAATTTTAAGTATGAACAATCGGTTGTCGATGTGATTACCTAATGTAAGAGGTGATTATTAATAATTAGATTTTATTACAATTTTTTTTTATTAAAGTTATGGTACGGGAGCTAGCAAAGTTTTCGAGAAAGAATTTCAGGTCAACTGATTTTGTGATATGCTGTCCTTCTTGCTCTTTCGGTTAGAGTCTGGGCTATCTGGCTGGCGGGAGCGGTTGCGTTCATTACTGCGCATCCTACCTGTCCAGGTGATAATCCTGGATTTTCAAAACATTTTAAGAGGCGTAATTTTTATTTTTTTGTTTTTAAATAAGACTACCTGACATACTTTTTTTATTGCCAGACATTTCTGACATTGCTAATTATGTGCCATACGCGATTCTTTTAATTTTTTTTATAAAAATTTAAAAGTATTTTATAATGTCTGTAATTTTAACATTATGTTATTTAAGATAAGAAAAGCTTAAAATTAATTTGCCAGACATTAATTCGATTGTTAAACCTTGAATTAAAATAAAAAAGGCATGAAAAGTATTGCAGTATGATGCTAGTAGTTCGAAAGAGACAGTTGCAGAATAAGCTGAGAATAAGACAGAGAACCATTGCAAATATACCATTGATATTATCTGACCTCCTCCTCGTAACCTATAGCCTAGCCCTGAATTCCTCAGTAAGGTACTGAGAGGATTCAGTGCTAAGCAGAACCAAAGGGGACTCAAACTGACACCTTGGAAAATGCCTCGCTCAATATTTATTGGTTCGCCGTTACTGCACACCCCTCGACATCCTGGATAGCTAAGAACTGTTCTCCATTGCCTCATACATGACGCCAAGAAGATGCACAGAGTTGTATCTACTTTATACAACTCTAGCACCCTCAGGAGCCATGTATGGGGCACAGAGTCGAACGCTTTCTTATAGTCTATCCAGCATGTCGATAGATTCTTACGGCTACGGCGAACTTGTTGACTAATGGCCATATCAATGAGGAGGAGCTCCTTAGTACCACGGGCCCCACTCCTACATCCATTCTGAGAGGCACTCATAACAGTGTTTGTAGAGATGTGCTTTGTTATTTTATCTCTCAGAATAGATGTAAGAAGTTTATAGACTGATGGTAAATACGTGATCGGTCTATAGTAACTGGGGTTCGAGGTACTTCCTGTCTTATGGAGCAGGTGGGTAACACCAGTGGTCATAAAAATTGGCAACGTCCCTGACTCGATAGCAGCCTATTATTATTATTATTTTGTTTCTCTGTTCCGGGACTATGGAGTCCCGGGCCTTTGGAAGGCGTGCGTCGGGCCAGTGCCAAAACCTAGAGGCCCTTATAAGTGAGTTTAATATGCTAGGGATAGTCACACATGGCGGATACCACCCCCGAGCGCAGAATATGATACACCTGGGGATAGGCTGCTATCGAGTCAGGGTCGTTGCCAATTTTTATGACCACTGGTGTTACCCACCTGCTCCATGAGACAGGAAGTACCTCGAACCCCAGTAACTATAGACCGATCACGTGTTTACCATCGGTCTATAAACTTCTTACATCTATTCTGAGAGATAAAATAACAAAGCACATCTCTACAAACACTGTTATGAGTGCCTCTCAGAATGGATGTAGGAGTGGGGCCCGTGGTACTAAGGAGCTCCTCCTCATTGATATGGCCATTAGTCAACAAGTTCGCCGTAGCCGTAAGAATCTATCGACATGCTGGATAGACTATAAGAAAGCGTTCGACTCTGTGCCCCATACATGGCTCCTGAGGGTGCTAGAGTTGTATAAAGTAGATACAACTCTGTGCATCTTCTTGGCGTCATGTATGAGGCAATGGAGAACAGTTCTTAGCTATCCAGGATGTCGAGGGGTGTGCAGTAACGGCGAACCAATAAATATTGAGCGAGGCATTTTCCAAGGTGTCAGTTTGAGTCCCCTTTGGTTCTGCTTAGCACTGAATCCTCTCAGTACCTTACTGAGGAATTCAGGGCTAGGCTACAGGTTACGAGGAGGAGGTCAGATAATATCAAAGGTATATTTGCAATGGTTCTCTGTCTTATTCTCAGCTTATTCTGCAACTGTCTCTTTCGAACTACTAGCATCATACTGCAATACTTTTCATGCCTTTTTTATTTTAATTCAAGGTTTAACAATCGAATTAATGTCTGGGAAATTAATTTTAAGCTTTTCTTATCTTAAATAACATAATGTTAAAATTACAGACATAATAAAATACTTTGAAATTTAAAAAAATAAATAAAATAAATCGCGTATGGCACATAATTAGCAATGTCAGAAATGTCTGGCAATAAAAAAGTATGTCAGGTAGTCTTATTTAAAAACAAAAAAATAAAAATTACGCCTCTTAATAGTAGATTATTAACCAAGGGCTGTATGACATCAATTGCATACGAGTATGCAATTGATGCTTACGCCCGAGATAAATACTCTGCTTTACATATCGATTGTGAGGTAAGTAAACAACAAGACAGCAGGTTTCAATGAACATTTATTAAGAAGAAAAAAATGTGTATTTAATTAAATTAATAGTAAAATTATTACAATTTGTAAGAGATATGGTCACGTTCTTTTTAGGAATATTTATAGTTTGAATATGAGTTTGTGATGATAAGACTTGAGTTTGAGTGACTTGAGGTTCGTGCATCGTAAATGGCGGCAGTTGACTGGTACTATTTTCTTCATTAAAAAATGGCTCAGATGATGTGCTTTGACGTGGTGATTTTAAGTTTATATTTTCTGTTATTTTAGAAGTAATTTTGCTTTTGTTTGCCATCGAATCTTCGATATAACCTTCGGCCACTTTGCTGGACTTCCAGCCGCCGTGCCTTTTTAACAGAGTGAGGTTGGCTCCCGAATCAGCCAATAGAGTCGCTGATGTTCTGCGAAAGCAATGCCCGGTGTATAACTCTACGTTACTCAGTTTTAAATATGTGGCTATTTGCTTTGGCATGCCTGTAAATTAGTTTTTTCCTATCACTTGTCTGTGGCATTTTCCTTTACTGTAATTAAGAAAAAAACGATTTGTATCCACGTTTTCAGGCCGAAGAGCTTGATATTTTTCAACATAATTTGCAAATTCTTCATGCACAACAAATGACCGGTCAATTTTAGTTTTCGTGTTAGGCAGTTTTATGAGTAGTAATTTGTTAGGTTTTTCTACATTTTCTATTGTCAAGTTTGTCAATTCCACGGTTCTGCAGGCTCCCGATATCCCAAAAATTAGAACAACCTGTAAAAAAGACATAAGTTGTATTAAAGGCACCAAATTCGCATAGTATTTTTGTGAAATATTTTGGTAACTTATTAAAAAGGGCAAGTAAATACGTAGGTACCTTTATTGCTAAATAAATTTCATCCGGAGCTTCATTTAAGAATTTCTGTACTTCTTCTGCAGTAAATACCTTCGATTTCTTGCTTTTAAAGCCGTCAGACTGCCTTTTCAAGAAAGCAGTAAGTTTAGAAAAATCTTTCAAATTCACGTCATGTTTTGTCATCATTGTAGATTTTAGCATGGAATAAAAGCACCATAAACTGGAAGGTTGTAGCCTCTTATCTAAGAGGCTACAACTTCATCAAAATATGATATAAAAACACTTTCAGAAAGAGATTTCACTTTTTTTTCTGACCGCCATTTCATAAATTCGTCGTATGCCTTTACATATCTTTCTTTCGAGTTCGGCGGTAATATATTTTCGACAACTGTTTTTGCCCTTTCTTTAATAAAATCGGGCGTTAGTCTTCGTCACTAGACATGTTTAAAACTTTTGAAAAAGAACTCAAACAAGAAAATTTATTATTTTCGCGATGCTTTCGCGCCTACTAGTAGACTGCCTTTTTTTTTTCACGCACGCAAGCGCGTCAAATCTTGCTGGCCAGTTTGATTTTTAAATCGATTCCATCTAACATACGATGTGGAAACAAATAGTTCCATATTTAAAATAAAATCTTTATAAAATAAATTGTCTAGATTCCGATTCGAGTAATTAATCGATACCGAGAAAAAAAATATTAACTTTTTAAAAATATTCTTCGTGCAGTATGAGCATGACAGTTCTTTTTTCAAATTCCAAAACCTATGCTGTAATGATAGTCATACACCCCGGCATTCAGGGGTGTAAGGGTGTACTTACAGAGCAAGAGATATGTAAAATATTTTTAAAATCCAGGATTATTACCTGGACAGGTAGGATGCGCAGTAATGAACGCAACCACTACCGCCAGCCAGATAGCCCAGACTCTAATCGAAAGAGCAAGAAGGATGGCATATCACAAAATCAGCTGACCTAAAATTCTCACTTTCAAAACGTTGCTAGCTCCTATACTATTAATACGTTTACAAAAATACTTTGGCATTTGTTTTGGTACCAATTTTCTACAACGATTAAAAAAGTTATCTTTTTAATTTAAAACAAAAGCATCACAAAATGTTTTCTTTTTGTACTAAAGTCCCTAAAATAAGCTACTTTTCTTCCATTTAATATCTATGAAAATTCAAAATAGAGTTTAAGATATTTGCTGAAATATAATAATAATAATATAAATACCTAGATTTTGTTGAGGTGTGTATATGTTACCGTCAAATCCGGTATTCTTTATAATGCCTAGGCCAGAATATAATAGCAAGTGCGCACCCGGCAAAAATTAAATGGTTGTTATAAAAATAAATAACCTTATAGGGTAATGGGGCAGGTAAGGTCGTGACTTAGCCTTCTAACCCACATTATCAATCCCAAGTTGGGGCGCGCAGTGTCCATTCCGCACAATAAGATGGTTATTTTTTTATAACCCTCTAGAAATAGAAATACCGCAAAGCCATCCGCAAAAATAGACTAAGATCTGTTTATTTTACACATTGCCAATGGTGCAGCAGGCACTCTATATAATAGCATAGGCACAACATGGTATAAGGCATTACAAGAATATCCGAATTAAACAGATTGCCGGTAACATATTAAGTAATATGAATGAATATGAATTATTGAGCACGAATTTAATGTATGCCTGTATCCTACAGGATGGTTTCTCCTGCGTGATTTCTATGCACGATGGCGTTGTGATGTATACTACGTCATCGCTGACCGTCACCCTCGGGTTTCCTAAGGACATGTGGATTGGCAGATCTTTCATAGACTTCATTCATCCTAAGGTAATAATAATACGATGTCCTTTATTTATTAATGTTATCTGCTTGTGCAGCTTACAAAAATATCTTTGTGTCTGAGCTTGTATGCTAACATTGAGTGCTTATTAACACATTTAAGCAGAAAAATAATATTCTCTCTATTATTTTAACGACTAACTCTATTAGAAGCTATCTCAATGTATAATTTACGTTCGGGGTCCTTTTGCAGATTATTAATTTCGATTATATGTATGATATGATATATATAAGGTGATTATAAAATCACCTTGTATAATAGCAATGTAAGTTTTCTACGTAAAGTTTTTTAAAACCTATCTACCTACCTACCTAAAATGCAGATTCGATTTTTTTTACGAAAATCTAAATAGACACTAACAAAACTCATTTTTCACTGCGTTATCTTGATAAATATAGAACCTAATATGTTTTAACCAATACTTTTGATATTAAATTCACAGGACCAAAACATTTTTGCGTCGCAAATTACCATTGGCTTGGCCGTACCGCCGGCTTTGAATGGTACACAACTAAAAGGTAAATTTAAGTGCATATAATGCAGGGTACAGTCAGCGTCAGAAATATTGTGACCTACAAAGTCTCAAAACGACCTCAAAACTAAAGAATTCAGAGTAAATCAAACTGTTTTATTGATTTAATTTGTATTATTGTCCAAGCTAAAGGTGTGCACCAAATATCATAAAGACCGGGGAAAACCAAGGAATTAAGATCATTTTGAGCACTTTCTTCATCAACTTTTTTCTCTGATGCTGACTGTACCAATTCCCTTATGTCAAATAATATAATGTGGATTGTGATGTGTTTATTTCAACTTCAGCTCAATCCCCTGCTGATACCGTGTCCACTTTGGTATGTCGAATTCGACGGTACAGAGGATTGGCTGCAGGTTTTGGTGTCAAAGACAGAAACGTGAGCTACATGCCATTTTTGCTGAAGTTGGCTTTTAAAAATATTAGCGATGAAGAGGGTAAAGTTATATACTTGGTTATACATGCCACACCGTTTTTTTCTGCGTTCAGAAGTAAGTACTCCTTAAATTTAATAGCTATAGGCACATATAATATAGTTCTAACTGTATATATATAAGTTAGGAGTGAAACCGTTTTTTGTTCCTTATTGTGCACCTGTACCCAGAAACAGGCACAAAAAATGGTTACACTCTTAACTTCCAAAAGCAGGCAGGCAGCTTTTATTTCCAAGCGTTGTTACTAGATGGCGACAATGCTTTGGCATCTTTTCTAATTTTTACTATTAATAAGTAACTTGTCAATAATAAAGTACACTAAACACATCATATTATTGATTATGACTGAATAAACCCATAAATCTATATTGCATCTGCAGTAATTTAAATGGTTATAGACAACTTGGACGTATCATTAGATGGCGGTTTCCTAAATTATCACTTTTGTCACGAAATCTTCATTTTAATAAATTACCAACGAGTTTTATATGCTTTAATGCTTCCATTACCATGTTTTAAGGTTTTGAAATCTACTATATAAAAATAAGTCGGGTTTTCCTTCCTGACGATATAACTCCAGAACGCCTTTACCGATTTGGCTAATTTTGGTCTTGAATTATTCGTGGAAGTCCAGGGAAGGTTATAAGGCGAGAAAAATTCGAATAATTGCCGGGAACCGACATCCACGCGAGCGGAGCCGCGGGCAAAAGCTAGTAATTTATGTAATTTTAAATGGGGAAATAAGTGTTTTAACTTTTTTATTTTTTTAAATGTGACTACTAGCGCCATCTATTAGTTTTTGAGATACCTATACTGAAGATATTTTCTTAGCGTTCGTACTCCATGCTATAGGTGTATCACATGTACATAAAAAATAGGTATATATGATATTTATTAAATACCTGTATTTTTTAAACAATTATGTTTCAATGCTCTTTTTGTTTTTCCATGTTCTCTGAATATAATGACAAATAAGTATGGCATTTATCTATATAATATTTGTTTTGTTTGTTAAGTACCCAATGAACCAGTCATCAATGCGACCCCATTTGTGTTGAGGCACGCAGCGAACGGCAACATAGAATATGTTGCTCCGGAGTCAGTACCATATTTGGGGTACTTACCGCAAGATCTTACTGAGAAAGATGCTCTGCTTTTGTACCATCCGGATGATCTTAACTACTTACGTCAGGTGTATGAAACTATTGTCAAAGAAGGTGGGCTACCAAGATCCAAAGTATTCAGGTTAGTGTGTGGAAGTCTATGTACCATCCATTATGAACAAGTTAATGAGATATGACATACTGTACGTATAATTATGTGACTGACAAATGTTTCTATACTACAGTATAGCTAAACAAGCATCTGACTGTCCGAACCCGCTGAACATGACTAACTTTTATTTTAGAATGATGACCCAAAACGGAGATTATGTAAAGTTGGAGACAGAATGGTCCTCTTTCATAAACCCTTGGTCTAAGAAATTGGAGTTTGTCATTGGAAAACATCACCTAATTGAGGTATGCTTCATTATATTGAACTGAACACACACACAGTTAATATATACTCCCTGGCTATAAGTTGTATAGGACTAAGTGTTACTCAGTTCTTTTCCACCGCGACGTATCGCCTAACGACTATGACATCATCAATGTGATTTGATAATCAAAGCGGCAAAATATGTCAATTCTGATAAATATTGTTTTTAATCACTGACCTAGTTAATGCGTGCGTATGCTTTTTATGTGTTATTTATTACATACACACACTCACACACTCCAACGTAGATGAAGTAGACAAATGCTATTTTGTGTTCAGATGCTTATATTTATTTCAGTTGTATTTCGTATAAAACCAAATTATATCGTTTTAGGGTCCAACTAATCCAGATGTGTTTGATCTTCCTGTCACCGATAAAGCGGCAAAGGTATCCGAAGAGGATAGGAACAAAGCAGCCATGTTTAGGGAGGCTATCATCCGTATTATGAATGAGGTAAGAAACATATTCTTATGCTTTGTGGATAGAGATCAAATATACAAGAAATGAAAAGAAATAAATGCTTCTTGGTGACTGACGTACAGTATCGCGTCGGAAAGAAGACAAAATGGGTCTCTATAGCTTGATATATCTTCACAGTAGTTGAGTAGTTATAGTTTTCATATTTTGTAAGCAATATACATATTGTGAAAACGGACATTTCAGGTGGGTTCTCACTTACCTGTCCAACGACGAATAGCCCGGCTGCCACACATTATACAAAATTTCAATATACTAAACTTAGCTACCTAGTTGACGAGTTTTAGGATTACATTTACGTACCCATGAGGTTTGATTAACGTAAAAAAATTACTGGCTATAGCATCTATAAAAAAAAACATGAATAAATGGTCTACTTATGAAATACTAAAATTTACTTAACTAATAGGTGCCGACCAAGCCAGCAGAAGTGGCAAAACAACAGATGACCAAGCGCTGCCAAGATGTCGCGTTGTTCATGGAGAGTCTCATTGAGGATCAACCCAAGACAGACGAGGAATTGCGTCTAGAGATACAGGACGCAGATAATAGTTATTATGTAAGTTTTATCAAATCGGATATCAGTTGCTATTTTGCAACCACCAATTAACCCACTTCACTTTTAAACAAAAACAAGTGTACAGTGCGGTCGGATCGGAGTTCTCAGTCCGACTCGCATGAACTCGCGCACTGAGTGCTCCGTACGCAACTGGATTAAAGGACAAAGAAGTTGATCGAGCTTGGGCCATAAAAAGGCCGCGAACCAAAATTATAAGAAATTCTATTAAAAAGTAATCAATTTGTCATCATAATTAGACAAAATGTTGTTAAGTCAAACTGATCCACGATAAAGTAACAAAAAGTTAAATACATAATATTAAAATCATTTTTGTTAGTTCTACGACATGGCAAGCAATATCATATCAGCCACTAATGCGTAGGTTGTTGCACGCTTTCAACTTTTAAACACTGTCAATAATCAAACAATAATAACCTGTATGTGTTGCAATTGATTTGTTACACTGCTATCAATTACTTATTACTGATTTAGACATTACAATTTCAATTTAAACCCAGAAAAATATTTTTAAATATAATTTTGTGATTGCTGAATAGTTTCGAAGTGCTATTGCAACAAGTTAAAAAAAATCGATAATTTGACTGACAGATCAATATTTTGATTTTGTTTTTGTCAATATGATGAAAAATATTATTTTCTACTGTTTGGCATTTATGTGATTTTTACACAATTTATGGGAAGCAATTTCGCAACCATATCTCGGAAAAGCTTTTAAGTTAGCTTTAAGGGTTTATATAACGGATAGCTGAAAATTCTGCCTATCTATTATAAAATTACTTGTCCCGACTGCCTAAAGCGCTGGACCTACACTTGAAATTTTGACAGTAGATGCATTTTATGATGTACGAGTAAGATCAAGAAAGGATTTTTGGAAATTCTGCTACTAAAAGGGTAAAATAAGAGAGGGAAGTTTGTATGAAAGCCCGTAATTTTCAGAGCTAGATGCACTAAATTTCATAAACCTGTTTTTAAAGAAAAGAAGAAATGAACACGTTTTTCAGCGTTTTTCAAAATTTAACTACTAAGAGGGTAAAATAGGTGATAAACGTTTGTATGGAAAGTTCGTCATTTTCAAAATTAGAAGCATGAAACTTCGTACACCTACGCCTTTTTAGAAATAACACGTGTATCAGCGTTTTTCAAAATTTAATTAATAAGAGGGTAAAATAAGTGATAAACGCTTGTACGGAAAGTTCGTCATTTTGAAATTTAGAAGCATGAAACTTCGTACACCTACGTCTTTTTAGAAATAAATGAACACGTGTATTAGCGTTTTTCAAAATGTAATTAATAAGAGTGTAAAATAAGTGATAAACGCTTGTACGGAAAGTTCGTCATTTTGAAATTTAGAAGCATGAAACTTCGTACACCTACGTCTTTTGAGAAATAAATGAACACGTGTATCAGTGTTTTTCAAAATTAAACTACTATGAGGGTAAAATAGGTGATAACGTTTGTATGGAAAGTTCGTAATTCTCAAAGTTAGAAGCATGAAACTTCGTACACCTACGTCTTTTGAGAAATGTTTTGTCGCGATAGCCGTAATCCACGCGGGTGAAGCCGTGGACAAAAGCTAGTAATTACATAACTTTGTTTGCTCAATCATATGCCTGCGTTATAAACAGCATGTTTAATTGTAGGAAAGGGACTCAGTGATGCTTGGAGGTATTTCGCCGCATCATGACCACAACGATAGTAAGTCCAGTACTGAGACTCCGCTTAGCTATAATCAGCTCAACTACCATGAAACATTGCAAAGGTAAGTTGTAAAGATATTATAATAGGTAGGGTATTGGCTACACATGTGAATTGATGAAAAAATAACAGCGAAAGCGTCTTATGTAGACCTCGCTATCGTGATGTCAGGTTAGAGAGATGAATATTCATATATTTGAAGACAATGAACTGCCAATTATATGATAATTGAAAGATAGATATATTTGTAGATAATTACCATAACTTTGATAGCGGATGAGTTTTGTCCAGCATAGTGCTTCGACTACCTACTGACACAAGCACCGATGTTAATAGGCATTCACACATTTGAAGCAATATTACGTTATCATGGAAAAATTACTCTTTTTAGATACTTCGATAGTCACCAGGCACAATCATTTGAAAACTGCAATACAGTTGTAGGAGAAAATGTACTTGGATTGAAAGAAACAAGGCCTGTTATGAAGTACGTATACAAATTTTTACTCACTAATTTTGCAACCTTGGCATTAAGGATTAATGTTCAACAATTTCGGCACTGCGCCTGTGTAATATTCTCTTGTTATCTTTCAGTAACTGTTTGTCCCCCATGGCACAGTATTCCGGCGATTCAGGTGAATTAGCCAGCTCACCTGGATCCAATGTCATGTTTCTTGGCCACCCCATGGATACTGGGGACAGCCTGACCACTCGCCTCACTGAATACCTACTTAACAAGTAAGTAATAATGCTTTGCAACATCCTACTTTTGGTCAATACTTTAGCTTAAGTATTCTATTATTGCGCTATTTTATACTATACTTAACTTAAACGCTCGTGGCACTTTGGGTGCAATTGAGACACTTAACTGATTTTAAAGAAGTTGCAACAGGATTATACAATACATTTACGTAACCTATCGTGTAACTTATTGCTATTTATTATTATTTACCTTCAATACATAACATGTAAATACCTATTAATGTAATAATTGTTAAATTATTAACATGAATAAAAATTTAAGAGGAGATTGACTCACATTTGTGTAGTAATACCTAATTCCTAAATTGACGTGTCCTATATAAAAAACATGCCATTTATTGTCATTTACAGTCCAGGTCTCAGCATCTGCGGATCCCACTTACAAAAGTGACTTATATAGAGCCATTTTGGCGGGTCAGAAATGGAATTTTCAAATTCAAATACTTTTATCTAAAACTATTTGTCAGAAGAAGTTCCCTTTAACGGTTCATTATCCTACTAATATTATAAACGCGAAAGTTTTTAAGTGGATGGATGTTTGTTACTCTTTCACGTCTAAACGGCCGGAGCGATTTTAATATAATTTGCTATGGAGTTAGCTGATACCTTGAATTAACACATAGAATATGTTTAGTCGCTATATCAGACATCTACGCGGGCGGAGCCGCTGGCATAAGCTAGTATTATTACAAAATGTACATTTCTCTACAATAAACAAATATAGCCAATATCCATATTAAGTAATGGTAATAATAATAATAAAATCAGTAATCGGAGTAGATACATAATAACCTCAAATATAAAAGTATTAAATCATTAATAAAGAAAATATAAAATAAAATGTAGTATCTGAACTCACTTATCCCATAAACACCTGTCCATATTGAGACGATTTATCACGAGTATCAGATATCAGGATCTATTACGGTAATCATTACTAGTGGTCGCCCTGTTAAAAATTATAAGTTTAAACATTAATGAAGTTTTTATACTTTTCTTGAGATTTTATTTCAAAAAGAGCGGGAAATATTTCAGTAGGTATGTAACACTATAGACCAATAATATTATTCTTAAGTTGACCACAGACTAACAATACCGGTGTGGGAAATTTTGTACTTGCAACTTACCTCCGTTCGCGCTATTTTCGTAAAAGTTTTCGCTTCACCTTTTAATTTATCAATAATAATTAATATTAAGTTAAAACCTCTTTACTATTGGTGGCTCACCGTTCTAAATGTCATGTGTATATCTAAAATAAAAAAAAAATTGTTACCAATACTATATAAAATGTAATTAAAACATTGTTTTCAAATTTACCGTTTATAGTTTTGAAATATATTACAGGTAACACATACATTGTGTTACGCATATCTGTAATATATTTCATGTTTTATATGGCCTTATGTCAGGAATAAGGTAATAATTTTACTCATTCAAGGATCTCAATAAGACTTTCTGTATCATTCATTATAGTTTTGTAACTTCAACTATCCTTAAAATGGTGTTTGTTCAACTTATGCAACGAGATATTTCTACTAATTTTGTTATAGAGTCTTGTACTAATTGCGTCATATTGTCTCGTTGAAAATTCCGTTCTACACAAGTGCACCACGTCTCCTTATCGGTATATTTGGATTCAGTGGAGCTTGTGAATGGCAACGGAGCATGGTGCGGAGTATAAACAATTGACGCACTGTTAAGACCTGGCATTCCCTATACAATTAGTGCAGTACTGTAGTAGAACAGAGGCGTGGTTTTAAGTTCATTACTTTGAGAAGAGATCGTTGAGCTCTCTCTAGTTTTAAAACTATAGTTTTATGTGTTCCACCCCATGCCGGAATGCAATAGTTTATAATTGATTGACTTAATTCAAAGACATAAAGTAGGTAGTCTTCTAACGCGCACTGCAAGTGCTTCTACCTGAGGGCGAAAGTCTAGTCGTTCATCAATTTGGATACCAAGGTATTTTATTCTGGCAACATTAGTTACATGAGGGTAGCTAAGTATTCTTAAAGTTTCAAATTTTCGCGCAATTTCCTTATTTTTTTCTTTTATAAGAACCTTCGCCTGACAAAGACGAACACAACAAGATAAGAATTAGCGAAATTAGTCCAGCCGTTCACGTGTCATCTCGTTATTTTTATATATTGTATAATATAGAAAATTAACAGATGGAGTACGACCTGTTAAAAGAAATCGCATCAAAATCTGAAGAGTAGTTTTGTAGATATGAGCATACACGGACATATTTGCTTTATACTATGTAGTGACGATGATGATGATTTAGATTATGTAAGTAGTTGTCAAATAGCCAATTAATGAAGTACGAAACAAATTGTAACTTACTGTTCATTTGCTAGTTTGTATTGTATAAAATTTAAATAAATTGTTGGTAATTAGATTCAGATTTCACCGCATACCTATTGAAATTGTAAGTTTGTAGATGTAAAGATTAATGTATTTTTACCATTGACCCTCGAAAAAGGACCCGTGATTCATCAAAAGCAGCGAATGAAACGCAAAATTTTGGTGGTTTTAAAAACGTATTTAAAACCACCAAAAAAGGCTGTATGAAATATGGCTCAGTTTTAAATTTTAAATTAAGAAAATTTTTATTTATAATCAGAGAGTAATCATTTTCTCGTAGTCGATGATAAAAAGTAGAGTACCTAACATGTGAAAAAAGAATTCATCCCTTGTATCCTTCGACCCGCGTAGGTTTCTATCTAGAATCTCTCGCTACGCTCGGGATACTACCGTAGAAACCTTCTTTAAATTCAAGAAGACCTAGTTCTATCGATGGTTACTTTTCTTGTAGACATAATTCGGAGATGGAGAAAGAGTTAATGAAGATGCACCGCGAGATCCGTACGAGCAGTAAGGGTGAGCGAGAAAAGGCTACAAATGAGACAAGACAGAAGAAGAAAGAACATTTAGCTCGCTGTAACGCCTCCTTTCAGCCAACTTTAGCTGGAGCTTCAACTGCAGACAATCAGGTTATAATCTTAAAGATTAACGATTTCAATTATGTAACCTCTGCGATGTAGTGTTAGTTGCGGTAGAACGTTCGTCTGCCAAGTTAAAGTCAAAAATTATTTATCCTGTATTACTATTGGTATATGTATATTTGAAAAAAAAAATACCAAACTTTGTGGGAGGACTATCACAGACGACAAGATAACAGACTTTTGTAATATTTGGCCGATTGTAGATTTTCGAAAATCTTATGTAGATGACATTACGTTTGGTTGGAAAGCATCCATATTTTTTACATATGATTGTAATTCAAATTTACATTTGGTTTCATAATTTACAGCTTCATGGCGTCAAGCGCTCGTCAAAGCACATGGATTCGGAAAGCAACCATCATTGCCCTACTCAAGGTCATCAATCGCGACGACAGAGACAGCGCACCTTGTCGAGCAGCGTGGCAGTCGCCCAACCCATTCCCACCACAGCAGCCACAAATGGTATGTTTGTGGTTCAGTTCTATCTTCGATATAATACTACCTATTGAAAGCTAGCATTTGACCCTTGGGGGTCTTTACCTACATTCAGGGTGATGTCGGTCAGATGGCCAAGCACCACCTTTCTACACTAATGGGGTGGAACAATGAAGTCAATGTTTAGGGTGTAAATCAGTATGTTTATTACTAAAACACTTACACATACATACATTACATCCCGGATAAGCCACAAGTAATTTAACCAACAACAAAAACACGAGTAATTTGGGTTGATAGTAGCATGAGAATATGCTTAGAATTATGCCTATTTAAAGGGGAGTAGGTACCTACACATTAACACTAATTAATATAGGTAGCATAAGTAACAACAATTAATGCAGGATCGTTGATTGCTGGTTGCTGGCTGTTGGTTCAAGTTAAGTAGCGCTCATCACATACACTTTAAGGTCGGCTACATATTAACTACTAACCAATAGCTTTAATACGCAGTCTTTATCAACGATTAGGGATATCCCTGTGGTACCTTCCTCAACTGCGAGACGGGACGGGGTTCATCTTCCTTGCTACCATGCCGGAGATGACTCCATGCACAAAAGACTCGCCCGCTATACACTAGTTTAGAGTGAACCACGCTGTGCAAATGTGCGACAAGCGACAACTGATGACACCGCTTGCTTTCGAGGCTGTAGAAATCAGACTACAAGATAATCTTCTTAAGTAAAGCCAACGAAACGAGAGAGAAAAGGTAAACAATATTTCAGCGGTTCCAAACTTTTTTATAAGAAAATGATTACGTATAACTTCAAGCACATAAGATGGCGGATCTGACAGTTTAGAACCGCTGTGCCTATAGCTTTCCTGTACTACGAAACACGCAACGACAGCTGTCGCTCGACCATTGTCGCGTACGTGTGATATGTGCGACAAGGACAGAGAATATAATCGCTAGTTATCGCAACGTAACTCAGTAATGGTAGCTTTGTTTACCTTTTTTCTCTCGTTTCGTTGGCTTTACTTGATATATTATAAATTTTTGATCTAATTTCAATAATAAAAGTTATCTGAATCGGTTATTTTATTCTCACTACCGATTTGTAGTGACCCAACCCTAAACGGTGACTGTAGAATTGTTGCTTGTATTTTTTTTTGACTACAACTCGCTATTATTCGTTTCTCCAGCAGCATTCCCAGCAGTAACTACAACAGCTTCTTGTTGGCCGAACTCTTCGGTGAACAACATGAATACATTCATCTTGGGTGTCGGCATTCCGCAACAGATGTCATTTGTCAGCCCTGTTCCAACCTTGCCAGGTATATTCAAATCCACTCACCTATTTAAACGACCTGCTGACGTATTTCACTCAGTATAGGTGTGCCTATGTTAGGTGATTATTTTATTAATAGCATGAATTGAAGAAAAGAAGAAGAACCATTTGGATAAATTGGTGATAAATAATAATTACTAGTAATTATATGAATTATTACCAAGTGCTTTTCACCGCGCTATCGGTAGATAACGTTTTCTTTCCTTCAATCTATTGGATCAACTGCCAATTTTGAGCTGGGAGGAAATGATTGAATTTGGTCAGGTCACCAGCTGACGTATTTCCAACCACGCTATGGGCAGCTGACGTTTTATTTCCTTCAAGATTGGTTTAACTGTATTTTAACCAATTTTGAGCCGGGACGAAATAGCAGACTATTTTTTTTACAAATTTAGGTCACTAGCTGACACGTTTCCTTCAAAACATTGGCTTATCTATAATTTAAACAATTTTTAGCTGGAAAGAAATTTGTTTGTGTTTGTTTTTTTTTACATGTTTGAACGATCACTGTCGCTTACAACAGGGCCGCGGCCTACCTGGTGTGATCACATAACCAAGTTTACACATTAATCTTCACCCCATCGCTTACCCCACCAACAAAATAGCAGCTGACGACCACGGGAATTCGTAATTAACTTTCCTTAATTATCGTACAAAGTATCGCCCGGGAGGAAGTCATTGACCAAATTTAAACGTGACTCATGGAGTAATTCTGCCTGCCTACTAATAATGCCATAATAAGTAAAAGTACTACTTAATATAGTAGGCTTATTTCTTGTTGTAGGCATGTTCCCGATGTATTACGCGCCTGCAGCGGCCGCACCAACAGTTCCTACGACTGCAAACGTCACCAGTAGGCCGACTAACACAGCCACGATGTGCCATCCCCCTGGAAGTTAGTAAAATATCCATACTAATATTATAAATGCGAAAGTAACTCTGTCTGTCTGTATGTTACTCTTTCACGCCTAAACCAGTGAACCGATTTTGTTGAAATTTGGTATAAGGGTAGATTAGATCTTGAGAAAGGACATAGGCTATGTTTGGTCGCGATAACCGACATCCACGGGCGAAGCCGCGGGCAAAGGTTAGTATTATTATAATACCAAGCACGGATAATCGCGAACTTGATTCCTAATTAGAGAATATTTGTTAATGGAGTTCTAATTTAGAATTAATTTTTAGAATTAGTTAAAATAAAAAAATAGAAGTATCTCAATGAGAAGTGTTGATGTGTGATTACAATAGGTCGGAATTAGATGGAGTTATTTATGTACTTACACTGATTTCATGCAATGTGGACATGCCTCGAATCTCGAAATTAATCATAATCATAATCATTTATTCACATAACCTTCACAGAATTTACATCACATAAACAGTTTATTTTATCTACTGCAAGAAAGTGGTAGCGGCGGCGACTGTAGTAGTGTGAACTGTGTCACAGTCGCCCAGCGTCCCCAACCGGGGCTGGGATGTGCAGACATTTGGATTTACACTTTGCACTGACAGTTTATGACTATTTGTAAATGAATGAATTATGATTTTTTTAATAAATGAATGAACAGAAGAAGACCGTGATTTATTAATTGATCAAAATTATTATGATTTTCAACAAATTCCAACATGGTATTACATCTAATTCTTATTATGATCTTCACCTATCGATATAATAAAATACAATAAGTAAACAAATTGCAAGGAAAAAAGATTGTAATATTTATTTGTAATATTGTTGTCCACACAAGTTTGTCCATCAGCAAATCTGGGAACATCCACAATAATATCAACATTTCGATGCAAGTACATAAATAACTCTACCTAATTCCGACCTATGGTGATTCTGATTACTTTTATGACCGCAGAAAGAACCTTGTATGGTTATAAATTTCAGTTCAAAATTAGTGCTCAATTTATAGAAAATTTATTTCTCTTTCCAGTGCAGTGTATGATGTACGGCCAACCAATGTACGGGTCACCGTTCGTGTATCCTATGACTCCTCAGATGTCACATCCCTTCCAACAAACGATGGTGGATCAAACAATGATGTACAACGGTTTGAATCCACTTGGCTTAACTAACCGCAACTATGAAGAGGTAAATACATGACACATTTCGTTTTAAAATGGTTTTAAGAAATTTACTGAAAGCTTTGTTCATAATAATGGCATTTTTGACGTTATAATTCTTGTGTATATAATAAAAACGTATGTAAGATTGTCAGTAAAAACCTTAGAGTATACCTTAAACTATAGAGCACGCTCTACTAAGTATGAACCGCAGGCATGAGTCATAGTGCCGATTTTATCAGCTCAACCTCTATCAGTAGCAAAACAATACCCATCAAAGGGACTAGGCAAAGAGTATTTACTTCGATAATTATAATAGCTGACCCGGCAATGTTGTGTTTACCTTAGTTAGCTGTATCAAATTCTTGTAATTAGTTTGAGAACAGAAAGCATTTCCACTGGGGCCCCATACGCCTACGGAGCTCCCGACATCAATAGGTCACCGGGGCCCGTACACCTATAATAATAATAATATAGCCTTTATTTCATTTGATAATTATATTACACACATAGATATCTGATCAGGGCCGGCCTTAGCCATCTAGGCGCCCCGGGCGAGTCATGCCTTTGGCGCCCTTTTATGTATAGGCCGTATAGGTACTTATTTCATTACAATTAAAAAAACTTATTGAGGATTTGTGCCATATTTTTTATTGAATTAATAGAAAACTACAACTTGAAATGTATTTATTTTTAATAACAATAACATTATTTTAACCATTAATTCTCTAAACAATGCACCTTACCTATCTATATTGTCTGTCAGTCACGTCACGAACCATTAAAATCTTATTTTCCTAGCTTTTTTGTCAGCAAATTCTCTGATAAGACTGGCAAAATCTAGATTTTCTGCAACTTGATTTTCAATAGATAGCGCGGCGAAACTAGTCAATCTTGTTTGAGATATTTAGTGAGAGATACCACAAAGGACAAAATGACAGGTCGTATTTGTTAGACATAGAATACTGATACTCACTCCTACGAGATAAGTCTATAAAAGTTAATATACGTTGAGTCTAGTTTTCCTTTAGATCGATAAAAATAGGTATTCAAATTAAGTGGTATAGTTGAGCTGGCGCGCGCGGCGCCCTAAAGTACCTGGCGCCCCGGGCTGTCGCCCCGGTCGCCCCCCCCTAAAGCCGGTACTGTTTCTGATTAATTATTAAAAATAGGTTAGTGCTTAATTCTAAAGTATATCCCTAGTTTCGGTATGCCTTACGGCAAAGGCCTCCTCCAACACTTTCTACTGCTTCCTGTCTGCCGCTACTCTCATCCAAAGAGGTCCCAGTGTCATTTTTAGCTCATCCTCCCATCTTGTCACTTGGCGGCCCCTACTCCACTTGGGTACCAAACTGTCACCTGTGTACTCCATTTTCTTTTTTGGCAGCGAAGCATATGTCCCGTCCACCTCCATTTTAGTTGGTCTATACGTGATAGTATGTCTGTTAATTTGGTTCTTTGTCTGATATCTATACTTCTAACTTTATCTTTTTGTTTTAGACCCAGCATACTTCTTTCCATACTTCTCTGACATCTTGCTAGTTTGTCCCTATGATGTTTCGTTAGGGCGTACACCTACGGAACCTATATACCTACCTATGGGACCCATACAACCAAGCTGTGGTAGAGATTTTTACATTTATCCAGGAGATGTCCATCGGCATGCCTTTTGAAAATTTCCACCTTTGCCACTGATGAACCATTCGACCTAAATTAGAAAAAATAGCCACGGAATCCTTACGCCACAGAGCCAACACCCACCATCAAGATTTTCGTGGCCCGAGCAAATCTGCAAATCGCTTTCATCGTTTGCTTTACGCGAAATAATGGCATCCTGTTACGAAAATTCAGAGGAATGTCTACTAATCATCCCCTGGCGATATTTGCAGCACGCATTCTGTCAATTCTATGCCAAACGCCAGTTCGAATTCGAATTCCAATTCAAAATTAAGACATGACGTCTGTCGGGTCAGTTATTTTAATATGGTGGTTAAGTAATTTAGTAGTAAAGTACTAATTTTTCGCGCAATTTCTTATTTTTTTCTTTTGAAGAACCTTCTCCTGACGATAGCGAACACAACAAAAAAAAATTTGCGAAATTGTTCCAACGCTTCACCACGTGATCAAGGGAAATAGGGATTAATTTTTATATAAGATAGATTGTATAAATTTTTTATGTTTTCGTATTACATAAAATTCATAAGTCTAAACATTGATATTTGCGGTAATGCATGAAATATCACTATAGTGGCGGTATACCATCACAAAGTATCTGCCTACGTTCGGCCCACTAGACTTGAGGCGATATGCGCACTCTATACACAATGTATACTCTAAGGTTAAGACACTAATACTAAACAGATTAAAGATGACGAAAAAGGGACAGACCAATCTATGAACTAAGAGCACGAGCACTGAATTTTTTGTCAAGTTTGTAAACTGATATAACGAAATTTTATGTAAATATTTATGTAATTGGGTTGAAATCAGTAGCTTATATTTATGATGACTACTTGAACAACAAATCTGAAAACAATCGTCGTGAATATGCTTATGTGTGTAAGGGAAGTGCTGGGGCGAGTCATTAGGACTCGCCCCTAGGCTTACACAAATTTTACTCATTTATTATTAAGTGTCTCTCTGATTAATAAATGATCTTTTTTTTTTAAATGGAGGGTTCGCCACCATTTAATTATTTATTTGAGTGAAGACAGCCTAATGTTCTAAGTCTGCTGTATACTAAGGACTGTTGCGATACTGTTATGAATACAATACACTAATAAGTACAGACGCGTAGACGCGCATTGAACGTTTGAACGTTAAGTTATCTTCACATAGATTGATATAATGGTTTCAGGTTTATGTAGATATAAGATTGATATCTGTATTATAAGTGAAAATCATTCAGAACTTATTGTTATGAATACTTATGCAGGCCTGTAAGTCCAACGTATCATTGAGGTCTGGAAAGCTGAGCGATATGTGGCGTGACAAGAAACGACATGAGTGTCAAACAACGTCTGTGACGAATGGCAGCGCAGAAAGTTCCTTTTCAACAAAAGCATTAAATCGGGTAGGCTATCTACATCTTAGAGTACATATTAGAGATGGGTCAACTCGAATTGCTAACTCAGTTTCTTCCTGCTAACTCCGTGTTGTGTAACTCGAATTCTATTCAAATTAAGCGAATTTCAACTCCGAGTCGTAATTTTTCGAGTTGACCCATCACTAGTATATATATACCAAAGCATACCTTGAAAGACATTTATCAGCAAAATTCATTATCGTATTCTAAATGGACGTATACCACATTATCCACACTCTCTCACTCAGACCGAGCACTGATGTATCATTTGTAAACTGAAAGCGATAACTTACTTTAAAAAATACTAGTTTGATAAATTAGATAAAGTTTCAAATTTTTAGTTTCAAATGTGAGATATATTCCAACTCTAAAAACACATTTGTCTCAAAACAATGATTCATTTCTTTTTTAGGATAAACAAATGAAATTCTAATTTCGAATTTTGAATTTTCTCTTACCACTGTAATGGCCAAAATGCCAGCTAAATATTCATGTGATTTTTTTCATGGAATAAAAAAACTCTTTTGTGTTAAATTAGTACAGATATCGTAAAAACTAAAGTGTTTCGATTTTTCTGATGAGAAGTGTAATAAGTTACACGGCACTTACAAAAAATTCAAATTCAGAGCAAGCAAAGTATTATGATAAGAAAGAATGACGCAACGCGCTATCTAATCTATCATAATATTTTAAATCTTCCTAGTCGTAACTACAAAAAAGAACAGCAGTTTACTTTGAAGACATTGTCTATTCCTTTATTTTCTTCATTTTAATGTTTTATAGGAATTTGAAAGACACAGAAAACTAGGTGGAAACAAGACTTCTGTGACGTTATACTCATCTGATATGAAGTCTTCAACAAACAGTTTCAGTCCCAAGGTTAGAGCTGCAATTGTGGCTCATAATTGCAAAATAATCCAAACAAAATTTAGCTTTTTATATTATTTAGCATGTAGTTGAGTCATTTGGTAATTCCAGCTGGAAAGTTTTCTGGAAGTTAAAAATAAATGAATACGTGCTTCAGCGTTTCTCAAATTTTCACGATAAAAATATGACCTAATCTAACCTAACCGTGCCCCATAGAGAAAACGATATACCTAGCGCAAAAATAAAAAAAAGGGGGGAATTCAATCTTCTATTCTGCAATATCAATACGAGTTCTCTCCATCGGGTAGAAACTTAATACTCCGAAATTCATTTCGCATAACCGATTTGGCATAATTTTATTCAATCGAACATTTGCGAGGTTTTGGCAGAATGTTCACATATCCGAAATAGTAATGGCGTATCTTCAGATGGCAGAATTTTATTAGGCATAAATAGCTTTCGCAAAATGACAGTTCTGCATATTTTTGTTTAGCATACATAATGTTTGTGTAGAATACAATTATTTGGTATATTTTAGCACATCATACAATGAAGATAGCAGAATTTCCTTTGGCTTTTCAATTTTAATACACAATATCTAATGCTCGCGGCTTTGCCTGCATGAAATTTCGATCCCGTTACTGTAAATTTATTTTTATAGTGGGCATAGGCCTATAAATACCTGTACGATTTTTTTACCGGAAATAATAATAGTTTTACACCTATATAATTTTTTTGTAAACTCAACTTGTGACGCAAAAGTTAGTGGCAGATATGAATTGCTGCAAATCTAACTTCAAGTAGTCTTATTTGACCCACCCCTAGAGTGTTATTTAAGACCGCGCAGGCGCGTAGGGGCAAGGTGGTCCACAAGCTGAAGAGTAGGTGGTCCTGAATCCGGCTCTGTTGATTTTGACAGGGTCGACACACGGTGTCGAGGGAAATCAATCGTTCTATATGGAGCAACAAGAAGCCAGGGAATGCGCGCAATGCTTTCTACACGGACCAATCAGATTCGCGTTCGCACTCGAAAAACTGTAACTAACAAAGTGGCACTTTTCGAATAGAAGGGATGAAAATACTATTTATTATCTCTTCCTTCTTTTGTATGTCAAAGGATGACTCTAGCTATAAACTTTCTTCTTCTGAAGATTATGAATGTAATACCTATGTATGCCAAATGAAGATTCTGTGTGAATTTTATGCAACAGATGGCTCTCCTTTTTGATTATTATGATTTAAAAATGATGCTAAAGATGATTTGAAATTATACTTATCAAATTAGTTATGCGTTATTAGTGTATGCAAAACGATTTTTTGCGAAATGAACTTTATGCCATGCGTTGTTACGCGAAACAAAATCATGACATAAAAAATTCGGTGAAACAGGGGGCATCTATCAATACCATAGGTAATGAGATCCTTACAGGACATTGCTCTTGGGTGCATTTTTTTACAATAACGCGGCGCGAGCGGCAAAATTACGAAGTGGTTGAAATTCGCAAAGAGCACATTAAATTCTATACAATACAAATTTTTCAATACTCCCGGATTACTTTACATTGAACCACTATTTTCCTAACCAAATGACTTTACTTTAGTTTTAAGTTGTTGACGAATCTAATAAGGCTACGAATACTGAATCCTATAGAAATGTAACTCCTATTGAGTGAAATCTTGGAGTAACTTTCGCATACTAAAAACAGCAATAAACAAAACATTCACACCATCCATCGTTGAACACTTGCACGCGACCGGTCGCGCCAAGGTCGCGCCGGTCCGGCAACCCTAAACCCCCCCCCCTCATGGTGGCCGTGGCCTTTAGTCGCATTATGTCCAATTCGCAAAATGTCCAACTGTCCAGTTCGCAGTAGGTCCAGTTCGCAATTGGCCCAGTTCGCGATTGGTCCAGTTCGCAGTAGGTCCAGTTCGCAATTGGTCCAACGCAACTTTTATTTAATAAAAAAATCTAATGAAAGTAATTAATTTTTTTCAAAGATTTGCTTTGATTTAAATAATTTGCAATAGCTGGCAATAATAAAACGCGGACATGTATTTGTTGTAGGATTAAAATACCTATGTTGATTCCATATTATAAAGATACTAATGACTTAGCGTGATTATTCGATTTCATGAAAATATAAATATTTTCATGAAAACTATCTACTAGGATTAAAACACCTATGTTGATTCCAGTTTATAAAAATACTTATAATTATGTTTTGATCATAATTATTACCAAATTATGATAGATATGATACATATTTTACATATTATTTGTTAAATAAAAGTGTTGACCATAAATTATAAATGCATTTTTACATCGAGCTGAATCACGCCTCGCAAAAGGTTGTCAAAAGGGCCTGCCGTAATCAAAGACGACTCCTATTTTATGAACTGGACCAATTGAGAATTGGACATTGTGAGAATTGGACGTTGAGAGAATTGGACAATTTGCGAATTGGACGTTGTGAGAATTGGACAATTTGCGAACTGGACGTTGTGAGAATTGGACAATTTGAGCCCGCTGGACATTTTGCGAATTGGACATAATGCGACTAAAGGGGCCGTGGATGGTGTTATACATACAATATAAGATAGCTTGTTTGTGTTTATTTTTATCGAATAAGTTCAATCAAGAGAAAAAAAAAAGTTTAAAACTAAAACCCGACTAAACTAAAATCCTTGATATTTTCTTGTTTGTTACTTTTTAGAGCGTGATTTTTCGGTAGTCGGGTTTTAGTTTTAAACTTTATTTTTTATTTATATTATTTTGGGGCAAGGTAAAGCTAATAATTTATACATATTTGAAATGTGCTTATTAAGCCCTTTCATTTGATATCAAACACGGCATATTTATCTCAAATTTATTTTTTAACACAGTACCTTATGAGCTCTAGAGGGCGCCACACAAGATTGAGTGATACGTCATATAGCCTATAACCATCGGACGATAAAGCCGCTTGTAATGATACCTCATTTGTCCAGTTCTAAAAAGTAGTTGAGCTATGAGGGAACAAATGAACATACATACATACATACATACATTAAATTAAAATACGTTGTTTTTTTCCACAGTTATGTACCTCGGAAAATAATTAGTTTGTTTAATTTATGGCGGTTGGAATTTAGTAAAGACCTTTTTTTTAGCAATATAATACTTGAACGAATAATGAAACATTTTTCGATTATAGCTTTTAAGCTGTTCATAAAGTGGACTCAATTATAATATTGATCACCTATATTAATGTTTATATTAAAAAATATAATTTTATTAATATCAATAGGTTATCTCACAGTTTGACTTTTTTTTTCTATTATATTACTACATGCAGGTCTGTACGTTTTACCCCCTTTGGTTGTATATATATAACGATCTTTCTGTAAAATTAAAATCATAAATATAGTAATATGCAAATGTAGGCATAAACACAATTCTTAACAAAATTGCTATATATGATCCCGTACAATACCTGTACATTTATATTAGTTTCACGTTTGATGGAGGATGTTCCAGATAAATCACGAGATGATTCTTCATTTAAATCTAATGGGCTAAACATCTGAAAAAAGTAAAATAATTATTCATAATAAATAATTTAAGTAATGAACTAAATAAGAACTGATTAACTTCTTCATTAAATTTAAACATTCCAACTATAAAATATCTTATAGTGCAAATAAGCACTGCAGTTTTTCTAATCGCATAACATACATAATATCATCCTACTAATAATAATATCATAGTAACAATATTCACTTAGCGCTTAACATACTATGAACCCTCCTTAAAAATAATTTAGTTTTGGAATTGTCTTCATGTTGCATTAATTAACGCGAAAATACAATTAAAATCACTGACAGATTGGTTCCAGCGACACAACCGTACGATACGATGTCCATCCAAATGTTGCCTGTAAGAGATCGCTCTTGACGATAGGGCCGCCATTTGTACATACTTATTTCTTACATTGTCCATACATTTACTGTATTATTAGTGTACACTAAAGTTTTCTAATCTAATCTAATACGCGTGACAGCGAGGACTGACTGTCGCGCGGTACCCTGTTTATGCCTCGCCTTCCGCGGTACCCATTATGTGGTGCCATTTTTTGAGCCGAATTACACTTCTATGGGATACATGATTCGTAGTAATCAGGCATGCAAACATGCTTTTGGTTTGAAAGGAGATGGAAAATGTAGGGCTGCGAATTTGAAGAGCTGAGATAAAAGAAAATACATATTTTTAGACTCAAGTCTGCAACCTTTCACAGCTGTGAAGAAATCGAACTTCTAGGTCAACCTAATAAAAAGAAATGACCGCTAATATAGCATAAGTTAGTTTCTCAATTCAGTTAGGTATGTACGGAACCCTCAGTGCGCGAAAGCGACTCGCATTCGACCGGTTTACGAAAATAAACTTTTAACTTACTTCTAAAATTTGTCTAAAAGCAAAGAAATATGAAAAATATAGTTTTTGTGAGATTTATCGATTAAATGTGCAGTCGATTATATAATTTTAAAGGATAGATTTTGCACTCAACTCAAATATACACCTACACATATATACCTACTTACTTAAATATATATTCATACTGAATACTATATACAAAAAAATACGTGTTCATTATAGCGATATTAACAAATCAAAACAATAAGTAATCAGTTAATGAACAACCGATATGTTATACACGAGTCCACGTTGACGTAATCAGTTTACGTACTGATTCTGAATCTGAAAGTCTAAATTTATTGATTCAAATCACTTCCATCTCATTACAATGGAGAATGTTCACAAATTCTGAATCTTAGGTTATTGTTTATGTGTTGAAAACAAAAAAATACATCTGAAAGAATTATTTCGATATACCAATTAGTTTCCAAGACTTTTGAAGTGGTCGCGCAGCGACCGGCTCTCGATAGATGCGTGTCACGTACCTATTATTATTTAGCCTAGTCAGCTTTAGTTGGTGCTGCCTTACGTTTCACCGGAAATCTCAAGAACTACTGGTCAGCTTTTAAAAAAATCTTTGGTTTGAATAAACCGTTTAGCGAGAAAAGTTATAGGCAATTTCAAGTTATTGGTTTTACCTTTTTTTTAAATCGAACTAGTTCCTAAGATTTTTTAGTGAATCGCAAGACTGCGCCAATTAAGCCTGACTGCGCATAAACAATAATAGTCACACGCGTTCAAACGGGCCTCATTACTTTTCAGAACTTTCACAGTTCTGAAAAATATCGAGGCCCAGGGGAGGTTACAGGTAAAATCATAACCACTTGGGATTTTTAATGAAACAAAATAAGAGTATTTATTTTATATATTATAAAAGCTTTACTGTAACTGACTTTCAAGTGATTTTACCTAGTAACATTGTCCATTGTCCAAGATTGTAAGTAAACGTTTCCATCTCCTTTACCCTGTTATGAGTGTGTCTATGTGTGTGTTTGTTTGTGAAATATTTATTAAATGTACTGTCTAAAAAATTGCGCTTATTAGTCAATGTTTTATAATATAAATGTATATAACCTGCTGACAGGAGAAAGCACTAATAGTAGGGGAATTTGCATGAATTTATAATAGGTATTTATAATTTACGCTTCATATCGTAATATATAAATTTAATAAATACATACCATTGCAAATCACTTATTATTATTCCATATTAAACTCGAGTTGTTAGAAAGTTTTAATGGGTGTTCAATCATAGTTTATCGTATAAATGTCAAAGTAGAATTATAAATTATATAACAAATGATGAAACACATCTCACGAGCTCCTCACATTTTTTTCAGAACTATATCACGAATTTGGTTTGCATGTGATTTCAAAATTGACTCGAGCACGTGGTCTACTTACATGAGGCTTTACACTTGATTTGTCATTCGCCCAATATTCTATTTAAACATTCCCTCTCTATTCTGACCATGGCTTAACGACAGATGAGATGCAATCATACTGCAAAAAGTTGCATGAGGGCACACTATAAGTTCTTCGTAACTTATAAATAATACAGTTTATAAATATTCATTGTTCCTTCATTCATTGTTGTTTATATTATTACTATTTTCCGTTACATCAATATACAAGTCTTTTTTATATAGGACACGTCAATTTGACTTCACCTCGCCACAGTATCTTCTGGCCCCATTAGTGACTGAGTAATGAAGAAATTCTACGAGTTATTCAACTCTTCTAATTTGATCACAACTTAAAAATTACGTCTCCTGGTCGCAGTATGCTGGGATGCTGTCATGCGTCTTTGTCATGTTCTAAATCGTTGTAATGTGTTTAAGTTTCTTTAAAAAAATTAAAATGATGGCGTTAAATACTGAAAGTTCAGACCAATGATATCTCCGGTGAACAGCCCGTTTTATTTCCGTAGATGAGCCGATTATTATGAACTTCACAAGAAGCTTTAAGTGCACGACTTTTTGAATCGAAAATCAGCCTGCATCTTTCATAACGTTGGTTCTACAGTCATGTAGTACATATTGTACTAAATAAAATATTGTTCCTGTTGTTACAGTTACTTAAGTCACCCTTTTTTGGCACAGTACAAGAAGTCAACTCCCACTCATCAGACATGGTTTCTTCACGAAACGAAACAGAACTTGCTGATTCGTCGATAAGCAAGGTATCCTACCAGCAGCTGCTGGAATGTTAGCTTTTAGTATTTTAGCCATAATGAGATCGTTCCCTACTTGAACGACGATGGTGTTATGATCTTGTAAAAAATCGGTGCAGGTACCATATGCGTTAGATGTTATACTACTCCGTGATTATGATATTATCAACCGACTTCTCTAAATTATAACTATATTGTAGCTCACACTGGATACATCATACCTCTTATTTTATTTGAGCTGGATGCGACTTGATTTTGAAATTGTTGTTATTTTATTTGTGGAGCAACAAGTGCGCCCATTTTTTCCGCACAGATTTTTTTGCCTGGCTAACGGATTGGATTTTGCTTCCATAGTACTGTATGTAAAAGTAAATAATAGGGATTTACGGCCGTGTTTTCATTTTAGCTCTCTGCCGCTGCAGCGAATGGCTTTGATATCTCGAGGAGCGTTTCGTAGTCTATTATGCCTAAAATTTTATATTCCTAGTCGTATCGGTTTTGTTCCAGTAGATAATCACTTTGGGTTCGAATTTCTTCCCTGGTGAATTCGACTCTGTTCTGAAGCACTTTGTGCCTGGCTAGCAACTGCTACATTTTTCTGTAGAAGGCGTTGGCAGTTTGGAGGATATAGTCTCGAAGTTAAGTTTCAGAAGAGGAACTGAAGTGTTATTGGTTCTTTTGGCCTCTCCAAGTTAAGGTTCCCTCCCCAAACCGTTTTTCGAACAATAAATACTCTCTTTTTTTTTTCATTATGAGTTTTAAATGACATTCAAATATTTATGCATAGCCAGGAGCTCAAAACTTGTGTGTGCCCTTTTTGTAAGTTTTAATTTTGCATTTTTGATTAAAAAGTATGCTGTGTCGAAGCTTTCTGTTGCATTTGCTCCTTTTTAAGTCTGACTAAACTCTGAATAACTAAATATTATAATTATCTGACTTCAGAGTACAGAGGCGGTGCCTGATACGTCTCGGTCTACTCACATTGACAACAAATTGAATAGGTTTACTAATAGTGAAGAGGCCATCGATAGGACGGAAGGGGAATCTAGTTACTCGTCTTTCTATTCGTCATTCTTCAAAACAGAATCTGGAAGTGCTGAGGAAAGTGGCGATAATAGGAAAATGATTGGAATTAATGACAAGAGATTCCGGGTAAGAATTTTATTCATTTACTCTTTGTTAATTGCACTTGGAAACAGATGCCACAGTATCACTTCTACTATTACTACTAAAGATATATATTTTTAAAACACCTTTAGTATAGGTATTCAAAAATATTTCTTTACCATTACAAAAGATTACCGCGAATACCGTTGTGCTATGACTAAGTTGATAAAATAATTCAATTTCCGTAACTTCTCACAATTTTTTTAATGAAAATACCGAGTGTAAGGGAAACGCTCCCGAAGCTGAAGGCCCCTAGTAGTAGGTACTCCAGGTACACTACTGTCCCTATATGTACACTATATATTGGCATAAAAAATCAATTTGGTTTTTTTTTATTTGTTATTAGCATTATTTACTCTCTATCGCAAGTAAAGCTAAATGAAAATATCATTTCATAAAAATCATCAGTACCTAAAAGCTTCACTCACCTCACAAAGCTTGGCGCTATTAATTTTGTGTTGTGGGGATGTTTTTTTAAGAAATTATCTTTTCATTTATCTTTACTAACACGATGAAGAGTAATAATGCTAAAAAACGGTACCTATATAACAATATAAACAATTTTTTTTTCGATCGATTTTCTTTTATTCCAATATTTAGTGAGTGTACCTGGCGTACTAATACCTTCGGCTTCGGGAGCGTTCCTCTTACTCCCGGTATAAAATCGAACCAATCGATACAATCGTTTTAATTTATGTATGTTTTCAATTTGTTTTAGAACTCAATGACGGGTAGTTCTACCAATTACGAACCGAAACAAATAAAAAGAGTAGCCAAGAGAAATATGGATCCGCCGTGGTTGGAAAAGGTAATTTGAAGTTTTTGATTGTCTGTCTAAATTATTTCATATTATTGCTGTTGTTATATAATAGTATTTCCTATACTTTTTTTATTCATAGATAGGCTGTTTCGTACGGATTTACCCATATCTAACGCTAATGTCACATAGTAGAACCTCATATTTAGTGTTACAGATCCCCAATAACGATCAATAAACTTATTATTCTTGACACGTCCGAGATATGGCTTTGGCGTAAGTGGCTGAGTTTTGTTGCATAAGTCGGCCTCGGAAAACCTCATGCTAATTGAGATATCTAGCCTTATCTAACCAGGACAAATCCTGAGTGGTTTATAATAGTGTATATTTTTTATTTAAGGTGTGCGTCACTTCTGAGCTGATCTACAAATATCAAATTCTAACAAAGAGTATGGATGAAGTTCTAGTCGCTGATAAACAAAAATTGAGTTCTTTTGAACAGGTTAGTACCACAGACTTTTATAAAAATAGAAAACATCTTCACTCACACTCAATGAATTTGCGATTTCAGCCTGTTAGTCAAATGGGCACTTGTTGAATGACTTTCATAATTTGTCATCTGATGCAAATTCTAAACAGTCGGGGTATACATGGCCCTACCAGCATCCCCGTGGCCTAAAGCCAACTTCATCTGTAATTCTGGCATTCTGTAAGTCCGTGCATCAACGGACGGACTTTGGGTACTATACTGTAAATTTTTGGATGCAGTCGCTATTGGTATAATGTATACTAATTAAAGCGAAAGACCTTTCGCTCCTCAAATAAAAATGTGAGGTCCAGTGGGAAATATTCACATTTTTTTCATGTACTTAAATAATTCAATTTATCTTACATCCCAAAAATGTGCCAGACGGTTGAAAGACGAAAGTTCACATGATGACAATCTTCATTACATCTCTACTCTATATACTCTTCGTGGTTCCAGCCGACACTAGTCAATGATCAATTGGGTCAGCTATATTTGGATATGCAATTAGAAGGCCAGGCGGCAAGGTTAACGTTGGAAGAAGGGATCACCAGCTCCAGTAGTTCTGGTGAAGAGAATTCTGCTAACCCGTCAAAGGTAACTGTTATTTATCTTCTATACTATTTTATAATAACATACAAAACCTTTGCTAAATGTAAACCTTTGAGAATAAGGCGAAACCGGTCAGGTTCAATATAATAAATACTGTGGAAAAAGTACAAGTGTTCTCAGTATGTATAAAATTTTAAATAATATCGGTCACATTTCTAATTTTGTAATTGAAACACGATTTTCATCCATTTTCCAGTTGTTCATCCATTATTCCAATTGCTCATCATTTTTTCCGACTATCATCGGGGTTTATTAGTTTCTGTGTATTTAAACTTAAATTAATAATGTTTCAGAAAACACGACGAAGTCGCGAGTACAGCAAACTGACCATGATATATGAAGAGGATGCTCCATTGCCCCCGGCGGAAAAGGAATTCGAACCAGAGGCGTGTGGGTCAACCGCCTCGACCTTTTAGTGCAGACTGTTCATACAGTAGTGAAACATTTAGTCACTTCTCCTCATGTATTGTAAGTCTGGCTACTAAAACCTCTAGAGATACCAGTGGCGATGGATGAAAATTTTAAAAATGGCAACAAGGGGAAAAATCTTAATGTACTCGTAGCTTCAAATCTCACCATGCGACCCATTGGGAAACCGGCAATATTCAAGTTATTAAGACCTCACGCCACTGGTAGATGCACAGGTATTTGAATGATTTTAGTGTCTCAAAAATTATATTATGTATTAGAAAACAATGATTTGTGAAATTAGTTTTTTCGATGTACAGTAGTTTAGCTAAATTATAGAGTAACTAGTGACAATTTCTGTTTCCGATACGTGAAAGTGTACTTAAGTGTATGTTAGGTTCTGTTGAAGTTATCATTTTAGGAAATAAGTATCTAAAGAAAATACACAAAGCGAAAAAAATCAATAAAATTAAGCTGAAGAGGCAACGTACCTGGCAACACTCATGTCACGAGAATCGATTTTAATGCTTTTAAATGTTTTGTGGTGTTGTCAATTCTTAGATTTTGGGGAAATAGTGGGTGATTGTGACATTGCTGGAATATAAAATGGCATTTCATAGAATTGCATTTTAAATTCCATTATCACATTTATTTTGACTATTTTTTTCATTACACTTATGTATCTATATACCCCTTATTGATTGGACATGGGTTTTAATAAATACTGTACGAGACAGTTACTGCCTACTAATTCCATGTACATAAATATACTATGCTATTCCGTTCAAACTGAAAAAATACATGGTGTGCTACAGAATTTATCTACATATTCAAATATTAATGAAAATACATAAATATTTTGAATACTAATGATGTCGTTGTCCATGTATGACAAATATATTCTATGCATTTTTGCTTTTTATAAATGCAAGTCATAGGCATTGTAAGCACGCAGCACAAGATAGTGCAGCAGTGCAAAGCTTTGTATAGGTATCGACAAATATTTTGACCCTAACCACGTGTCAAAGTGTACGCTTATAATGTAATGGGTGTCTTTTTTTGGGGATAGCACAGGGTGCTACGGCGGTAGAGGAACTCAAATCCATCAAATATAGATCTCGTGACTGGGTCAAGATACATGCCGGTAACTATACATTCATTAGATATAACATTAATTCCCGTATAAATGTAATACAATATATATGATAGAATTAATATATTAATATCATAGAATAATGCGTATCATCACTGCCTCTCTAATCCCGAACATCACTCGGCGATGATGTAAGTGCAATACTTAAATAATAAGTGCAAGTAAAGTTTCAATAAGTATATAGAGGAGGTACATTCTATTCATGTTATGATGTTTGCTTGTTGTGATAAAGTAAATTTTAAGGTTGGTTAAGATAATATAAGAGTAATTAATACATATTGGTATTTACAACCAATATAATATAATATGCTTAATTGAATTGGCGGCAATGGATCTCTTGCGCTGAGAAAGGTTGACAGATCCATGAATAATTCAATTATTATAGTTGTGACATATCGATAGAGATAGTATATTTAAAGTGTGCAAATCACTTAATTAGCAGTTATCTAATTTTTAAGGCTGTTCCGTGTTCTCTTTGCGTATTTTGTACTTCATAGATAGCTGGACTTTTTTTTATTTACTGTTTAAGAATATGTTGGAGATCAAATAATATAATGGTGTTTTCTGTTGTTGTAACTACAATATATTTCTTAAAAATATTTTTATGTAGGATTGGAGGTAGGAGGAGTTGATGTTTAGGAGGAGGAAATATGAAATAGTTGGTGAAATGTGGGTGTTAATGCACCTCTGCCTATCCCTTTGGGGATTTATAGGCGTGAATATATGTATGTATGTGAAAAAACATAGTACTTTAATTGTATACCAAAAGTCAAGTGTTTAAAATAATGTAATATCTAGATTACAAACTCAATTGTACTTTAACTTATTAAACGTGTAAAAAAAAACACACTACTTCCGTCGTAATTGTGTAATTTTGTTTACCATCAGCAGAAAAATACACAAATATAAAGAAATAATGATTCATTTGGTAATTTTATTGCTGCAATATTGGAATAACAATTATGACGTATACATGTTTAGTGATAAATAATATTGTAGACGAAGTGTGCCTAACATAGCAGATTTCAGTTGGCGGCATGAACGCCACTGGCATTTTTTAAATATAACGTAATTATTATAAATAATTCTGATGTGCAGTAAAGAACTAATACTAATATGTGCCTACGTGTTAATAATGAATACAAATAATGTTACCAAAATTGGCATCTTGTCAATTAAATGTCGGATACTGTACCTATTTTACCTGTAAATACTACAACAGGTGCCTTTGAAATAATAGATAGCTAATCTAATACTATTAAGCCGTAAGTTTTTTTAAAACAATGTCTAGTTTAGATATAGACGCCTTTCTTAAAAAGAAAGACGCGATATACCAAAAAGAAAATTTATATTTATAACGTCATCTCGTACAGCCTACCAACCTCTAAAACACGATTTAAAAAAAAAACAACCTCCGAGCGAAGCATTCACACAATGTATTTAGAGCAGAGCTCCTATTTTTGTAATATGTAGTACAAAACTTTTGAAAATTAATAAATTGTTTATACATCATTTTAAAAACGAACCAAAACTTTATAGAGAAGTTAAAACCGTAAAATACAATGACAAGGTTTTAACTAGGTAGGTACTCTAAAAGAATATTGCCTGTAAATATGCCATGTGTGATAAGAGTGAGCGCAGAAAAAAAAAACCTTGCATTACAATATCGAGATAAATCGATCTTGGGCGGATTCCGTATTTTTCCTTAGTTCCAAATCCATGGTCCTACATAGTTTACACTTTTATTGCAAGTAATATAAGACAGAAAACAATAAATATTTTAAGTGAATTCGCACTGACCGAATACAAATAAGTTATTTTAGTTTTATTTTGTGATGAAGTCAGGATTAGCACAGAATATTTTATATAGTAGGTATAGTTATAGTTGTTATATTTGGTGTTCATTTTTGCAAATTTCTATTGGTTACAGTTTATAAAACTAATGTTAGAAAGAAATATTACGTGACAACTGACTTCTCCATTGTCTACGTATTAGGTCTCATAATCTTAAGGATAAGATGTTAGTTAAGTTCTTAATTAATGGTATTTAATAATTATATATCATGAATATAAGTAATATACGGTAAATTATTGCAAAGCGATACGAACGATTCAACAATTATATACAATTTTAGTGAAATAAATGATTGAACGTGAACACATTTTTTTAATCCCCTTCTCTTATTAGGCAGCTGCACAATCTGCCTAACTACGTAGGAAGTTATACCACAGAATAAATAATAGTAAGTACCTTCTTACTACATAATATGGTATAAAAGTAATACATATATCTTCTAAGCGAAAGTTTGGGTATTATTAGAACCCGCCATTTCCCTAGACACTACTGCGTGACACTACTAGTAGTGTCATGGGAGATTTCAATTTCCCGTGACACTACCAGTAGTGCCATGGGTAAAACTGCATTTCCCGTGACACTGCTCTTTCGCAAATAGTGCTACTGGAAATTTTATCTCCCTTGGCACAACTAGTTTATCTATCCTATTTGGAATAGGTACTGGCACTTATATGTACTGGAATGCTTTCGGGTAATAGAGGTGAAGCAGTGCAGTGTAATATTTTGATAAGTCCAATAATTGTGCTAGGTGGTTGCGACACGGGTACGACGCGGACGCTAGTAGGTAACAACGCTCATGTGGTCTATAGACTACATAAGCGTCGTTACTTACTACCTACTTATACTCTACTACTACTTACTATTTACCTACTGTTGTAGTAGTGCCACTGGTAATCAGTTAATTTACGGGGAATTTTTATATATGAATTTAACCAGCCAATGAGAAATGTAGTGTCCCGGGAAATAAAAATCTCCCATGATACTACTAGTAGTGCCACGCAGTAGTGTCAAAGGAAATGGAGGATCAAAACAATTATTACATTGGAATGCAAAAACGTAGGTACTTAAAATGTTATCAGTATAGCTTGGGTAGCTTGAGCTGCGTGTCCAAGGGCATTCTCTTGCATCAGAGCGAATTCAGGATCCACGCAAATGGTATCACATGACGTCAAATAACGAACTCCAGTTACCACACCCGTTTAACTGTGGTTTAATGAGCTGGAAATAATTATTAGGATAAAATTATAACTACAAAACTCTTTATTGGTCCAATCTATTTTATGCTGGTGTTCGTGTGCCATTATTTAAAATTATACCTACTCAATGAGGTATTATTGACAGAGGCACATCGCGCTTGTAACTAAAATCAAATTTCTAATCACATTGATTTTGTGGGCCTACTCACCTAATAAGGTTCTTGCCTAAATATTAGGATCTTTACTTACCTACTTTCGTGTATAAGCTCTAAATTACTGACGACCTATCCAAAGCTACGAACTATTTAAGGTAACTAGTTAGATATTTTATAACAAGCCGTACCCTAAAATGACAGGTGCAAAATCTAACACTACCAACCTAAGACAATACCTTCATAACACTCAATAAAAAGTAAGTAATGACGATTGCACCTTCACAGCTCGATGCTCTACGGATATACTCTATCGTCCTATAGTGTCCGAGGAACGAGGCTCCAAGTTCACGCTATGCACACAAACACAATATCAACGCCATATCGCTACACTGCTACAGTGTAACTACATTCCACTCACACAAGCGCAGTTGACCAACACGGGCTCTACCTGCGCAAGAGTCACATTCCGTCATCTACCTCCGCGAACCGAGCCTGCGAAGGCTTCTACGTTTGAATATTTTATTTAGAAAGTGTTTGTGATTGGTTCTTTAGTGCAAAATGTCAACAGTGTTTTAAGGTAAGACTTGAATATTATTAAGTATGTAAGACAATATCATTTTGAACGGTTACGTATTAGATACGAAAGAAAATTGTTCAGTAATTTTCTCGTTAAGGTTTAACGTGCGTATTGCTTGCAATACTTCCCACTAAACAGGTTACATTCTGCTGCCAGCAGGCTGCGATAGCGTATACCTACCTATATATTATGTATGTTGTTATCTTTTTATGAACTGAGTTTCACATTTTTTCGCTGAGATCAAGTAAGTTAAAGTAAAGCAAGATGTACCTAGTAGGTATGTCCTTTAGCACGTGATTACATATAGGTAGATTAAATATTTATGAGTCACTTCGTTCTTAAGGATGTATTAATGAATTTTTTACTGTATTTATTATTATATTATTAAATACTTACAATAACTACCTATCCTTCTTTGGGTGATTGAGAAGTGCCACACTCCTATTATGTATATTTAGGTAATTATATGTAGATACATAGGTGAGACCTAACGGTAAGCCGTATTTAAGTTAGTTAGTAGTTAAGTATGAGTCGTTAGACTGTGGTAACACTAAGTGATAACCTTACCCTGAAACATACGTTAGGTATACTTATAGGTAGGTAGATTATTAAGATAAACTTTGTATTGTAAGTACACTTACCAAAATATATAGATATAGTAAAACGTAGGCAGCTATACTTATCTTAATCCTGCTAGTGAGAACAATATTTTGGGGTCGTATGGTTTTTCGAATCAGTATACCTACCTACCTGCCAATAACCGTTCTGTCAAGCTGCCTGTAAATTAAATGAATTTGTAGAAAATATGATGCAAGCAAAAATTGGTGATGCACACTGTCGTGACAGGAATAACTTTTCCACTTTCTCCACACGGCTACTGGCAGATCCGTTCCACAAGTCTAGATGAACTGCCATCGAGATTGGAACGACGTGTGAATTCAAAATTTAAACAACAGGTTGTTTTCTTCGTGTAGGTAATTTAGCAGAAAATCAGTACCTAGCTCTGCATATTGTAATTTTAATTTTAGCTCCTTAAATAGATCCTTTTCAGCAGACTGATTTTTGTCCAAATCGATTTTATTTTTATGCCAAAAAACCCCTAGTAGTACTCCAGGTACGTAACACCTGGAGTGCTACTAGGGGTTTTGGTTTCGGGAGCGTTTCCCTTACGCCCGGTATAGCACAGTCCGCCAATAAGTGTAGGACATCTTAAACAGCATAGAGCCACAGACTGACAGACCTAGAGGTTAGTGATCAGGATTTTAGTCCCTTGCTTGCCCTCGAATCGAATTTCAATTGATATGATTCAAAAGACCGACTAGTCTAATTACAGAACTTCAATATTGCAATTGATTGTGGTCAGATTGGCAGTCGCATCTTAGACTAGAAAGCCGATTTAGTTGGGAAAAGACTCAGAGAGAATGATGAAGATGATATCATCCAGAATCATTATCAAAATATGCAACTTATGCAATCACTGTCGTAATTTAATTGCTTATTAATGATAATTAACCAGATTTTTGAAAGTATATTAACATCGTTCGGTACCTACCTACATACCTATTTACAGCTCACTGTCCCTACTTAAGTAATGTACGATCATACTAATTTATTTTTAAATGTATAGGTTCTTAATAAAATGATGACGCATTTATTAATGATTAAAGTCATTTTACATTTATGGCCACATGATCGAAGGCATCTCCAATCAATGATCTTATACATAATAGGTATTCCAAAGAGGTAAATATGGCGCCGGTGCTAAAAAAGGGTTAAAATTAGTCTATTTAGCCTACCACAATGAAAGTACGGGTTTTTTATTTTTGACAGGGTTGTGATATTTTTATTGTATTTTAAAGAAGACATGTTCCGATTAAGTATGGAATAAAATATCCGGCATTTTCATGAAATTTTCCATGATTTTTATACGGAGATGTGGCTGTATCTCACCGATGACGCGTTAGATTTTCGATTGGAGCTCAGAAATAGTTTCGGGTTTATTCGCACAAACACGAGATTTCACAAAACCCCAAAGAAAAAAATTGCACGGCGTTAAATCGCACGATCTTGGTGGCCAGTTGACATCGGAATTTCGTGAGATAATGTGTTCTGGAAAACGTTGCTGCAGTAAATCGATTGTTTTGTAATGAGTTTTTACAATATTAACGGGTTGTTCTTTCGAAAAGCGCTCCATTTTTAATAATCGGAATAAACTGAGGTAACAACTGTAAAATTTCAGAGTTGCCAATTGCATGAAAAAAAAAATTCCAATTTTAAAAAGTGCACTCTTACTGAGACACCCTATATAAGTGCAGTTGCCGTGTTGGTGGTGTAGAATAGGACCACCCCAGCTCGTCCTGTGGGTGTCGTAAAAGGCGACTAAGGGATAGGGTTGTTCTCCATCCGACAGTAAACATACAGCCCAAGACAAAGGGCCCTCTAGACGGCATGGGTGTATGTGGATGGGTGCTAATACGCCTCTGACTACCCCATTGGGCATTCACAGACGTGAGTATATATATGTAATTTATCAGTACTTACCTATGCCAAGCCAAGCACATGTACCTTACCACAGCCGAATAGTCGTAGGCACAGAGTAGATAATAGTAGGGTAGGTAAATGTGTTTTAGGAAGAGTTTACCTATGGGTTCCTGCCAGGTTCTTGGGTACGCAAGCCTACCGTACCTGCTACACAACGAACCAGGTTCTGGCGCAGACTTTCTTATCAGGGTTGAGAAGTCAGACGACAGTCGCTCCCGGAAAAACCGGAATTAGCAGACACGCTAATCGACAAAAAAGCATCTTCAACACAGAGTACAACTTCTGTTTGGGGACACCGTTGTCCCCCCTCCTGAGGAGGGCCAGACCGTAAGAGATGGCCCTGGGTCAGCCGGGGTGCGAGGGATATGTCTATAACAACCTCACCTCCGGCCTAGCACCAAGACCCACAGTCGGTGTGCGGTTTTAGTCGGTTCGAGTCCGACATAACCTCCCCTTTCGGCTCCGGCAGGGGGGGTATCCGAGGGGATTTCCGCACGAAAAAAAAAAAAAAAATAGAGTACAACTTCTGTTATTAAACGCACGACATACTACTCGTACATAGGGCTACCTAGCTAACTTAACTAGCTTGTGTTATGGAATATAGAATGCGGATAAACATACTTATGTTAATAGTATTGAGGTAACAAACATACCTGCATTCTGCAGTTTACTAAACTTACTGTATACTCACTCACTCCTGTAAATACCCGAAGGGGTAGGCATAGGTGTATTATATTAATAACCACATTTCGCCAACTATGATTTTCGGTTCCACTTAATAGGCGGCGAGCTCATAGAGTATATTGAATAAATAAGGAGAGGCGAGCCTAATTGCCGTCAAGCGGGCACTTATCATGGGCTGTATGTTTACTGTCGGATGGAGAACAGCCATATCCCTTAGTCGCCTTCTACCACACCCACAGGAATAGATGAGGTTGCCCTATTCTACACCACCACGAATCTATACTCGTAATACCTGCTTCTAATTTAAGATCATTGTTTCCAATATAAAATTGTATCCATATCTATTTACATCTCATTACAGGAAAAATTCAACAGCGTAGGCAATAGAATGTAGAGACTGCGGTCTCCGGACTGGGGTTGTTTTTCATTTACAGAAGAATGTAAACATTGCCGTGTATTGAGTTCTTGCATAGCCGTTGATTAGAAATAAAATGCCTCGAGTGCCATTGGAGGTAGGCGCTATCCGGCACAATTTATTGTAACTATATTATTTTCTCTACAGTTACGAGTAGGTACCACTGCAGTTTTCTCATTTATGATATTATCATTTTAGATTTACGCAGAGTTGACTTTATTTATTGATTTACTGAATTGTTATTTAAAAACGGTTATATTATGGACTAGCTTTTGCCCGCGGCTCCGCCCGCGTGGATGTCGGTTATCGCGACCAAACATAGCCTATGTCCTTTCTCAATGTCTAACCTATCCCTATACCAAATTATAGGTACGCCTTAACCTTTGCACTACCTAGCCTTAGTAGGTAGGCCTGTTGCAGGTCATAGGACATTGGTTGCAAGAACGGGATAATTAATCGGGCAACAGTTACTGAATAAGTAATTTAAAAATTACTGTTTTATAAATATATACACAATGCTCACTAACGATAACTTAAACGAAAATGCAGACTTGTTTTCGAACTGCTTTCATAATGTTTGCTCGGAGGCAAAAGTTGTGGTGTGCACGAAAATATTATGTTGTAGTTATAATAAAATTATTTTGCTTTACTTTATTAAATTTATTTTTGGCAAGTTTAATTGCTTTTTTGTTAGTGGGACTCGCATGAGGGGTTCCGTACCATTATTTTTTTCTGTTTTCTGTATTTATTAATACTTATAGCGGCGATAACAAAATATAGGTACATCATCTGTGAAAATTTCCACTCTATCACGCTATAGACCGACAGATGGGAAGTTTTAGAGCTGGGTGATGGCGACTGTACCTTCACTAAAATAATAGATATTGTTTGTATACTACGTACCTATAACTTGACGTGACAAGTAAGTAAGCAATGCGAGGTGATCTAAGCGATCACCTTGAGATGGGCTCGATTCACGCGCACGTTCAGTGTAGCCTCGCGCCACCGGAATTCATAATAAATACTTTAAGTAACACGTAGATTTCTGTAGTAAACTAATCTTCACGGAATAAAGCACGTGACCAATTCATTAACGAAATACAGCCTGTCGAAATAAGTAGGTAAAGTCTTTTACAGTACAGCTTGAGGCGATAAGAAACAATACCTATTAGGTAACTATAACTATTTCAGGATCATCAACTTTTCGTTAGTTTCGGTCGCATCCGATGCTTCCACTTGCGTCGCGAGCCCGGGGTCCATTTTTAAGCATTATGTTCATCAATGTAGATACATAAAAAGCCATAGGTCAGTGATTTTCATCATTGGTATGTGTAGATAAAAGTAGCATAGCCTTAGGTATACCTAAGTACTTAGCCTTAGGTATACCTAAGTACGTACTTATTTAGTCTATTGTTTGAGGACGTTCCGCGAGTTAACATCATACAAGGCCGTTGTGTCTTTTTTCGTTCACTAACATGAAGAAATCGATGCAACGTAAAGATTTTAATGCCAGGCGTATTATTGCTTTAAACTCATTGGTATGCCACAAACAGCGTCCGAGAGAAGCCATTCGAGCGATGACTCCTTGGCTACGTCTTGCAATCACTAAAGTAAAAAACGTTATTGCATAGCAAACTATACTGTTGTGGGTGTTTCAGGCAGTATTTAATAATATACTTAGGAAATACTTCATACCATTATAATATATACCTAAAAAAGACTTATGTTTAAATGTTCCCTACTTACATCAAGAATAGGATGCCACCATAGTAATTATTTCATGGACGTAACCATGGGCGTTTGGGGAAGTCCAAACACCTCTGGCACTGGCTGGACCGGGTTGGAAACCTAGATAGTCTCTTGATTCATTTACCAATGCATAGGATTTAACGTGCCAAAATAACATTCACCATGAATCTCGTAAAGTAATAAAATACCTAGGTAAATCTTTATTAGTTAGTAACTAAATATACTTTATCATATTTTTTAATAATAGCTACATAGGCGTATAAAATCACGTATTATCAAAGTCACCCTCTACCAACGATAAATTAAGTTCAGGTTGGCAATGGAGGATGAAAAGCCTACTTGTGTAATGTTACAGGTAATCAATTTATGAGCATTGTACAGAACTAAACAGTAATGTTGTTGTTGTTCCGCTACAGGTAGACATAACCCTAGATAAAATGGTCTGAAAATACCAAAAAGCCTATACACAAATTGAAAATGTCGCCGCTTCAACGAGAGTGGTCCGGATATGATTCGGACACACTGTTCTGGCCCGGATATTACGAGGAGCTGTCTCAAATACAGTTGGCTATTTGTTCACCTGTTCGGATAACCGGGTTTCACATGAACTTTTGAATGAAGCTGCATTTATCGTCGCAATTAAACTACAGGCACTGAACGTTTTACGCGTACAATAAATCTTTAATGAAAATTCAAAAGCAATCTGTACTTTATCGATTTAAGTAGGTATAAAGAGTTCATTTTGTTATTCATTCTATTTAAGTTGTGAACATATAGAAATAGCTACATTATCATAACTTTATCAATATGTTTTTGTAAACTAGGAAATTAGTTGTCATTAAAAATAACAAATTATTATTATATAGTGTGCTCGGGCATTTTCCAAAGTTCTTAAAAAATCATTAATTAAAAACTTATAGCAAATTTTTGTGTAAAGTTTATCTGCAAAAGATGCGACACTTCCTTTTGCAATCGAAGCGACATCACTTCCTATGTGAGAGACGTTTTAGATAAGCCGAAGAAGAGGGCCACGCGTTAGCTTATTTGTTTTCTCGAAAGAGGTAGTAAGGGGAAGATACAGAAAGTAGAAGGAGCGAAAGATAAAAAATGGTTAGTTTTACTAATAGAAAGAGAGCAATTTTTTTATTTCACTTGGCAATATATAACCATATCACCAACATAAACAATAGTTGTAAACACTTCATCTAGTAATGTGGTAACGCCACACACAGCCAAGTAGAAATAAACGGCCACCTCTCAGCTTAATGCTGTCCGCGTTGTACCTAGTGCAGGCGGACAGCGCTGGTTTTCATTGATGGCTACATAGTCTACATACCTACATCACTGAACTAATAAAAAACTTGACAAAATTTCCTTCTCTTTTAAATCGATAAAAACAATTCTCACAGTAATCAGGTCAAGTAGGTAGGTACCTAGGTAATTCGTCATCGCGTACACGGTACATAGCTATAAGAAAATATAATCTCTTTGCCATGTTCACGCTGCTTTCCAATACGAATCAAGTGATGTGTATTTACTAGTTACCTAGCAACGGTTTTTAAAACTTACCGAGTTGTTTTCCAGTCCAAATGTGTTTGCCTTTAATGATGAATGCACTGAGTAACATATTTTTACCTCTGTTTCCTTCATGAAAGTTTGTTTATAAAACAATGTGTCGTCTGTGTGGTGGCTTTAGGAGAAACATCATCTTTGAATAAGGTAATTTTTAATCTATACAGTTTAAACACCTGTCTACCAATTCGTACATTAATTCACAATAGCTATTCATATAATATAATATCATCGAATTTTCTTTAATACCTACTTGAGTTAAGTATTACGTTTTATGTTTTGATGTGTTATCGACCAAAAATATAATATGATTTAATTTTATGTACAGCAAATAAATATAATAGGTATATCTATGTACAAGTACCTACGTCTTTAGTTGGCGGTTGACTAGTTGTTTATTTACTAGATATAATGTGAATATAATATAGACAAGCTAATATAGTTGATCTCTAGTTTGCGTTGATTATATTTACGTTAAAATCAGTATATAGGTATGGCAAGCACTCACAGTACTGTTTTTTTTGCGCAATTATGAGTATGCACGGCCTCATAAAACATGATGTGTAAACAATAGCGCACATTCCGATGTCACGGGTATTGTCCCAAATGGATGTGACGGTGTGGAGCGATGATGATAATAAAGTGGTATGTTTTATAGCTACATCAATAAGTAGGTTCTACATATGTCTATATACCTATCCAATAATATTATATCAAGTCTAAATATGCTTCAAGGCTAAAAATTCTACGGCGAAACAAGTTTGACTGTGTGAGTCATACAGTTTTAAGGTTCGTTAATATTCGACGGTTATTATAATCTGACAGGTTTTTGTTCTTATTCTTCTACGTTATTCTACTTAACAAACCGTGACTAGGTCCGTAGTTTGAGGTATGTCAAGGTATTATTGTTATGTAAGTCCATTGGGGATGGCAAAGGTGCTGTAGAAGGTACAGCTCGATTCATATAGCTTAGACCTAAATCGCGAGATTTAATAAGCTCTGGCGCACGCAGCTTTTTTGGTATCTAATAATCTAAATTTTCTGATATTGAGCTAGTCCGCCACAGTAGCACCCCACGCTATCTTCAAAATACGTCCAAGAAACGTGTACTGCGTGTATAGAGCACATTTAAATAAATAAATAAATATTCACAACATTGTACACGGCGCTATCTAGACCCATGGTAAGCAGCACATTTTAGGTTCAAGATATATGAATCGAACTATACACCTATACAAATAGCCCTTTCCTTACCGTGCACATTTATTAAGAATTTTGTTACAGAAGAAGTTGCTCGACTCTGACATTTGTCTCAGATTCGTAATATCTCTATTTTAATCTTTTGTACTTTTTGTCGCTTGAATATTTTTTATATGTTATAAATAGATAATAGAAATTGCAATGGGATAATGATGGATTCACTCTTTACTTGCTCAAGGCAGTTGACACGCTATTGATGTGATTCATCCCTTCGTCCTTAATACTAAGTTTAGTTAGACGAATTAGACTTTTAACCAAAGACTTTTAGGTATTTACCTACTTACAGAATATATAGGTATCCAGCAGTATTGCAAGATTAAAAGTTATAAACATAACATAACATAACATAACATAAACTCACGCCTATATTCCCCGAAGGCGTAGGCAGAGGTGCTAGCACCCACATTTCGCCCGTTAATGCCCGGTTAATGGCAATAGGCTCGCCACCTATTACATTGGGACCTAAACATAAACTGGCAAAATGTGGGTGCTAGCAGCTCTGCCTACCCCTAAAAGTTATAACTACATACAAATTAGATTCACTTAATTGTTTTCTGTTTGTTTTACTTGCTGAGCAATCCCAGCCTTGCCAATCGCAATTTTCCACAATTTCATTGAAATTATACGAACGATACACGTATAGCAGGGTATGAAATACGAACAATCAAACTTTTTTTTAATATACTGACACCTTTAGAATGCAAAAATATATTATCTTAGTACATACAGTACTTAGGTACATTAACACAATTCATTTGTATTTTTGTTACCTATTCTAGTTGTTCCTTACAAATTTCAGCCTTTATTTTCGGTTAATTAATAGCTTTATAAATTTTATTAAATATTTGTTACAATAGAAACCGGTGACATAATATTTAAAAAATCTAACTAAAAATGAACGGCTCTTTGGCAGCGATATATCTCATGCGCTTGTCTTTTGAGATTATGGAAACAAAAAAAAAAGAATAGTGGCGCCTTACCGGGCGCCAACACTATGAATACTTTTTTTTAATGGATTTAAAAAAAAATCAGCAATAATAAATAATGTGCAACATTTTCTGAGTATTTGTTACGCTCTCTATTGTAGTCAGCTCGCTAGCGCCCACTGCTGAGCACCGCAGCTTTACGTTTCTAAATGAAGTGGCATTAAAGTATGAGTCATCCTGTTTACTATGCAGCGAAAGTATGACCGTACCTTAAACATTTTTATTATTTCTATTGAGACTTTAACGGTATTGTCTTGCGCATGCAGCGGTCATAATAAGTAGCCACCTCTATAATTAAGGGTAAAAAGACGTTTGTGTTTCCACAAAAAATACCATAATTACATATTATTCTCAATTGTGCTATGTATGTACCTACAAATGTCCTGAAATATGAATTAATTTTATATTATATAGATATATGTAGGTATATAGGTATTTCTTAAATAATATTTATGCACAGTTTTTATTAATTACCATAAAATTGTATTGTAGGTAGGTATATACTGAATAATGCGCACTGAAACCAAAGGAAAAATAAATACGTCTAGGTAGGTATTCAGTGAACGAAGATAACACGCGCTGTTTGTTTTCTATTGAGCGGAGCTACACAATAACCTAACCGGATGCTCTACTTTCTTCCTATCTGTTTTATTTCATTTAGACTTAAATTAACGACTACAACAAGTATAATACCTTAGGGCATTTTCAGCGGGATTCAGGAGCAACCCGGGCAAAAGTTATGATAGCTCGTTCATGACTGCTAACTAATGTTTTTGGATTGTCTATAAACACATGGGTTACCTAGTTTCTATGTTTTAAATGGTTGAATATCTCTGACATAAAATCGTTATAAAACCGTTTAACAAGTTCGAATCCAGTCCAGCAGGTTTTAGGCGGCAGATAAGACACTTGTTTTTTAAATTTGCCTTTCCCATCAAAAATACACATCATTTCGTTATGTTTCATACCTGCAAAGGTTGAAATATAGCTCTTACCAAAAAATAATGGCTACGTATAGGTAGGTATTTATCTTTTACTTTTTGTGGTAGATACTTGGCATATTAAATGGGCATATTAAACGAAACCAGACGTTATTGCGTAATAAAAATCAACAGACATCAAAACAGTATATAATATAGGAAAAATAAAATATTTGCACGTGTCTTTTTAAAGTAATATTTTACGTTGCTACACAACACGAACGTAGTGATGCGGACATGACTCATGCACGCCAGCAATCAGTCGCTCAAAGGCAAGTGTTAAACTGATATTTTTGTATTCTCGGATACCATTAACAGAAAAGGCTACAGTACAAACAATATCAGGCGTACAATTGAAACTACTCTGATGAAATTAAGTAACAATAACATTTTATTTCACGTATTTTTATTCATTCATACCGTCCGTCATAAATAAAACATGATTTTATTTTTCCTTTTGTTTTCAGGTTGAATTCTTTATTGTGAATAAAATATTACTTTTTTGGCTCTTTTTGGACTATTTACTTGCATGTTATGAAGGCATCCATGTGTTTTGGTCAATCGACAAAAAGTGGAGAGACTTTGGTTTATTTGGATGAATTAGGTGTAGGAGATTAATATTAATATATTCATTAATATATAACATTTATATATTAATATTGATATATTCAGAAAATCTGCGGTAGCCTAGTGGTATGGGTAATGGACTGCTGAGACAAGGTCTCGGGTTCGATCCCAAGTTTACCATGGCACACACCAATGACTTTTCGAAGTTATGTGTGTATTTATCGCAGGTTTATAAGTGCCCGGTTAATGGCAATAGGCTGGCCACCTATTACATTGGGACCTAAACATAAACTGGCGAAATGTGGGTGCTAGCACCTCTGCCTACCCCTTCGGGGAATACAGGCGTGAGTTTATGTTAATGTATTCATAAAGGCTCTCTGTGGTTGGTTGGTTGGTTTCATATTCCATGAAAATGAAGTTTCATATAATAATCATCGCACGAACATACAGTAATAATTAGGACATTACTTAAGTCCTCGTAGTAATTATTTCAACATTGATTTATGTTGTAACTAAGGTGACATTACAAATTAAATTCCGACTTTTGAAGGCACTCATATAATTTAACTGGCCGCTCTGAAATACAAATTGTGATCAAATATCTTCTAATTCATACGAAATGAGCATTTTAAACGTATCAAATGGTATCTATGTTGCTATTAGGAATACCTAATAAAAAAGCAAATACCTACTTCTCTAAGTGGCCACTATAACAATTTACAATACGATTGATAAAAATTATAATTCCCTCAACCCTGGGAGACGGTATTCTTTCGATTATGTACCTATAAGACCTTTAAGACAAAACTGAGTAACACCTATATAAAACGAAGATTCAATGAACGGTATACGATATGAGTATGAGCAATCAAGCTCTTTAATCCTCACTAGTCATACGGAAGAGTAAATATTACGGTGAATGAAATCATTGCGTAAACACCCTCTGCAAATAGGTGCTATTAAAAAAGATTCACCTTCAAACGTAACAGACACAGAAAAGATAATGGCACCTACTGACGGTAAAGGTACAAACTAATTTGAGTAAGACGTAGGTATTTCACGGAAATTCTTATTCTTGGTATTACAAACAATGATTGTTTGGTTTCAAGATAGCTCTTAACATCAACTATGAAGTTATGATTTCACCTTCTGCCCTCTTCTCCTCTAAAATAAAATTGTAGCAGGGTGAAAACTGTATATTTTATAAGCTTAACTATAAGTATATCGTCATGTTATTATCACGTTATAGCTATAAAGTTATGAGCAGTAAAGTATAAAATACCTGCATATAAAAGGTAGGTACTTACGAGTATATAGTTGGTTAGAGATTCAAAACTAATATCACCACGCTATCAAATTAAAGAAGCGAATGGCATTTATATACTCGTACAAATAATCCTAAACAGAACCTCTCAGAATACTGATTTACCATAAAGGTACAATAATGGAATCGCTGTCTTGGCCGTGTGGCTTAGAATTTAGAACTGTCGAGATCAATTTACTTTACTGAGAACGCTTCAAAATAGGGACGGTGCGAACGTAACGTCATCTCAAAATAAGAGAACTAAAAATAATAGCAAAAAGAAAACTCATGGGCATAATGGGTCGTCGTGCTAGGCCGAAGGTGAGATTGTCTTCGACATATCCCTCGCACCCCGGCTGCCCAGCGATATCCCTAACGATCTAGCCCTCCTCGGGAGGGGGGACAACGGTGTCGCCAACTCGCTCCCGGTATTGTGATGCGCGCTTACGTGCGCCACCGCCGTGGCCTGCTCCTACTGTGACAGACAGCTCCATCCGTCACCCCCAGGCCCGCGCTCATGGGGGACGGAGGTCAGTCTGTGCCCTACGACGCGGACGGCCTAGTCGCCTGCACGCCCGGAGTCACCTGCAGTGCAGAGCAAACGAGAGCTGATTATCCGTGTATTAATGTTTTTCTTAGTAATCTCTCTCGTAGTATCTATAGTATAGTTGTACTTAGTAAGCGGCTCGCTTGTACGAATGCTCTTCAAAACAAGTTTAGAGTTTAAGTTTAAGAGTTTGAGAGCGGCTTGGGGTTATCGACTGGAAGAACCATTTCTTAAAAGTGAGAAATGAATAGATAATAATATGTGACTTGCAACTGAAACCTAGAGATTTTTTTTTGGAGAGGAATACAAAATGCAAACTAAAGATTAGGTTAGCTAACAACCGTAAGACAATTTTAGTTCTGAACAGCTTGTATAATAAACAAAGATGAGAGGTCTGGCTGTACAGAAAAAAAATATCAAGGAGGTATTTAACCAACATAATTGATTAAAGATGCATTATATTGGAAATTCCAATGACGGCTTTTCCTCTGTTCGCACAGTCAGTGTCAGAACGATCTTGACGACAAAGTCTCAAAATGATCCTAGGTAGGTATTAAGAGCAAATTCAAACTGTTTTATTTGTTTAAATGTTAGCATTGTCCGAATTAAAGGTGTGTACCAAATATAAGAACAATCAGTCAACAGGAAGGGAGAAATTGAGCACTTTGTTCGTCAATATCGATCTGATGCTGTATTCTGTCCTATCAATTGGGTCCAGGTGATTCCCACAAATAATGCCTTTAATCTCACCAACATACGATAAGGGATTGTGGGAGGCTCATTAATGATGGAGGTATAATAACGGTCCTGTCTGTTACCGAAATATTTATTATATTATTTTATCTGCTTCCAAGCCTTTGTGTTTATACGGTGAATGCCCCAGGTAAGAAAATTGTTAGCAGGGACTGTGGATTTAAAGTAAATGTCATTATTCGAAAAGTAACCGTTGGTTGTAAAGCGATGACTCACAATGTTGTGTTGTGATAACGGTTAGTTACTGCAGGTTTTCGTCGCTGTTCAGTGATTTAAATGCGTAACGTTATTGTTAAATTTAATCTATAATTCCTACGCTATTATTACTTCTGCTAGAGATGTTCTTTGACGCCTAATACTGCTATTTGACTTAGTTTAGAATTAGGGAGAGGTCTTTACGAGTGATGTCTGTACTCTCATTCACTTACTCTCTCTGTAGTATTTTCTTTTAATGTTTGTTTTAGAGAATCATACTTCAGCATATTTATTTACAAATTTGACGACACAAATATGACGATCTATTTTTTATCTACTGTAAAATCGAAATGCAGTTTTTTACTATACCAAAACAAAAACACCATTCTGATAACACATTTAACAGAAATACAAATTGCATTAAGTGATTTGTTTCTTTTTTCTGTTTAGGCTATTTTATGATGAATCTCAAAAATAATATAGTCGTCTTGGGAACTGTTATGAGTTTATGAGTATTTTTTATGTTTTTCAATAGGTACCTACGTACTAAGTGCTAAATTATTTTTACTTTAATTGAAAAAGTTCAATTTCATCAATATTCTTGACGCTATTTTTTTTTCGTGCGGAAATCCCCTCGGATACCACCCTGCCGGAGCCGGAAGGGGAGATTATGTCGGACTCGAACCGACTAAAACCGCACGCTGACTGTGGGTCGTGGTGCTAGGCTGGAGGTGAGGTTGTCATCGACATATCCCTCGCACCCCGGCTGACCCAGGGCCATCCCTTACGGTCTAGCCCTCCTCGGGAGGGGGGACAACGGTGTCCCCGACTCGCCCCTGGAATGGGGAGGCGCGCTTCTCAGCGCGCATCCTAGTCTTAACAGTTGGTATCGTTACCAACTGTTTAGAACTGAAAATTACCTAACTTAACTCTTAACTATTCAAAAGTTAGAAATTGTTAGTAATTTTTTATTTCTCTGCCTGCAGGTCAGCAATGTCTCGACTGGCGTGCCTGTTGGCGCTGGCAGGTGCCGCCTCAGCACAGTTCTCTTTCGATGGTGTGAAGTGTATGCAGTTAGTCTGCAAACCAGACGAATATTGTTCCGAGGACACCAACCGCTGCGCCCCTTGTAACATCATCTGCAACAGGACGAGCCACAACTATGATGCAGGAGCATGTGTCAAAGAATGTCAGGGTAAGTTTGCAAATATCCTTTATAAAACTATTTATTTTTGATTTAAGATCTTGTGATTTAAGTATACCGAGGTGTTCATTTAGGTACTCTAAATTTAACTGTATAGTAGGCGTCAGAAATATCTGGCCCACAAAGTCTTAAAATGGTCTCAAACTAAGGTGTTAAGTGCAAGAAAACTGTTTTAACCCCCGACGCAAAAACGACGGGGTGTTATAAGTTTGACGTGTCTGTGTGTGTGTGTGTATGTGTCTGTCTGTGGCATCGTAGCACCCAAACGGATGGGTTCATCCGTTTGGGTGCTACAAACTACATCCAAATCTAACTAAATACAAAAAAACTACATCCAAATCGGTTGATTTGGATGTAGTTTTTTTTGTTTAAAAGGTATATTAGTCGGGAGTGTTCTTAGCTATGTTTGAAAAAAATCGGTCCAAGATGGCCACCGCCGCCGGAATTCATATTTCTTCATAACTCCCTCAGTATGGGTATCAAATGAAAGAGCTTGAGTAGTAGATCACTTTAAAAATTATTAAATAAAAATTTAAAAAACCCCGTCACAAAAAACTCCTCCAAAAAGTTGAAAATAAATGGAGTTTACCTTTTAACTTTAACGGTTGCCATGTCGGGGGACCTTGAATTGTTCCGATAATATAACGGAGTACTTTACCAGTTAGGGTCCCCCGACATGGCAACCGTTAAAGTTAAAAGGTAAACTCCATTTATTTTCAACTTTTTAGAGGAGTTTTTTGTGACGGGGGTTTTTTTATTGATTTAAATTGTATAATTGTCTGAACTAAAGGTATCGTTGAGCACTTTTTTCATCAAGATCGATCTGATGCTGACTCTACTTTAACTTTTTCACAGAGTCACTGCTATTTAACAAAGTAATGTTTTTGAAAATCCAACCATTCGCAACTGAACAGCCATAGTTGCGGCTCTAATCTCGGATGAGTTTGGCAGCACCAAATCCAAATCAAATCACCAAACCAAATCCCCCATATTGTATTAATTACTTATAACATTAAGAAAAGTTGGTTGGCGTCACTAAGTTCGATATCTACAAATATACAGCTGAATTTGCTTGAATAGATAGCTTTCTGTTTATCACTTCACCTCAATGAGATTGTAACAAAATATTTATGTAAAATTCTGCCGTCCACAAACTAAAAGGCAGCAAAAAGGTATTTTCGAGAAAACGCAAAAATAAGTGGGAATTGATGTCTCTTGAAAAGTGTGCTACCTAGGAAAAATGTTGCAAGTTATAATTGTAGGCATAGTCATTGGGCACAATATGTTGTATATTTTATTAATTTATATTTATTATATTTTATTTAAATTTATTTTTTAACTTTTAGCAGAGCATTTTTTTTTCATTTTTACGTAATATATACCTACTGCACTTTAAGGCCGCTAACCATACCTTAACTGCTTTATAGCAAAGCAATTTTTTGTAGCCGTCTCGTTTAGTACTTACAGTAAACGTTAACAAAATATAAATAGTTATAAAGCAGTTAAAGGATTTTAACAGTCTTACAGCCTAGTAGTTAACACTTGGCGGACTAACTTCCCTTACTTAGAAAGCAGTTATGGGATTTTAAACGCTTTTTAGCTTGGTATTGTAAAACATGTTTTTATACTGGTTCTCCTATTGATTAACTAGAAGGCAGTTAAAGACATCTCGCTCACAATTAACTGCCTTTTAAGTTAGCACTTCCGGATAAAAAGTTAAGAAGTTAAAATAGTAGATTGTATTACAAGGGAGCAAAGTAGTATTTTTACGGCGAGGGCGCTACTTTGAATCAAGAGCAAAGCGAAGGATTCTAGAATAGAATCCCGAGCGTAGCGAGGGATTCTAACGTAGAATCCTGAGCGCAGCGAGGGATTCAAAGTACACCGCCCGAGGGAAAAATAATTTGCTCCCTCGTTATACACTCTACTTTTCATCTTCTTTCTATGAGAAAATTTATTTCTCCCGAGATTTCGGGCGTAACAAGTTTGGTACGGCGCGCGGCGGCGTTGTTAGCTAACGCATTGTCACTTCCTTAACTCGAAGTAGAACTCATATTATTTTGCAAAATACAACTTAAATAGGTACCTAATGTACTAATTACAAGAACAGAGAGGTGATTGGCGCTCTTTGTTTTTTTTTTTTTTTAGTTAGCACAGGTCACCCCGAGCTATGCAGCCAACACGTACCAGCCAGTAATCCGTACAATTTGAGTTCTATTTCTATGAATGATAATGTTCCAAATTCAAATCACTTTTACGGCCCGCTGCTTGGCCTTGAACAGAAAAGAGCTATTTTGCGCCCCGCTACAGTGACAGTAAAGTGACATTTTTCGAATAGAAGGGATGAAAACTATTTTATGAAATCAGAACTGTATTCATTGAAAAAGAACAGACAATTAGACCTTACTAAATTTATTAAATAGCTTATTTATTAATTAAACAATAAAAACAAGACTGATAATAAAAACAAGACGGATTAAAGACGGATATAAAGAGAAGGAAAATTTGAAATGATTCAGGTGTGGCTCAATAGCTCAGTTGGGAGAGCATTCCCCCTGTAAGGGAAAGGTCGTGAGTTCAAGTCTCACTTGAGCATTTCATTTTTTCCGATGTTTTTCGATTATAAACAAGTTTACTTGATCAAACTTTTACTAATCATAGTCAGTAATGAGGTCACAAAATTACCTACATCTTTAATAATTATAATCAGTATTCGCGAAACCATAGGATAAAGAATATTATAATTGTTATTTAAAAACATTAAATATATGTTAGACTTTATCTAAAAAACTATAAATTTCGTCATTGTTTTTTACAAAAGACACGTCAATTTGACTTCACCTCGCCCTCGGAAAGAGGGCCACCATCGTAAACATGTACCATGTTAACAGTAGCACTCAGCTTGACGGCCTCATCAGATGACTTCGACAGGACAGGGGAATGTAGGAACAAGGAAACACGTGAGCTGGCAGGGAGTTCCAGGTCTTAGTGGTGTGGCATAGGAATGAGTCACTGAAACACTTGGTTCTAGCAGGTATAGTCTGCACCGTATACGGATGGCATCTTAGCCCTGCACGTGTCGTCCTGGGAAGGAAAGGAGAGGGTGGGACTAATTGGAAGAGCTCATCAGAACATTCACCATGGTAGAGATGGTAGAATAGTAGTAGAATAGAATAGTAGACGCAATATCTCACTTCAGGATTGCCAATTTTTACTAAATGATGCGGACCGCACGTCGCTGCAACCTTTCGAGAGCATCTAGTAAGTACTTTGCGGAGCCATCCCAGAGTGTGAGCAGTATTCCACGCAGGAACGAATTTGGGTCTTTTATAGAAGACACCGCTGCTCCGGCGTGAAAAAACGTCTCACTTTGTTTAGGACTCCGGGTTCACGCGAGGCTGATTTGATGATGCTCTCGATATAGTTTTTGTTATTCAGTTTGCAGCGAACATCAATACCGAGAATATTGAGGTGAATCTGCAGTAGCAGTGGCGTGCTCTGAAGAGTGGGAAGGGGAAGAAAAGGAAATACCTTTGCTGTAAACGCGCGTGCCTGCGTCTCCTTGGCATTGAACTCGACCAGGTTCTCAGCGTCCCTTTGAGAAATGTGGTCCAGGATACTGTCCAGCTCAGTGAAAAGAAGCTGCCTTTTTTCTGCGATATTAGACTGCTTGGCCGCAGGATGTGCGTAATAACTCTCGTGTAAGGTGCTGTCGTCTGTATAGCAGTGAATGCTACCGTTAGAAAGCATGTCATTGATATGCAGTAAGAAAGAGAGTGGGAGATAAGACGGAACCCTGCGGCACGCCAGCATTTACCTGCAAGAACTCCGAAGCTCGTCCATTAGAAAGGACGCGAATACGGCGCCCCTGCAGGAAGCTTGCAACCCAGTTGCACAGCCTGGGAGGCAGGCCAAAGGCCAAAAGCTTAGAAAGAAGCGATTTGTGCCATACCCTATCGAAAGGTTTGGCGATGTCAAGACTAATTAACTGCTATTTAGTCTAGAATTGTCGTTTAGCTGCTCTCTAGCGATTGATATTTAGCTAATACTAATTTCAATACATAACTTAAAAGCCGCTATTGACGTATAACTGCTTTCTAGCGCAGTTTTTCTTAATAACATACTTTTAGTTAAGTAAATTTAGAAAAAAATGATACATGTATTAGCCGTTAAAGTATGTTAACGTCTTTCTAGAGAAGAATCGTGGCTTTAACTGCTCAGCAATGTTCAGTATCTCTAAAACTATTAATAATAGAAGAATGAGTCTTAAACCAAAAGATAGAGCATCGAAAGTTGTATAAGACTGCATTAAAAAATGAAAATCGACCAACTGTGGCTTAACGGCCTTTTAGTTAGAGTAGGGCAATTCTATATTAATATTTTATTTAAATAATAAAAATATGAATAAAAGTAAAATGACAGTTTCGTTCCAATGAATGCGTAAAAGTGATTAAGTGCAAGTCTAGCAACAGACAAAACTGAATAACGTAATAATCATTTTCCTGAGAAAAAAATATTGACGGACAGATGCGGACGGTAAATGAAGTTATCCTGTAAGAGTTCCATTTTTTTTCTTTTTTAGGTATGGAACTCTATAAATGTAAAGAATCTAATTAAAACTTTAAAATAACATTTGATGTTGACGTTATATTAAAAGGATCACTTTTTTAAGCCCCGCGTAATTGAAGTATACTAATTGAATATTACATTGAAAACCCGGCGTTCCTCATAAATAGCAGAGGGCTTTTACAAAATATAGTATAATAAGTAAATTGAAATATTTTTATAAGATTTCGGGTAATCTCTCAGTTATGGAAGTTTTAAAATCATTCGGAACAATTTCTGTCTTAGTTTTTATCTCGTAAGTCGTGTTTTATCTGGGCATTGTGGTGTATTTAGCTGACGACGTTAGCAGTTTGATTGACGAACCTTTGTTTTACGAAGTGTTATGCTCATAGAACTCTAAATAATAAAAAAAAAATTATAATTCTATGGTTATGCGTTTTATGTATCAAAGGTTGGTTAGGTATATTGGTGAGCGAGAGTTATAGTAATACGGCATTTTATCTGTAGTATTTGTATATTTTATAATTTACATTATCTATACATCCATATAATCAAGTCTATAAATCCCCGAAGGGGAATTAATTAACCGATCCCACAGATACATGAGCATAATTTGACTTATTCTGTACGCTGTGTAATCTGGTGTTTATTTTAGATAACCGATTTTATTACAGAAAAAATAATTAAATGGGTGTAGTTTTGATATTTGGGGGAAAATACCTACTTGAATTTGATAAATAATTTAATGTGCGATAAATAATGAGCGATAACGAAAATTACTTATCGACCATTGGGTGATGACTTGAAACCGAATATTGAGTCTTCAGTTGAAAGAATGTCAAAACATAATGCCTCGTGACCTGGCTGATCCAAGGCCATAACCGGTTTCGAAATATGCGAACCACCGAGTGTGCGAACCACGGTGTTCCCTGAAAATAAAAATAGGACGGAGATACTGCACAATAGCTAATACCTATCTCTAGATTAAGATTTAAAATATACAGTCAGAAATGTTTTATAAATGTACATTTGTCCTCATCCTAATCTACTTCAGTAGTGATTGACTACAATGAAACAATTAATACAATTCTGAAGTTGTACTTTAAAAATTAGGTCTTTGTGCGAGTTCGAGGTGTTAATCGTTCGTATGTTCGTAAGGCTTCCCGCTTCATATAATAATAGAACAGTTAATCAAAAACCGTAACAGTTAATATGTAAGTACCAATTACATGCCAATTATTCTACATATTAATTACCTATTTTAATTAATTTCCCTCACCCTCCCTATCCCGAACAACACGTGCTGGACTATGTGGAATCGATACCATCACGAAGCATATGGTTCCCTTCCTCCTAAAATTCAGAGTTCTTTAAGTGAGCCGTGAAAAAGTATGTCAGGTTATCACCAGGTGAGGTAAAGTTAAATTGATGAATCAAATTTAATGAAAGATTGTGTATGGAGGTACCTATATATGTCATCATCAGCATCTTGGCGATGATTCCGGTTGCATCGAAGGGGTCCGCTTTCCATTTTATGTTTAGTTTATTTTGACTGAAACCGAAGTCACTACTGACTACCTCCCACCCCAAGAGAACAGCCTGTGCATTAGCGTCGTCCGTTGAATGGCAGGTGTGCCAGCCAGCAGGTGACACGCACATACTAATATCTATTACATATTATATTTATATTATGTTTTCTTACTTTTTTAGGAGCAAGCTGTGGTGTAGCCACAGAACAGATAATAAAGTACTAACGTACCACAGGTATAAATATTTATACCTATGCTACGTACATGAACACGTTTGTAGATGAAACCTAGTTATAGAATAGCACCGATGCGGAACGTACACACATAATAATATAAATATAAAAATGAATTCCGGTTTCCCTTGGTCTATAACTTTAAGACGACTTTACCTCCATCTTTATTTTAAAAAAGTACCTATTGTAAGAATTAAACAAAGTTCTTGCAGAAAGAAATAATTGAAAATTGCACAGATAATGGGTTCGCGCGGCTAGAACTGTGGCCTATGGCTAGTGTACAATAAAAAAGACAATTATATACGCAGTCTCGATAGCTATCTTGTTATCGAGACTGCGTCTATAATTCCAAGAAAATCCTTCAAGCCTTAAATATGACTAATATTATGATTGTTCATATATTTGTTCATTAAGAGGCTAAGTGAACAACCGACTATTTTCTTAATGAGCTTAGCCATAAAGACTCTTTTCACTATACATCGTAGTTTACAACCAGTTTTGTAACCGCAAACCGCCTACCTTCGCCTAGCACTCTCTATCCTTTTTCAACCGATGTATCTCTCGCTCACACTTAGTGAAAAGAATGTATAGTATACTATATATACAGATGGTACAGTATACTATATATACCTATAGGTAGGCTTCAGGTCAAGCATCCCGTTTAAAAGCAGTTTCACATTAGACCTGCGACGCGGTAATAAGGTAAATTGTTTAAAAAATACAGATCCCTAAGTGAGTCTAGAAATCTTAGTATGTTTAAGTGCTTTCTAGATTCTGAAAGGATAGGCCTTTCTTTAGAAACGGCATGTGCCTACTTAACAAATTAGTTTTACGTACATAAGGACATGTGAAAAATTCAAACTAGAATCAGTTCCATCACCGATTTTTGTGAATGTCAATATTTTCTACTACGAGTACTGCTGATTCGTCTTCTTGGCATTTCGATTTCATTTTAGAAATGTATTTTCTGTTGATAGTTACCTGCCTAAAATTATACATTTTACAAATTTTTATATCATAAAATTGAAATAGAATAAATTGTTGATTTATGGTTTTGACAATTTCTAAGCTTTTATCTTTGACTTATTATGATTCAATTTAGAAGTTGTTAATGTAAAGTCAGGGATAATTACGATACTGTACCTAAATCCAAAATAGTTTGCATTCCAACAAAGATACAGAAATGCGGGATTAGAGCACGTCATAGTAAACCCAATGATACAGGTACATAGGTGTATTATTCAATTGACTTACCTACATACATATTCACGTCTGCAAATCCCCGAAGGACTAGGCAGAGGTGTATTAGCACCCACGTTGCGCCAATTATGATTTTCGGTCCCACGACCTAATAGGGGCGAGCCTATTGCCATCTAGCGGGCCCTCCTATCGACATCAAGCCCCGGTTGAAATACCTGGGGCTCGTACTCGACGGTCGGTGGGACTTCGGAGAGCACTTCCGAAGTCTGCGCTCCAAACTGTTGGTGACAGCTAACGCGCTGTTGCGGCTGCTGCCCAACCTGAGGGGCCCGGAGGACTCCTGCAGGAGACTCTACGCGGGTGTCGTGCGCTCTATGGCCCTATACGGGTGTCCCGTGTGGGCGGACTGGAGACCAGATTCATGCCCCTGTTGCGTGCGCCGCAGCAGAGGATGGCCTCCAGGGCAATTAGGGGATACCGCACGATATCCTTTGAAGCGGCGCGTTTCCTAACCGGATCGCCACCGTGGATCCTGGAAGCGAGATCCCTTGCGGCACTGTATCGGTTCCGTAAGGAGGCGCGGGAGCGGTGATACGATCCCGAGCCCGAAGACATTCGGGCCGAGAGATCCCGGCTCCACAGGATCATGGTGGTGGAGTGGGAGCGATGACTTGAGCAACCACGCGCAGGGCATGCCATCATAGAGGCGGTAAGGCCCATCATGGGGGAATGGCTAGAGAGGCCACATGGCAGCCTCTCGTATCGATTGACGCAGATTATCACCGGGCACGGGTGCTTTGGGCGGTATCTGCGTCGGATCGAAAAGGAGCCAACCTCCGAGTGCCATCATTGCGACGCGAGCGAGGACACAGAGCTGCACACGCTCACCGAGTGTCCGGCATGGGCCGGACCGAGGCGGGAGCTAGTGGCGGCCCTGGGAGTGAGAGTTCTCACCCTCGCCTCCCTACTCACAGCAATGGTCCGCTGTGCGGACGCGTGGGCGGCCGGCGTCTCCTTCAGCGAGCAGGTTATGGTCTTGAAGGAGACGGCGGAACGGGAGAGACGGCGCGAGCGAGCGAGACTCGCGAACCGCGCCGCCCGAACGCGCAAGCAACTCGGGCGTTGGAGGGCACTGACTGCCCTCCGTCCCCCATGAGCGCGGGCCTGGGGGTGATGGGTGGAGCCCCCTGTCACCCCAGCAGAAGCAGGCCACGGCGACGGCGCGCTAGGAAGCGCGCCTCCCCATTTCAGGGGCGAGTCGGGGACACCGTTGGCCCCCCTCCCGAGGAGGGCTAGACGGTAAGGGATGGCCCTGTGTCAGCCGGGGTGCGAGGGATATGTCAATGACAACCCCACCTCCGGCCTAGCACCACGACCCACAGTCGGCGTGCGTTCGAGTCCGACATAACCTCCCCTTCCGGCTCCGGCAGGGGGGTATCCGAGGGGATTTCCGCACGAAAAAAAAGAAACCATATAGCGGGCCCTTTGTCTTTTTTACAGCGGGACATTAGATGAAATTGATTTGCGATGGTTATTGTATTGTAACATATAACAGTTTATGAAATAAATATTTCCTTTGTCTCTATTTTTGTATGTGTAGGCCTCCACAAGACAAGACTACCTTACTTATTTTTGGAGATGTTTTCTTCAAGGTTAATCTTGTGTCTTGTGGAGGTTTTAGGTTTATTGGCAGTAGAGTCCTGAGCTTTGAACCTCTTAGATCTCTCTAGATATGTTTCCTTTCTTTCACATTTTCTTCCGCTCTTCAGTTGCCCTCTACAGGGTGCAATGCATGGGTGAGGCCTACGTTATTAGAAACTTTTATCAACTTTCTATATCTATTCTGTGACCAGGCCACGCTAACCATAAGGCAATCTTCGCCTTCTTTACTACTAGTTTTATTAGTAAGGTCAATGCTTATTAGATTAAAATCAATGAAGGTAACATACTCGTAGGTACGTAATTTGAAATCAGGTGCACACCTCTACCACGTTACTCATATGTCACTAAACAGATCGATATTCTGTAAACATAATGACCTGCAACAGACTGAATAGAATGTAACTGTAGGATCATTGGTAAGGGGTGTAACAATACCCATAAAAGTCATGCTCTGTTGATTCCGACAGGTAGGTATGCGACGCACACATGCTAACGTTTCCACACAGACGCATATACGTTACTTCTGTAGTGTTTCACTACATGTATAGATATATGTGCGTGAATATTAAAACAGGTGGCTCCTTGTTTATGAATTGTGCAAGTGCAATCTACTGTTCTTCACAATGTCGCGGTGCTATTAAATCGTGATTGCAATGAGTACATCACTATACGAAGTGAATTAACTACTATTGCATGAGTTTTAAATTCAAAATATGTAAGTAAGTAGATTGGTAGCTAAAAGATTTTTCAGGTATAAATATTGCCACATAATCTACTAGGTCTGTTCATGAAAATAGATACAGCATTTTTTTTAAATCTGTGAAGTGATGTGTTTTGTGAAGTTATATCCATATATCCTATTCTCTACTAAGTTTGGGAAGATATTTGGAAGTTAGTTATTCACGCTCTAACGGTTGAACGAATCTGGCTGTAATTTGGTACAGGAACAGTCTGGAAGAACACGTAGGTACTGAGAATATGTTCCCATGGGTAGCAGGGATGGGATTAAAACTTCACGCGGTCGTGGCCACGGGCTTCAGATGGTTTTTGTTATTGTTATCAATCAATCAATTAGCATCGCAGTTCACTGCTGGATGCAGGCCTCTCCTAAAATATTCTTAGATATAAAAATATTTGCGCCTTAGGAGTAGAACTGGTAGGTAGGACAGACTTATATGCGGCGAGGGCAGTCTAATCTCTCGTGATGTATGAGAATTTCGATGTTTCACAACCGCCGGGCATCCCGTGACGGTCACTTTTTGTGTTACAGATACACAATAAATTTCAGTTAATTCCTTTGTTTATTTAATCTCCACTGACAGGTTGTATAACAATATTAATTGTGAGCTCATTACTGAAATACTTACTCTCTGTCATTCATGACGTACCTACTTCGTGCATAGCTTTATGTATTGTTTCTCTCGTTACGTGGGTAGGGAGCAGGCATACGTGTGCGTCACGTAGCAGGCATACGTATGTGTGTGGTGCATATGTGTGCGGCGCGGACGCGCACCTGTCGCAGTCGTACCTCGACCTGCTAATTGTTTGCTCGGGGCATTTTTTCCCCAATCTCACCTGTGTCAACTTCACATACGATAGTATTTTTTTGTTATCTAAGTAGCGTAACATTAAAGTATTCTCACTGTTAATGGATTTCATATAGGAACTTACTTATTTTGTATACATTACATTGGCATTGATACTGATCTATTTTTAGTCTGTAGGAACTTGTAGAATTCACCTGCATTCTAGAATACCATCATCTAAATAGTGGGGAAAAAAGGTAATAGATAAATCTTTACTTTTTCTCATAATTTGACTATGACGTCGATGCCGCCTGCATCACCGTCGGGTGAGTAGGTATCGAAGACGACATGGTTTCTACGAGTATCTCTAGGTCTAGTATTGTTCAAACGATCTAGCGGCACCGTGTCTTGTTAAGGACTTTATTATTTCTCTGAGTTCCGTCGTCATAATTTGGTGTTCTTTATAATAGAGATCTGCTCTAATTTCTCAAATAGTTTTGGAGAAGGAATGAAGGGGCAGTTACTTGTACATACCTATAAATAAGTAGGCTTCACACTTTAGGGCCTTGTTCCTTAGTATTCGATCTCGGTTTGGTCATGGCATTGTTACTATGGAATTATGGTAAACTAGTTTGACCAATTTTTACCACCTCGGGGATAACAATATAACTGACTACGTAAGTAGGTATGTCAGTTAATTTAATTTACTGTGTCACACGTTGATGCATATGAGTTAATATTAATGGTGAACTAACGGCAATCCATGACATTAATTACTTGGTTGTTTGACTATTACTTTTATTAATATTTGAGTCAGAGTTTCCACTCCGAAGTCTTTCTATACAAAAAAAAATCTCCCTAAACCAATAAATTTTGTGTCTGTAAACTTAGCATTGCTCTTAGAATTAAAATCTGATTGTTCCTTATATCTACTAGCACTAGCTGTATAATAAAACTTTATAATTTATTTCTTTCTTTCAGGCTATCTTCTGGACTTGAGATATATGCGAAGATCGGAATCAATGTCTCCTTCTGGTGATTTCAGCAGTAAGTAATTATCAGAAATATTGTTTTTGAAATTTGTTAATTGTTTTAACTGTTTTGCAATCTGTCCAATTCTGTAAAATTTTAGATGTAGATCACCCATGCATGTTCTAGCAGTTATTGCGAAATGTATTTTCAATTTACGATTATCATATTGTGTTTCTTTTTAATTTTTAATTTGCTTGTTTGATTTATTGCATTTAGATGAATATCTTTCACTCAATTACTCAATTTGTGCCGTACTGGTTCCCGGCGGAGTAGACCACACCAGCTCGTTCTGTGGATGTCGTAAAAGACGGCTAAGGGATAGGGCTGTTCTCCATCCAACAGTAAACATACAGCCCAAGGACCAAGGGTCCGCTAGACAGCAACCGCTCGCCCCGAAACTCATAATTAGCGAAACGTGAAAATACACATCTGCCTACCCCTTCGGGGATTTACAGACGAGGGTATATATATGGATGGATTGTATGTTTGATTTGTTGTATTTAGATGAATGTTTGTCAACCACGCTAGAATGACTTAATGGATCACGATGAAATTTGAATTATGGCATGGGCAACAGCTTGTTTTATAATATAATATATTATATAGTATATTATGGCGATGCGAATGTTGTTGTGTAATGTGTACCCTGTATGTAACCTTAACGAGTGAGCACAAGACTGATGAATTTTAATGCTTTACTAATGACAGAGTAGATAAACCTTAATTATTTTGTTATCGCTACCAAGGTGACATAAATAGGCTACAAAATTAATTAGAAGCATCTTTGTAACGAGAAGTGTAGGTACCAGAAACAGTACTCGTTAATAAGGATACGTCAACCGGATTACTGGATTGTTGTTGGGCAATATCAGATTTCAATGGGTTATCAGTTTAAAGGCGTAACTAGGTGTAATTAATTATAATTAATTTAAATGTTAAATATATGACAGGAACAAAATGAGTAGAAAAGTTATTCACGACATTTTATATATTATATGTCACATAATAACTATCATTAGCTTAATTGATCCTTCTTGAATGTTTGTTGTTGTGGATCAGTGATGTCAACCTCAACTTCGATATCGGAGATAATCTGGAGATTTAATTAAAACTGATCTGTGTATTGTGTCACTATTGCTTTCCAGCTATGCGTACTCCATGAAATGATTCAATCAATCAATTAGCCCACCGCAGTCCACTGGATGCGCAAGACGGAGGACGGGTGTGACATGGCGCACATTGATAGATGCCTATTTGGGTTAATTTCACATATTTGGGCAGAATGTTTACTACATTATTAACCACCAGCCTAAAATATAATTACGAAGTAATGTTGCATAAATTGTTTAAAAAGATATCTGTAAAGCCATAGTAATTTAAAACCCGGCAACTCAATAGCAAAATTCCTTGATAGAATGTCTTTTATCTAGGAGTAAGACGGTGTAACTTTAGTCAAGAGGTATGCCTTTAATAACCATGAATATCATTCAAGTGCTTTGTTATGCGTCATTTGTATAACAACAGTTTGAAAACTATTCAAATCTAAGTAGAATCTAGGTTAGTTTCATGAAATTACCCTGGAAATATAAATAAAATACTTATATTTTTGTGATTCCAATCCTTTCGACATATCCAACTGAATTATTCTTCTCAACGAGAAACGCTGTCTTTTCCCTGTCCAATATTGTACACCGGCATTTAATTTTACAGTCTGCGAACCAAATTTTTTGAATCTAATAGGTACAGGTAAAAACTCTCATAATTTAATGTTGTGCAGAAATACTTTGTGCACAATAGTGTTTGATAGTACTTAAAAGTTTTGAGAATCGAATTGCAAAGCGAATTTCAAAGTTGGACGGCTGCGATGTTTAAAGTGTGAGCATTGGATGAACTTATATTCGGGTTCCTGCTTAATATACGGAGTACTTATTGTGGATGTCAAATGCTTTAGACACAGAATAGCTAAAATGGTCCAGACGAACTTTTGGGCATCGGAATGAGACTTTGCACAGACTGCTCCGAATTGTGGAACAATATGTAACTTTGTTTGTCATTAGAAAAAACATAATAAGCGGATAGGCAGATAATGACCGACTGACAAAGCTGTTCACACTTGGAGCTTTGTCAGTCTAAATTAGACTCTGATCAAGTATATAAAAATTAATGCAGTAGTATTGTCGAAATTTCAGAATAAAAATGCAAAACATTTCCGGCTAGCTCCAGTGATTATGAAAGATACATACGGGCTAGCTCCAGTGATTATGAAAGATACATACATATACCTACTCACGTCTGTAAGTGCCCGAAGGAATAGGCAGAGGTGTATTGACACCCACCTTTCGCCAACTATGATTTTCATTCCCACCACGTATCGGGCTCTTTGTCAATAAATATTATATTTTGTACATGTTTATTAATATATTTATTAGCAAAAAAATCAAGATATACCTTTAGAAATAACTAATGGGAAAGTTATGCCAAATGATAGCGAATTTATCATACATTGCCACGGCAAACTAATGCAATAGCGATGTCATGCACAAGGCGATTGAAATAAGTAAACATTATTTACACTATTCATACGTTTTGCTGTGTTTATATTACATTTGCTGTAGGTAAATACTTCTATTATTAATAAACGTTTTGTATGTTGCGGCTATACTTATAATATTTTCATTGATTAAAAGTTCAGATTCTGAATTGATAAATTGAACATACGCACAGTGTGCAGTACGAAACTGGATAAGTGAGTGATATCGAGGCTCAACTCCGATTACTCAATTCAGAAAACGATCAAAATGTCTACAACGAATGCCCAAAAGGCAGCAGCAGTAAATAAATGCGTGTTAACGAATCTTGTGTTTGAAGGTGTGCAACGTCAAGCGCAAACAGCTCTCATCATCAGCGGAGTGGCACTTGCAGTGTTGGTGCTGATCCTGATCATCATCTGCAGAGGCAAGATCTCGTGGAGATGTATCAAGCAGAAGTTTCAGCCGGTAAATTTCATATGTAGGCTTTTTTGTTTCTATAGAATCATTTTCACGAGCTCATTACTCTTCAGTTGTTGAAATTAGGACTAGGTAGATAATCATGTCTGCATGTCAACAGTACAAAATGACACTAATTCACTTTCGAGAACATTTATAATTTAACAACACGAGACTAACTCTCTATGCATGATGCTCTATTAGAATAGATTTCAAAAACAATTCTACCCAAACTGTGTTCAATGTATTCTCAATATTGATTCCCCAATATTCTGGAATGGCGTTTGCAATAAGTTTTTATTTAATATGTTTTCCATAGGCATAATTTCAAATTTCTATTATTACACGCAAACTTAATGAATATTTTCTCTCTACTCTACTATGTATCTATGCATTGGCAGTAATAGTAAAAAGTACTAGTAGGAATAATCGTGTGATTGGGTGTTGGAACTTACCCCGGGTTTGGACACCCAATCAATCGATGGTTACTCTAAAGCGTAGCCATTATAGTGATTCTGGAAGTTACTGCACAACACAAAATGCACCTAACACTTTACACTTTTGTACCCACGTAACACTTTTGTAAGACATTACGCCAATTTTTTCAGAACCGTGTGAAGCAGTATCCAAACGATTTGACCCACCAAAACCCACACGCTGAGATGCCAAAAGCAAAGCAAGCACTGAAACTTGAAATCAGGAATCCTGAGCCACCGACACGAAATCAACAACCACTCAACGTTCGTGACCTTGAAACGAGGACTTCTCAAACCGAAAGGAGTCAAGGAGCTACCACACCTAAGACTATCAGTACAGCTCTTAGCAACCGACACCCAGCTGAAGACACGACTCTAGATTTTTCGTATGACAATATGGGTATGAACGTAACACCTCCTGAGCAACCGGCTACTAGCCACAAGTTCTGAGATACAGGCTACCCGACTGGCGCCACGGGGACAATATTATCAACGATAGGTATAAATGAAAAAGTTCATTGGAATGTGGTATTATTATAGTCTGTAACATGACTCATGTCATGTTAAATAATCTATAGAAATATATTTAGATACACTTTCTTTATAAGTACTTATATAAAAACATCGATCACGTTTACAAAATCTGTAAAGAAATTCTGAAAACGAAGTCCATACACAGTTTCAAAATACTGGGAGCTTCCCGATAAAGTACGAAAGAAAAAAAATATCGAATCAAACATCGCGTAGTATTTGTCGTTCCTGTTTTAAAAGCTATTTGATTTCTACTGGGACCTAGGAGTTTTAATTTAATAAAACTGATATTAAATTAAAGCCCCTATTTGATAACAGACTTTCTAGATAACTTGATGATCAACTCTATCGGAAAATATTGCATCCCTTGAATGAATTTTCCACCTGTTCAACCGATTTATTATTTAATTTAAAGCTGCGTAACGTACCTACCAACTAAGTAACTGAATTGCGTTTTTTTTTTTTTGTTTCACACTATTTTATTTAGGATAAGTATTATGATGAAAGTTTTAAAATGTACATATAATAAATTATCATTGATTGCAAAAGTTTATAAGCTCGACGACTATTATATTTAAAAAAAAACATAAGAAGTTGTACATAAACTGTATCAAACAAAAAAAAAACAATGTTTGTAAGTTTTACACAAATGTAGTTATAAAGTCGTTTTGATATTTAGAAGCCCTTTGTGCAGCTACTTGTAGAGTTATATACTTATATAAGAAGACCATATCTCAGGTCTTTGTAATTTAACTACGCAAATTATTTAAGACGGTATATACACACAGACACATGAATGTTTATAAAATATAGGCACAAAATATTGTTTAAGAGATATTTATAAGTTAATATAAGTAAATTATAGTATGATAAATTAGATCTGTTTTGTTGGAGTACCTAACATAAGAGATTTATTCTAGTTTTCTTCATCGGTGTAATCTATACCTACAAAAGTCATGTTAAGGTAAATCTTTGACGATATACAAATGTGGTAAATATACATTTATATATATAGCTATGGCATAATACGCTGTGATCACAATGAATTACATCACATTTTACAGAAAGTAAAATTATATTATGATTATATAACTGTTGCGCCAAGAATAAAATTAGTTTCTAATGAGTAATAACTTGTTTTTACGGTGTGAGCTAATTTGGCAAGCTCGCTCTCATTCAAACTAAGTATTCAGCTCTTGTCTCTGTGCCACGAACAATAAACAAAAGAATGAAATTGATAGACATCACATGGGTACTTACATAGCGGTGATTGTCAGTTTGTACCCGGCGTCTGATTTATTATGAATTATAACTAAGTACTAAATTAGGTTACAATCGTGTATTCCCTGAGCAATAATTTTAAGAGAGAAATACAATATGTAATTAGTATTTAATGTTGAATGTTTTCACCAGATGCGATCGAAGTTTGGATAGCTGAGTAGTTTACAATGGATTAGGAGAGCAGTGCAGTTTTTACAGTCAATATGTTACTGTGAATGTCCAAAATGCAGTGGCAACTGTTAACATCCACCAAGATTTCTGGTGAATGATGAATTTCGTCATTTTCAAAAATATGGGCAAATTGGCGTCAATTTCCTTGTGAGGATATAATACAATGAGGTGGCACAGACGGTATATTCAGCTATTGAGTGCAGAGTATAGCTCTGGTTCGTATTGGTGCGATTGGTCCTGTCAGTTCATGTGGATATGATTCGATGACAGCGAAAAGTAGCGAAACAGTCGCTGGAAAAATGTTACACAGTAGCATACGTATAACTAAAACTAACTTAGTCTTTACACATAAGACAGTAGTCTGCATAAATGAAATAAAGAAAGGTACATTTACCTATTCACAATTACTTACTTCGAACAGAAATATGATCCCGTGCAGTTAGTTAAATTTACATGGTTGAGTAGATCAAGACACCTTGTTAAAGGGGTAAGCTTGAGTGGACGCAATAGTTGCATTTGCGTACCAGTACCAGCGCATTCCTATTGCTTTCGTGGCTGAGTACTACTAGCGCTTAGTAGGTATTAAAAGAATTTACTCCCAAATATACTACAAAAACTGCCAAAGTTTTTTGTTTATAATAATTTATAGTCTACGTTACATAATCAGCAATGTGGTCATTGCTGATTATGTAAAAATGGCCGATATTTTAAGAGGTTTTGAATCAATCTTGTCATTTTAAACAAATGTGGCACGAAAATCCGAGCAAGCGCGTACCTACTATTTTTTTATTGTGCCACTATATAGAGTACCTAATGACTTTCTTATCGTGGCGCAATTAACAGTGTGCGCTGCAATGGCAATGGCTCATATGGGCAAAACTGTTGATCGCATTTGGTGGGACTTTGAATTATCATGGAAGTATTCACGCTAGAATAAATATTATTTACTTATGAATGTTTTAAGGTTCTTGTATATTTTCGAGTTCAGCTCGGGTTAAATAAATGTCAGCATGGCTGAGGTAGTTTTTTATTTAATGGGAATTATATGTGTGATTGTTAATTAATGTTGGTGTTGGAACGTGTATGTTCGTTTTAGTTTTAAATAATTAACTTGCAACAATGATCTATGTAATTATTGAATGTTATTGACATGTAGCTTTTCTTAACTCTTGTTGAAATATTTGAGCTTTACGACTTCGATTGTTCCCTTTATATAAATACAAAAAATGTCGTGTAAGTTTACATATGGGCCTCCTTTAGGTCAGGCCTGTTATGTTTGACATTAGAGTTATAATACTATAATTCAAATGTTATGCTAAATTTTATTTTTGTGTATAATATATTGTACCTAGGTACTTATCTGCGTTTTTTTCGCGTAATGTATTGTGTCATCCCGCTTTTTATGTATTGTTTGCTTTAATTGTGTTGCCTTATTGCTCATCAAACAAAATAACGATGGAAATATCTGTATTTTAGAGTTCACACCATTTTCTCTGAATATATAGTAAGACTATGAAGGATGTGGTCACTACTGTATCATAGCGTAGATATTTCTTATTAAAAGTATGATAGGGTTAAACTCTCTTATTCATAAACGCTTATTATGAATATTTTAGTAAAAGGTTCAGTATAGAAGATAGCTTTTGAATTTTGATGTACAAGGGGGTAAATATGACCCTTTAATTTTATTAATAAACATTGACTTTAGGTTATATATTTGGTTAAATAAGCATTCCATTCGGTGCCTTTTTGATAAGCTCTGGCGTGAAATCCGCCGTAGAAATACTGTACAAAATAAGCATAAATTTTAAGGCTAGAGTCATAGATAAGGTACACTTTACATACATCTGACAAGAGAGTTTTGGGTTGTTCTTTATCGACCACGGGCCTAATCAATGTATCTAAGTGCTTCAAAAATAGTTTTGTCATCTTAACAAAACATTACTTTGGTTTTTATTTTGTTTTTCTATCGCAAAATTGCGAATGTTATATCGCGACAGACAATATACATCCTGTGGAAACTAAAATAAAATTGTAATCTAATCATGGGATCACACGCCAATCTCCAACAATTAACGTAAACAAGCCTTTATATGCAAATAAATCATGACAAAGGAATGTGCGGGAGTATTAATGATAATAAAAAAAATAACCGAGTTTAAAAGGGAGGAGATTCTATATTCGTCTGTAGGGACACAGACAGATGTACAAAATGAATGAGTACTGAACCAATGATACATCAAGTATGTAAGTAGCCAGCCGGGGTTAACTTCGCAGTGCATACGTACACTGATCAAATAATTAATGTATTGAAAAAGGGCAGGTCTAGACAACTTGAAACTTGTCACAGTAGTTTATTTGTGCTATTATCTAAGGTAATTTTCAGGACATTGTTCACACGTGGTCCTTTAGTACTAGAATGCCCAACTACCCCTTCAATCTCCTTTTACAATCATTTTAGGCTGTGTTAAATATACCAATTATAATAACTTACTGTTAATTCCATCTTTTACTTTATTACAAATTTAATATTTAACACGAGAATTAAAAAAAGTTAATAAAGAGATTAAAATTTTCGTGCAAACTTATAGCTTTGAAGGTTTATTGAAATGGGGATTTTGAAAGGGTTTTCAATATTCATTTAGTGAGTTCGTCCATGCGGGGCCTAGCCTTCCATTCAATAGAAATTCTAGTTGTGTCCCGATTCACAGAACGCTTGCATTCCGATTAGGTTTGCCAGTCCGTACCGGAATTATTATAATAACCACTCTGCGTGCTGTGTTGCAGTGGAATATATTCACTATTGGAAGTAACGCTTTGTATCAATACTCTACTAATATGCATACTTAGTACTTAAGCTTTTGCAGAAAGCCTACTATTGTTAAACATTGACACAAGTATCTGTATTTAGGGAGAAATAGATTTACGCGTTGCTCAAGTAACATTGCCAAGGACTACCAGGGTCCCTTTGTTAACATACATACATACATATAATCACGCCTTTATCCCCGGAGGGTTAGGCTGAGGTGAATGATCCCACACCCTTTGCTAAGCTTTATTCAAATAACCAATTAGCTTCATCTCGCAGCTTATTTTAAATACTGTCAATTTCATACATTAATCAGTACTCTTGATTTGATTTTACATATTTACATTTACATATTTACCTACGTTTTTAGAACATCACATTTTAGATTTAATACTAATGCTAAGAACTATTAATTAGACTAAAGATCTTTAAGATCCGTCCATACATTAACATTCCACTAGGTTAATGCTTATTGCTTAGAAATTACATAGTTTTAGTCAAGTTATACGTGCATTATATTAAGTGCTTAGTAATAGACAGTGTATACCATATATGCCACAATATACAGCAATACTGTAATTTCGAAAGTTGGTCACTAATTGGTTTTCTCATCGTGTACTTCAATGAATAGTAATGTAAATTGTAAAGTTAATAACAATAATCCTACGGTATCGAGCACTTATATGGCCAACTATAAAGTTCTGTAAGATAATTGTGCACTAACATTTACTCGTAGCTAGATGCATATCTCTAGATTTATTGAACAAATTTATTTGCAAAGCGTAATAAAGACAATTTTGTATAGTCGTCAAACAAGTGTAAACATAAGTAATACTATAAGTATTCTAGAAATAGCATAGTTTATGTTAGATATTGAATCTACATGATGAGTTTAAATTTGTTTCCTTCACAAGGATATGATTTGCTCCTAATATGGCGTGGACTTGGCTGCTGATGCGGCAGATTTTTATTTTAAACCTGAGCCCAGTGAAATGTTATCATTTGCTAATATATGACTACAATTGTAAAATCATTGTAATATGCTAATAATAGATAGGTACATTCAGCATCTGAAAGATGTTGACGAACAGAGTGCTCAGAAAGATCTTAATTTCGGTTTTTGACCCCCTTTTAGTTGATCGATTGTTCTGATATTTGGATCACACCTTTAGTTCGGATAATAATATTACATTAATCAATAAAACAGTTTGATTTGAGCTCTTAATACGAGAGTTTTAAAATAATTTTGAAGCTTTGTCGTCAAGATATTTATGACGCTGACTGTACATACTTTTTCATGACAAAAAAGACGATTTTGCCCTTCCAAATCAGAAACAGTACAAGGACCATAATTCATCATGTAGGTAAGTATGGCAAGTACTTGATATTTACGTTAGGTGGTGTTTAGATGAAAATTTTAGAATACGAGGACATGTTAGATATACGAATTATAATTATCGTTTTTTAATATAACAAGTAGTAATATAGCTGGATATACTTAAGAGTAGAAGTAGACCACATAATGAGTATATTTATGTAGGTACTTCTTTTAAACTCCTGTGGCATCACTGCACTTAATTAGAGTAAGTATAACGTGGTATTGTTATTTCACGTTTTTTTCGTTATCTATAAAATTATTAGACATCATCGGGGTATTGAAGTTACAATCTAAGCGCTCATTAAAGTGCCAAATATGACGTTACGTGTGTTTCTTTCATGTTCATTTCAATGCTATGAACTGCCACGAACTATACATTTCGTATTCTCAATGTTCTTTTTCTGTTCATGTATCTTCATAGGGTAAGTAATTCGAATGAATTTAACTTTGAATGAATGATTTTGCTCTCGTGTGTATAATTTCATAAAATTTAATTTAACGTGGGGAAATCTATTCTTAGAAAAGGTAAGAATCGCTGCTTCTGCTATAAACTCGTGATTCAAATGATAAACTCTTAAACTTTAACATATCAACCCAAATAACAGTTGATGTGACCTAGAAAGGAAGTCCAATCGGATTAAAATACACCCCCTTATGTGTAGGTAAAGAAGTAAGTATAAATACGACAAATTTAAAAAGAAATAAAGAAAAAAAAACATGTATTTATTACACGCACAATACAATATATTTTAGTCAAATCAAATCTGCATTACCAGTCATATTGACTAATTATCCTTGTCAATGTGATCATTACTTTTATGCAATACCTTTTGTTAAATAATAATATTCATAACATGGTCTTTAAGTAACCTTTTGAGAAACTATGTGTTATAATTTTGCATATTACTTAAAAATTGCATAATATTATGTGACAGGATGTATGTAGCGAGAGCAGTGGGTGGAGGACAAAACTTGACTTTGACCTTGAAGGAAGAGTCAAAATCTATTCTACCATGATGTAAATTAATCTATAACCACAGATAATAGTAGGTACTAGCTATAACACAGTTTTTGTCAACTCTTCTTTGATCATGCTTCGGGCTTGAAATGGATACAAAATTATTTTTTGATATTAACATTTTAGTGTAACAGTATTTTCTATCTAAAATGCACACCGACCACTAATTAACAAAATCTCAGCTTGTGAAAAATAAATTCTGTAAATTCAGTCCTTCTTTTTGCCCTTCAATGGTTTTTTATTCTTGTTATGCCAATATCACGGTTTATACAATCTATTTTTTATGAACCCTAGATACTAAGATAACGTTCTCCACTGATTTTTGAAATGAAGTAAAGTTATATCACATTTATAGGTAGTTGGTAAATATTTTTACACGTTTTTAATGTTCTAGATGACATGTATCTTAGAAATTATAAATTAGGTATTTGTATATTATGAAGGCCTTCAGGTATTCCGTCCAATACATAAGATTAAGATATAAATAAATTATGTACTTAGAATAATGTTATTTATGTTTGAGGAAATAGTGTTATAGAACATACTTTTAATTAAATTATATATGCATGTTAAGTGTTAAAAACGACAATTTTTGTTATATGTATGTAGGTAGAAAATATTTAGTCGAAATATTACATACTTTTGAATCTCTGTTAGGTACCTACCTTAATATTTAAGGACTGTACTTAGTTTAACTATTGCAAACTTTATGAAATATCTGCAATATCTATTTAAGTATTAATAGTGTGTTGTCCAATATGAATTGTTATTTAAAAAGGGACGATAATAAAAGCTTTTTAAATATACTCCAATAATTGTATGAACTAAACATAGTATGTTTATTCTTATGTTAACATTCAACAACGTATTCAAATAAACGTTTAATATCCATGTCTTTTTCTTTTATAAGTTTCAAGTGATTCGTAAGTCCTTACTAAATCCTTATAATTCTACCAGTGTATTTAAAGAAGGACTTGAAGTGTATGTAGTTTTGTCTGATCATATAGTGTAACACTACACACTTGATATACATTTAATTCACCTTAGATGTGAAAGGATAAATTACAGCAGCAATTAGAATCATTGGTGAACACGATGAATCGAAGACAAATGGTCCTTACATTGCCGTCAGCACCACAGCGTGGTTGCGATCTTAAGATTGTAAGTACTTTGGATCCCGGAGACCACGCTCATATTTGTCTTTTAATTTAGTTTTTGCAGAAAATACCGTCCAACCACCAAATTTCGAGAATAAAACATGTGATAGAACCTCGTTCGCAGGGCAACAAGTCACTTACAAACACTTACTTATTGGATATGCAAATACTCATACTCTGATGGGTCAGGAGAGTATGAGTATTTGCATATCCACCTGTAATTTTCATTCAATCCATACTAATATTATAAATGCGAAAGCTGTCTGTCTGTCTGTCTGTCTGTCTTTCTGTCTGTCTGTATGTTACGCTTTCACGCCTAAACCACTGAACCGATTTTGATGAAATTTGGTATACGGGTAGATTAGACCATGTGAAAGGACATAGGCTTTGTTTGGTCGCGATAACCGACACCCACGCGGGCGGAGCCGCGGGCAAAAGCTAGTACAATTATAATATAGCTTATTAAGTTTAGTACTTTTAAACCCTATCTTAGTATAAAAGTACTATATAAATGCTCAAAAATATAACAACCAATTTTTGAGCATTTACTATTCGATAATTGGGAAACTACGAGTAACTTTCAAGGGGGCAATTTACGTGCACGCAGAGTTTTAAAAAACTCAATTTACCGGTGCAATATTGGAGGAATACGCAGAATTTTAATTCCAGCTAGAGTAGTTTCAAATCATTTTGATAATTGAGATCTGAAATGAAATGAAAGCAATCAAATATGAATATACGTAGCGAACGAGCTGAATGTAATAATTGCCTCTTGCCAATAATTTACTTGTATTTCAAAGAGATTTTTTGCGCAATTGCAATTTATAAAACATGAACTAATAGACGTTAGCCAGTGTATTGTAGAATATAATGATGAATGTAGGTATGTATGGGATATTTATTATTCTATTATACAATATGCCGGGAGACGAATGGTCACTTGTCTAGGGGAGCTGATATAACATCTATAAACTACAATAAATAAGTATCTACTCGTCTGGCTGAATGGCTTTGAATATATAAGGCTACGTTATTCCCAAATAAAAGCTTCAGCAAAATGTTATCCGAAAGTAGCAATGCCTCTCTCAATGAAATAAACAGAAGAGAAACTATATCCGAAGCAGATAAGGTACATACCACGAACCACACCCCGGATTCACTTTGTCTCTATCCCTTCAAGATCCATTAATCGACAATTTGCAGTAGAAGAAAACAAAATCAAAGGAGATACGAATTCTTGAGTTTGTGAGAAACTCGACCAGAAACACTAATTAGTGTCTATTGAGATCTGTGTAAAATATTTAATATATTTGATAATTTACACTGTTTAGATTTTGACATAAATCTGAAGCGGGCTTTCATTAATGTCAACGCAAATCACTCAAACATAACCGAGCTGTAGTTTATTTTCCACGTGTATATTATAATCTCAAAATAAAAGCATAGCTTCTAAGAAACATTGTACGCCCGCATGTCGTGTTATGACCAGCAGACCGTTAATCATTCGGTGTTAAATTCCCAATAACATTATGAAGCAGATCAAATCGATTGTTAACTATACAAATCAAATACATAGGGAAAAAGAATCTTCTCGGGCGGGACTCGAACCCGCAGTCTTTCCCTTACAGGGGGAATGCCTGACCAATTCGGCTACCGAGACACGCCCGATATGATTCAAATTTCCCATCTTATACGTCTTTAAGGCGACGTGTATAGTATATTTGTATAGTTAGCATACTTAATGCTGTAAAAATTCCTTCAAATCGGTTGTTATTATTATTAATCTAATTTGTGAATGTCCTAGCTTATTACTTTTTTGGATTGGTAATTTTTATACAGCTAGCTATATAAGCCTCGGCGGATGAAGCTCTGGCGTAGACTCCTCTCGGGGATTAGGGATGAGGGGCTAGAGGACATTTACTCCCGTAAAAGTCAAGGGTTTAAATGCAACCGAGAATAACTTATGAATAATTACGATGATGTTTATGTTTACAGGTTATAAAGCTGTCTAGTAAATAGGTATCTACAAATTTGAAAAGAACAGAAATTGTCGTGACACAGACAAATTTTTTTTAAGTGGGAAGCAACACAGATGTTTTACGTATACTACATTAAAAACTGAAAATAACGAACTTTACATGTATTGCGACATGGACTTACGTGTGTTTAACTACTAAACAAATAAAAAAAAAACAATAAGAATACAAAAATATTATAATAATAACGTAACGAGAACCATCATAATTATGTTTTTTTTTAATTTATTCTATTTTTGAAGCGTTTAGACTTAAAAATCGGGTTAACGGGGCTTAGTATACTAATCCAGTGTATAATTACTTTGTACTTATAATCATTTTAAAATTGTACCTATTTTCTTATGAAGATCATATAGGTACGTAGCTGATGAAAGGAAATTTTGTATACTATCCAAGCTGTCATGTCATCTAAAACCTATTAAAACTAACTCAACAATATGAATGTATGAAAGTCAGTTCCAAATACCAAAAACACTCATTGAGCTAATTTCTATTGTGAATAGTCCAGATCGCGAAATTCGTGTAGTGACTCTTGTAAAGACGCTCTCATCATGGCAATCACCGAAAACTGGCATGACAGGACGTCATACGACTGTGAGCTGCTTTGCGGGCAATGAACGTTTTCGTTCTTTGAATGTAACATATAAATAGATGTTTAGCACTTAGTTAGATTGATCCAGTCTCGGTATTCACAGAACACGTTTCCACTCCGATGGTATCTATGACGGTTCGGTCATGGATACTCACTAGCCGATCCTCTTAGCTCGAGTATAATTAATCAACGTATCGCGCTGTCAAAGGATCCCTTAGTCTGCCTGATGGAAGGCTTCATAGCCGCCGTTATTGTCTCCTTGCAGGCAAGTCGTCTTTGATTTCCTAGAGTAGGTGCAAGTACGATAGTGCTATTATTCTGTTCTCTGATACAAGGAAGATAGTGAACTAGCTGTTGAATTTAAGCCCAGTCATGTATATCTACCCGTACTTGTTATTAGCACCAATATAAGTATATACAAAATTGACTTGAAATAAGAGGTGTTATATAAGAATAATGAATAAAATTGCATTACAATATATACTGATTTTGTTCGTATGTGTGTTTGGCATATCCATCCGGATAGGAGGGACTTAACATAAAATTCACCAATACATATCAATTTTGCATTTTACTTATCTTGACCTATGACCAAGATTTCTTTTTCGATTTTTTTCGATTCTTATCCCATTTTAGAGTATCCGGTACCCTAGAGTTTATAACTAACCAATAAGTTATTAATTAAACACTTCTTAACCAGCTTGATATAAGAACCTAAAGAACGTGTTAAATTCTGGGAAGAAACCTTATTTATGAGTCAAATATACCCTAATTACATAATGTAGGTACTGTACTCGTTTGTATACCAAAACTACTTTTCACTTTCCGAGCTCACACTAAAAGGTACTCACTATCAATTAACATAGCGGATGTAATTAGTTCATCTCACCTGTTACCGAACCAAAATGCAACATTCTCGATTATAGAGCTTGTAGGGCGTACTTCGGCAAAACCTAAATAGTTCAGTTTTCTGAATTTTCAATATGAAATAATCTTATCATACTTTTGTGAATGTCCGAAAATAAGTTAGAGTACAGATTAACTAGGTATTCTGTAGATTAATGACCAGGCATACGGTAAAGTGCACAAAACAGATTTTTAAGTAAAACATTTTTAAATCAATAATAGTAATGGCATGTAATAGTCATAGTAATAGTCATGAATTATTATGCATCGAGCGAAACGAGCTCGTGGACGGCACATTAACGGGTTCCGCACTCTAACGTTAGCATATAGTATATACAAGTACAGTACAGTATAAACAAGCAATTCCATTTTTTTAAATCGTCAATGATTTAAAAAAATGGAATCATCATTGATCATCATCAATGGATCATCGACATCATCCCAGCTCAAATTCCGGTTACTTTTTTTGTATATAGGACACGTCAACAGACCTAACCTCTGTTACGGGAACACTGGTTCCGGGATTAAAAATTGAAATCATTTAGAATATTATATCAGTACTAAACGGGAAATACCGGGATCTCGCGATTGCAGCACGCGTACCATCACTAGCGAGCGAAGGTAAGCTTCACCATATAAGGTAAAGAATAGTTCTAACGCACACATAAAATGAGTCACACCGAAATGTGACCAATCAGCGCGTTCCCGCGATGCGCCAAACGGCTGAGGGCACAACACTGGCCGGGCGCGCGAGACGAGGCTTGCACAGCTGACGACATTCGATCGCTACACATCGCAGCGAAACGTTCCAGTCTTGCAAAAACCTAACCGTTAAGATTGGTTATCATAAAGCCTAGTTACTTAATTACTATACTAAGTTCTACGTACTCAGAATAGTTGTTGTATTCTACGAAATTTCGTGTTGAATATAAGCTGTCTTCCCAATATTAGGGGTAAATAATAAATAAAAAAATAAAATATTCTTTATTGCACACCAAAAGAAACAAACAACAGAAATGTTAAACAATCTCATGTACAATGGGCGGCCTTATTGCAAACAACAATCTCTTCCAGGCAACCTTTGGATGGACAGGAGTGCATAGAAATCACACGTGGGTTTTTGGTGTATGAAAGTAACAACAAAAACATAAATACAAATACACTAAATATAATACCTCTATATATAATACATACAATACCTATATACATATAATACATACAATACCTACCTATATATAATACATACAATACCTATATACCTACAATATACATTATATTTTGTACAGACGTACAACTATACAATATAATACTAGTTACAAAATAATATACAATACACGGTACAGATAATTATCTTAAAGCGACAGATAGTACTCAGTCACCAGTTTTTTGAATAACCCCAATGTTTGAGCTCGCCTAATAGAGACTGGTAGAGCATTCCACAGGCGTGCAGCCACAACAGTAAATGATGTCGGTGAAGGTTGTGGAATGCATTGGTATGTGCAATCTCAAGTTCTCCGATGATCTCAGAAACCTCGAATGTGTGTCACGTAGGAACTCGGAACGTTCTTTAAGATAAGGGGGAGTGAGAGGGTTAAACAGGATGTTATAAAGTAAAGAAAGGATATGAGTATTCCGTAGAAGGCGAATTGGGAGCCACTTGAGCATGTTGAGAGTCTAGTGTCCTTAATAAACAGTGCGCGAGAGTTAAACGATAGTCACGAATTATTGTAATCTGAGAACATAACATCGTCATTCGCGTGTGACATTCCTGCTTAACCCCCTAGGAGCTAAGCGTGATGCTAGCTCATTAGTTGGTACCTGCCTACCTTCGGTCGTGAGTTCGGTAGTTACCTAGTTCTAGTCTTCTTTGTGTAAATCGAATTAAATTAAAGTTAAAGTAAATTGTTATTAACATCGTAATCGATAGAATATCTTAAGAAAGTTATTGTATGAAGTGTGTCCAAAATATATATCGCGAGTATACATGTAAAAAAAAAAATGCGACAGACAGCCGAACGTAATAATTGTTTATGAACTATTCAATTAGTTGTAATGTTAAGTTCACATCCTAAGAGAGAAATCAACGCGACGTATACCTCGGCATAATTTTCTACGGATACCCACATTTTGATTAAATGTTAATTTGTCGAATTATATTCTCGTTATAAATCCACGGTTCAACAAATATTAGTGTTGGAACTTGATTTAGTACTAAATCATTAGTTTATAGTTAATTGAACAGTGGTTAACGGGATTACCGACTTGTAAAATACTTACGCTTATTGATTCCGGAACAATCCAGTTTTATTTCATTGTTTTATTGTGTATGTTATGTTATGTGTTATGTGTACCTACCATTGTACAGCGCCGCCGACCTTAGGGCCCATGTAGAAAAGTATGCTCGGGGCCCGGCGCTGTTGCATTGGGTTCACGCACCAGTGCCTAACCGTGTTGTGGTTGTCTCCCCAGAACTTCGTACCGGCTGGAATACCAGCACAACTTCGTACCGGCCCAACTCCGAACCAGCTGAAGTTGCCGGCCCTCTCCGTACCGGCTTGAAGCGGACCTTGACGACGACTCCGGCGGACCGGACAAGCGGTCGCGACGCCTGGTGACCTTGTGGGGCAGACGACATCACACTCGCACGGGGCCAGCCCGGAACCCCAAGTTGAGTACATTACTCAGCCTTCCGTTTGTAGTGGCGTGTACCTATACCCCAACCGACACTCGACTTTGAATTAGAGTAGTTTTTTTATTATTATAGATTTTTTATAATTAGAGTAGGTTTTTTTATGTATAATTTTTTTTATTGAATAAAGTTGTTGGATCTCGTACCACTCGTTTCCTTCAGTCTTGACCCCGTAGGGCCCCGTATAACCTCACCGGATGGTAAGCTGAAGGAATAGCCTCGGATAGAGGGTCAGTGGTCACCATTACAGACAGCGACAATGTTACTTTGTACTTTGAGCTCCGAAGCCCGTTGTAAATTGAATTGGTTAGCTTTTACAGGAACAACTGCCGTCGAACCTCCTAGTACTGAGAGGAAAGACTGCACCAGAACCTCTTCTGTCGATCAGCAAGTAACACTTGCCTACTGATACTACCATAGGAGTCGAAAGAAGCTCCCGTGCACCTTTTGTGGTGGTTCCCTATCCATAGTTTCTAATTGTTCCGTTCCATCTTTATTTCGACTTTTCTGGGAATGTCTGCCATCCGCTTTATCCACCTCTAGAAGACACTGTTACCTCCACCGGAGCATAGTTTGTCAATAAGTAGGTGTATAGCCTTACCGGTCATGTTATTTGGTGCCTCAAAGATCTTGGTGCGTTCAAATTGGTAGTAAAAAATATAACTGCATATTATGTATCTGGTAACGCTTCGTCATCATATTATGCCACTCTGATAGATACAGGTCACGATTACAAATGCACCCTAATCTTAAATAAATGTTTTTTTCTTTCTTTGTGTCTTCCTTTTCTAGTTTCTTTCTTTCTAATCAGTTTGCAAGAAAACTGACTATCCCTGAATCGATTCGCCGACTAAAGAAAAGGTGAGACTCATATTTGGTTTATAATAGTCGCCAAAAGCTGATGCTGATGCGCCTATGAAGCTACGCCTCCCTGGACAGTGGGCCTAAATCATTTAAAGAGGGGTGACTTAGCCGAGAGTAACCCTGTACAAACCCTTAATACTTCTAAACATCTGTGCATAGTCAACACAACTGTTGACAAGATCCTGAAGGCAACACAAAAGAAATAACGCTTCCTATTTAGATGATATCCTATATTAATTAACACAGTTTACTCGGCCCTGTAGCAGGATATCCGCATCCCACGGATTTCCTGCCGTGTGCTTAACTTGAGTGTTATTTATTAGATATAAAATAAAATAAGCCTTGTTTCTGACGACTGTGAAGAGTTTTTGCCCAAAAATGTATTGATAATTACGCGTATTTGTACTTTGCATGTACTTATGCAGGAAGGCAAGATACTCTACGCTAAAATACCATCTACGGCCTGTACATTTGGAAATCTCTCTGCTTTGTTACTGCACCCTGTTGGGAAAGGGTGGCTAGATGTATGTAAAGAACTGTTGAGCACTGCAGTAATGACAATAGGTCCTTGGCTACTTTAAATCCCAATAACCTTCATCCTCGCGGGCGGGGCTGCAGCTCGTTTGTTTTACTTAAAATCTCACTGTGTTCGTGGTCGAACTTAATCCAGTAGATTAAAAATATATGCAGTGGAATCGCGTACCCTACTCTGTGATCAATCTAATGATTCGTAGTAATTTATTGTATTCTACATTCAACGTGTGTGCGAGTGAAATATTTTGATGTAGGTATTAAAATCTATTAAAATCACAATACGATGATGTTTCCACCGTATACTGTAGATACCTATGTATGTTCCATCTGATATTGTATTATCCCACTAAAATTCATAATACTTGTTTTTGTTTGGAAATTCTTCCTTTTAGAACAGTGTTTGAAAATGAGGTCAATAGAAGAGTTTTAGAAACATTAATCCTTCACTTGCTATTGGTTTAGCATATAGGCTTTTGGGGAGATACTGCCGTAAGTGTAACCCTGAGCCTGAGACGAAGGTCTGCGTCACAGCTTCGTCCGACAATCAGTAGGTGCACTGGCTGGCATGGGGTTGGCATAGGTGGTTTACTTTGTGGCTGTTTCAAATAACTTGATTTTAAATTTCTACCAGTAAATATTCAATCATTCCTTAAAATGTTGTGTAGAAGAAAAAACGTCTAAAATATGCCGTATAAATATAGTTTGTTGCGCCGTTTCTTCTCCACCAGCACCTTGGAAGCGGTGGTAAACTTAGATTAAGTAGAAATAAAATTGACGTCATTAAGAAACAATTTTATTGTTCAACATTGAAAATAAATGACTATGACTATGACTCAATAAATTATTGGCTACATTCATATCGACTCAGAAAGAAAAAAAAATTGTGATCAATCCCGGCGGGATTTGAACCCGCGATCCTTCTCTTACAGAGAGAATGCTTTTGTCCACTAAGCTACCAGACTAATCATACTCTATCCTCCGTGTACAGTCAGCATCAGAAAAATGTTGACGAGTAGAGTACTCAAAATAATCTTAAAACCAAAATTTCAATATTATATTGATAATTAGAGTACTCAAAAAGTTGTAAGCATCCAGAGTAGTCAAACTATCTTAACAATCGGTCTTCCAGAAACATGTAAGTAAGCAGAGTGTTCATTTACATATACACAATCACGCTACTCAATGGTATCTAATCAAACAAAGTATTCAAAATATCTGGACAATGTCATTTAATCGCATTTTGCATCCCTTTTTTACTTATGTAGCCATCCTTTACACATGATGATGGGATAATGTGAGATAGGTGTATAAGTTAGAAAAGGATAGAAAATGTGTCAAATTAATGACAATTTCTTTTGTATTTTTTATAGTTGCCAGTTGCTTAAGTCATAAACTATCCACTTGAATTGATGAGAAAAGAGTATGAATACTTACGAAAAAATAAAGGGTCCTGCAACGCAAGATACACCGATGTACTCAAAAATCCACTTCTTGTATTCTCTAATACGCATTATGACTACATCGACATGACATAGACGCAAAATGTCTACTCTTTGAAAATAGGTACAGTTAGATACGAAACTATTGTACAGACATAATATAATAGAGTGTTTTTTTTTATAATAGATTATAATTTATAATAGAAGTTTTTTTTTAATACGTCATAAACAGCAATTTTCGTCTTCTTTCTCTTGTTCTTTCTCTCTGAAATAGTTATTAAAGTTAAACCTTTCTTCAGTTTATTTTTACTTTTTACTCGAATAGAGACCTTAAAAGGCTGAAAAGATTTCGTTGAAAGTGGTCACAAATAAAGGTATTTATGAGTGCATGAAATATAAATCGATACCACACCGTGAATTTTTGGCGTTATATTAATTAAATAAAGTATAAAATACATAAAAAAGACCAGAAAAAGCAGGCGAAAGTACCCATTTGTAATTCATAAATCCAAATCAATGGGTTCCGCCTGCTATCAAACTTATTTCGGTCTTTTCAGGACCAGTCGTGTTTTATATTTTTAATAATTATTCAATCGACAGAAACATTTAGAAATACGAAATCCTATTAATTAACCCTAATACTAGCTGTGCCTGCGACTTAGTCCGCGTGGACTTATATCTACTTATGTAGGTTTCAAGTAATTTACACATCATACGAGTATTTATTTCTTACGTATTCATACTCTTTTCTCTACAATGCAAGGGGATAGTTTATGGCTTAAACTGGCAACTATAAAAAATACAAAAGAAATTGTCATTAATTTGAAAAAATTTCTATCCTGTTCTAACTTATACACCTATTTGAAAATCATCCCATCATCATGTGTAAAGGATGGCTCCATAATTAAAGGGATGCAAAATGCGTAAATGACATTGTCCAGATATTTTGAACACTTTGTTTGACTAGACACCATTGAGTAGCGTGATTGTGTATATGAATATAAACACTCTGCTTACTTACATGTTACTGGAAGACCAATTGTTAAGATAGTTTGACTACTCTGGATGCTTACAACTTTTTGAGTTTTTTGTTTTTAAGATTATTTTGAGTACTCTACTCGTCAACATTTTTCTGATGCTGACTGTACCAGACCCACGACGCCCGAATTATCCAAACCTTTCATCTCTCTAAATGTCCGTCTTTGACGCGACGACGGTGAACGACGCCTTACGAGCTATGTCGTCGAAACCAATGAATTATTTTTCAATCTTAAACATTGATTTTTGTCCAAAATTTAGTATGCTTAATAATTCTAATCGATTTAGAAAAAAAAATATTGTGATCAGTCTAAGCGGAATTTGAACCTGCGATATCTCTCTTATGTTATTATTGTATGGAAGTGCTTTTTGGTTTTTTAGTAACCTGCTATCTGTCAGAAAACTATTTATTGAGCATATCATTGTTTGCTCAATATATAGTTTTCTGACAGATAGCAGGTTATTTATTTTATGGAGATTTTCAGTAGCTCCCTGCAGGAGACTGTACATGGGGATCGTGCGAAGTATGGCCCTATACGGGGCCTTCGTATGGGCAGAGAACCTGACGGCCAGTAATGTGGCTAGATTGCTGAGCCCACAGAGGGCGATGGCCGTCAGGGTGATAAGGGGATACCGCACGATCTCAGGTGAGGCGGCATGTCTCCTAGCCTGGACCCTCCATGGGACCTGAAGCGAGAGCCCTTGCGTCTCTATTTATATGGCGCAAGGAGGCGCTAGAGCGGGGTCAATGGCCTGCGTCTCGAGAAATCGAGGCCCAGCGGTCCCAGCTCTACCAGGAAACCGTGGAGACATGGAAGGTGCGACTTGAGCAACCAAAGGGAATTCGCCACAATCGCGGCCGTCAGACCGGTCATGGACGAGTGGCTGGAGAGGAGACATGGTGCTCTCTCCTACCGGTTGTCACAGATACTTATCGGGCATGGTAGCTTCGGTAGGTATCTGTGGCGAAGGCACCGGGAAACCACGGCCGAGTATCAGCACTGCGAGGACCGCAGCGATGACACAGCGCCAGGTCAGTGGTGGGTCTGGGCGTGGGCACTCTCTCGCTCGAGACCATGGTGCGAGCCATGGTCTCCAGTGGGAGTAAGTGGGACTACGCCGCCTCTTTCTGTGAGCAGGTTATGCTCGTGATAGAGGTGGCGGGGCGGGAGCGGGAGAAAACTCTCCCACCCGAGTTCCGCAGTCGGCCGAAGACCATCAGCCTCCATGACCGGGGGCCTGAGGTCGGTGAGTTGGCTGCTCACCGTCTTTACAGAAGCAGGCCCATGACGGCGGCGTGACGTGAGGGATTCACGCACGCTTCCCCCCCCCCCCCCCCCCCCCAAGAAGCGGGATGACACCCGAAAGCCCCCCCATAGACGCGGGATAGCACCCGAACCACCTCCTAGGCGAGGCCACAATTGTAGCCGTAGGTGAAAGTTGTAGATGGGAGTCCTGGGACATCCTTCCGAGGGCTTACCCGGGGCTCCCAATCATAGGTTGCTGGGCGTTACCGTGGGGGTTTTTAGTGGGTAGGAGTCTGGCATAACACTATGAAAGATTTCCCCCCACGGGAAAAAATAACAGATTTTTAGTAGGGAATCTAATTGGCTTTAAACACATTATTTTGATCACCGATCGTTATCCTCGTTCGACCTCGATAAACCTTGTTTTTATAGCGCCACCCTACACTGTGAAACAATACACAAGAAGGGATTGTTGTAGATTTCATTGAGGATATTCCTAGACTGCCTTGACGTTTTGAATATCCAGCCTATTTTTTAATTCGCTTTTTTACATGTTCAAGATGTGTGCACCATGACAAATTTTGATCTATTATTACTCCTGTTAGTTCAGTGATGGTGAAACAAATATAGTTTGTGTTGACAGTGTTTAAGCTCAATAAGTTATCGTTAAGCCATTGACTTATCTGAGCCAATCCCTTCTCAGCACTACTCTTAACGTTGTTGGACCAGTTGTTGCCATGAAACACAAAATTATGGCTACATTGTTGGAAAGAAAATAGTAAAAATTATTTAATTTTTTTATTGTACAACAGTATAAACATTATATTATTATATTCACTTCATCGTCTCTAATACTATCATAATGCACTATTATTCCCTTCATGCAAAAAATCATACTTTTTTATTTAAACATAATATCTTCCATGTTCACTTGGTCACTGCCTTGATCTTTATTTTGGACAAAATCATAATCAATATTGTCAGTATTGTTTGATGCTCCAGGTACTGTGTTCATACGCCTGGTATCTTCATTAGAGTTCTTCCATGGATATCTATCGTATGCATCCAATAACTTCTTCAAACGTTTCCTGATCATCTTTTGTTTGTGCCTCTCCAGTAGATTCGCATAGGCATCCGAAAAGGGTAAAACGTTTATGCCTCCATCTGGGGACACCAGGCCTGGTAAGCCTGGCACCATACTCATCGGTCTACGTTGTATTCCATAAGGAGGTACATAAGAAGCAAAAGGAGATACAAGAGGAGGTGGTGGAAAGAGTGGTGAAACGGGTGCTGCAACGGGTGGTGGTGGAGCGGGAGCTGGTAGAACTGGTGCTGGTAGATATAGAGGCAGATGTTGGAAAGGAGCTGCAGCAATAGGCAACATTGGATGTGTAGGAACAAGTGGGATACCAAAAGGCAGAGGGTAAGGTAGTGACATTATAGGCTGGGGCATGATTGGTGGCAGAATTGGAGGGGGTACAGGAGGTAACGGCACCGGAATGGGCATTGGAATGATTTCTGGATATTTCGATTCAGGAGGTTTATTTGATCCATCCCTTCTGTAATAACAATATTCAGGAATCTGCTTTGGGTACCAATATAGCGGGTTACATGGATCATTTCCATGCTTTGAAACATTATGTCGATGATAGGAAACAGAACCGTCTATCGTGCAAACTGTGCCATCAAGCGATATTATCGTGATAAGGAGCTGAGGACAAAATGGATTATGAGTTAAGTACAATACAGTTACTGTCATTTTCAACCATAGGCATCATCTTCTCTAGAAATACTAGATAAGATGATGCCTATGGTTGAAAATGACAGAGGAAATACTTTAAATGTTCAGTTTTTTGAAGAATATCGAAAAGCATGCTAAACAATGACCATACCCAACACTGAGACCTAGTTCACCTTTCTCTAATCAATAGATGTGCTGGCTAGCTGGTAAAGTTAGTTTTCACACCGCCCACAAACATCCAGATTTTAAAATGAGAATAGTTCAGAGCTATAAATCATAACAATGGTGCTTACAATGGTGGTAAGAACGTATTTGATGTTGGCAAACTAATCGCGATAAGCGAGGCTTGGAAAAGTAATCCTATTGGTAGAACTTTCCTCACGCACCGTCAAGCTGCCTTGTACACAGTGGTACAGTCAGCATCAGATTGATCATGATTAACAAAGTACTCAAAATTATCTTAATGCCTTGCAATAGTTATTATAGTATATATAATATAATTCTAACTATAATATATATAATATAGTATATATATTATAGTTAGAATAATTCCCCACAGTTTCCCCCCTTTAGTTTTAGGTCCTACAATTTAAATCAATGAAACAGTTGGATTTGCTCTTGTTACTTGAATTTTAATATAATTTTAGACATGTAGTCAAGATATTTATGACGCTGACTGTACAGAGATATAAAAATAGCCTTTCAATACGTACTGCTCGATTGCCGGCGTCTATTTTCAATAACATAATAATATGTTTTAGAATAGACTTCCTTTTGTATTGTTGAACTTCCGATAGAATAAAAGAATGTGAGAATTTGCCTATGTTTATATAAATAAACGATATAATGGCATTGTCGTGTGTTATTGCATTTTAAATAAGATGCCTATATCACACTTGTATTTAACGAACAACTCTTCGCTATTATAGATTAACCCCTCGTCTGTGGAGGATACCATTATGGCACTACTTTATACAAAATCCGCCTACGTGGAATACTGAAACAGGTGTTAAGTTTCTGGAATTTTACTATTTTTACAATATCCCTTACTTTTTCATTTTTCCTATACTTTCTTCCATATTCTACGAAATATTAGGATATCGGCAAAATTATTTAAACATACAAAACCACTTAAATATACATGCCAGGTTTAAATATTGAGAAATAGGAACTAAAGTAACTGTGTTATTTCAGACGCGTTAAGGCCAATGGTTAACCATAATCTCTGTAGCAAGTTATATTATTTATATTAAGAAAATAAATTTGAACTATAGTTCGTAACTCAATTTATTTATGAAACTTCAAAGGTATCTACCGATTACGACGAATTTGAAGGTTTCCTTTTTGAGTTTAGAGCACGGATTTCTGAACTATGGGTTTTAGGGTTTCGTACCTAAAAAGGAAAAAAAAACGGAACCCTTATAGAGTCACTTCATTGTCCGTCTGTCTGTCAAGACATTTTTTCTCAGGAATGCGTAGAGGTATCAAGTTGAAATTCATATCACATCCGTAGGTCAGTAATGTTTTGAAACTCAAAAATCAAAGATCCAAGTTAACGTAATCAAAATATACTTATTGCAGTTTATGTAGCATAAATTCGTCCCTGAATCCAATTACGTACAGAACCCGAGAAAGTGCGAGTCCGACTCGCACTTGGTCGGCTTTTAATATTTAGATATATATTCGGTGGAGAAGTTGATTAATTATACAAAAGTCATATAGTCAGCATTTTGCTATAAAAAAGTTAATTTCATTTATGGATCTTCATCTTTAGTAAAGCATTTTTCGGAATAATATGTATGTATATCATGCTTACCTTGATATTAATCAACCAACTCATGTGGTACATTGTTTTGGTTCTTTCATAGACTGAATGATTAGCCTTAATTGAATGCCTTTATAAACTACGCTCTCTAGAATTAAACAATGGACCTCGTTGAATCCACACAATGGTACATTTATTTTTAGACACGATGAAAAATCAAACACTAGATTAGTTTCAAGGTCCCAAGAGAGTTATTTACGTGGTAATCTTGTGACGTCATATTATGTAACATCGTAAGATGTGAAATCATTACGACAGTCAATCTCCGCTTTTTATTATCACTGACGACACTTTGTATGAATATTAAATAGATGCCTGAACTAGTTCGAAAATTGAAATTAATATTTGCAAAAAAAGTCAGACGAAATTCTCATCCGGGTATATTGATTCATCTGATCTGCTACGGTATAGCCGAGACACCTATGGGGTTCCTATGTCACAAGCAGAGAGGCTGAATTTTCTTTTTGCAAAATTGATGTTATAACGTAACTGTTTTTGATGCATTTTTATTTGCAATTTGCTGTACGCTTGCTGCTTTGGTGTGTCGGCCCTCTTTTAAAACCAACACTGTAATGCCGTGAACGACATACCTCACATACGCCTATGCCCTAACATGAACATAATGGTTTATGAATAGAAAGTTGATCAACAGCTTTACAACTTTGTATCGTGATCAGATTGATTACAATGATTGCGAGAGAAATAATAAAATTTTGAATAGGTATGTATTACAAAATACTCACTACAATAGACCTAAAACTTTAAACATTACAAGCTGAATTAATTATTTCGTTACTTGAAATTATTTATTGGCGTATTTAATTAATTTTTACTATTTAATTCAACTTGCTATATTTGAAGTTCCACACCCGTTTTAGTATTTTGGTAATGGTAATATCTACAGGTGAAGTAAGTAGGCCGTTTACTTATTGAGCTGTTTACTTATTCCTCCTGTCATCACTTTGACAAATAGTAAGTGCATAGTTTAATTTAGAAGTATATAAATATGGATGAGTGGATTAAAGTAAACATTTAACTAAAAAAAACTTCTTTGTTTCCTAATACAATCAAATTAGATAAACAGTATTTGCTCGATACCTTACTACATAGGTATTCCCATCGCTCCATTTCCACGTTCACACAGGCCGACAGTTGATAAATATTAAAGATAATAATACTCGTAGTTCATACTAATAGCAGTTATTGTGTAATAAATTCTTAGTCCCTGCGTAAAACAAAGACCGGCTAAACACTAAAAATAACTCATTCAACACTCAGCACTCATAACAACTCAACTGACTTGATTTGGCCTAAAATCTTACAACTATTCGTATTTGTAGTGAAAAGACTTGCATGTATGTGCATTAAATATAGTTTACAACTTACCCTAATTTAAACAGGTGATGTGATTTGTTTACTTATATTAAATTTAAATAGAAAATAGACCGTCGTCGCCGTCTGCGACGAGGATCCAGAGTTTCTACTATAGTGACGACACCACCTTGCTTGGTCTTCGTTCTAGATATTCTATTGTTCTTCTTACGCTTTTTCTTCTTTTGTTCATCTTTATATTCCTGTGTTCGATTCTTTTCACTGTCCCAGATATACAACTGTGGATCAGGTGAATCATTGTACCCGATATAATTGGCATAACTTTTCTGACCTATCTTGGCATAAGCAGTGGCTACTTCCTTTATCATAGACTCGCTTTTCTTTGAAATTTCTTGATTGTAAATAACTACAGGTCCTAAATTAGGAAGAATTCCCAATTTAGGCATGCTTGGGTCTTTTTTAATATCCTCTTTCAGGAGTTCTAACATTTCTTCGTATGGTGTCATAGGTATATGCTTATGTTTGCCGTGTGTTACATATCCGTAATCACTGATATAAGACCCGTAATCGGGATAAGAGCCTTCATGATGAGACGGACGTTCCCTTTCTCTCATTACCCTCACAGGTCCACTCTTCGCTATTCTTGAACGAATTAATTTCTCAAACATATCTGCACATATTTCAGGCAGATGTAGTGGATGCCAATAGAACGGATCACATTCATGTACATCTTTATACTTCTGTTCAAAATCAAAGTTGTCCATGTAAGTCAGACCCGCGATTGTGGGCGAAGTTGTTACTACGAGATTGTAGTGAAATAGAACGAACAGCACCCATTGTATCTGTGAATAACATATCATTAAGATTATTACTATATGAATAGCGAAGGTTTATATATTATGTAGATAGTCTATAGTGAGGGTTTTTATCAACCGCACCCGTTCGGTCATGCACACGTGTAAGTACTATACTATCATAGTAGTCATTAGTATTTTGCTACACATTATAATTTGACATAGATTTCATAAGTAAACTAATACCATAATTACTATAATTTCATGCCAATACGTGGGCGTAAGAATTTATACGTCTAGCCAAATAATTTTCTTGAATTTGCAATAATTTATTTATGTATATTTCATACTTGTTAGACTTAGGTGAAATCTTTGGTCCCACTCGCGTGGTTGTTGGTTACCGCGACTTTTGGTAATATCTCCGGTTCTATTTAACCCATTGTGATCAAACTTACATAAGATTTTAAGTCTAACCAAGTCCAAGTTCAGTAGTTTTTGTATACACCGTGAACAAATAGACAAGAATATAAAAAAACTTTAGAAATGTTTATTTAACATAAGATTTTTTTTATAGCCGATTTAAAATTATAATATAATGGTGAATATTTACAATATCGTCGAATTGGTTATTCATGATATTGGCACAAAACTGTGGGTCTAGTAAAAACGGGTATATGTCAAAAATACGATTTTGCAAGAGACACTATTTTAATTAACTAAAAAGAAAGAAAGAAAGAAACATTTATTTGGTGCAAAGCGGTCACACAATATAACAAATTATACTATAAACAGTAATGACATTATTATAAATATCAAGTATTGGAAGCATGCTCATTAATAGTGAACATACTTCCAAACTCCAAACGCAACAGACACGCAATAAGTGACATGCGACACACAGATGCACCAAATGGGTGTCCAGTTCAGCATGTGCCAGGTGGAGACCTGGCGCTGGTTTTCAACTAGAACCCAGTTGGGCAGTGACACACGGACGCCGAACCACAGAATAGATAATAGTACTAGCGTACAGAATGGAAGCTCCCACCCCCGCGCAGATTTCATTTCCTCACCCCGCACGTTCGAATCAGAGGTACGATTAAAGGCACATAATACAAGGGATGTGCCTTTCAAAGGTGCATAGTACGATACGTCGAGGAGAAGAGTGAGAAGATCGGCTTACTTCGATTTTGTAAAGCTTCCTCTCTATCGCACAATCCACAGTTTGATTTAACCCTGAAATGCATGATTTCAATTTAAATAATTACCGCAGCCCGTGTACCGGTTTAGTCCGGGATTAAATTCGTTAAAAGTCCTACAAAACTGATTGCAGTTTGAGTCGTGAATTGAGAGATGATCAAGTCGGAGTGCATTACCAATTACCCTTCGTTTACATCAAAAAATACAATAAGAAAGTCAAAAGACAATTATTTATCTTAACATACGCTGCATTTCGGACATTCACTGTAACATACTGACTGGATGCAGAAGGCGGAGGCTCGGGAGAAATAGCGCACATTGGGAGACTTCATGTTCATGAATAAGAAAATTTAAAAAAATTGAAAATATTACCTATTTCTGTGTGTTTCTGGGTCTGTGTGTGTGTATTTCTGGGATAATATATCTTATGGGCAGATGTAGATTTTAATGAATTCTAAAATAGATAAACTATAACACAATATCACAATTCAATCTTACTATTTGTTATTGAAATTACAAACATGTAGGCACAATAATGGGGTTTGCAAAAATATTTTGATGGGTGAGTGTTTAGTGAATTATTGTAGCTTCTGCCAGCGACTTCGCCCGCTTTGATTGTATTCAAAGTCAACGTCAAAAATCATTTATTATGTATATACCATTAAAACGGATTTTACAAAACGTTGAAAAGTTGCAACATACATACGTTCATTTGACATTGGATATTTGACTCCTTGATGTAAACAAGGAGCCAAATTTCCCCCGACACGGCGACGCTTGGCTCAAAATATTACGAAGTACTTTTATCAAAGTTGCAGGGCTAACCAACAAGACGTATTTTTACTAGTAGGTATTTTTTCGGTATTTTTGTAAATTTTATTAAGCATTAAACCCACATTGGAAGAAAATATAATTCAAATAGTGTGCGAATAATGAAAATCCATAAAAAATGATAATATATAGTTTCGTTTCGTTAACATTTATAAATAAATACCTACTGCAATTCCACGTAAGTAAATGAGTGTGCATTGAAGGGTTATATTACCCGTCAATAAAGTACGACATTATCTGTAATACATTTGTGCCAAAATAAATACGAAACTTTATAGACGTGAGTTTTGCAAGGTATAGAGTAGTTAAAACCGTTTGTATCAATAAAAAAATTAAATAAAAATACGGTTTTAGAATGTAGCACATTATCCCACAGTCAAGAAGGGTTTTGTTTTTCGCGTGCAACTTGTGTGTATGCATGTATATAGGTATGTTTGTAATATTCCTTATTACCATAATATTATCTTCAGAACCATTTTACGGATTTCAATTATTGAAGTTTGAATGAATTTTTTAGGTCGTGAGTTCAAGTCTCACTTGAGCGTTTCATCTAGTCCGATGTTTTTATTAATTATTGATGTCTCAAATTAAAGGTATTCAGCGCACAAGTTATTTTCATCCATGCAATAATAATAAAAAAAAATGTACCTAAGAACGTACATAAAATGTGAAAATGTGGTAGCTAATAGGAATATACATGTAAATACCCTTATGAACTGAATGAAAAAAAATTACTACCGTGTGTTATCAAACTTGTTTCAATCGGCAGTTGTGTTTTTATTTTTTAATAATTAAATTTATATAAAACTTTTGAATTATGATTCGATAGCATAAAACGTAATTGTTTTAAGTACCAGATGTCAAACTTTTCAGAAGAGCCGAAAATCTTTTGAATAATCTAAAAAAAATCATTACTCATTAACTATTAATCGCAGGTAGATGATGGATTTTATCCTTCAAATGGAATTATCAAATAATTGCTAAAGTTGTTATTAACAGGATATTGGTCACATATAGCAATTCTGTTTTTATTTTCGGAACGTAAAAATGTCATAAGCTGTGAACAGGTGTATGGCGAGGCCTAACATCGATGGTTTTACGTTATTAAATACAAGAAACAGAATATTAAATGCTATAAGTTTATGAGGTAGAAAAAGAAGTGCAAGAGGAGATTATTGCACAGCAAATGGACAGGGGTAATGGTCTTAACAGTGACAACGCGACGTAAGTATTTTTTTAAGATATCGAAATGAGACCCACATTATTTGACGCAGTATTTTTTTTCTGATTCTAATGGTATTTTAAACCCATTTTGGCTACTAACAGAAATTACGTTTTCTGCCATCAAATTACGACATATATTTTTAAGTGTATAGTGATTAGTGCCCCTGATATAACATAGCATAGGCTATGTGTTATCCCAGAAATAAAATTGTGGGTCATAAGATCAGATCTCAGTCCGATGAAAATTTTATGCATCTGAAGTCGCGAGCAATAGTTAGTCTTTCATGGACACAATAGGTTTTAACTACTCTATAAAGATAGCGTTGTAGTAGTGTTTTGTTATTGGTGCTGATTCTGTGGTTTGAGGGGACTAAAATGTATCGCCATCAATTTTTTTTCGAATTGAAGACAAAGATGGAATACGTTTGTAACAACAGGATTGGCACCGTTGTCGGATGTGACGTAAGTCATGACATTAAGGGATAGAGCGAGAAAAATCATGCTAGCTCGCTCAAATATTGGTTACGATTTCAAATAATGCCAACCCTAACATTTTGAAGTCTCCCACACATCAACACTACCGTGCATGTGCACGATCTATGAATGTTGTAATTACAATTCAAATTTTTCATACATTTTGTCGAGAGCTTCCGACGTGTGGCCGAACCGTCGAAGCCGAGTGTGAAAGAGTGAAAACATGTGAATATGAAAATGTGAACGTGTGAATGAACGGTGTGTGGAAGTATTGTATTTTAAAATTATACAGTAAATGACAATATTTAGATAGTACATTACTAATACCTATCCTACTAATATCATAAACGTGAAAGCTTGTGAGTAGGATGGATGTTTGTTAGTCTTTTACGTAAAAACCACCGAATGGATTTTCATGAATCTTTACTCCTAATATAGCTTATACATCAGAATAACACATAGGCTATATATCACCACGCTACTACTCAAGGGAACGGAGCAGTGACCAACTTTAAATAAATATAAAAAATTACATAAAATATACATACAAAATATAACACAGTGTTTGATACTTACACAGTAAATAAATAGAATAGTGATACGGTTGTCAAGCGATTGTACAACTCTCAGCTAAAACCTAGCCTAAAAACGCTCAGCGCGCCGAAAATTCCGTCTATTAATCGAATCGAATGACTAACAAATCTAATGCAAATCATATATGTTTTTAGGGTTACATTTTTAAGTTCTTTCTTATGGTAATGATATTTAACTTCTGATTTAAATATTAAAAAAAAAAGATTTATACTAGACCTAAAAAGTGGATATAAAACTAGTTTCATTTTTTTCATTCATCCCTTTTTCACCCAAGCTCAACAATTTTTCTACATGTGAAAACGAATACGCATTTGGAATGAAGCTTATGTTAGCTAGCTATTAAATGCTAAAATAAGTTATTTTATGAACTATAAAATCCCTTTTTATTGTAGACTTTTCATCAGCGTTATCAGGAGTGAGAAATTAATACATTAAAAATCTTATCCATTTTTTACATGAATTTCTAATTTATTTTTGGGTATACATAGATTTAAGCAAACAGTATTATGTACATAAATCTTTTACTAGTTGACCCAACAAACTTCGTTTCTTCTTAGAAGTTAGAATGATGTTATGTTGTAATTCCTAATTATTTTGAGAACATAAAGCAACATGGGCCGCAAACGCCCACGCAGCTCCCAACACCAATAGGTTTACCGAGGCCCATATAAAATATACCACTACGCTCAAGGGCGTTCATACTACCATGAACCATGCATTTTAATATAAATTAAATAATTCCGTTAATTAAAAATAAATAGCAACGGGTCCCTTACGTCCACAGAGCTCCCAACATCCACCATAAAGATTTTTGCGGCCCAAGCAAAACTGCGATTCCCTGCCATTGTTAGCTTTACACGAAAAAATGGCACTCTTTTACGAAAATTCAGAGGTATGTCTAGTAATCATCCTCTGACGATATTTCCAGCACGCATTCTGTCAATTCTATGTCAAACGTCAGATTACATAGAAAAATATCATAGAAGTATTAAAATAATACTTAAACACATTTTTTACGAATTCGAATTCCAAATTCAAAATTAAGACATGGCGTATGTCGGGTCAGATCTTTTATAATGGTGGTTGAATTTTATTAAATTTTCTAATTTTCCGCGCAACTTTCTTCATTTTTTCTTTCATAAGAATTTTTTCCTGACAATAACGAACACAACAAAAAAGAATTAGCGAAATCGGTCCAGCCATTCAGGCGCCATCTCGTGGAAGGGATCTCGCGCCAAGGGAAATAGGGGTTCATTTTTATATATATAGATTACGGCACAACGTAAACCTAATTCGTTTTCACTTCTGACAATATTACCAAATTATGTATTAATTATTTTTCAAGTTTACAATTATTTACAAAATAAATATAATTTTACATTCATTTGTTTCAACCAGAGATACGCCACAATATATCCTACAGGGTTCGTCCTACGATGCGCTCAGGCCGGTACCCGGTGCTAAAGTGCCCATCACGCATTGCCTCTATGGGTGGCAATTGCCAGCCCTTGCCCCAGGTATAGGTGTTGGTGCCATGAATCAGAGTGATGAGTCTTGATACCCCATGCGCAGACGACGCCAGGATAGCCAGCACATCTAACGCGAACCGTGCATCGTGGTGTGCGAACGACTTGTAGAGAAGTCGAATACTTTGGACTTTTGCTTCTCTCGAGATACTGAACGTCGCAAACCAATTTATTCACCTGAACTCTCATGGGTCCCATTCCAAAGGACTAACTTTATCAGTTAGGTTAAATAGCCAAATACATAATTATTTCGTGATAATAATTACATTTACTCTAATATCTGTTATAGTATAGCTTATTTACTTATAAAATTAATGCGTGAAAAATGATATAACTTACTCGCTTAATAAACGATTTCTGCAGTGCGTCAACACATCTGTCCTTCAGAACAGTAATGAAATTGTAATAAATGAAATTGATCGCGGGCGCAGCGTGTCCGCCCCTCTCTCTCCACCTGTCCATCCTGTCCCCCGTGTAAACCTTGTCAAGACGATTTGTATTGTTTCCCACCCAATAATAATGCGGTTAGTAGGATACAATGCAAATTGCATCGATTCCTTTAATATTTTTTCAGCTTATATTTTATATTAATCGTATAAATTGTGTAAAACAAAATTTTCTTTATTCAGAATTACCAATAAATATTTTTTTTGACTAGAAACATGTTAAGTTAGATGAAATAGAACGTATTTTTTGTTTCAGTTATAGTGTTTCGCACAAGGTAATTTCTATATTTTTAGAGATGAGTAATATCTGTTAACACCGACGAATAGAGTTTTTTTTGGGACCATTTCTGTATACTTAACTCATTTTCTAAAAAATCGAACTTGTACCTGTTTTCACTAGACCCACAGAAAAAAAGATTTTATTATTTTTTAATAAACGTGTCTTGCGCCATTAGTTTTATTCATCAAAACCTTAGTTTTGTTATTACTTAGAATCCCTGATAGCCTATAGATAGCGGAATCCGTCATGATTTCAAACACGAAAAAAGGTACAGAACCCTTAAAATCACAAAGGAATTTAAGGTTCACAATTAAATACTCTTTTTACATATAAAAGCCACACAATCAAGAATAACGTATGAAGATAATGACAACTATACTATTACGGTGTACCTCAGTACAATAGCAATCACTGTCTAATTTGTCATAAATATCTTGATAACGGTGTCTCAAAATGATCTTAAAACTCTCGTATTAAGAGCAAAAACTTTTATATGGTATTATTGTCCAAAATTAAGGCTTGTACCTAATATTAGAACAATCTGTCAATTGGAGGGGGTAATAAAAATTAAGATCATTTTGAGTACTTTGTTCGTCAACATTTTTCTAACGCTGACTGTACGTCATTTCGTAGAACACACACGTTAAAATTTCAAATCGTCTGGTGAAAATGATACAATAGATAATACAAAAGCCGAGACACACGTCATAGTTTGTAACAATCTCAAGTAGCTAGGCATTACAATAGGTGTCAAATTATTTGAGTTGTCGCATGTACAAGGCACCTACATAGCTAGACTCACCGTCATTTTTCTATGTGTTTGGATTTTAAATGTCAACTTCTTTCGTTCGGGCTTTATTGGCACCTATTTATCGCATTGTTGTAATTTTTTTTTCTCGTCTTGTTAACGTAGTTTGTATTGTGCTAACACCTGCACTGTTATACAACTGTATTATTTGTGTAATAGGTTTGGCACTTAAAAGTACTTAATTTATGTAATGTCTTTTCAGTTAACTTTAATTAACAGTTACGCTTAATGCAGGAGGAAGGAAAGTGTACATTTTTAGCTTTTAACTTATTCCCAACTTTTAGGCGATTTATAATTACCAAACTATCCAATGGAATATTTAATTCACATATTTAATAAAATATGTATTTAATATCTTGGTTACATGGACCATTCATCTAATTTTCATAAAAGTTTGGTACACATGGATGCACTATCATATCTACACTACAAAACAAACAGAATTATTTTCTTTAGATATAAAATCTGAATGCAAGTAACTTCAGTTCTGTCCATAAAAGTGGTGCATAGGTATACCACAGATCCAATATATATGAATCATAATATGAATGAATCAATATATATGAATGAATGAGTTGATATATATAACTTTGAGGTAACTAGCTGACCCGGTGAACTTCGTACTGCCAATTTTTCCCACCCACGTAACTTCAGATTCCGTTCCCGCTGCTCCCTATACTATATTAATGCATGTATTATACCTATAAACCTTAAATTTGATTCACTTTATGTACTGAAAAAAAAAACGTATCAAAATTATTTGCGTAGTTTTAAAATGTGCATCATGCAATATTGTAATAAACGAGGTGCTTGCCTTTGTTAGCAATAAAATAGACGTCATGGATGAGACTAGTATCAGTCAGATATGTGTTAGTGCTTTCTCTGACGACGACTTGGTGGAAGCGAAAAATTTATTATTCGAGTCAGTGTCGAAACAGAAACGTAATGTCACCAGGAAGCGAAGTGGAAAATCTCTTCGGGTTATAGATGACATCATCTGTCTTTTAAAGGAATTGGACCCTGAAAAGCTTCCTATTTTTGTAGCAAAAGACCTTCAAAAACTACCCCCAGTTCTATTTGATCATGTAGACGTGACGAAAATATTGAAGGATTTAGTTAGGTTGAAAGGAGATGTAGATCTGATTAAAGATACTTATGCCACGACCCAACAGATCCATCTCCTCGCCCAAGATATGGAGAACCTGAAGAAAACCTCAATAGTAAACAATTTTGAGGGTAGAATTAATGTGAACCCGAGACGAGGTGCTTGTATGCAGAATAGCTTTTGTTATGACAGTGGTCCCATGGGAATGCTCGAGAACAATATGCCGCGATCACCAACAGTGACGCAGCAGGAATCTCAAGACTCGACACGGGAATTTGAAAATCCTAACCTTACGGAAAGCAGTGCGTCAAGTAGAATATCACATGCAAAAGACATCAGTATCAAAAATGTTGAAAAAGGGGTCCCTATTCATAATTTGCAAGCGATGGTAAACAAACCGCAGTTAACAAATAATATCCATTTATGCAGCGAAACAGATACGATGACTCATCCCTCCCCGCTGCCGCCGGCCGCATCGCTCGCACCTGAGCCGCGACACACAGCCGCTACAGATTGCGACGCGAGTGAAATACAACAACTTAAATCTTTTGCACAAGTCGCTAAAGATGGAGTATGGAAAACTGTGCCTCCAAGTACTAAGTGGATTAACGAACAGAATTACAAATTGCGAAATAGGTTCAAGGGCAATAGAGGGAGGGCAACGTTGGACCCTGCGGTTAAGTTTAAGGCTATGGAATCGAAAACACCTATTTATGTCTATAACGTGTCGAAGGACGTGACCGTGAGTGACATCACGAATTACATAAGTGATAAGGCGGTTATTAGTGTCACTGTTGAGAAAGTCGACATGAAGTCACCAAGACCTTATGGCGCCTTCAAGGTTTATGTGCCAACGGATAAACTAGATTTATTTATGAGGGATAACTTCTGGCCTGAGGGTATAGCTTATAGAAAATTTATTTACTTCAAGAAGAAACAAGTAAATAATGAACAGACTTCGAATAACAACCACTAACATGATAAGTTCAACAAAATTAGTAACTTTTAATTGCAAGAATGTGAAGAGATCTGTAGATTCTGTGCGGAAATTATGTAAGTCAGCTGACATAATAGCACTCCAGGAGACCTGGCTGCTGCAGCAAGACATTCCGTTCCTGAGCACTATTGATAACGACTTCGCTTTTACGGGTAAATCAGCAATGGACATGACGTCGGGGCTACTCCGCGGCAGACCTTACGGCGGGGTGGCTCTGCTCTGGAGAAAATCCTTGTTACCTATAGTCTCAATTGTAAGGTGCGATAGCGTGCGGTTATCGGCAATCAGGGTTACTTTAAGTGATCGTTCTTTGCTCATATTTTCAGTGTACATGCCAACGGACTCTAGTGATAACTTAATCGAGTTTACACAGTGCTTGAGTGAAATTACTGCGATAATTGAGAGTCAAAAGGTGGAATGTGTATACATGTTGGGTGACTTCAATGCGCATCCCGGTGAGTCATTATTTACGGAACTAATAAACTTTTGTAGCGAACAGTTGTGGTCTTGTATGGATTCTGAGCTATTACCAGCGGACACTTATACCTTTATCAGTGAGATTTATGGGTGTAGGCGCTGGCTTGACCACTGTGTGGTGTCGAATGCGGCCCGGCTTTCGGTTGTAAATATGACTGTACTGTATGACACTTATTGGTCTGATCATTTTCCTCTCTGCTTGGAGTGTAATTTCGAGTTAGTCCCTCCTAAGATATATTTACCTAGCAATACTAATGATAATGTTAGATGGGGTGAGAGGGATGCGAATCAGATCAATAGGTATCATGAAATATGTAACGATAGGTTAAAAATGATTGATTTTGATTTTAGTTTTAACGAATGTTGTGATAGAATGTGTTCAGATATCAATCACAAAAAAATATTAGACAACATGTATGACAGTATAATTGATATACTTAAAAAGTCTGCAGAGTGTACCTATGTGTTTTATAAAAAGGCCAAGCACAAATGTGTAACTGGATGGAACAAATATGTGCGTGAGGCGCACACGGAGGCTCGGCTTTGTTTCCAGACCTGGGTGCTGTATGGCAAGCCTAGGGCTGGCATAACCTTCACCCGTATGTGTGCTTCCAGAAACGTTTTTAAGTCTAAATTGAAATGGTGTCAAAACAACCAGCAACAGATTAAAATGGACATTATTGCTCAACATCATTCTAAGAAAAACTTCGGTGATTTTTGGAAGCATACAAACAGGTTGAATCCCAGGATGGGGTTGCCAGTGAGCGTGGGTGGTGTACATCAGTCAGGTGAGATTGCGGATGTCTTTAGACTGCATTTTAATGTAAGGTCACCACTGGGTCCCATCTCTCGAGTGCCAGATGCGGGGATTGTCATCTCAGATCGAAATGTATCTTTTTCAGCAACAGATGTTAAAACGGTTATATCAAACATGATAAAAGGAAAATCTCCAGGGTTGGACGGCCTCAGCATCGAGCACTTGAAGCACGCGGGAGTACACCTGCCCAGGGTGCTCGCCATGTTTTTCAATCTATGCATAGGACACTCCTACTTACCTGATAAGCTCATGCGGACAGTGGTTGTACCTGTGATTAAGGATAAAACCGGCGATCCATCTGACCTGTCTAACTATAGACCGATTTCCTTGGCTTGTATAATTGCAAAGGTGCTGGACAGTCTGCTGGGCGGGCAGTTAGACAAGCACATAAAACTTAATGACGCGCAGTTTGGCTTTCGTTCAGGATTATCTACAGAAAGTGCTATATATTGCCTCAAGGAGACTGTACAGTATTATACTGCTAGGAAGACTCCAGTATTTGCATGTTTCCTTGATCTTTCAAAGGCCTTCGACCTGGTATCTTATGGGATACTGTGGGAAAAATTGAAGAAGGAAACAACCTTGTCTCCTGAAGTGATATCCTTATTTGATTACTGGTACAACAACCAAAACAACCAAGTAAGATGGGGGGAAAGCTTATCTGAGCAGTATAAGCTGGATTGTGGTGTGAGGCAGGGGGGCCTGACCTCACCTAAATTATTTAATGTTTACGTGAACAGACTGATTGAGGAACTCAGCGGCACCAATGTTGGCTGCCATGTTGGTGGCGTTTGTATAAACAACATCAGCTATGCGGACGATATGGTGCTGCTGAGTCCGTCAATTGGAGCCTTGAAAAAACTATTAAATATATGTGAAGTGTACGCCGAGACGCACGGCCTCAAATACAATGCGCATAAGAGCGAGTTTATGGTGTTCAGAGCGGGTCCTAAGACCTATACTGAGCTGCCCGAAATCTCACTATGTGGCTCGCCTTTAAATCGCGTCGATAGGTTCAAGTATTTGGGGCACTGGGTCTCGGAGGATCTCAAAGATAACCTGGACATAGAGAGAGAGCGTAGGTCATTGACTGTCCGGTGTAACATGCTCGCCCGCAGGTTTGCACGTTGTACGAAACAAGTAAAGGTGACGCTGTTTAAAGCATACTGCCAATCATTTTACACGTGCAGCCTGTGGGTGGGTTTTACGCGTCGGGCATACAGTGACCTACGAATACAATATAATAACGCATTTAGGATGCTGATGGGGCTGCCGAGGCACTGCAGCGCATCCGGGATGTTTGCGGGGGAACGTATCGACGACTTCGCAACTATAATGCGAAAGCGTTGTGCGTCCCTAATGGACCGCATGAGGAGCAGCGCCAACAGCGTCCTGGCTGCGTTATCAAACCGGTGGGACTCCCCCCTATTTAAAAGGTGGATGGTGCTCCACACCGACATTAATACTGAAATTAAAATCACAAACTATGTACCTTACTAACATTAGTGTTTAAGTGAAAAATGTATTACTAACAACCTCTATGGACTCGTTCCGAAATAAACTTTATTTATTATTATTATTATTTATTATTATTAAAGATCTAAGCAACAAAGCGACTTTGCTGTACTACTTTACTATACTACCTATGTAGTGATGTAGTGATAGTGATATTGGGAAATAAAACAATGGCCAATAATTGTTTATACTGTTATTTTTTACCAACAATACTTTCTATGGTTAAATTTTTTAAACTATCTGGTATACTGAAATTTCCCGTGACTTTTGGATATCGGAAAAGTTTAATAATGACGGGTTGTATAACGACAGGTGGTTTTTCGCAGTTACCTGAAAACAATCTTATATAAATACCATGAATTAATATTGTCGTTTCATCTAATGTATAATTAAAAGTCTAATGTATGTAAGTCATTGTGCTTAGCTTCTGGTTGTGATGAAAAATGAAGTGAAGTTCTTCCAATGAAGATGGAGGATCATCCACGTAAACGGTAATCTATTTATATAAAAATTAATCCCTATTTCCCTTGGTCACGACATCACGCGTGAACGGCTGGACCGATTTCACTAATTCATTTTTTGTTGTGTTCGTTATTGTTAAGAGAAGGTTCTTATGAAAGAAAAATGAAGAAAATTGAGCGGAAAATTAGAAAATTTTAGAATAAATAACCACCATAAATAAAATAGCTGATCCGACATACGCCATGTCTAAATTTTGAATTTGGAATACGAATTGGAAAAAAATGTGTTTATTGTTCTAATACTGCTGTATGATATTCTTCTATGTTATCTGACGTTTTTTATAGAATTGACATAATGCGTACAAATATCGTCAGAGGGTGATTAGTAGACATTCTTCTGAATTAACAAAATGCCCTTTGCTTGGGCCGCGAAAATATTTATGGTGGCTATTTTTTTATTTAGGTCGAAAAATTGATGGTTTATGGTAGTATGAACGCCCTTGAGCGTAGAGGTATATGGTTGTATGGGTCCCATAGGTATATAGGCTCCGTGGTGTAAGTATGGGCCCCGGTGACCTATTAGTGTCGGGAGCTCCGTGGGCGTATGGGGCCCGAATCGAAATGCTTTTTAGGAGAATTTGATACAGCTAATTGATTCTAATTTCTAAGGCGAAACAAAGTTTGCCGGGACAGCTAGTACATAATAATATCACAGTCTAACGATTCATACTACAAATATTTAGTGGGATCCAACTCCAAAAATATTAAACTGGGATTCAAAACTGGGATTCAACGAAAATAAAGGAACCAATTACATATTGCGGGTCGCGGTTTTACTGTTGTTTTTTCGATATTGCATACATTACCAATGCTATAATTGTAATTGCATGACGAACTATTCTGTAACAGTTCAGTTTCTAGCTATAATTTAACGAACGCGGATACATAAATTGTATTGATTTGGTTTTTTGATCGCAATCAGTTGAGTAGATCCGAAAATATTATCAAAACTTGCAATAACCGACGTCTACGCGGGTGGAGCCGCGGGCATAGGCTAGTTAATAATATAATTCAATCACTTGTAAGTTACCTTTTTTACAGTTACCAGCTAATGAAGGATAGACGAAATAATTGAACAACAATATTGATAATATTAAAATCATTGTAGGTAACTGATTGGTTGAATCGTAATGTACTCACTTCGGATATTACACACCTAAGTTTCCTAGCCGTTAAAATGAAGTATACGAACGCAAAGCAATAAAAAATAAATTTAATTTCTCTTTATTTGATTATATTGTAAATCTTCGGTATATTTGTTGCGCAATTTGCCAGCTAGTAAGGTTTCAAATTTTTTGTCAGAAATGAATGTTGGCATCATGATACTTCTAGGAGGACAGCAGCACTCCACATTTGCTTTGGAGGCTTGTCGCCTATTTCTAAGAGCCGCAGCCATTTCGTTATCCCCTTGAATGTGATTAAGTCTGTAATCTTGTAATTTCCATAAATTGTCGTGGAACTTTTTCGAAACTCCCCCTTTGTCTTCCTTTTTTAGTAAACCTTGACGCATTTTGAGCAACTCTGAGAAATCTTCATTTTTTTTAAATTCAACGTCGCATTCTGAAATGCAATGTATAAAGTATTGTTTAGAAATAAAGTTTTTTCCTACCCATGTATGTACCCTATATAAAATATGTATCCACATATTTTTAAAATATTTTACTCCATTAAGGGACAATTCTTTGACCGGGCCATTATGTGGAGTTCCCATTTCATACAATCACTTATGGCTGGTCATTGAACCAGTTATGTTAAAGTATCCCAAAAAAAGATTTGCGTCCGTTTACGACAACTACCAAAATAGCGTGAGAACTATGCGGCTCAAGGTAGAGCCGTAAGTATAGTGAAATTGTAATCATATTTATCAACATTTTTGTTAAGAATTGAAGAACTGTGTACAGAAAGACGCGGTAATGACCCACGCGACTGCCACGCAGGACGCGCGGGTTCGATCCCCGCTCAGTGCAAATATTTGTATGCATGAATATGGTTATTTGCATTGGTCTGGGTGTTTCTATGTATAATGTGTATGTATTTACAAAAAAAAGTATATAAGTAGGTCTATCCGCATTCTAGATTCCAACATAAGCTGGTTAAGCTTACCATAGGTCTAGATAGCGTTGTGTAGAATGTTGTGGAATATTATTGGAAATGAAAATTATGGAATTGTGGAAAGAATGTCAGTATTATTATTTACCAGGTATTTTGAGAAATGGTTGACAGAAGTTTCTAAGAAGCAAGATCCCTCTTTACTTCATATCCTATTAAACATCGCTCTTAGCTCAATAACAAAACAATATAAAATTACAATTTATAATATTATGTACAACATAAAATACAAAAGTGTCAATGTTTGTGCGCGTTCCGAATACGCTGCGCCTAAAGAAGCAGCGTTTTCGGAAGAGTGTCGATTTTAGAACAATAAAATTAGCTCAATTAAGGGATAATAACAATTGCAACTAGGAATGTTCCTATTTGAAAAAATCTAACAAAGATTCACCACGTTTTGGGGTAGGTATAAATCGAAAAATATCAATGCTAGGAAAAAAAATATGAAAACTAAAATTGTCGGAAGTGTAATATTAAACAAATCTGTAGTTTCAATTTTTCGTGCAAAATTAATATTATATAACTTATTGAGTAAAAATAAATTACCCTTAAATTCAAGACAGCTTAACGAATACGAAAACTACATCTGATTCTGAGAGAAAATTTCTACTAGGAATTATTCTTTGTAATATCCTAACTTTATTAGAGTATTTAGAAAACTCTAAACAAGAACAGGTGTTTTCAGCTGGGTGCTCTAAGTGGACTATACCAAACATATCAATAGCGCAATACTTTATTCCATTTATGACTTCAACGACAGCACAACAGTAAAGAGATGTCTTGCGTCACTACAAACGATGTAAGCGGCTATTTGGTTCTGTGATGTCTGTATAATCAGAATTATTCTAAAACAAAATGCAATTTAACACTCAATTTTTGTCCTTTACATAAAGTACCTTCTACTAACTCAAAATGGATCTGAATTTCCCTCAATTTGAAAAAAAAAAGCTGCATACTAAATAAAGTGATGATATTGTATACCGTCCTACCTTTAGATGGAGGGCAAACACATTCTAGTGTAGGTTGCTTGATAGGTAAACGTTCAATTTTTTTAAAGTGGTACTCAACAGGATCCAATTGTTTTAACCATGACCACGTGTCCATAGACATTGCAAATTGTCCAAATACCAGTAATGACAGCAACAGGTGAATCTGGGAACAAAAAAATTAAACTAACAATAGTATTTGTATGTCATACTACCGAAACACGTCTGCAGCATTCCAAGTTCTTCTATACAACCGCTCTTCTATACAACACTCCCCCGTAAGGAACTGGTCGCGGGTTCAAGTTCCGCCTTTTTTCCAATTTTAATCGGTAACAGTGACATTTTAAAAATTTTCATCTTAGGTGGAACCCCTCAAAAGTACCATAATAAATACAAGGTGATTTTATAGTCGTTTCGAAATAAAAAATAAAGTTTAAAACTAAAACCCGACTACCGCAAAATCACGCTCTAAAAAGTTACAAACAAGAAAATCTCATGGATAGCCGTGGTCGTATGCCACTCGCTCTAGCAAAACAATATATTCTAGGGAAATACGGCGGATACCTCATTTGTCCAGTTCTAATAAGTAGTTGAGGAGCTTTGTGGGAACAAATGAACATACATACATACATACATACATACATAGCCTATCAAAATCATAACCCTCCTTTTGGCTTCGCCGTAGTCGGGTAAAAATAGAATTCATCAGCATTCAGCAAAATCATCTGGAAGTATTAATTAGGTGAAATAAAAAAAAAATGTACAACCCCCATACATTTTTCCTTTAACATGAACATTATTCCCATACATTATCAAAAAAAATTTTTTTTTGCCTTCGCCAATTACCTAACACTTCCAGATGATTTTGTTATCGAAACTGTGCTCGAATTCTTTTTTTCCGAAACGTCTATAAAATCACCTTTTTATACAATCAATAAAGATAAAGTTTCAATAGGTAACTATTCACATTATGGAAAGGCTGACAATCTGAGGAAAGATTTTTAAGGATCCTTACTTAAGCCTAGTGGTATGGGTAATGGACTGCTGAGACGAGGTCTCGGGTTCGATCCCAGGTTTACCATGGCACACACCAATGTCTTTTCGATGCTTTTCGAAGTTATGTGTGTATTTATCGCAGGTTTATAAGTGCCCGGTTAATGGCAATAGGCTCGCCACCTATTACATTGGGACCTAAACATAAACTGGCGAAATGTGGGTGCTAGCACCTCTGCCTACCCCTTCGGGGAATACAGGCGTGAGTTTATGTTATGTTATGTTTATGCTTACTAATATTATAAATGCGAAAGTAACTCTGTCTGTCAGTGTGTCTGTATGTTACGCTTTCACGCCTAAACGACTGAACCGATTTTGATTAAATTTGGAATAGGGGTAGATTAGACCTTGAGAAAGGACATAGGCTATATGTGGTCGCGATACCGACGGATGGATACGCGAACGAAGCCGCTTGCAAAAGCTAGTATTAGAATATAGTCTAGTTTTCCACCAATGTAATTGTATTTTTATTACATATAAAGATTATTAGTGGAGATGTATTATTCTACACGGTATACGGCAATGGGCTAACCCCTATTACGTGGGACCGAATGATTGGTGAAATGTGGGTGTTAATTCACCACTGCCTAACTCTCCAGGCATAAAAGCGTGATTATAATATATGTACGCATACTATGTATATATTATTTATTAAGTTACCAGTAATTTAGGCTATCATAGGAAATTAGTTATTTTGGTATTAAATATTTTCCATTTACTATTGACAGTGTAAGTAATTAAATAGGAAAGTTATAGCAGACATTAAGATAAAATTTAAAGAGTAAATAACCGGTCATATACTCTATTATATAATTCTTATAAAATAGACACCCACACGAATTGAGTCAGTCTTAAAAGCTATTTAATTTAAAGAGGAAACTTTTGAAATACATAATTAAACAGATAGCAACTAAAATATATAATTAACAGGTGCGAGTATCGACGACAAATGGTGTAGTGACAGTTACTAAACCACTGGACCTACAAACTTGAAATTTTGACAGTAGATGCATTTTATGATGTAAGTTTCCACTAAGAAAGGATTTTCGGAAATTCTGATACTTAAAGTGTAGTAGTAGTGTAGAAGTTTGTATGAAAGTCCGTCATTTTCAGAGCTAGATGCATTAAATTTCATAAATCTGTGTGTTTTAAGAAATAAATGAAAACAAGTATCAGCGTTTTTCAAATTTAACTACTAAGAGGGTAAAATAGGTGATAAACGTTTGTATGGAAAATTCGTCATTTACAAAGTTAGAAGCATGAAACTTTGTACACTGCGCCTTCGCTGCGATTTGCGGGTGCGGGTCGCGGGTGTCCGCGCCGTGTGCGCGTGTATCCGCGCCGTGTGCCCGCCTGCTCCGTCGCGGGCGTCCGTGACAGATTCCCATCTATCGCGTACACACTACGCGTGCGCCGCTGCCCACGTCGCGTACCTGATGCCCGCGTCGCGTGCCCCGCTGCCCGCGCCGCGTGCGACGGGTATCCGCCTCACGCCGCGCTGCTCTTGAAATAACATGAAACAAGCACGCGACGCGGACGCCCGCAACCTGCACCCGCTTATCGCAGCGAAGGCGCTTACGTCTTATGAGAAAAAAATAAACACTGCATCAGCGTTTTTCAAAATTTAACTACTAAGAGTAAAATACGTGATAAACGTTTGTATGGAAAGTTCGTACACTTACGTCTTTTGATAAATAAATGAACACGTGTGTCTTTTTAAATTCACTGCTAAAGCGGCAAACTAGGCCACGAACGGTAATTATGAAAAGTTCGTCATTTGTAAAGCTACCATCATGAAATTTCGTACAGCACTAAAAGGAGTTAAAAAAAGCGATGAACGTATGTTAAAGCGATAATATATAAGGTTAGACTATAACACAAACTATATTGTTACAGATAGATACAGCAATAACGCGAAAGTATCTCTGTCTGTCTGTCGCTTACGCTTTCACGCCTAAACCACTGACCAATTTTTTATTTATAATAATAGCTGCATACAACCTAAGAAAAAAGAAAAAAAACACAAGTACAAGTGTGTTATTCAATATTTGTAGTGGATTCCACCAAGTGCCATCAATCTCCAGTATAAACAATATTATAAACTGTGTCTATGTTATTCTAAAAATAAACTTTTGAATGCCTCTACCTAATATTCCTATACTTAGGAGGCGTTAGTACCTACAGCTAAAGTTAAACTGAGGCATCAATGCAGCGACTACTATCTATCTATGGACAGAGGATATGCCGTAACTTCACTTACCTCTACTCATCACAACGCTCCGGGGACCAATAAGATTCGCGACAAAATTATTGTAGTCATCATTTGCAAATTATTAATAAAAAATATTTCTTGAAACAATCTTTTCATTAAGAAATCTACTGTACCTACTTACTTAAACGAAAATAATATAGGTAACAATTTTATGCAACGGTTGTGCTGATTTCAAATACTTGAATCTTTCTTTGTTTTATGTTTGCATTTGCACCAAATTCAAATAATTCTTTCATTATTTTATTATTGCTCAGTTTGTGCGGAATAAAATTAGTCTAGTAAGATATATAATAAGTGATCATTGTAATACACATTAATACCACAAAATTAACCCATCTAAACCGATTGGAACCGACCTTCAAATCCCTAATACGAGTATATTTATATACATTCTATTTGTAATGTTTTGTTTTCATTGTAAATTAATTTAAAAAAATACGACAAGTAAGGTAAAAAACAGATACTTTATAACTTCGAAACCTTCAACCATATAGTTGTTATATTCATTCTAAAAGTGTTCACTTATACATTTTCAGTAATAAAACAAACTTGTTTAATTCACACAACATAAATATTTTGTTAGAAAATAACAAATCATAGTTAACTATCAGAATTGTAGATGACATTCATAACACGAGAAGTATGGAGAAAGAGAATTCATTAGGCAAAAGTAGCTCTATAGGATTGTTACAGTGTTAATATCTGCCAAAATAGTTTCTATCAGTATTGCTTGCTACATCAAAATTAGGCTGATTTTCAAGTTGAACTGAGTCTTGCAAATATTCATCACTGGTTGCATCATCAAAAAACGTATTAGCAGCTATATCCGGATTAATAAAATAGTTAAAAAATTGCTTCCCTTGTATGTTTCTTAGTAAATTTTGATTTGTGATGGGTTGTTCATTTTCTGTAAAAGTTTCCCCATTTCGTGTTTCTGCCAAATGTTTATAATAAACTTTTCTACCAGTGTCTTTACGTCCATTAAAACTGTTAGTTTCTAACGAGTCTGTCTCATTGCTACTCTTTAATTCAGTCATAATACCATCACCTTCATCAGCAGGGGTATCATAAGCAGCGGTATCATCAGCAGTGGTATCAGTAGTAGTGGTATCGGCAGTAGTGGTATCTGTAGTAGTAGCAGCAGTAACAGTGGTAACAGGAACAGTGGTATCAGGAGCACTAGTAATATCAGCAGTGGTAGTAACTACAGTTATAGTTTTGTTTTTCTTAGGTTTAATTTTTTTCAAACACATGCCCGGTGGTATTGTTTGGCAATTCATAGTTACTGATGTAGTAGGAGAAGAAACTGTTGATATAATATTAATGGTATACATTTTCATGGTGGTATAAGGAGCTCTTGTTGTTTTCTTTTTAAACGGAGCGTTAACGTTTCCATTTAATTTTTCGTGATCTTCATTATATATACTTTTGTACGCATCCATTCCCTTTTTGCCGAGGTATAGTGGGAACCCCACCATAATGTTGCCACCTTCACTTTCCTTACATCCTCCGTCACACAATTTATAAGGTGCGGTGAACATAAATACGTCGTATTTATTTGATATTTCTAAAAAGTTATGTCCATAATATTACACCGTTTCGTAAATTTTAATCTAAGCCATTAAGAACATAACGGATGTATGCTTACCTATATCCTTGAGGCCCTAGCCAACCTCAATTTCTAAATGTCAGTCAAGGCCCTGGCATAGTTCTATATCTTAGGGTTGGGAATTCAGACGGCAGTCACTCCCGGAATAACTGACATTTCAATCAATAAATATCATCAATCGAAAAAGCGGACATCGGGCTCCATTGTGCAAACTTTGAATGTCACAGGGGAAGTTCTATGATGATGATGATTTAGTACTTACTCTCTCCATTGGCGACCTTCCTGATGAATTGTTCGCCGTCTGCGATTTTATAATTGCTATCAATGAATGGTATTGTGACTAGGTCTCCAATTATCGGCGCAAATGAACTAAAAGCAATAAATATTTTTAAATGCAGAAGAATCAACATCGCTAAAATGTATACAATGCTTCTTTATCACCTTCTAATGTTTTCAGGTTTAATGAATTAAATATTGTTGAAGTAGCTTGATGCTGCTGATTTTACGCGGATTTCTATTTATTGTTATATTGGAATAAATAAAACATTATCAAATCGCATAAAATTGCTTATTTCAGTTACGACTCGAATATAATATACCTACCTACATTGCATATGAAGTTATTTATAGGCATAAGAAGTAAATAATAATTTTGATTAAAAGAAACTGCAGCCAATCCGTGAATCGGACACTGATACCTATTTGGCCTATGAAACTTCCAGAAGGGTCTACTTACTATGAACATAATTCTTTGCTCTGCCAATAAAATATTACCAATTGTATCCTGTCGGTTTCATTGATGTCCAATGCCTATGTCATATTGTACTTACTTGTATTTATAGGTTTCAGTTACCATGTCCTCATTGCCCTCAACAGTTTCCCTTACTGCACAGTTAATGTGTTTAAGAATATTCCATTCTAATTATAAGAAGTTAACATTGATTAACTCAAGAAACGATTCAGAACGGAACTCATACTTCATAACTTAGAAAGTGGTTAGGCTTCCCTTCTCTTTCTGAACATTTGTAGATAGGTACCTATGGCGATTGCAGGAGCGACTACCTTTTGACCCAACATCGAAAGAAAGGTTTGAGTAAGATTTGTAATTGTCATGTTTACTGTATAGCGGGTGTTAAATATCTTTGTAGAGGTCCATACACCACTCAGCTATAATTATTATCTTGAGCTATACGAACGACCGAAAGTGACGTAAAATCAGAGTACTATTGCGTGTTCAGGCTCCTAAAGGCGGTAGTGTATACGACTGCTACGAAGCTACGCAGGAGGCGCGGGTTCGATCCCCGCTCAGGGCAAATATTTGTATACATGTATATGGCTATTTGCATTTGGTCTGGGTATTAACAAAAAAAGTATATAAGTATGTTAATTCGCATTATAGATTCCATTACACAAGCTATAAAAGCTTACCATGGGTGTAGATAGCGTTGTGTAGAATATTGTGGAATATTTATTATTATTTATTTAATGTAGCTTAAAAATAACCTATACCTACTAATAAAAATATGTAGTACTAAAATATAACTTCCTGCTAAAATAAGAATTAGTAGGTAGATGAGTCTAGTGGTTACTTTCATTCACCTTCAAACGATATCTTTTGTTTCCTTATTGTAATTCATTCCGGCATTGTCATCCAGTTTACACGAGACATTGGGAAATATTTATATACAACGATTTATAACTGTCAGTGGGTTCCAACTGTTCCCAATTGGCGAAAGACTTCTACACAATTGTTTCGCTGGGTTTAGTGTAAAAATAGTTGTCCAAGACACTGGCCTAGAGTGAGAAAATGTTAATAATATTTCAGCGCTGTGACATAACTCATGTGTTTTCAAGTTTGTACCAGAGATGTACACTTCTGAGAATAATTTGCTTCCATTTGTAACTACGTAGGTTGTTCGTACTGGCGCAGTTTCGTGTATCTTCTGAACAGAATTAATTCTAAATGTATACACACCATTAACATTACGAGAACTTTGAAATTATGTACTTTCTACTCTTGCTATTGGATACTATATAATTTTAATATGCTCCTATAATATTTGTGGAATAGTAGCAACTATTTACCATTCTACCGCTACCATTTAAATGAAAAATAAACTTTTATGAATAAAATTAGGATCATTGAAATAAAACCACTTTTTACGGATTCTATCGCAATATATTTGTTATTATTTACTTTTTAACCCCACGTTTATCAATGAGTGACATTCGCGTCACTTTAGAAAATATCATAAATTAGGATCATTTTAATCTCGTAGATAACCGTTCGTTGTATATTTCATTTATATTTATCACTCTAAACAAGCGTAATAAACTAATCATTATTGGCAAGTCTGACCAAATAAATAAAAATGAGAAATAAACAAGATAAATTATACAATTAAGTGTAGACACCACCACTACAATCACTACATCGGAAATTAATTGTGTTTTACAAGTTTGTCATTTATTTTACTGAGTTTGGCAACTTTCCTGCTTATTATTTCATATTGTCTAATCGTTTCATTGTTATAGCAAGAGTGTAATAAGCCAGTAACATCAGTACCAATCAAGGGCTTTAGTGGTATTAATTCAAGAGTTCATACCTACCTAAAAATATATTTTATAATGTAGAACTGTACCTACTTACTTTAGTCTGGTACCTTCACGCGGTGCTCCCTGGGCAACGGAGACGGCCGTGCCTCTTTCCTTACAACTTACGGTCAATTCTGGCTCCGGCCGAGGCGGGAACGGCCTTGAAAGGGCTGCTCTGAAGCTCTCTTGTTATGTTGTGACCATCGGGGGTGGTTATATGGTTTTCCGCATGAAAAACCAGCCTACTGTTTGGCCTCTACGGATGGCGTTATGGGTTAAGTCTTTCCTCCGTCTGCCCCCTACGCCACGCTCCAGGAGGTAAGCTTGCGGCAGAGCCTCATCCATTCAGCCGGTATATTGGCGTGTGCGGTTATCTCTATTGCATTAGGTACCAATATCAAAATTTACACCATTTTGGTTTTCTTTTACCAAGCAAAGTATTTTTAGTTATTTTTATTTTTATTTTTAAAAAGCTTGATCAGTGATAAACTTTCCTAAGCAATGAAATTTCAAAAGTATTTTCACAAAATGCACTGCACATACTGCACATCCACTGAAACTTTTAATGCATTTTTAATTTAGCAGCATTTGCACACTTTGTCAAACATGTCAAACCTCGTTTAAAATAAAATTGTAGATTCACACCTCTTGGATATCGGAACAAGGTGGACTGTGTGTGCGGGCACGAGCAGAGCGACGGCGATAGCGACAAGGGGTGAGGTGGCATTATTGTCACATTATTTATCTACATTAAATCCATACTATCCATACTAATATTATAAATGCGAAAGTATCTCTGTCTGTCTGTCTGTATGTTACGCTTTCATGCCTAAACCACTGAACCGAATTTGATGAAATTTGGTATTAGATTTAGATTAGATTAGACCTCAGGAAAGGACATAGGCTATGTTTGGTCGCGATAACCAACATCCACGCGGGCGGAGCGGATCAATCAACTCTGCTTGACCACAGATAGATAGGCGCTTGTTCCATGTTTTTTAAAAAGATATATCTTCAAGTATACCAAGCACTCAGTATTGGCTGTTAGACATTTCTGCATAGCTGTTGAAGGTCTATTCATTGCCTTGTATTTGTTCACCGTTCATCGCCCCTTAGTAGTTGAAATTTTGAAAAACATCGATATACGTGATCATTTATTTCTAACCAGACGTAATTATACGAAATCTCGTGCCGCTCACTTCAAAACTGACGGCCTTACATACAAACATTCACCACCTATTTATTCCTATTAGTAGTGAAACCAACCATAAAATGCTGGACCTGCCAAAATTTCTTTGTACCTCCAAAAGTTTAGCCTATGCATTGATCAGTCAGTCAGACGGGACAAATCATGTGGTATAGGTATTAAAATTTGTCACATTTTGATCTCTCGTATTTATTAAAGTATTGATCCTACAGTAAATATGTGTAAAGCTAATTTATAGGAAATTTAATGTAGGTAACTAATTTGATAATATAATAATACCGCGTCGCCTCTTGTCGCTGTTGCTGTTGCTGCAACCGTCGCTCTGCTCGTGCCCGCACACTTTGTCTCTTCCACTAAGTTTTCATAAAGGTTATCTATAATTTTACAAGGTATCAATCAATATTTCAGAAATAATTTGATTTTAATTTAGTATTCCAACTTATAACGAAACGAAAGGTACAGCTGCCGTTTTGAGTTATTATAAATTTCTTCTTCTTCTTTCTATTTCTTCTTCTATTTCTACAAAGCTGATATTGTGGAATCTGAGACCCGGTCCGGTTCCCTCAATCTACTACCAGGAACCAACACGGCCAGCACCACAAAGATCTCTAGAGTCAAGCCAATGTCAACTGTATGCCAGTACACCTACTGATTCACGGAAGGGGCTCTAGTACAATCTTTTCTCTCGGTGTTGGGAGATCAGACGGCAGTCGCTCGTATAAAAGCCGAATAAACCAAAGCAAAAGGACGAGTAAGCGAACCCACGGCTCTAAAGTGAGAGTCTTGATTGCAACACTAATGATGATTTCGGCAAACGTGTAGTGTAGGGTATCGATGATATTATGAAATTCAATCCATATAATTTTTTGTTAGTAGCAAAATAGCTTATGGCCCACTTAATGTTATGCCATCAGTCTACGCAATACAAATTTCATTCAGGTCCTGACTTATCGAAGCCTGCTTAGCAATGAAAACTCACAGGCATTGTTGTTAGATAGCTAAAAAACAACAAAACTATATAAGAGCAAGGTGCTGTAACAATCACTTAATCACTGGCTAGCGAATGATAAAATTCCTAGAGCACTTGTTATCTCTGCCTTATCTCTGGTCTGATGGCGTGCTTTAATTGCCTGATCGGAGTGCGGGATCCATAACTAACATAAGAAAGTTTCAATTTGTAGGTTATAACTACGGAGGATCCCACTCTGGACTTAAAAGGTGGTAGTGATAAAGAAAGAAAGAAAATGTTTATTAACAACCTCAATTTCATACAATTTTATACACTTAGGTTACATTTTACATACTATTGTATACATACTTTTATTTATATATACTATTACACATATCAATGAGATTCTCAAAGGGTTACGACTCAGCATAATGTTGGGTTGTACCCACAGGTTGCACCGAACCCTGGTTTTCAGTTGCAAGTGTTGCAACCCATGAGTGCTATGCAATTCACCTGTTCCGTTCAATTAACACTTATTACGATGTATTTACATTGCATAAATTAAAACTAAATAAATTTAATACGAATTAAATTTATTTAGTTGATAAGAATGGATCAATATTAAGTCAAAAGAGCTAACCAAGAGTTAGGTAGACAGATAAAAGACGACTGAAGGAAGAAGAATCAAGTAAATTAGATTGAAACTAGATTACGAAACAAATAAATAGCAATTTATTCAAAATTTGCGTCAGGAGTGGATTGAAATAAATTAGATTGTCTATAAAAAATAGTTGAATAAATAAATATAAAACGAATTAATGTAATAATCTAATAAATCAATTCTGCTTCAACACAAATAGAAATATCATTGCAATGCCGTCAGCCTTCTGGCCACCTTCTCGGTTGACGTCAATGGGGAGGAATTCTTTGACGCCTGCATCTGTAGTTTTGCAATACCTTGTTTTATATTTTTATTTATAATAATTATTACGTATATTATGTACTTAAATGTTATCCTCAATAAAGAAAAACATTAAATTAAAAAACGACTGGCGTTCAGACTAACTTGTCCTGCAGTTGTTACATAGCTTATACGCGTATTAGCTATACATTCTCTCGAACATATCAAATTGTTTTTGACGTTCTAGCAAAACGATCCGCAATTTAATAAGTACTAGTGTCACTGCTCCACAGTTATAATCGATTGCACTTGGCGCTCCCCTCTCGTCCCATATGACTATCATTCTTACAGTGATCATGTAGATCATAAATTATACTCTGCAAAATGAGCTATTATATTCATAGATCCAGAAGCTAAGGAGGCATTTTGGTACTTTCTTTGTACTAAACTGATAATATGTTTTTTTAAACAATACTCATACTTTTCCATGCCAGGGCCAGGGCATAACCACTTTCTTACTACTCCAATTGGCAGTATACTGAATTTCATACGAGATATATATATATATATCAGGGAGACACGCTTATTAGTACAAGTTATTCAAAATGTACAAGAGGACTAAAATGATGCCAACAATAAATTAGTACAAAGATTATTGTTTTATGTAGGCACATCTAGAATTCAATTTTTGGCAACACTGGGTAGGTGTTTGTACTACTCAATGCCTCTTAACTAATGGGCTCGTTTATTTTAAAACGTTATTATAAAAGCTAACAATAAAAAGATTACTAAAAACCCTGCCTGCCCAGCTGTTCCTCATTCGAAAGTAGGGCGCTGGTAATGTGAAAAGCATGCTCCATGATTTTACCCTGTGGCTGGCTGAACAGAGCTCTACAGACGGACCGATTACCACTAACCGCCCGATATTGCTCATTACCATATTTTGTGGAGCGCTATCACCTTTAGTCTACCAAGCGTTAGAATATAACGACGACAAAGTCCAGCTGGGCCCGCAGCAAACTTCGGAGATTGACTTATACCGGTCGGTTATTCGAGCTGCTAACCAGTTAGGTGTGAGCTATAGCCAAATAAATGCTTTATAGCTACTTTAAATTCTTCGTTGCGTGCAGACTTCCAATAAATATTATGATAAATCCATTTTGTTATGACACTCTATATAAACAGATATATCTTCCTATATCAATACTCACTGGTGCTTTAAATCAATGCGGGCTTGCAACAAGCTCTGACCACTCATTAAAATTCAACCGTCTACTGAACTGATCAATTATTCGCTCATTCATAAATGAATTGATGTAGCTTGTCCACAGAAATGATGTAGATAAATGATACCGTGTCAGCGATGCGACCACGGCTCAGTAAAAGTGACATCGATATCGGTAACTGATTCATAATTACTTGCCAAACTTTATCATTATAACATTTTGAATGTGAGCATTATGTTATGATATACTTACTGATATATTAAATTATAAGTATCCCTATGTACACTTTTATGCATTAGGTGTTTCCTAAGCCCAGGAGAATTTGAGGGGTACCTAATTATTTAATATAAAATAATTTATATCAGCGAATTGGTATGGTGTTTTTGGTTTCCGAAACCCTCTTTTGCGTCTTAACATAAAGCTTAGATGCTGATGTAACCATTGTCTGAGCGATAAAGTTAATTTGATGACACTATTATTTTGGAGAAACAATTTTTTTTTTGTAGTATTTATGACGAAAACTGTTTATAAAGTGCTTGTGGTCATAAGTGTTCTGTTTTTTGGAACATCCCTACCGAAATTATAGTAGTATCTAGGTGTTATTAAGTTATGGGGAATATCTTTATTTATGAGCGTATCTTATACTAGTGATGGAAGGTATTTTAATATTGCGACATCATCGATGTCACAAATTGAGCATCTATTTTTGACTATCGAGTAGCCAATCGGTGTCTGGGCTCCCTTGGGCATTGTAACGTTTAATTATGTTCAATTTGGCTGATTGCCTGTTTTACCTGCTAGGTAGCCCAAAGTTTTGGCTATGATCCAAGCGATTACATTCACTGAACTGTCAAAGATAAGTTATTTTAGATATCTCGACATTGAAATTTTGCGGTGCGAGCACTGAGTGGATGTGTCACACGATTATGACATTGAACGTTTAGTTCAACTCAGTATGTGGAGTGTCTGCCAAGCATGCTTTTTTATTGTTACTACATAATAACTCACATTTAACGAACAGTAAATCAAAATGTAATGTTTGTATTATTTGTTGATAGGTCGTTAGGTATTAGTAAGAGTTAAATATCATTCCTGCTGTCATTATGTTCCCCACAGAGTACTTACTATTATTACCTAAACACATTACAGAAGCTGCTTATTAAAATGTTTCAATGCAAATTGTGTTATTCATAACTAAATTTAATTATTCACTCATAAATCACTTTTATTAAGAAATCCACGCTCAGATTTATTATACCCAGCGAAGTTAATGGGTGCTATTTATCTGGATATTAATCTCAATACCTTATTATTTATCCAAGAGATCGACGTAGGGTGATATTTCCTTTCATTCTATCTCGTCAGAGGAACGATTGTAATGTTTATTTGTATTAATTCAGGTACTTGTACTGTGTATGTTATCTGGGGTATGTATGTAACGTGATATGTACGTAAACACTCTAAAAGCTTTTTAATGTTTCCGTCACAACCAATTTCTAGATCGCGGTTGTTTTCGCCCAGGTAGCAAATTTTTTTTTGTTTTGTGTTATTAGTTTCAGATGTAATATAAAGTTTTATGGAGATACAATCAATGCTTTATAGTCGTACAGACCTATGTTGATCCTAAGATTTTTATACAGGACTGTTAATTATCTTCTTCGTCTGGGTGTGGTTTGAGGTCTGCTCTCCCAAAACTCATTTTTTTGGTTTTTTGACGAGAGAGATTTCCATCAAACACTCCTTGACGACTGTTAAAAATAATGTTTAAGTTGTCACAAGATTATATTATCGAAACTTGGGAATGTCGTTTTTCTTTTGTTTAAAAGTTATTCAAGCTCGAAATATCGCATTGCTGGTTATGCACTATCGCTTCGCAATAAGGTAATTATTTAATTTAGTAAAAAATAGGATTTTAATATTATCGATACACAGAATGTGTCTACTGGGGTATCGCAAGCAAATAAAACTAGGTTAAATAACTTAATATTTTATTGTCTTACCAATTAAGACAGATATTTAAATGGGAATGCGGACGGCTTCCGAGTAGTGTTTTTCTTTTAGTAATCTTTAGGCGGCGGCTGCTGTTACTGCTCACACCAATGAAATCCTGTAACATTGACACAAAGGTCACGAAAGAGCCGGTACGAGGTCCGCTAAGCGATGTCAAGCTTGGGTGTTAGAAGCGAAGCTAGATGGATACGGTGTTAAATCCGAGTCTAGAATACTTCCTCGAGATGAGGGACTTGCTGTGATAGCGATGGAATCTGGCACCGGTGGAGATGTGATGGAGAAGGTTGGCATCTTTGGAACTCTTAGAGAGCAGATAACCCGCAGATTTTGACAAGTATGTTCTAAGGGCGCGCTCGCCCCATGTCTGCGCACGCGGTTTCTCTACAGGTAGACCTTGGTTTCGCCTGTCCAGGTAATTGATCACGTCGTTGTAGTAATTGTGCCGATAGTCGTATAAGTAGTTGTATTGGAAGCTTCTTGGCCTGTAAATGAGGATTACATGTTTATACATGATAACAGGTAAACCCATAAATATTACAAAATAATTGCTCTAGGTACCTATTAAAAATTAATTGTATAAAATAATCTATAACATTAAAGTACTAAATATTTAATTACATACACATTATAACAATGAGGCTATTGAGCATATAAGTATCTGTGGTATATTAAGTATAGTCACAGGATATGAAGTCACCTAAGAGTTGTATAAAAAAACCAGTAAACTTATTGGGCCACTGGACCCGCTAAGAGTTAATACAATTTCTATCACCTGATCCAATGCTTGAAGACAAGTTTCTTAGGTTCGGTTCCGAAGACAATATTCTCAGGTGCAGGGGGCTCCGCCTCTTCCGGCTTATCGCCCTCCGCGGCGGCAGCGTCTGGTTGCGCTTCGCCTTCAGCTGTTTCAGGCTCGACGGGAGCGGGTGTTTCTTCTACATCATCCCACATCTCGCAAAGGGGTAATCTACGATCAGAAATCACTATGTTATTGTTGACACTGGAAGGTGGAATATCACTAGCAGTCACTCTGTCGCGTCACTTCACAGACCTAACGGGTTTGGAGAAACGTGTGGAGCGGGTGCTCGTTCGTGTACGACTGTCAGCTCCGTCCCCTACTGGCGCTCACAGCCTCCCGATTTATCTCCCTTTGACCCCACCTGGCTGTCGCAAGCGTTGTTGGTACGATTAGCTGCCAATGATGTTCTGTCAATACGTTGACCATGCATTGTATTGACGAATTCTTTATCGTTTTTAATTAGTGTGCCAAAAATGACGCACCGCTTCAATTGATCTGGGAAAAGACTTTATAATGGTTATTGATTGACTCACGGAGTAATTTATTTCACGAGATTAGTTATTAACATCGAAATGTTTGATGAATTGTTTATTTAAGCTTACGTTCGAGTACTAAATAATAAATCATCTGACTCTTACAAATTGCTATCGTAGAACTAACGAATGAAATAATAATTGTAATATACACATGAGTGTATTAGTCGTCCCGAGGTCATTAGTTACGGATGTCAGATGAAAAGACACAACAAAGATATAAATTTACATTAGATCGTCTTTGACTTAGGTGGAAATGAGCCAGATTGTCACTAACTTTACCAAAAATAATAACACACTAATGATTTATATTCATCATGCCAATGTTTTCTCATACAATATGCTGTTGTACACTATCTACTGAATTACTCAAAACTACTTGCACATTCTATAAATTTTTCACAGTTAAAAATGTATGTCCGCAAAATTAAAATTTTGAGGCATATTGAATATTCGTCATATTCGTAAGTTATGCGGGCCACCAAGACCTCCGTGGCCCGAGCCAACCTCTCCTTTGAACCGGTACACATACCGCTCTGGTGCAGGGTTTACTCTCGTGGTTGGGTGGTCAGACGGCAGTCGCTCCCATAAGAGCATGACTAAACCATTATTATGAAAGGGAGGAGATGCGCCCTTTAATTCCAAAGTGCATTTGCATGTTATCGGGACCACTTCGATGATGACGATGAATATGGTCATGAATTTAGTGGTTGAAATTTCCCAAAGTCTAATTGTATAGAACCACATTTAAGTAAATGTGACAAATTTATGATATACTGGCTGTCTCTCACGATCACCCAAAACCCTAATGATAAGATGCTAAAGAAATCCTAATATCTAGTTCGTAAGACAATTTTCTAGAGTATCCTATGATTGCGAATTTCCAGTAGGGAAACACCCTGAACTTACAAAACATTTAATTATCACTTCGTCTCTCTCTGAAGGGTTTCTTATTTCGAATATTATAAAAAAGAAAAGAAAAAAACATTGTCATAATTGGGTATTTCACAACTTACAACATAAGCTATATGATAGATACCTATGTAAATAATAACTATAAGTACAAATTTATTTCAATTAAAGATGAATTCAAAATATTTTATTTTTATAAAATATAGTTGCGATTTTTTTATCTGTATTTCACATAAAGCAAAACGCGGGCGAATCTGTTGACAAACCACATCACGTCATTAAAAAAGGTCAATGGTATTGATATACTTTTTGTATATCAATGGTAGGTACCGGTCTACCGTTTCTTTTGATCAGGTTTGATTACGTTATTTGCTTAAAGGTATTCAAGTTCTTATTCACAGCTATAACTTATCTTGGACCTAAATCAAGGGACAAAAGAGGGCCTGCCTCGCGTTGACTGTTTTGTAAAATTCTATGCGTGGTTAATTTAAAACTTACATCCCATGATATAGTGCCCGCTTGCCGGCAATAGACTCACCTCCTATTAGGTGGGACCACAAATCATAGTTGTTGAAATGTAGGTGTTAACACACCTCTGCCTACCCCTCCGGGTATTTACAGGAGTGAGTATATATATGTATTAATATGTATAATATACTCCGTGTGGAATGGAATCTTAGGAATTCAGGATAATACTTACCCACTGACCCCAACTGAGTAGGGACAAGTAATAAAATTTAAAATTTTGAAAAACCCACGACGTATACAAAATAAAACAAAAAATGTTTACTGCAGCGCCCCCTAGTGGGTTGTCACTTTCACACCTATCTAAGAACATGCACCAATCAAACCCAAACCAATAATTGAAAACTGCATCAAAATCGGACATTTGATTTGCATTAAAAATGCTTGCTGTAGCGCCCCCTGTTAAGTTGTCATTGTAACACTTATCTAAGAATATGCTCCAATTAAAGCCGAACCCAAAACTGAAAACTGCATCGAAATTGGATTGGTAGTTTCGGAGAAAATGGTAATATGGATTTGCACAAATAAACACAAACATCCTCTCACCCTAAACGCATATACCGTCTCCGTTCCGTTGTGGGTAAAAAGGGTCAGAGAATGATGATGAGTATCATCTACGTTGAGCTTTTGTATGTGGCCTTTATGGACCAAGATAGGGCCCAAACAAAATGACGATTAACGGTTGACATCGATGATTCTGGTACAGGTTTTCCTCCTGGGGTTTGGGGTCAGACGATCGTCACTCATCAGGATCCAAAGCACAAGCTTTGAATGTAAATGGGACTAACACTGCGATAACTGACAGCCTCTGTGACATGGAGGTAGTGAACGCGACTGCTACGCAGGAGGCGCGGATTTGATTCCCGCTCAGTGCAAATATTTGTATGCATAAATATGGCTATTTGCATTGGTCTGGGTGTTTCTATGTATAAAATGTATATATTCACAAAAAAAGTATCTAAGTATGTTTATCCGCATTCTAGATTTCAGAACACAAGTTAGTTAAGCTTACTATGGGTCTAGATAGCGTTGTGTAGAATGTGAAAATAGTATTTGACGTTTTATATCCTCCCGCAATTGACGTAATACTACGCTAGTACTATTATCTATACTTACGCCGTAAGAATCTGGAGCCCGGTTCATACAAAGTTACTGCAATTCAATACGTTTGAGGTGACTTTTAACGACGACCCCGAGAGCATTATTTTAGTCTTATACAAAGTCTTCTACTTATTCCTATATAGCTCTAGATTGATTTTATATTTAGCACTCACCTGATATTGATGCGACATTGGCATCCGATCCACCGTAGGTGAATAGAACTGCATATAGACACACTTGTCAGATAATAAATTAAGAAATTTATAAATGGATATTACCCTAATATAAATCAATGTATTTAATTCCTTTCGAGTATGTCTCGTGATTGACTTTAAACATAACTAATGCTTAAAGTCAATCAGGCTTTTTTAAAACTTGTTTATGTACTGTATCAATTAGTTCAGACAATTCTGGACACAACTCATAACAGTGTAAACGTGCTAGATACAGTTTAACATTTCATGTAGCCAGAGCAAATAGGTATATTTTGGTGTGTAACGATATTGGATTGGGGTGTATCAACTCTAATAAGCGGCTAAGGGAGGCAGGTACTCGTAGACGTCCTTACCAAGTTGATTACTAAGCTACGATATTTTAATTGACCGCATCGGTCGGTGCAGGCTAGGCGTAGTGGCTGCGATATCATAAACAGATAAATCAATACTAGCCATCCTTACGTAATGGAAATGGAGTGATGGATAGTTTGACTTAGGCAGTGCTGTGTTTAGCCACCACATGCTATTTAAAACTAAAAAAGTAGAACTAAAAAAGAAGAAACAGAACTAAAGCGTCGGTAGCTTAGTGGTTAAGGAGTCGGTCTTACGATCGAAAGGTCCCGGGTTCGAATCCTGGCCATTACACTACCGACGTGAACCCACTCCTAACACATGCAATTTAGCTTAACTGGAGGGGTTACAGGGAATATTAGTAATTTCGGTTCCAATATTCATTTATAAAAAGAAATTAAAAAGAATGTAAATAGGATATGGCGCCCAATACTTTTAGATATAGATAATATTCCATAGTAAATATTCCACAAATATATGCACTGAGCGGGGACCAAACCCGCGCCTCCAGGGTGGTAGTCGCGTTCACTACCGCCACTCCACAGAGGCTGTCTTCCTCTAGATCTTCAGAATCTAAGCTAATATGAGATTAGCTTAGATCCTGAAGATCTAAATCCATAGGTATTGGGCGCCACATACTATTTACATTATATTTTCTTATTAACGTTTTTTAGTTCTCTATAGCATATAGTGGCTAAACAAAATACTACATAGGTCAAATTAGTCGGTCATCTGTTGATTTACTGACGACGCTCTGGTACACTCTTTCAGCGTTTATGTGTCAAACGACGGGCACTCCCATTCCAAGCCAATAAAAATCAATTAATGGAAAGAAGAAGTAGCAGAGCAGACTTCGGGCTCCAAACTGCTACTGCTAAGGGCGCATGCGTTCGTAAAACTTATTACAATCGAATATTAATAACTAAAATAAGTATCCATACTAATATTATAAATGCGATAGTAACTCTGTCTGTCTGTCTGTCTGTCTGTATGTTACGCTTTCACGCCTAAACCACTGAACCGATTTTGCTGAAATTTGGTATAGGGGTAGATTAGACCATGACAAAGGACATATGCTATGTTTGGTCGCGATAACCGACATCCACGCGGGCGGAGCCGCGGGCAAAAGCTAGTCTAATATAACTTAAACTGAGGTGTGTGTGAAGAATGAAATGTGTATACATGAGCGTGAGAATACAAGCATGCTGTGTGTGTACAAGTGTGCATGCATGAGGATATGTATGAAGATGGGAGTGGAATTTTTATTGGTTACTAGCTTTTGCCCGCGGTTCCGCCCGCGTAGATGTCGGTCCCCGGCAATTATTCAACTTTTTCTCACCTTTTAAACCTTCCCTAGACCTCCACGAAAATTTCAAGACCAAGATAAGATAAATCCGTTCAGACGTTTTCGAGTTTTAGCGAGACTAACGAACAGCAATTGATTTTTATATATATAGATTTTGTATGACTGAAAGATGGATATTTAATAATTATCATTTTATTCATCGTACGTTAGATTATACAGCCATTCAGTAACTCTTAATTTAATAGTAGGATAGTCTTAGGCTAGATGTTTAGTAACATAACTATATAAAAAGCCTTTCAGCTCAGCGCGGGCGCGTCGCAGGTGAATCCTTTATTTAAGGTGTATTCGGTCTAACTCAGACTGTCGTCGGGCTAAGTCGTAACCCTAAATCCGATTGTCATCCCCTTGGCGGGTTTCGTCTATCTTAGACTTTATACCTGTTTATCAGGAGGAAAAGGACCAATCCACAGAATCATTTTGTTTTCCAGGATATAAAATAGGTACTTAACATTTTCCTTTTCCTGATTCTAAGAACTCTGTCATATTTAGTGAAGAAGTACGTTTCCATTTACGAAGTATTTAATTCACAATCGAGTAATGAAGACGGAGAAACGATAACAGGATTTTTTTACGAGAACAACCATTATTTTTAGTCCTCGCAAAAAAGAACCAAGTAAATCAGAGTTATGAGAGCTTAACTATGTATTAAGAATGGATTCTATTTTGAGTTATGTGCAAATATATCTCTCTGTGGGTATAGGCTAAGCGTAGAGATTTATACTATTCCGTTTATTTGTATATTCATACAGTCAATCTTTCCCAGCGGGGTAAGCAGAGACTGCATATCTCCACTTGCTATAGCTCTGGTATGCAAATTTCGCATTCGCTGGTTACTAATATTAGTAAATGTACTTACAATAGATGAACGTTAACCTGTCCACAGGTACATTACCTAACCTGGTCGTCAGATCGTGGCATCAGTTGAGAGGAGTCGTATCTACATAAGTAGACCTAAAAGTAACTCAATGCGACAGTGATTGATTTTGACATAGGTACTAAAAATATTGATGGGTAATTTGGCTGCAATCGAACAGTCACAAGTCACAACAACGACTTATGTACGTCAATACCAGTGATCTATACCTAATATATAAATATAGTATTTGATTTCGCCAGCCAAAATCTAAACAGGATGTATATATATAGGGGTCGAAAAATAATAATGAAGTTCTATAGAAATATAAATAATTTATTTGCTTAAAAACATGGTTCGTAACAAAGATCTTAGCAAGATCTCTTAAATATAACAGCACAACATGTTTAACCGCAGTAAGTGGCATGCAAATTTCGATTATAAAGTACAAATAATTTTTGTAATTAATGCTTATTGGACAGGATTATACGCACACTTTTTTACAATTTTAAAATGACATAACCTGTACTTTTATCTTTGAAATCAATGGTTAATTGGTATTGGGGATTCATAGCAATGCATTAACTAACAACAATATTCTTAAAACAAATCAAATCTTGGATCTAAAAATTCTTGGAAGGTTAATAAAATAAACTAATTTATTATAACTCTATTTTCGTCACAAAAAGTATTGAAATATTCTATAATTAGGTGACATCACTCCACGTCTGCAATTTGAAAAGAAAACTAAATGTAGGGCAGCTAATTAGCGAAGTTTCAGAATAAGATGTGCTGACGAATTTCAAAGCGAATTTATAAATGTTTATTTTGTTAAAATAATGATTTACCACTTCTAGAGATTAGGAATCTGGCAGTCTATGAATGTCACGATTGAATGACGTGAATCGAAATTTTCTGTCGATTCCAAAGTGGTCAGAACTCTATAAAACTGCCCAAATTGTTTATACACAGAAAATGGGGAATCAACCGATTTTTTTACAGTCATCGTAGCACCCAAACGGATGAACCGATTTGGATTTAGTTTTTTTTAAATTTTTAATTTAATTTTTATATCCTTCTATAAAGTAAGGACAGATCCCGTAAAAGTGAATTGAATTTACCAAATCATTGTTCCATTTTACTATTGTACTTAGGTCATTAAGATCGATCTGATGCTGACTGAAGTGCAAAGCACCTGTAGTGACGACACCTCCTGTCTACGTCCGACAAATATGTCACGTTACTGAAGTTAGCCCAATAAGGCGGAAGGAACAGAAATACTAATATGTTATTGTGTGATATTCTGAAGAATATATACGCTGCATGGGTAAAAACTGTTTTATTATATTTTAAAACACTTTTAAATTGTAGCGATAGAGTGGCTATGGTTCAAACCCACTTAAAACAAACGTAGGTATAGCTAGTTGTATCGGAAAATTCCTGTTTTGCCTCGAGCTACTACAGCCAAGCTGGGTAGGTAGGGGTGTAAGATTCAATTAAAACCGTACGGTGTTTTTAACACGTTGGCGCGGTAACGGTTATAGCGGTTTTTTTCTTTTCCAATATTGACAGCACGGTTATTGCCGTAAGTTTTCAAATTCTTCGTATGCTCAGTATTTATTGGACTGTGACATACCGTGACCGGTATGTGACACGTGTGATTGTGCATACAGGTGCACTATGGTTGTCACCGTTGCATTTGTACTAACCATATAACGGTTAAACCCGTACCTAATCTCAGAATGAAATTTTTGTATATTGTGTTTCGACAGTACGGTTATAACAACGCTTCTAAAATGTTTGGATTTTTTTTGTGATTTCCGGTATAGTGTTGAGCAATATTACCGCCCACGAACTTGTTAAAACTCGTGCCTGTGTTGCCAGGGACTCAGGTAAGCCTTAGCGTTAGTAACACCGATACATTGTTTGCGGATCAATTCTCCCTTCCCCCATCGAGATTCACGCGTAAAAATACGACGGCCTATCACCCAAATTCATGAAGGCTCTTGAATACTTTTTTAAACATAAAAAATTGAAAATTCAAAAAAACCCCGACACTCACCAATACTAATTTAATCCCCATAACTTTTAAACTGCTCGACTGATCTTCACCAAATATGTCTAAGAACACTCGTATATAAGTCACTTTTAATACAAAAAAAAAACTAAATTGAAATCGCTTCATCCGTTCAGGAGCTATGATGCCACAGACAGACAGACAGACACGTCAAACTTATAACACCCCTTTATTTGCGTTGGGGGTAAAAATAATAATTATAACGTTAATAAATCATTGATTTTTATTGTAATAATTATAGGATTTGATTTTATTACGATAAAGGTTTTTGATTTACAGTATGTTGTTATATCGAGGAATCATTTTGATGATCTCTATTAAATCTTCAATATCGTAGGATGTAGACAATCCTGCAATGCTATCCATAAGTTATATAAGTACCTTGATTCGCCTCACGAAAACTTTTGCTTCAGTACAGATATCAGACATCCAAGATCTGGCAGTGTTGTCAATTTCCAATGACATGTCACCATTAGTATAAAACTTGACTTTAAGAACCATCTCGGCAATATGCGTCGACCATTCACGGTGAACATCTATTTTCCAGTGTCTTCGAAACTGTTTGTACTTTTTAAATACTGTATATTCCGATAGTTCCAATTCTTTTTTCGTTATCAAGTTTTTATCAGCAATCTTCACTTGCAAATCACCTTCGACAAATACTGAAGTGTTATAAGTAACATCAGAGAACCTAGTGTGATAATTGCTCAATTTACCCATGTTAAATGTATAGGATTTTTGATGTTTTCCTTCTTTTGAAGAACATTCTTGTACCTTTATTCTTGAAGTGGGTCCATACACGAAGAATGTTTTACGTTGCGCTGCAGCTGCCGCAAGAACAACAATTGCAAATACCATTTGAATCAGCATATTTTGTAAAAATAAAAATGATTGACTCCAGCACCGAGTGGTTACAAATGTAACGAACGAGTGAGTTTCTGTGCAATGCGTGATTTGAAAGATAACTTTACAGTTTATCATAATATTGTATTTAATTGTTATACATTCCAAACTCTCCCACAAACCTACAATCGTACAACTGTAGGTACTCTATGCAGGGTTCCTTTTGTGCTACATATATTTAAAATAAGAAACCTTCAACTTTTAGTGGATGAATATATATATGTACCTGGTAACCTATTGAAATATCGAATTTCTGTTATCTGAATCTTAAAACCCCGAATACGGTTGGTAGAACTTTTATAAGACAAATGTAATGACAACACAACAACTTTCTATAATTCCGTTTTTAATTTCCCAGATAAATCAATTTCCAGGTGCACTAAAACCAACCAACCAACCAAAATTTTGAAGTAGTATTTTTTTGTTTCCCATATTGTCATAATCCAAATATAGTTATACCAGATTCTCAGAATAGTTTTTTTTTGTTTCCGATATGGTACGATGACCATATTCTAAATAAACTACTATTATATTGCCTGCTGATTATGTTCAATCAATCCTTAGCTACTGGAATATTTCCAGCAGAATGGAAAATAGCCAAAATAGTTCCCATCCATGACAATGACGATCTTGTCAGTAACTACCGGTCTATATCGATACTGTCAACATTCGTCAAAGTTTTCGAATCTCAAGTGTGTCCATTCATAAAAATAAACATTTCAATTTATACGTTAGCCACAGTAAACATGGGTTTGTCACTTCTAGATCTACTAGCACAAATTTAGCTGCGTTCACAGAGACTCTGACCGAAGCAATAATTCTGGCAAAAAAATTCACGTAATATATACAGACTTTAGTAAGGCTAACCGTGTCTCCCATAAGATTCTCCTTCAGAAATTGTCTATGTATGGTATTACAGGTTCCCATATTGGCCCAATATTTTTTAATCTCTTCATGAACGATTTACCAACATGTTTCATTCCTCTTAGAATTTCATGTACGCTGATGACTTGAAATTTGGCAGAATAGTTGAATCCCTAAAAGACGCGTCTCTTCTCCAGGATGATTTAAATAGATTACATGAATGGTGTGATCAAAACGAGATGCAAACTAACACTAAAAAGTGTTTTCATATTAAATTCTCTCGAAAGGTTTACCTACTAGGCTGCGATTACTATATAGGCAGTGAGAAGATTCAAGAAACTGATCAAATGAAGGACCTTGGTGTAATCATGGACAGGAAGTTAACATTTACTCCTCATGCGGAAAGTATCATAAAAAGGGCATCTAAAATGGCAGGCTTTGTGATACGCAACACAAAAATTTTCCGTAGTAGTAGGCCTAAAATGCTGTTGTATAACAGTTTGGTCCGAAGTACCTTGGAATATTGCAGCGTGGTCTGGAGACCACATTTTGCCGTACACTCGATGTGTTTAGACCGTATTCAAAAAAGATTCTTATGGCATTTATCATACCGTAACGTAAATAATAAAAGGACTAGTTACCACTCAAGACTCAAACAGTGGAATGATTTCATTGTCATTTTATATTAGGGATTTATATAGGGATTTTCACGATGACATTTTTACGTATAAGGTCCTACATAACCACCTTAGCTGCCCACAATTGCTAAGTAGTATTAATTTTCGAGTACCTGCCAGATACCCTCGTAATCGCATCACTCTCTTCTATCCACCACTACGTAGAACAGCTTATGGGGCTAACTCACCGATCCCAAGGATTTCTAGGTCAGCAAACGAATGTAGTGATATTGTGGATATCCATGCAGACTCGCTATTCAAGTTTCGATTCACATTATTAGAACATTATAAGAATAAAGTTGGTTAACTGTTTCACCCATTTCACTTTATTGTCATTATTATAATAAATCTACATATTTTTGTGAAAAAATGTACAAAATAAAAACATTATTTTAGTACCTAGTTTTATATAGTATGCAGTATTTACCTATAATTATTTGTAACACTCGACTTAAATCTAAACTAATTAACTTAGGTAACTTGTAACAGTGTAAACAAATGTTGGTAAATCATAATAAATAAATAAATAAATTACCAAATTTTCATAATATTTTTATTTGGTTCCCATACAATCGTGTTCCAACCGTAAGCGTAATTAAGATTTAGTAGATATATGGTAAGCGTAAAGGATAAGATTTAACCAAGTATCTGTTCTTTGTATTTTGCAAAAGATCATTAAATTTTCCACATTTCTGGCAGGTAGGTACGTATCCAGAAACATCGTTCTATAAATCTCGGATTATACATGGTCATCATCAACATAACTGAACAGTATTTTTCTAATCGCTTGTTTTAATTGCATCCAAGGCCTTCACCTTGGAGCCCAGGGTTATTTTTATTTTACGTGGCCATTTTGGGTTTTCCGGTAATAAAAAAAATCGAAAGGGAAACTAGCCGGTGCATTAGCCTGTGCACCAGCTTGATACTTTGTAAGCTTTAATGAAGGGTGACCAAAGCTCACAAATGAATAGGGACTCATCGCCGGGAACACAACACGATGTTATTATGACCGCTGTATTCTGTAGGGTGGAGGTATTTCCTCAGTCGGACTCGACTCGATTGGGAAAATGGCGCCATTTGAAACTTCCGTTGCATGTTGCATGCTATTTGTTTGATTAAATTATGTGAATGAATCAGAATGAAACTAATATAATAGATCAATGGAGACTAAAACTGTAAATATTTAATATATACAATGATCTTGTTCTTTAAATATTGATGTTACTATTGTATAGGTCGGTAGTGCAATCAAGGTGACACAAATAAAAAAATATCACATTGCAGGCAGGAAATCCATCATCACTCATTGGGATCGGAAACGGTGCGTGGCGTCATCCCGCGCACTCTCAAATTGTGGAACGCTTTTTATGATTTTTCCTACCGGCTACGGGATACAGGATTCTTCAAGAAGAGCCATAGATAGTCTCTTACAGGTCGGCAGTGCGAGTATGATACCCTTGGTGTTGCACACGTCCACAGGCCATGGTTACCACTTTCCATAAGGACCGTCTGCTTGTTCGTTAAGTTAATTTTCCATAGTTGTCCATAGTTCCTTAAGAAAATTTGCCTTGTATTGGTTTTCTGTGGCGGGTCTCAGGTGTTCTTTTCCCTTTCAGTGTAATAAATAGCTGATGACCGCGGCTCCGCCCGCGTGGATATCTGTTATCGCGACTTTGGGTCATATCTCTTTTTCACCTCAACTGATTGCGAACAAACATGCGCAGGTATGTCTAAAGGTGATTTATTCTGAAGGTGACCGCAGATAACAACTGCAGGCGCATGCACCACATATGCGTAATTTATTGCGACCTTTGTCCGTATCAAAGTTTACCAAGTAATATATGTGCCGCGGTACACTGTGCCTGCAGCTTGTTGTCTGTGTTCACCTTCGGAATCATGCTGTGGCTTCGGCTATTTAATACGGTATAACCATTCAGTAGACAAACAGAGAAGATTTAAAAAAGTGTTCATAATCAGTATCTAACATTTGCCAAAATATTTTTAATGTACTGACACGACTAATTTACAATTATTAAGTATCATAGTATGTAGATTTTGTGCTGGCTCTGTGATTTTTGTTAATCACAGCTAGTGTAATCTATTTATCTATATAATATAAAAATCAATGCCACTTTTCGTTGTAATGTTATAACTTATAACTCAACAACGCCTTTACCGATTTGGCTAATTTTGGTCTTGAATTATTTGTGGAAGTCCAGGGAAGGTTTGTACGTAGAGAAAAATTCGAATAATTGCCGGGAACCGATATCCACGCGGGCGGAGCCGCGGGCAAAAGCTAGTATTTTATATATTGTAAACACCTACCTATACATTAATGTAAACATTTATGGGTGAAAGTGTCTAATTTATTTATCAGGCGAGCGTGTAATAGTCTAGTTGACACTTTTTACAAGTAGGTCTTAAATGCTTACTGACGTTATAGTAGACCCAAAAAATATAATATTACTATATTGTTTGAGACCTGGAATACTTCAAGAAATATTTTTTTAAATATAGTTTTGTTAAGCTGACGCATGCTTACCCTATTTTATTTACATTGTAGTGAACTATTACACCGATAATTAATTAATAACCTAGCTGGTTCGGTTCACTGCCGCTAAATTGGATATGCTAATCCTTCTGATCCACTCTGCTACCTCCTACCATGCGGCCGTGACCGTAATTAAATTACTGTCGCTGCGAGTTATATAAGCCTCATGACTGCGTAACATCACCCAAGATCGAAGAACACCAAACAAAACAGTAGTTTGCAGCAAGGTGCCGGTGCAATGAGGTGGTAGCCAAGAGACAGGTACACAGTCATTATTAGTATTATCTTAACACATTCAAAGTTACCAACCATCTAGAACTATAAAACTTTACCTGATATATTATACCTACTACACTTCCGCCCGCAGCTCCACCAGCGTGGATATCTAATCTCCGTATCCGGTTGCAATAAAAAACCGTAAGATTATAAAGTCTGATTAAGTACATTTTAACAAAAAAAAAATTGCATCCATCGCGAACGAACATTGCCAATTTATAATTAAATTAAATGACACTGAGAAAGTTAAGATTTTCGAGAGTGATTTTTTTTTTCAGGCATTTTGTACCTAATTTAGTAATTTAGGATAATTTTTATTTGAATTTCTCACTAAGTTCTGGACCTCAGGAGGTAAATAAAAAAAAATAAAATGAAATCGCTTCGTCCCTTCGGGAGCTATGATGCCACAGACAGATAGACACGTCAGACATATAACACCCCTTCTTCGTGTCGGGGTTTAAAAAGAATTATTATAACGTTAATAAATCATTGTTTTCTACTTAATTATAGGATTTGATTTTATTATGATAACGGTTTTTGATTAACAGTATGTTGTTATATCGAGAAATCATTTTGGTGATCTTTCTGAAACCTTCAATTTCGTAGGATGTAGACATTTGATCCTGCAATGCTATCCAAAAGTTATATAAGTACCTTGATTCGCCTCACGGAAACTTTTGCTTCAGTACAGATATCAGTCATCCAAGATCTGGCAGCGTTGTCAATTTCCAATGACATATCATCATTAGTATAAAACTTGACTTTAAGAACCATCTCGGCAATATGCGTCGCCCATTCACGGTGAACATCTATTTTCCAGTGTCTTCGAAACTGTTTGTACTTTTTAAATACTGTATATTCCGACAGTTCCAATTCTTTTTTCGTAAATGAGCTATCATCAGCAATCTTCACTTGCAAATCACCTTCGACAAATACTGAGGTGTTATGAGTAACATCAGAGAACCTGGTGTAATAATTGCTCAATTTTCCCATATTAAATGTGTAGGCTTTTTGATGTTTTCCTTCTTTTGTAGAACATTTGTGTACCTCTATTCTTGAAGTAGGTCCATACACGAAGAATGTTTTACGTAGCGCTACAGCTGCCGCAAGAACAAAAATTGCAAATACCATTTGAATCAGCATATTTTGTAAAAAATAAAATGATTAACTCCAGCACCGAAAGGTTACAAATGTAACGAACGAGTGAGTTTCTGTGCAATGCGTGATTTGAAAGATAACCTTACAGTTTATCATAATATTGTATTTAATTGTTATATATTCCAAACTCTCCCACAAACCTACTATCGTACAGCTGTAGGTGCTCTATATAGGGTTCAATTCCTTTTGTACTCCATTTATTTAAGATGTGTAACCTTCAACCTACAGTTATGCCGTTAGGAGTGATGATGATAGGACGCACATCTTGCGGCCAAGCAGTCTGATATCGCGGTAAAAAGGCAGCTTCTTGTCACTCGGCTGGACCGGATCCTGGAACACATTTCTCAATGGGGCGCTAGGAACCTGGTCGAGTTCAATGCCAAGAAGACCCGTGTGCGTTTAAAGCAAAGGTATCTCTTTTCCTTCCGCTTCCCACTCTTCAGAGCACACCACTGCCACTGCAGGATCACATCAATATCCTCGGTATGGATGTTCGCTGCAAACTGAATAACGAAAATTATATCGAGAGCATTATCCAGTCAGCCTCGCGTAAACTCGGAGTCCTGAACAGAGTGAGACGTTTATTCACGCCGGAGCACCTCTTCTATACAAGACCCAAATTCGTTCCTGCGTGGAATACTGCTCACATCTCTGGAACGGCTCCGCAAAGTACTTACTAGATGCTCTCGCCAGGTTGCAGCGACGACGTGCGGTCCACATTATTGGGAATCCTGAGGTCACGAACACCCTCGAGCCTTTGCAGATGCGTAGAGATGTTGCGTCTTTGGCAGTGCTCTACCGTCTCTACCATGGTGAATGTTCTGACGAGCTCTTCCAATTAGTCCCACCCTCTCCTTTTCTTCACAGGACGGCACGTGCAGGGCTAAGATGCCATCCATATACTATAAATTAAAAAAAAAAACGATGGTGACTCTCTTTCCGAGACTTTCCCTTTAGCTTAACATCAGGCGAGGTGAAGTCCAATTGACGTGTCCTGTATAAAAAAAATACAAACAAGAAAGAATTTATTCTGTTAAAAAATATATAATAGTATTTAAGATTTTGTAAACATGTAGACAGACATTTAGTATATGGCAAGCGCAAAGGATAAGATTTAACTAAGTAGCTCTTCTTTATATTTTTGCAAAAATTCGTTAATTTTTCCACTTTACTGGTAGGTAAGTACGTATCATAGGATGTCAGGAACGTCGTTTTATAAATCTTGTGTTATACATGGTCATCATCAACATAACTGAACAGTATTGTTCTAATTGCATGTTCTAATTGCATGTTCTAATTGCATCCAATGCCTTCTCGTCGGAGCCCAGGGTTATTTTAATGTCATTTGGCCATTTTGGGTTTTCCTTTAATAAAAATCTTCGAAAGGGAAACTAGCCGGTGTATTAGCAGGTGCACCAGCTTGCCACTTTGTGAGCTTTAGTGAAGGGTGACCAAAGCTCACAAATGAGTAGGGACTCATCGCCGGGAACACAACATGAGGTAATTATGACCGCTGTATTCTGTAGGGTGGAGGTATTCCCCCAGTCGGACTGCTCGATTGGGATGAAATGGGCACCATTTCATACTTCCGTTTCAAGTTGCATGCTACTTGTTTGATTAAATATGTGAATAAATCAGAATGAGACTAATATAATAATTATAACTGTAAATATGTAATATATACAATAATCTTGTTCTTTAAATGAATGAAATGATGCCTCCGACCGATCTCGGCCATGGCGACCACTTCGACTCCTAGTCGGCTCGGCGCTGATGCGCTCGAAGATGGCTAACATAGCCGATCTTCGCGGTGAACACTCGTGTGCACTGAGGGCACGTGAGAACACCACCCACATAATGGTACTGAATGGCAGCGGGTGGGCTCCCTCAGCTGCAAGAGGTAAACCGTAAGGTTTACGCTTCGGCTGGGTCTCTGAGGAGACTGCGTAATTTTCTACCCACTGCAACGAAAACTGCGTTAGCTCAAACTCTCCTACTGCCAAACCTCGACTACGCCGATGCAAGCTATTTAGACCTAACCGAGGAACAACTTAATAAACTTGAGCGAGTCCAAAACTTCTGTATTAGGTTCATATTTGGCTTGCGCAAATATGACCACATCTCTGAATTTCGTGTTAAACTCAAGTGGCTTCCTATCCGACTTCGCCGAAATGCTCACATTCTATTTCTTCTTTACAATATATTATTTAATCCTTGCACACCCACCTATCTTATAGAACGGTTCTCGTATCTTAGTGATACACATACTAGGGTTCTGAGATCATCGGAAAACCTGCGCCTGAAGTTGCCAATGCATTCCACGAACTACTTAGATAAATCCTTTACAGTACAGGCTGCTCGTCTGTGGAATGCTCTACCGGTGCATATAAGGCGTGCACAATCTCTTCCAATTTTTAAAAATATGGTTAACAACTACTACCTGTCATTATAACTGCCTTTATCGGCTTTATCTCTATGTTGTCTTCCATAATATGTATAAGTATAATATACGTACTTTTATTCAGTATCTATAAAGTATTAGGTATATAACATTATGTTTATATAGGTAATTATTTTATACATTTGTTTTTATATAGTAAATATAGGTATTTCATCTTTCAGCGTATGTATATATGTGTGTATGTGTATATATTTATATATAAAGATATGTATGTATCTAACTATCGTATTTGTATTATATAAATAAAACAAAAATGTTGACATTTGTGCACCACTAAACTGCCCATGCATAACTCCACTGCACAGACTCCATTGTCACAGGTTGTCTGTAAGAAATCGCGCTTAGCTATAAGACCGCCATTTGTACTGCCTCATAATATATGTATTTTGTATTTAACTTTTCTGTAAATATTGTTTTTGGTGTACAATAAAGAATATTTGTATTGTATTGTATTGTATTTTTAGGCCGAACTTGCAGCAAGCTTGGTGAAAATTGAACATAAGCTGTTGCAGGCCATCAGGGGATTCTGCCACAAAGCATAAGTCGTCAGCATACATGATTTCTGTGATCATTGTATGGGAGACTTTAGTGCGCGCCTTAAGTCTGGCCAAATTGAAAAGATTGCCATCTGTGCGGAAGCGGATGCGGACTCCCTCAGAAAGAGTTTGTAAAACATCCCTGACTACTACTGCAAAGTACATGGCGAACAGTGTGGGCGCTAGAACACACCCTTGTTTCACCCCACAGGTAACGGGGAAGAAATTTGACTGTTCGCCATCGACACCGACGCAACATTGCATGTCGTCATGCAGGAGTCTAAGAAGTCTCACAAACTTCTCCGTGCATCCTAGCTTCCCTAGCACGATCCAGAGGGCTTCACGAGGCACACTGTCGAATGCCTTCTCCAGGTCAACAAAGCAGATATATAGCGGACGTCCCTGTTCTCTGCTTTTTTCTTGCAGTTGACGCACAGAAAAGATTGCTTCACAGGTGCCTCGTTCAGGTCGGAAGCCAAACTGAGTTCCTGGCAGTATCTTTTCAGACAGAGCCTTTAAGCGGTTTAAAAGGACTCTGGCAAATGCCTTTCCAGGGGCTGACAAAAGCGAAATACCACGGTAAGAGTTGCAATCGGAACGGTCACCCTTGTTTTTGTAGAGGGTACAAATGCGAGAAACTTTAAAGTCATCCGGGACTCGCTCTTCCTCCCACATACGCGCAAATAGTTTCCAAACCAACATGTACAACTCCCCGCCGCCGTATTTTAATAGCTCTCCCGGTATAAGGTCAATACCAACCGCTCGCTTGTTCTGTTGCTGCCTGATGGCAGAGACAACCTCATCACATGACAGGGGCTCATCCAGCTCAATGGAAAGAGGGAGTTGAGGTATTAGACTCACACTTTGTAAATCAGCTGATCGATCTACGTTGAGCAAGCTGTCAAAGTGTTGGGCCCAACGATTTAGTACATCCTCCTTGTTTGTCAAAAGGTGCATACCGTCTAACGACTTCAACGGCACCTTCGCCCGGTAGGATGTACCAGTCAGCCTACGTACCTCGGAGTAAAACTCCCCGGTCCGGTTAGTATCAGCGAGCCACTGCATGTGGAGAGCTTTGTCTTGCCACCATTTGTCTTTGACTTGACGAGACAGCTTCCGCAATTCAAGGTCACTCGCTTTCACTACCGCAACGCTTCTTCCTTGCCTACTATGCTGTCGCAAGAGGTCTCGATGTTTGTTGAGTGCTGTCCTAAGAATCCCGTCATTCTCATCAAACCAGTCCTCACTACGACGGCTTTTTATACCTAAAGTAGCTGAGGCTGCTTCCATAAGATGAGAAGAGAAAGTTCCCCAGACCACCCCAACATCACCTGTCTCATTAGCTGGTAACAGCTTTTCAGTCACAGCTTCACCGTATTTCTCCCTCACCTCGAGATTCTTAAGCCTATCCACGTTGAGAGACGCAGGCTTTGTAAATGTCGATCTACGAGGTCGACGGAGGCGGAGCCGTAGCTTTGTGACAACAAGTTGGTGATCAGTCCAACAGTGAGCACCACGCATGACGCAAGTGACTTGGACTTGACCAGTATCTCTCTGCCTGACAATAGCATAATCAATCAAATGCCAGTGTTTGGATCGAGGGTGCATCCACGTTGTCTTGTGCTTAGCGGCAAGTCTGAACATAGTGTTTGATATTGCAAGCTCATATTGAGCACAGAGACTGAGTAGCAACTGACCATTGCTGTTCATGTTGCCGACTCCGTGTCTACCCAGGACTCCAGGCCAAGCCTCATAGTCCCGTTCAACTCTGGCATTGAAATCGCCTAGCAATATAACCTGCTCTCTGGCGTTTATGCTGTCAAGGCGTCGAGATAGTTCCTCGTAGAATTTATCCTTGATGTCATCAGCCTTGTCTAGCGTAGGGGCATAGACACTGATGACATTAAGGTAATTGTCTTTGTCCAGGAGAAGGCGCAGTGTGGTAACGCGGTCTGAAGTATGCACAGGGTGCTCCTCAAGTCGCTTAGCTATGTGATTCTTGATGGCAAACCCTACGCCTGAACGTCGCGGCTCGGAGGCTGCGGTACCTTTCCAAAAGAAAGTATAGCCACCGCCCTCTTCAACCAGTTCTCCTTCATCGGCAAGATGAGTTTCGCTAAGAGCAGCCACATCCACGTTATAGCGATGAAGTTCCCGAGCTACTATGGCAGTTTTGCGTTCAGGGCAGGCGTTGCCATCGCGATCAATAAGCGTTCTCACGTTCCACGCGCCGAATGTCATGATAGGTGTTTTCATGGTATGCTTTTTGTTGCTTCGACCACGTTTTAATATGATGCTGTGACAGCCGCGGTTACTATCACCTTCCGAGTAGGAACGAGCATTTTTTTAGGGCACCTTTTCTAGCCCCCTCCCCGGCTGAGCAAGGAGAGCAGTGCCTCCCTAAATAGGGCTGCTCTGTCATCCCGGGTGCTGCTGAATCCACGCTGTCGTTCCTAATTTGCCGTGCGGAAGCGACCACGGCGTGTACTCACACCCCCAGGACCGCCCATGTGCAGGAATCAGACAAAGACTAGCTTGCATCAAACTAGACCTCTCTACCTCATCCTATCGCCATGGGACTTCAACGTATTCGGAGTCCAAGATACGGAAGCGGTCAAGTGCGCAGGATATTTTGAGGTGCGCAAGCGTTCGCGCAGACGCAGGCGCACACACTCGTCTTCCCCCTCCTGAACCCAGTGGAACGGGCGACCGTTACGACTGGAGAAGAGGTCGGATGATGTGTCTGGCCGACGGTAACTGTACGCCCTCTACCGCCACCCTAGGCCATCCACCTTGCCTTGCTGAATCGCCGAGTCCGCCAAGCCCTTTTGCATATCTACGGTGGGTTGCCTTCCTCGCCGAATCAGTCTTTTTGCGCTATGCGGGAGGGATCCGCAATAAACTTGCCACCAGGATGACAAGCCCCCTCAAGCAGGTTTAGCCCGCGAGCCGACGCGGTTTACCGGGGTGTGGCCGCTGCGCGCATCACAACTGCTTGGAGCCACTGGTGAGAGTTCATGGGCTAACAACGAAATTAACACTTCTCTGCCACCTCCATAATAGAAGTCGGCTGGCAGAAATAGGCGCTATTACCCCACTACACCCCTTGTTACTATTGTATAGGTCGGTAGTGCAGAACAAGGTGAAACAAATAAAACAATATCACATTGCAGGCAGGAAATCCATCTTCACTCATTGGGATCGGAAACGGTGCGTGGTGTCATCCCGCGCACTCTCAAATTGTGGAACGCACTTCCTTTTATGATTTTTCCTACCGACTACAATACGGGATTCTTCAAGAAGAGCCATAGATAGTGTCTTACAGGTTGGCAGTGCGAGTATGACACCCCTGGTGTTGCACACGTCCACAGGCCATGGTAATCACTTTCCTGGACCGTGTGCATGTTCGCTAAGTTAATTTTCCAGTCATATCTCCTATTCTACTCAACTGATTGCGAACAAACATGCGCAGGTATATCTAAGTTAAACCAAAACCTTCAAGGTATGATTCCGAACGTGACCGCAGACAACAACTGCAGGCGCACGCACCACATATGCGTAATTTTATTTTACATTTTCTTTTACATTACCTTTGTCCGTATCAAAGTTTACCAAGTAGTCTGTGGTCACCTTCGGAATCATGCTGTGACAACAGCGCCTTCACACTAGCGATTATCCAGCGTAGGCGTTCGATGAGCGTACGCGCAGTGTAGACGCCGCGACAACGCAACGAACGCGTCGCCTTGTCGCGGCGTCTCAGCTAGAACATACGAGTACGCTGCACTGGCGTCGCGCGAGCGCGACGTATGCGCCGCGTTTCCGCGGCGCGGCGTTCAATTACCTCCAGAGGAAACGTTGCGACAACGCGACGCGTGCGTTGCGTTGTCGCGGCGTCTGCACTGCGCGTACGTTTATCGAACGCCTACGCTGGATAATCGCTAGTGTGAAGGCAGCCTAAGTATCATAGTATGTAGAATTTGTGCTGGCTCTTTGATTTTTGTTACTCACGGCTAGTGTAATATTTTATATATTGTAAACACCAACCTAAGGCTGCCTTCTCACTAGCCTTGGTCCAGCGTAGGCGTTCGACGATCGTACGCGCAGCCTAGACCCCGCGACAACGCAACGTACGCGTCGCGTTGTCGCGGCGTCCCTGCTGGAACATACGAGTACGCTGGAAGGCCGTCGTGCGAGCGCGACGTTTGCGCCTTGTTTCCGCGGCGCCTGCGCTGCGCGTACGTTCATCGAGCGCCTACGCTGGACCAACGCTAGTGTGAAGGCGCTCTAAATATTAATGACGCATTTATTCGTGAAAGTGTCTAATTTTTTTATCAGGCGAGCGTGTAATTGAGCATGCTACCTAATTATTCAAAAAGTGAGCCGATGTTTATGATCCAAAATAGTTTTAATAATTTTAGTCCATTGAAAAGAATTACATTTGGGTGTTGCAAAAGTCAGAGAACGTATTTTATTTTTCGAAACCCTCTCCTAGTTCTTCAATAAATAAAACGGCATTCTTGGACGCATGCTTAGCTTAATATTTTTACATTGTTGGGAACTATTACACCGTTAATTAATTAATAACCTGTTCACTCGGTTCGGTTCACTGCCGCTAAATTGGATATGCTAATCCTTCTGATCCACTCTGCTACCTCCTACCATGCGGCCGTGACCGTAATTAAATTACTGTCTAAATATATGTATAAAGCCTCATGACTGCGTAACATCACCCAAGATCGAAGGACACCGAACAAAACAGTAGTTTGCAGCAAGGTGCCGGTGCAATGAGGTGGTAGTCAAAGAAACAGGTATCCAGTCACCATTAGTATTATCTTAACATATTCAAAGTTACCAACCACTTAAAACTATAAAACTTTACCTAATATAATAAACTAGACTTCCGCCCGCAGCACCACCAGCGTGGATATCTAATCTCCGTATCCGGTTGCAATCAAAAAACGTTAGATTTTAAGTCTAATTTTTAGACCTTTCTAACAAAAAATGCATCAGGATATACCTAATATCCCCATCAGATTAGATTGTGTGTACTACCATACAAAAGAGTAATTATCTGTAAAAAGATTTTGTCTGCAGCTTCAGGTCTAAATAACTTACATGCTACATTCATGATGATCGTCATATCTTTAAGCGAATGCCGATTGCCGATATAAAGTTCGTAATACAAGGTTATGTCACAATATCAGTAAGTAGACACGAATATAAAATCTGTACCTGCGTAGGTACTATCGTTTATATTGCGTAATATTTGTACGTTTTTATGTTCAGTGACATGATTCTAACATAATGATACCGAAACGTAACCTATGTACTACTTAACAATGACTTTTTATGTATGCGTCTCATGGTATAGTACTTACTATGAATTTATTTTAAGTAAATTAATAAATATTACAACAACACCCTTTGCAATATTGTTGTTGATCGAAAAACATCGGAAAAATGAGATGCTCAAGTGAGACTTGAACTCACGACCTTTCCCTTACACCTGAATCACTTCAAATTTTCCTTCTATTTATATCCGTCTGTAAGGGCGAAGATGGAGCCATCTATCAACATTCTTACGAACTGTTGGAAACAATGAATGATTTTTCAACCATTTTTAAACATTGAATTTTGATGACTGTTTGATTTTGATGACGCGTTTCCGATGTTTTTCGAACTTTAAAGTTAACATAATACATGCTATAAAAAATCATTCAAATCGTTGTTGATATCAAATAAAAAGATGTGCAGTATATTTTCTCAGAAGTCGTAATGCAACTAAACTTACAGTTTGTAAACTTGCACTTTTAGCACAGTCTAAGGTGGTTTTATTTACTTGTGATATTATCCAATAACCAAATCCTAGGCAATCACAATTACATGCCGCTACATTTGCTGATAGACGCACTAGATTCTAATTTGAGCTTACCTTTGGCGGTAGGAGTGTTGAAGTGTCATTGTCTTATTCGCAATCACTCTCGTTCAGGGTCCAAACAAACTATATTCTGGAAAGGAGGCATATGCAAATGGACACAATGAGGTTTAGCATATTCCCTCTTTTTTTTTTAGGATTTTCCCTCACGATAAATAAAAGCGTTCGGATGAAGATTAATTGATTTTTATATGCTTTTTGTATTAGGTTCGGGAAAAAGTCTTTTCGCATTATAGTATATATGAACTTGTAATAAAATCTCTTTGGCTATACTATTTGCATCTGGCTGGTTTTGGTATCATTAAAAGTTAAAACTTTAAAGAACATATATCCAAATTCAAATTAGGAAAATGTGGGATTTTCATTTGTTTTTCGTACTGTCAAGATGAGTGAATCTAATGAAGAAATTCGATACATTTTAAAATGTTATTACAAAAAAGGTAAAAATGCAACGCAAACCGCGAAAATAATTTGCGATGTTTATGGACCTATAGGGTAGCATTTGGTTTAAGCGTTTACATTCCGGAAATTTTGATGTCAAAAATGCACGTCGCTCTGGTCGCCCTATTACGGATAAAATGGATGCCATTTTTGAAAAAGTGGAGCAAGATCGACATGTCAGTAGTGACGACGTAGCTGAAGAACTGGGAATTGACCACAAAACAGTTAATTGGCGCATTTGAAAAAAACTGTATACACAAAAAAGCTTGATATTTGGCTACCTCACAACCTCACTGAAAGAAACCTAATGAACCGTGTACTCATTTGTGATTCTTTATTACGACGTAATGAAACCGAACCATTTTTGAAGAAGCTGATAACTGGTGATGAAAAGTGGATCACAAGAACGTGCGAAAAAGGTCGCGGTCAAAGGCCGGTCAGGCTTCACAGACTGTGGCGAAACCCGGGTTAACTCGCAACAAGGTGATGCTGTGTATGTGGTGGGATTGGAAGGACATTATTTATTATAAGCTGTTACCACCAGTCTACTGCGAACAACTGATGAGTTTCAAGCAAGAAGTTGAGAGAAAGCGGCCGGAATTAATCAACAGAATGGGTGTGGTTATTCATCATGATAACGCTAGACCTCACACATCTTTAGCCACTCAGCAAAAATTAAGAGAGTTTGGCTGGAAGGTGTTAGTGCATCCGCCGTGTAGTCCTGACCTTGCACCTTCAGATTTCCACCTGTTTCGGTCTCTTCAGAATTCTTTAGGCAATGTCAGGTTAACATCACGAGAGGACTGCCAAAACCACTTGCCGCGTTATTTTGTTCAGAAGTCCTAAAATTTCTATAGCAGTGGGTTCATGTCCCTACCTACAAGATGGCAAAAAGTTATCGAACAAAATAGTACCTACATACTTTAGTTAAATGTAAATAAACTATATTAAAAAATGTTTTGAATTTTCTTAAAAAATGCGAAGAAACTTTATCCCCTACCTATTGACTTTAAAGGTACCTACTAGTTTTTGTTTTATAATTACGCCGTACTACCAGGACCCTATCCGATCATCAGATGCATTCTGTTCCCCGAATATCAGAAAAGAATTCTGGCATAGCAGCTATTTGCAATTACTATTCATCATTAGTTTAGTTCTGTCCCGATTATATCTGACGCCTTCACCGCGGCGCCCGGGGTCTGCTTTACTTTCAGTACACGTTCTTACTAACAATATACAATAGTATATACGACGAGCGTTATATGATGATCCCTATGACGTTTCAACTGACAGTTGTATTAGTGATGCGAAACAATTTCGATAAAATACTGTTTTTTCAGGCAAATGTCATGTCATTCAGCCAGGTCGTTCAACATAATAAGCAATATTTATTTATTTTGAAAAAAAAGACTACGCGCATTGATGGACATAAAACACTAGATAAAGAAGTAACAGCCTTATCATATTTTATTTTACTATACTTTAATTTTTATTCAAATTGCATATATATATATTTCATTTTTATTCATTGGATCGAGATGTACAATACGACAATATCATTGACCAACCGTTAATAATAAACGTCACGGATAGCTGCAGTTCAGACTCAGATTTTGAAGATCCGATTGACCCTGTATCAGATTCAGATTGATATAAATAAAATACAAACTCAAAGCATTTGTTTTATATTTCCAACAAATTATCGATATTTTGTTTATCGATGTGTCCCTTCTTAGTCGATAACAGCTTGACGACGTAACTTTTGCAGCACGTACCATGTACATTTGCATTGAGTTTTTTTCTATTATTTCCGAACATTACGTAATAATTTCTTAATATTCATTTTTATAATTTACAATTGTACACAATTATGATTTTTTCGTCTTTTTAATGGACCTCTAAAGGATTTGATGTGATAGGACGTCAGTACAATGTTAAGCGCTAACGAACTGTCATAGGGATCATCATATAACGCTCGTATAGTCACGTACATAGGTGAGATTATCATTTGATTTTAGAATTTTGAAGTAGGTATCTTTATCACCGGTTCTTCAAAATAATCGTTTCTTTTATGTATTTGTAGTCCCTACTTCTTTATGGGTTTTTTTCCGTGGTCCGGTTCGGTGGTCCGGTTGACCGGACCACGGGTAATCAATTTTTTCCGTAGTACTGTCGACCGGACCAGGGGAGATTACTTATTTTCCGTAGTCCGACCGGACTTAACGTAAGAAAAACAAATGAACATCATTAAAAACAAAAGCCAGCACTCTGATACCAAGCTGCATCGACAAGCCGTTTTGCGCTCTCCTTATATTAATTTTTGTTTGAATTAATTATTATTTTTTACTTAAACCAACCCCTTAGCCCACACAAGACACGTTTCCTTTACGCTGAGGACTTGGCTCTCACGTCACAGGGATCCTTTGTAGGATCCTAGGTAGAGGAAAACCTGAATGACGCACTCGAGGAGCTAAGCCGCTACTAGGTACATCAGTAATGTCCTGAAGCCCAAACCAGCAAAAACGCAGTCGTGCGCCTTCCACCTCAGCAATGGGCTGGCAAAGCGAGAGCTGAAAACACAGTGGCGCGAAGTTAAAACTGAACACTGCTCACACCCCAAATAGCTGGACAGGTCCCTGACCTTTAATGAACCGCAAGATCCTCAAACAGAAGGTCTCGGCACGCAACAACCTCTTAAAAAGGCTGACGAGCACAATCTGGGGGGCCGCACGGCAGGTGCTGCGAACAACAGGGCTAGCTTTGTGTTATTCTGTGGGTGACTATTATGCGTGTCCCGTATGGGGTCGTTCTGCATGAGACCTACATTAACAGGTTGTCTCCAACCCATTCCGTAACAGATGCTGTATCCTTTAGCCGGCATAGCACCTCCATGTGTACGCAGAGACGTGGCGTCATCCAAAGAGAGGGGCAAGCTGGAACGGGATCAGCGACACCCCATGCACGGCCACCATCACGTGCCAAAAAGGCTAAAAAGCGGAAAGAGTTTCTGGGTATGCGTTGCGTTGCACCCGCCGATGGCTATCCCTCCCTGGCCAGGGTGGACCTATGGAGAGTGCGGAGCTCGCTACCATTCCCTTTCATTCCGCTGTCGGCGAGTTTGCGCCCTGAGCACGATCTGTTCTGGATCAGGTGGAAGTCCCTAAACAGACTTCGGACACAGGTCGGTCGAAGCAAGGAGAATCGGTCAAGGTGGGGTTTCTCAGACAGCTTTCCTAACACGATGACGACGACACGATTTTTTTATGCCAATGTGTTATGTACCTGGAGTACTACTAGGGGCTTTCAGCTTCAGGGGCGTTCCCCTTACACCCGGAAAATTATAATTAATTACGCCCTTACAAAATTTTGAGGTCACGATAGTTACGTCTTACGTCAGACCGCTAGGACCGCATGAGTTGCAATGCAATGATCAGCTCGAAGCTCGTCGTTCGGGCACAGTTCGGGTGCGTCGCGGGTAGGAATTTCGTTCATTTTTTAACGCACTCCGTTCAGTTCAGAGGGCAGTTCACGCGAGGGGCGCGGGCTGGATATGTGGAGAGTGTGAGAGTCATATGTAGGTAGGTATTAGGTATGCGTGTCATTCGTTAAATATGCTTGAGCTTAGATAAAATTCTTTTACTTATACTTATACATTATTTTATTTTGTTCAATTTATGCATGACTGACCTATATGAGATTAAGAAAATAATCAGAAGACGATCTGCCCAGGGGGGGTCATGACCCCCATGAACCCCCCCCCCCCCCTGAATACCATTAATACGAGATATTGAGCTAGCAAAACCTAATACAAACTTCCTGAAACATTAACCTGATGCTCGAGTTTATACTAGTAATAAGTTATTAGCAACAGCAATAAATTTAATTTAACCCATCCTCCGTAGTCCGGCTGGTCGGACTATGGAAAATAAGTAATCTCCCCTGGTCCGGTCGACCGTACTACGGAAAAAATTGATTACCCGTGGTCCGGTTGACCGGACCACGGAACCGGACCACGGAAAAAAACCGTTCTTTATTCTGTAGTATGGTTCTTGTCTTTATACTTACATTATATTGGATCTAATATACATAGATATCGATACTTCACGGTAAAACACTTTGCAATTCTAACTCCAAAAATACTTATAGTCTTTCTAATGTAAATAAAAAACTTTTTATTATATTTTTACAAAGTAAAAAATAATCTATTCATTATTATTAAATAAATAGAAAACAGGGTAATATAACATGACATTTTATTCTAGCAAATATAAAATAGACATCGACCTCAACCGTAATACAATGGTAAATACAGGAGCACACATTCTAGCAAACTTATCTATCTCAAAACGTCTCACAGTGTCCCTAAAACAGGTAATTTAGAGCAGAGAGTAGCGAGTACATAACTTGGTATTAACATTTATTTAGAAAGTGACTTGTTTCTTTTCCCTTTCAGCTCTGATTGTTATTTTAGAGGAGGTGACAGCGGATTCAGAACTGTCGGAATCGGCAACGAGTGCTCGGAGACGCGCGGCACGGCGCTCTCTTGCTGCAGTCTTTTCTGAAATCTCGTTCATCTCGTCTTCTAAATCGCTGAGGCGTGCACGTGTCGCTTTCGCCCGCGCTACGGCAGCTACCTCATCGTCAGATTTGTTGAGTGCTGTCCATTTTGTAAGCGCACCTTCCTCATTGAGTCTTCGTGCAATACGTTTCTCTGTGCGCTCTTCGTTTTCTTGTAGCGCTCGCCTTGCTCCACTTACTTCTGACTGACCAATGCCAACAGTCTCAAGGATTTTGTCCGAGATCCTCATGCGACTTTCAAGATTGCTGCCAACGTTGCTGTCAAATTCGATGTCCTCGGCAAAACGTGAAGCTTTCTTACTAGCACGTAGGCGCTTCAGGGATTCTGTGATCTGAAAAGTTAATTAATAATAGTAAGTATCAAAAACAAAATTATAAATAGATATAATGTTTTCTTTGTAGACCATCTATTTCCATAAGTTGTAATTTTTGCTACAGATAATATAAAAACATATTTTGCTATAATATAAGTATAGGGACACTCCTCCTGCCAATCAATTAGTTGAATTTCAACCAACATAACAATAGAAGTACATTTAACGTCAGAATGATCTTGACTAGAGAGCCCAAAACAATGCTGACTGTACCTATATACTTATAAGACCTAGGTACACTTGAAGAAGTAAATGCTTTATTATATTTTTTTTTTCAACATTCATAAATATTATAAGGACCATCACAACAATATACTCCAATCAATTGATGGGTCCTACGCATAGGTATGGGCCAAATTAACAATTTGGCCATTTTGACTTTTTTATCGTAAACGCATCATATCGATTTAATTATTCATGTAAGCTATTAAAAATAACATTTCCGCATAGAAATAAGATTTTTATTGAAGTAAAGTGGCCTATATGATATGAATTTAAACGTACAAAAGCCAAAGAGTAGTTTGAAACTTATACGCGAGAAGATTCGGGGCGTTTCTTTTTAATGTTGTGTCAATCAGCCAGTTTGACCCTTATACGTTTCACAATTTGTTAAAGTACTAACTAAGTTTTCAGTTAGATATTTTTAGTAATTGAAAACATATATTAAATAATAATTTTACTCATCTGTTGAAAAAAAATTTTGAATTAGCTTTAATACTACAATTATGTAATCAGAAAAATGTTAACGAGTAGAGTACTCAAAATAATCTTAAAACCAAAATTTCAATATTATAATGATAATTAGAGTACTCAAAAAGTTGTAAGCATCCAGAGTGGTCAAACTATCTTAGCAATCGGTCTTCCAGAAACATAAGTAAGCAGAGTGTTTATATTCTTATACACAATCACACTACTTAATGGTATCTAATCAGACAAAGTTTCAAAATAATGTAGACAATATCATTTAATCGCATTTTGCATCCCTTTTTTACTTATTTAGCCAGCCTTTTCACACGATGGTCGGATGATGAGAGATAGGTGTATGAGTTAGAAAAGGATAGAAAATGTGTCAAATTAACGTCAATTTCTTTTGTATTTTTTATAGCCAGTTGCTTAAGCCATAAACTATGCACATGCATTGGTGAGAAAAGAGTATGAATACGTAAGAAATAAATACTCATATGATGTGTAAAATACTTGAAACCTACTATAAGTCCACGCGGACTAAGTCGCATCGCAGGCACAGCTAGTATTCAAAATCATAGTATGGAAAAGGGTTTCGTATTTAGATCTTGTTCAAACCGATTTTCCGTGGAAGTTTGCATAAACATACATATAAACTCACGCCTGTATTCCCCGAAGGGGTAGGCAGAGGTGCTAGCACCCACATTTTGCCAGTTTATGTTTAGACATAAAGATATAGAGAGTCTATTGCCATTAACCGGGTACACAAACCTGCGATAAATACACACATAACTTCGAAAAGTATCAAAAAGTAATTGGTGTGTGCCATGGTAAACCTGGGATCGAACCCGAGACCTCGTCTCCGCAGTCCATTACCCATACCACTAGGCTACCGCAGATAACTAGTATGTAAGTTGTAGTATTACCTAACACTTATACCAAAGTATTGTATATTTTCATACCTTAATTTCATCATTCATTGCATTTAGTTAGTTGGTTTCATTCATTCATGTATTTCCTCCTCTATTGTAATTCTTGAATTCAATTTTCATATGTTTATCTTTTACAATATTTTATCATTTGACATCAATCAATATTTAAAATATTGTTATTTTCCGTCTAGTCTCCATGGCGACGGTTCATTCCTCTAAATTTTTATGAACGGCCAGCACGAATTCTCAACATTTTTACTGAAATCCCCTGGCCACTAAATAGTAATATTAAAAAATCCTACTTCTAAATAGTAATATTAAAAAATCTTCTTTATAAATCAAATTGCAGCTTACAGTCAGAGAAGAATTGGCTCTTACAGAGACTACATCTAGAGACAAGAAGCAGCTTCGATAGACATCACATCTTCAGAGAATAAGCAGCTTGGATAGCTACTACACCTTCAGTGAAGAAATAGCTCTGATAGCTACAGCACCTTCAGAGAAGAAGCAGCTCCGATAGAAACCGTACCTTCTGAGAAGAAACAGCTCCGATAGCTACAGCACCTTCAGAGAAGAAGCAGCTCCGATAGCTACAGCACCTTCAGAGAAGAAGCAGCTCCGATAACAACCGTACCTTCAGAGAAGAAGCAGCTCCGATAGAAACCCGTTATATACCTTTTTCCCCCTTGAACTATTTATTTCAAGTCGTACCGTGACAAAGTGTAGTAGTAAGTAAGTAAGTAACTATAAAAAATACAAAAGAAATTGACATTAATTTGACACCTTTTCTATCCTTTTCTAACTTATACACCTATCTCTCATTATCCGACCATCGTGTGAAAAGGATGGCTAAATAAGTAAATAAAAAAATAAAAAAACCCGACTGCCACTGAAAAGACTGAAATAAGTTTTATAGCAGGCGGTACCCATTAATTTTCTTTCGATTTATGATTGGCATATGGATACCGCCTGCTATCAAACTTATTTCAGTCTTTTCAGTGGTAGTCGGGTTTTTTATTTTTTAATCATTTGTTTTATTTTATACTTTTTAGTTATGATGATATGACATGTATATCTTTTGCAATTTCTTTAATATCGTTTAAACTTGAAATAAAAACTTAATTCAATAAGTAAGAAAATTAACGAGAATGACTGTTTTGTTAAACAACTAAACTAAACTAAACTAAACTAAACTATTGTTTAAAATGAAAAATGATAAAAGGAACTTAAAGATGATTTTAAAATATCTATTCAACGACACCCCACTTGACATAGTTCATCGACTTTTTTTTTTCATTTGGCAATATGGCGTCTGGTTGTCGCTGTGGTTAATTTTGTTTACTGTCATGTCTTTAGTGACACTCGCAAGGTTAAGACGAATCGATTGACGTAAGAATTATCAAAATCGGCCTACGCATTTGGTCTCTAGAACGCCACATAGAAACAAACATACATATAGCCCGTCAAGAAAGTCGTGAAAATTGAGGGTGGCGCTGCTGCGCTTAATCTGGTATCCCTGTCATACTATAACTAAAGAGACTTGATCAGTTGCTTTTTATGGTATGATTTCATTACGATAGTAGGATAGTAGGTGAATAAAAGTGAAAAAAAAAATACGGCAATTATTTCATTCACTTCATTTAGGCACTAATGGCGCAAACTTTAGAGATAAATCAAACTTCAAGCTAGAAAATGATATATACTTAATTACAGAATAGTCGTTATATCCTTTTTAAATGGTTGCAGGGCTTGCAGTAACATTTAGATATTTACTTTTGCAAAATAAAATCTTTAACAATTAATCGAAATCAACGAGTGCGGAGTGATTGAGTTTAGAAGTCATGGTTGTCAAATCACTCAGGTGGCAGACAAGCACACGGGATTTAGAAGCACAGATATTATGTTGAATTTGGTGCGCGTGATCCGAAGCCTCCATTCGATGCAACCTGTACAACGCTAACAGCAATGCTTCACTCTCTTACTCAGCACATGGGAGACGCTATCACTTACTGCAATTAACGGCCGCGGCGGGAGCAACCCTATAGAGAGCTGCTCGGAGACTCGCCACAGGTCCCTGTGACTAGCAGCGGGTATAGAGGTTAGATGAGGACACCCAAGAGGGCCATCTTAAACCCGTATATGGTTCAAAGTTAACTGGGGTGTGAGGGAAATGCCGTTAACCTTACACCCCGATAAATGAGTATAAGGCCTCATATACAAGGACACGCCGTGTCGGACGTTTTTAGGATATGCCTCGGGACACTATTTTGAAGCTATTCTAACATAACATAAACTCACGCCTGTATTCCCCGAAGGGGTAGGCAGAGGTGCTAGCACCCACATTTCGCCAGTTTATGTTTAGGTCGCAATGTAATAGGTGGCAAGCCTATTGCCATTAACCGGGCACTTATAAACCTGCGATAAATACACACATAACTTCGAAAAGCATCGAAAAGTCATTGGTGTGTGCCATGGTAAACCTGGGAGCGAACCCGAGACCTCGTCTCAGCAGTCCATTACCCATACCACTAGGCTACCGCAGAGCTATTCTAAGCTGCGAGATAAACGAATTGTTTGGCCTGGCGCGCGCAGTTTGTTTTGTAATAATCTATGCTTGGTAACTTTGAGCTCGTACACCACCGCTCTGCTCACAGAATCGCTTACTCAATGGTACACTTTAACTTTATTAGACCCACGGTACCACCCAGGAGTATGGCCATGGGTACCGTGGGTGTGAAATGTGTTTTGAGCATATTTTAGGTCCAAGAAACATGTCCCGAGCAATACTTTACCCAAAACCCACCTGTCTGCTCATGAACCGTGATAGCTAGACAGTCGAGTTTTTTACAGACGTTGTAAAGTATAAAACAATGAAAACAAAAGATGTAGGTACAGTACGTATTATAATATAATTATAATCTTTTAGAACATTAACTTATTGAAGTGAGTATTGAACACCCAAAATGCTGCTTGAAACACCTGCGTAATTTATCCGCGATAGTTTCTGACTCGCTGGATATATCATCACATACTGAAATGATATGTCTTGAAATGTGCTTATGAAAATCTGAAACAAATAAAAACGTACGGTACTGGATAAATACAGCTGTATATACCGTGTAATTTTTTAGTACCTAGTCCAAAGGGCCTCAGTGGTTAATACAAAAAGGATCAAGACTGTTCAAAAACGTCAAAGTGTCGTACTACGATTTCTTAAAATCGTAGATTAATGACTCAATTACGACAAATGAAAACAATGCTTTGAAAAATAAAATGTTCACTTAATACACATAATTTTTAATAGATTACACTTCCCATACCGTGTTTAACATTAAAATATATGTACGTACCGGCTTATTTAGCTGTTTGGCCATAAATATCTTCCAAATCAGAAACCAGCTTGCCGGTTTGAAATCCCGCCGTATATCATATCCCTGAAATACTTTGAATACGACATGTCTCTCACAACTAATACACACATTGCAATTCATTTTTACACTTTATATTGTTACTAGACGTAAATAAATTAAATGAACGCAAAAGATATACGAAACATATCCACAACAAAACAAGGCATGACAGCTGAAAACTCAGTTTGACAGTTATTGAGTGTTGCAAATACAATGAAAAATATTAGTTCCTTCAACATTAATTTCACGACTTTCTTGACGCACTATACATACATACATACATACATACATAGACTGATAAACACATAACCCTCCTTTGCATCGCGCAGTCGGGTAAAAAGGGATGCAAAATGCGATTAAATGACATTGTCTACATTATTTTGAAACTTTGTTTGATTAGATACCATTGAGTAGCGTGATTTTGTATAAGAATATAAACACTCTGCTTACTTACATGTTTCTGGAAGACCGATTGCTAAGATAGTTTGACCACTCTGAATGCTTACAACTTTTTGAGTACCTACTCTAATTATCAATATAATATTGAAATTTTAAGATTATTTTGAGTACTCTACTCGTTAACATTTTTCTGATGCTGACTGTACCCGTTTTCAACGTCTTTGGAATTTTAAATAAAAATAACAATTCTCGTAAGTAAGAAGGAAATACACGAATAACATACCCCTTTACGCTGTTTTTTAAGAAAAAACTAACGTAAAATCAATCTCCTGTAAAGTTGTCATTTTGCCCTGTAAAAAATAGATTTTTTAAAAAATATTTGCGTAACTACTTATTCTAATTATTTTACTACACATTGACTAGTAGATATATAACAGATAATAGATCTGTTCTGTGACATTGAAGCTAACATTGTAACACATTACAATATACTAAAACTAATTCTGAAATACGCGGGGAGAACTGAAAAAGCTTATGTTATAAGCTTCTTACTTGGTATCATTTTATTAGAACTCACATGAATACATTTCAAAATAAGAGCTACGAGTAAAAGCGGATTTAAGCAACCTTTGAGTTGTAACAACAAAAAGATTTTCTCAAATGTACAGTCAGTGTCAAAAATATCTTGACTACGAAGTCTCGAAATGATCATAATGTATTCGATTTGTATAGTTAGCGTACTTATTGCTATAAAATTCATTCAAATATTTGGACGGAGTTATCAAAAATGAATGTTCAAAATGATTGTAAAATCATTCATTGGTTCTGATCATTCGTAAGAACATCGTACCAAGATGACTCCACCGTGGCCTTAGAGACGGATAAAAATAGAAAGGAATTTGAATCGCATCGGGCGTATCTCGGTAGCCTAGTTGGTCAAGGCATTCCCCCTGTAAGGGAAAGATCGCGGGTTCGAATCCCACCCGAGAAGATTCATTTTTCCTTATGTATTCGATAACGTATTAAGAATAAACGAAACTGTTTTATTGATTTTATTGTATATTAAGTATTGTAATATTGTCCGATCTAAAGGTGTGTACCAAATACAAAACAATACGTCAACAGGAAGGTGGGGTAACCAAATAATTAAGATCATTTTGAGCACTTTGTGCATCAACAGTTCTTTCTGATGCTGACAGTACCAGTTTATAAAGAATGTCAATTAGTGTTTGGGGTATCAAGTGGCTTATGTCATCTGGAATGGCAGTTCTATTATTCGTAGTGGTTGCAAAGCAATTTCGGTCTGCCTATCTGACCGGCATGTTGATGTAGAGTTTCTTGTTATTTTTCTATTTCAACCTAAATGCTGTCAGAATAATTTTTATTTTCATTTCTCACTAAAATTTGGTCTGCAAGGCCTGTTAATTGAGTTTTAGGACCCAATTGTACAACAACATGAAATAAGTGGTAGTTACTTACAGAATATATCGAAGTTCTTTTTAACAAACTATAATATAATTAATGTATTTTTCTTTCAAAATTTCAATAATATATATTTACATTACTTATAGTTTCTAAGTAACGTTTTAATAGAAAATGTTTGCATATAAGTAATAATTACTTCAAATTCTGTCCTCCTTGGTGATACTAAACAGATCACAAAGTGGTTCTAAATATTTTTAGAAGATTAGCTGTGTTTTACAAGGTTTTTTTAACATTGTAATTCAAACTGAAAGAAATACATAAAAGCAGATACTTTTTGGAAAGAAAATACCGACATAAATCGGCCTTAGCCTCTTTACAAAGAAATTTTATTAACTCAATGGTATTTCAGCTTTGTTATTTTAATATGGTTGTCGGAAAAGTACACAGTATAGAACAGACATCGGTACAATACTTCAACATGTTTAACGTAAGATTCAATGCTTGTATTTTTCTCAGAACATGATAATACTTGAATGTTCAAGGAGCGTGATGCCTCTCTACGGATCGCAATTCGCAGTACCAGGTGATACATAAATAGTTTCAATTGCCTTTGTTTGTATTGTGAAGTAAATTTTCTCAATCATTATTTGTAGATGTTTTCAGAAAATGAAATTAATAATTTTCTGACTAGCATCTACAAATAATAATTGAGAAAATTTGTTGTCTGTGTAAAAATAAAAAGCAACAGAAATTATAAAATTTTTCTTCATTCTATCTTTTATTTTACATTTCATGTTTCAATTCATTTAAGTATAATTTACTTGTGTCTTGTATACATACAGAGACAAATAGATATTGCTTAAGTAATTAAAAGGTTGTTTTGTGAGTTAGCATCACAAAACCTACAAATCTGTCAATGGTCTTAGATGAACATAGGTTCGGGTTTCCACTTCTTATTAGGTTATAATGAAACTACCAATTGAAATAAGTTTTCATTGATAGAAATGATCTTATCTATTTTATAAATTATTAGGTCCTCCACTAAACCCGTACGGAATGCAGAGACCTATCCTTGGATTTGTTCGTACCCGATATATCTTTCCAACGGTTATTCCAGTTGCATCCATATTTGCACTTTGGAGCCCGGGGCTACCAATAAATTGATAATTTGTACCGTGCGGGAATCGAACGCGCTCCACGTCTTTTCTTTTTTTTTTATACAGGACACGTCAATTTGACTTCACCTCGCCTGATGTTAAGCTAAAGGCAAAGTCTCGGAAAGAGGAGGGCACGCCGTAATAGCGGCGGTAAGACCCATCATGGAGGAGTGGCTAGAGAGGCCACACGGCAGCCTCTCGTACCGGCTGACGCAGGTGATTACCGGACACGGGTGTTTCGGGAGTTACCTGTGTCGGATCCGGAAGGAGCCAACGTCCGAGTGCCATCACTGTGATGCGAGCGAGGACACAGAGCTGCACACGCTGACCGAGTGCCCAGCGTGGGACACGCCGAGGCGGGTCCTAGTGGCGGCTCTAGGGGTGGGAGTCCTCACACTCGTCACATTGCTCACAGCGATGGTACGATGCGCAAACGCTTGGGGTGCGGCCGCCTCCTTCTGCGAGCAAGTAATGCTCGAGAAGGAGGCGGCCGGTCGGGTCCGGACCAGACTCCGGGCCCGGGAAGCCCGTGCAGAGCGAAGGCGAACCGGACGTCGGAGGTCGCAGAACGACCTCCGTCCTCCATGAGCGCTGGCCTGGGGGTGACCGGTGGAGCCGCCTGTCACCCTAGCAGAAGCAGGCCGCGGCGGCGGCGCAAAGTGCGCCTCCCCGTAACCGGGGCTAGATGGGGACATTTTGGTCCCCACAACCCGAAGGGGGCCATCTCGAAAGAGATGGTCCTGGGTCTGCCGGGGTGCGAGAGATATGCTTTTGGCAATCTCACCTCCGGCAACCAAGGACCCAAGATGGCGTGCGTTTTAGTCGGTTCGAGTCCGACATAACCGCCTCGACCGGCTCCGTGGAGGTGGTATCCGTGGGGATTTTTCGCAAGATAAAAAAAAAAAAAAAAAAAAAAAAAAGTCTCGGAAAGAGGGTCACCATCGTAAACATTTACCATGTTAACAGTGGTGGCACTCAGCTTGACGGCCTCATTAGATGCCTTTTCACGCCCCGCTTAAAGGACCCGGGACTGTAGGAAGAGGGAAACACGTGAGCTGGCAGGGAATTCCAGGTCTTAGTGGTGCGGCATAGGAATGAATCACTGAAACGCTTGGTTCTAGCAGGTATACTCTGCACCGTAAATGGATGGCATCTTAGCCCTGCACGTGTCGTCCTGTGAAGGAAAGGGGAGGGTGGGACTAATTGGAAGAGCTCGTCAGAACATTCACCATGGTAGAGACGGTAGAAAACTGCCAAAGACGCAACATCTCTACGCATCTGCAAAGGCTCGAGGGTGTTCGTGACCTCAGGATCCCCAATAATGCGGACCGCACGTCGCTGCAGTCGATATAGTTTTTGTTATTCAGTTTGCAGCGAACATCCATACCGAGGATAGTGAGGTGATCCTGCAGTGGCAGTGGTGTGCTCTGAAGAGTGGGAAGGGTAAGGAAAGGAGATACCTTTGCTGTAAACGCACATGCCTGGGTCTTCTTGGCATTGAACTCGACCAGGTTCCTAGCGCCCCATTGAGAAATGTGGTCCAGGATCCGGTCCAGCTCAGTGACAAGAAGCTGCCTTTTTTCTCTCTCTCTACCGCTCTACCGCTCTACAGTCGAACGGTCCACGGCTACGCTACGGGGGCCGTAGCATTACCGTAGCTAACTATATCCGTACATTATCATTATATTATTATCATAATAATAGTACGTTCGATGGGGAGGAATTTTTTGATGCACGAACTCCCCCTTTTTTAGACTTCTTAAATTAGTGTTATTTTATATAGAGTCCAATGATATTTAGTACTGTTCACCATTTGTGATCATTTTTAAAAATTTAATTGTTTTTTTTTATATTCTGTTTCAAATTATGATAACCCTCAATTTTAAAGCACTTTAAACGTTGTAATAATATTAGTTCACCACCGTATTGTAGCTTCTCGTGGTGTAAAATAACCACAATTATTAATTATGTTGTAATTAATATATTTACGTTAAAGTAATTTAAACAAACATTATTAGATCGCTGACAGACCTCATGACAAAGTTTTACACGCACATGCCTAATTGGAATAAAGTTTGCAAACAAGTTGAGCATCAAGTTTTGTCTAAAGTCATACGTCTGTATCGCAGACAGCTCGTAAGAATGTCAAAGTTGTCGAATGCTCTAAAAGTTATTGCACACAGCGCGATCCTGGGCAAACTAAGTCTCATATTGGAGTTGCCCGTGGCTTGTTCCTAACTAATTTAACTAATATTGACTAGTAATTCAATGTTTGCAAGTTCTGGCTGACAGCGAAGTTACATCTAAATAGTTGTCTTTGACGATGACTTAGATCTATAGTCTTAATAAAGTAGTTTACACTTAGGTCTGTACAGACGTTTGCAGTCTTGACGTAATTGGTGATATAACCCAATATAACCATACGACTCGTTACTCTATACTCATGATAAAACGATTCAAGTTTGCTTGAGTATTTAATCGATTTGCATTGGATTACAGTTCTGTTTAGAAAATGTAACGGTAAATGATTTCATGATTGTATGTAGAATTTTATTCATTATCTATACCTATATACATTATAATAAAGCAGTAGATATTTCGTGTCTGTACATTTTATAAATTTATCATAAACCGATTGTGAGCCATAACGCACACGCTAATCTCCAAAATATATACCAAATTCACATTGTAGAATATTATCTTTGGTATATTTCGATTTGATCGATTTAAAAACAATAACGCACACTCGATAAATCCTTTCATAATGCTCGCGTGACAAACAATTCAATGTCAATATCATCTGCGGTAGCCTTGTGGTATTGGTAATGGACTGCTGAGACGAGGTCTCGGGTTCGATCCCAGGTTTACCATGGCACACACCGATGACTTTTCGATGCTTTTCGAAGTTATGTGTGTATTTATCGCAGGTTTATAAGTGCCCGGTTAATGGCAATAGGCTCGCTACCTATTACATTGGGACCTAAACATAAACTGGTGAAATGTGGGTGCTAGCACCTCTGCCTACCCCTTCGGGGAATATAGACGTGAGTTTATGTTATGTTATGTTATGTCAATTCAATGTTAATAAAAACATCGGTGGTGTTGCATAACATTTTGAAGTTATTTTATTAAAAATACAGTCACAGCCGACGTGGCTCTGTATTTCTGTAAATTATGACAAAAGATAAATTGCCCAATAATCTTGCTATTGACAGCGTAAGCCATTATAAAATACACGGCCGGATAATTTACAGTTGAATTACCTAAATGACGTAGTTTTCGTTAGTTTTCAACGTACCTTAACTACGTTACATATTCTAGTAGGCTTTTATGGGTGCGTTTCACACCCCCTAACCCCGAGAAAGATACCTGTAAAATGGCGTCCTATATGGTAGATCTACCGGCTTACGGAGTTTAACTTGGCTCATAGGTCAAATTATATGAAATTACATTTATGTACATACTCTAGAGATATATTGCCTTCTAATTGAAATTGTGAGATTCACCCAACGTACGTTACAGACGAGTGAGGAATCCAATATACTGAATACCTTTATTGAGTTTGGTAAGGAGACGATGCACTTTGCTTATGGCCATGTTACATGTAGAGTCTTCACAACTGACAGCGTTTGTATATTGCTGCATCTGCCAGATGCACTGTACCTAGATCAAATTTTACCCCAGAATATAGATTTTCAGCTTCGAAACGTTATCAATTATGTTAGATAGTCTTGTTACCTAAGGCCTACGCTGACGAGAATGTCAATTATCCAGGTTAGTTACTTTATTTTACTTAGTTACTTTCTTTAGATAGTGACTGCTGTGGCCTGGAGTTCCAATACTGAACGTTTATTTGTTCTAATTTAAATTTACTTATGTAATTATTTTTATCAACTTGTGTACCTACTGTAACTGTTACTACTTTTGTTACCAATTATTATGCTATCTTTGCAAGTGGCGTGTCACACGAGAATAAATTCGTAAAACGGTCGGACAAAGCTATGCCAACCAAAATAAGAGCGACGGATACATACCATAATTTAAGTGGAACAATAAAAGTTAGGCATTTTTAACCCCCGACGCAAAGAGACGAGTGTTATAAGTTTGACGTATCTGTCTGCCGCATCATCGCTCCCAAACGGATGAAGCGATTTCAATTTAGTTTTTTTTTGTATTAAAGGTGACTTATGTGCGAGTGTTCTTAGATATGTTCGATGAAAATTAGTTGAGCCGTTTAAAAGTTATGGGGTATAAAATGTGGGGATGGGGAGTGTCGGAGTTTTTTAAATTTTTGATTTATGTATTATCTACCTATAAATATAAAATTTATGAAGATGCAGAAAATTGTATTACGTAAAAAATATTGTTGAACATTATTGTTTTTATAATGTGAAGTGTGTCCTTTTTTAATTATTGAACTACTGCTTTGATAGTAACTGTTAGCATATTCGGTGAGCGTACTAAAAGGAATGGAGCGGGATTGTAAAAAAACTTGATTTTGCCTTTTTTCATTCTCCATAGCGGATGTTAATTAATTGCGCTAGTATTCCCTGATATATTTGTTCACCTGTTAACTGAGTGGCCGAGTATAATTTCCACCGATATCAAATATACTTATAAGCGCAAACAGAAGCTCGGTTGGTATGTTTTATTACGTGTTCCAACAGTATACTCTACACATACGAGTAATATTATGTAATCCGCTGCTATGCACTTAGGGCACGGCTTGTAGTCTATAACAAGTAATCTGGGTGCTTTAGCGATATACAATGTAGAACTTATGACCTACGTGGTAAGTATATTATGATATGACGTATCTACGCGCTAGCCAATTAACTTTTTTTAAATTTGAGTCAAATAGTAGGCATATCAACTTTACAAGTAGATATTGCATCAATTTGAAAATCCATGCAGCCACATTTTAATTATGAAATATAAATACTGTGCTCATAAAGTTCCTTTGGGAAAGTAAAACTGATCATCTTCTTATGATTAGAACTATTCGATTAAAAAATATCAACCTCAAAAACTCTACAAAAACTGAACTGCCGTCTAGACAAGTGACAATTAGTTTGCCGACGGATTGTATAACATAATAATGAATTTATGAGTTTGACAGGTATTTTGACATTTATGACGTTTTGTCAGTCAGTCCTCAACGTATGTCAAACCTATACATTTTATTCTATAAAAGTATAGCCACTTGTCCAGAGATGCTGGTTCACATACCTATTTAGCTCGCACCTGAAAGGTATTCGTGGAATTGGTTCGTTATTCATCATGGATTGCCGTCGGATTCCGAGGTATGCTTTAGCTTTAAGCCATTGTTGTGGTTGCACTATCGCACTTAGCTCTAACCGAGTGTTAATCCGCCCATAAAAATACAACAATACTAATCGTTTTAAAAGAAATCAAATAAACTGTTTATACTGGAGATTGATGGCACTTGAGGGAATCTACTACACATCCATATTAATATTATAAATGCGAAAGTAACTCCGTCTAACTGTCTGTCTGTTACGCTTTCACACCCAAACCACTGAACCGATTTTGATGAAATTTGGTAGGTATAGGGGTAGATTAGATCTTGAGAAAGACATAGGCTATGTTTTGTCGCGATAACCGACATCCACGTGGGCGGAGCCGCGGGCAAAAGCTAGTATTGAATAATACACTTGTACTTTTCCACAGAATCAATAAAAAGGCAAAACGAAACAGGATTAGTTTATTTCAAAGTCTATCACCAATGATATACAATTTTACCACCAGCACATTGTCTGTTATTTATGTTCTATATTAAATGAAGTCTTCATCTATTGACCTAATTTTTTATTATTATTTCATCATGTTGAAATGAAAGACAGCTGATTTGGCGGTAATTCATAAGCGTAGCAAATACAGCTATCAACCTACGCTGATGATGCTTCTTTCCTGGCACTGAGAATCATGAATTTACGACGGGTGAATTTATTAGGTGAAATTTCAAGTTCTATAAATAATTTATTTGTTTCAAAGGCGCATACATATTTACGGAATTACGCGTCATATAGATTACGACGAGAATGTACTAGAACGATTTGAAATTGTATCATTTCGATTACCAACTCATGTCTTGTAAATAATAATAAGTAAACGATTTTAATACACGAAAATTCACGCCAAGTTCAATAAAATGAGGTGCTCTGGTACACACATTTTTATGTTAAAATTATTTTTATTATTGATTTTATAGCTGAATATATATCGCATAATTAAGTATTACTCCCATGATTCTAGAACGTTATGGAATAATGGCAAGACCTTAAATTAGCAAAGTCATTTTTCTGCTCTCCTGTAAAATTTGTTTTAAAACACTTGCTATGTTTGATATTTCACAGCCGAGTTTTCCTAACACTTTTGCCTATTACGAGTACCTTAGTACTCATACCATCTATCAGAAAAATATTGCTAATGAGTTCAACAAAGCCTCGTCATGTATGAAATTGGAAACGAGAATTGCTTTCAGATAGTGAATGCACTTTAGTTCGGATTTTCACCTTCACGATATCAAAGCTTAGTTAGATCTTAAACGAATCCAATCTAATTTCAAAGCCGACTATTTGAAGTTTTTGCTTCGGTTAATTAAAAAGTCTATCACATCTGAGGACATCTTATTACGTTTTGTGATGGTAATATCTAGAAACTTTATTACTATATAAATATATTATAACTAGCTTTTGCCCGTGACTTCGTCCGCGTTAAGTTCGGAATAGCGCTACTGTTCCCGCGACCCAGATAAAGTTCCTTAAAGCTTCTGAGAGCCTGGTACTTCATACAAATGTAACAGGGTCACAGAAATACTGATTCCTTGACCGCAACCCACAGGAACATATACCGGGGATAAAATAAAGATAGAACGGGATGAAAAGTATGTCCGTTTCCTGGTTCTAAGCTACATCCCTACCAATTTTCAGCCAAATCGGTACAGCCGTTCTAGAGTTATAAGTAGTGTAACTAACACGAATTTCTTTTATATAAATAGATTACCGATAGAGTTATGAGACTTAAGTTTAAAATTAAAATTTTATGGACGATTTAGTAGGTACCTAACTATTTTGAGTACCTAAGTCAGAATAATCGATCTTAAGGCTTCATAACTTACAACAACTTTTGCGCGGGAGTCCTCGCTGTGATAACTCCACACGCCCGCACCTGACTAAATTAAGGCCTCTAGGCTCTCTCTATAAAATGTTCATTGACATGAAGTACAAAGACAGGTAGTTAGTTCTTTATTATACGCCAAAATTTCAATCAATCTACCAAAAAAAATCTTAGATTTATGGTATTTATTTCTGTGTCAGTTACTTAACATGTGGTAGATTTATTCAGTCTGTAAAATAAACGTGACTGTTTAATTCCACTCAAATGAAGATGCTGTACACTAATAAACAGTAAACACCTGTCGAAAGCGACTCAGGATGATATATATAGCTTTCTAGTTCGAAGTCATGACAGCAGTGGTCTTATTTGGTTGTGTATAAATATAGAAACTACCTTCGTTGGTGAAACAAAATTATTAATAGTAGTATGTTCAACAAATTAAACAGTAATTTGAATGTATCACCGTGTGTCAAATCTGGCATCATTACGGCTCTGTTCCAAATATATAACTTTATATAAATACGTATAAGATTTTGCGCTATGCGTTTGATAAAGACGATTTGATGGCTTTTCAATGCTTAGAATTTTAATTAGTTTGAAATAAACATAACATAACATAAACTCACGGCTGTATTCCCCGAAGGGGTAGGCAGAGGTGCTAGCACCCACATTTCGCCAGTTTATGTTTAGGTCCCAATGTAATAGGTGGCGAGCCTATTGCCATTAACCGGGCACTTATAAACCTGCGATAAATATACACATAACATCGAAAAGCATCGAAAAGTCATTGGTGTGTGCCATGGTAAACCTGGGATCGAACCCGAGACCTCGTCTCAGCAGTCCATTACCCATACCACTAGGCTATAGTTTGAAATAAGGAAAGAAGTAATTTTGTTAAAACATTACTTTTACATTACAATTGCATATGCACATAACATACATTGCTATAAGAAAACGATGAGGGCATTTTCAAATATACGGTACCTACATAAGTATAGTTCATAAATACTAAAATAATATAGGATAATAATTATGTTTGCAGAACATAAAGAAATATACGTTATTCAAATAACATCAGCCTCATGGATAAAATTCATAATATTTTTTAGTGACAACGAAGAGAGTGTAGATACATAAGTTTTCCACTGAGCAAATAATAATTTGAAATTCTCTTTAATCTTTTCACTAACAACATTATATGTGCTACATAGTTTAACAACTTAAAGCTCCTATTGTTAAGCACTTGGGATTAAGTTATTACTGCGTACGATAGAAAATAGCAAGGCTAAGCAACATAGGCCAAGTTAGTATAGTGATAGGATGGGTGATCAATAACACGTTACAGTATCAGTCTCGGCTGCCATACAAACATCTATGGCAGGCATTATGGGTAGTTGGAACCCAAAAAGTGCAATACCTGGTCCAATCATAGAACAATGAGTCTGGAGGCCAGATGGAGGTCTCTTCATAACAAATATCGAAGTTAGACTGAAGAACTGACACCAACTGAATTAGGAAAATTGTCGGAGAATGATAATGAATGATGATGAATAAGGTTGCCGTGTTGGTTCCCGGTGGAGTAGAATAGGATCACCACAGCTCTTCCTCCTTTCCAAAGGATAGGGCTATTTTTCATTCGAGTATACATGCAGCCCAAGACTAAGGCCCTCGCTAGACGGCAACCGGCTCGCGCCCTATAAGTCGTGGGACCGAAAATCATAATTGGCGAAACTCCACACACCATACTCCCCTTCGAGGATTCACAGACGTAAGTGACTTACATGGTAGGGAAACTCAATTCTACAGCTTAAGCTGTTTTTATAGTTAGAAAATCACTGCAACTTATAGCCAGAAAAGATTACCTACTCTAATTAAACTGCGTCTTATCTTCTAGTTACTCTGATTTTCAAATTATCATTAAAGAAATTAGTACCTATTTACGAGAAAAAGTATGATATATTTATCCGCATTCATTTTTATGAAGAGTTTAGAGAGCATACAGTTTAAGAACCTGTTCAACACTATGATATACTTAATTACGATTATAAGTCAAAGAATCAAAGAATCAATTTCATTTATTCAGTTTAGGCACATAAAGAGCACATATGAACGTCAGAATTTTACAATAAATAAAATAAATCATTAGAAAATAATTCTTTCGCTGGTTCGGTAGGTTGATTCTACTGAGAAGAGACCAGCAAGAAACTCAGTGAACTCGATTATCCTTATTTTTTTTAAATATGGTTTTATTTACAATTTTTTTTACAGTGCGAGCAAGAGATGAGATTAGGATGAGTAATGGTATCACTGTTCTTCTGGATTGTTATATACAGAATTGCGACGGGACACTAACAATGACCGAATAAAATATAGGAACGTCACATCGTCACCTAAACTTGTTTATACACGGCGGCCATTCGGTCACCGACCTTATGCAAAATGCATGCACATTTATTGCCGTCACTCAGACTGAGCTCCCGTGGCGTTATATGAATCAACCCCAAAGCCGCAATATTCGCTTTAGAATTCTGCTTCCTATTTATTTTAAATATTCATCGGTTCTCTTTATCTCAATGATATAACTTATTTTTCTAGTCTTTGGTTAACTAGCCACTTTAAGATTAATACCTGATTATTTAGATTTCATTTATTTACTTTTATGTAATTAACCATGTTTATTCGAGAGATATGATCCTTATGATTGACCCTATCAGTTGATGCCATAAAAGTACAGCATCTTATTTTTTTGGGATTATGGTCGGTTCGATTATCAGGAAAAGAAAGCGATTTTTTGGAGATCTCTCAATGCAGTTTTGTTTCTATAAAAAAAATGAGAGACTTTCCTTTGACTGAAATTCGCTATCTCCACTATTAAGGGTACTTATCTACTTGTAAATACATTATGAACAATGTGATTCTCTATGATAACCACAAGACAAACAAATTTGGAACCAGACTTTTAGTTTTAGATGGTGGTGTGATCCCTCTGGCCCCAGGGCAAATAAAAATTACTACAGAACCATCAATGGTATTGTCTAATGGTACAGTCAGCATCAGAAAGATGTTGACGTACAGAGTGCTCAAAATGATCTTAATTTCCTTTTTATGCCCCCTTCCAGTTGACTGATTATTGATATTTGGTACACACCTTTAGTTTGGACAATAATACCATTTAAATCATTAAAACAGTTGGATTTGCTCTTAATACGAGAGTTTTAAGATAATTTTGAGACTTCATCGTCAAGATATTTATGACGCCCTTAAAATAAAATGCGTGCCAATCGCCTACTATATAATTTTAGAGGTGTCGATTCGCACGCCAATAAATTAACATCGTGCGAATTGCCTACAGAAAAATAATATATTTTTAAAGGAGTCGATTCGCACGTTTCGTGCGAGTTCAATTCGTGCGAATCGTTCAATAAGCCACGCTGACTGTACCACTCAGTAAACAAACGATTCAACTTATAATTAAGGTTTGTACTCCAGCTAGTTTGCATATTTCAATTTTAAATCAAAGAGAAGCCAAATAGAAAATGTAATTTATACTGAAGTAAAAGAATCTATCTGCCAGGTACGATGCGCAGGTCAAAGTTATAAAATTCCATTCTCTGGAACTGCATGCAACATTATGACCAATAATTAATACAATGGATAGCTTGAATACTGGCAGAACTTTGACAACTGCGTATTTGCTCAAAATATTATTGCATAAACGGATTGTAACTGAGTAAAAAATATAAAATTATAGCATCATGTCATTTCTATCAAAAATTTCAGAATCTGTTAAAAGTTTATTTATTTATGATCACAGTATGACAAATTTAATTTCCTTTATTACCTAATGTAGTAACATTGATAGTAATTTTCATAGCCATTTGATTTGAATTCCAGATGCAGTACATGACAATACCGCTGTATGTATAAATAAAATAAAACCGGCCAGGTGCGAGTCGGACTCGCCCATGAAGGAAGCAGCAAGTAACATAATATAAAAGTTCTTGTATTATTTTTGAGTTAATTGAATGAAGGGCGAAAATTGCTGTTTATGACGAATTAAAAAAAAAGTACTCACTAGATCTCGTTCAAACCAATTTTCGTTGGAAGTTTGCATGGCAATGTACATCATCTATTTTTTTTAGATTTATCATTCTCTTATTTTAGAAGTTAGAGGGCGGGGGGGGGGGGGGGGGGGACACATTTTTCTACTTTGGAAGTGTCTCTCGCGCAAACTATTCAAATTAGAAAAAAATTGTGTTAGAAACATCAATAGCATTTTTGAAGACCTATCTATAGATACTCCACACGTAGGGATTGGATGAAAATTTTTTTTTTGACTTTCGGTTCTAAGTATGGGGACCCCCAAAATTTATTGCTTTTTTTCTATTTTTGTGTGAAATTCTTAATGCAGTTCACAGAATACATCTAGCTACCAAGTTTCAACAGAATAGGCCTTAGAGTTTCGGAGAAAAGTGGCTGTGACATACGGACGGACAGACAGACATGACGAAACTATAAGGGTTCCGTTTTTTGCCATTTGGCAACGGAACCCTAAAAAGACTTTATGACCGAATATAAGTTAAAAATATTTTTGTGTTAATATATTTATATTGGCGTAAAATATGGGAATATGTTTCAATTGTTTTACCTGTCTGTGTTGCATGCTTCTGCTTCGACAGGTAGTTTTTAGCCCGAAATATATTTTAGCTTCTTACTAAGTATTTTTATATGAATACTTCATACAATATGAATTACAACATACGGAAAATTATAGTCAACATGGGCTTATTAGTTATTCTCAGTCTGAACATCATAGTCGAGAAAACCAGCTCATCTTTTTATCCGATTCGTAATAGTATTTTGATGATTTTCGAACAAAATATATTTGATGAATTTTAGTATCCTATTCAATGTATTATAGTACACTTAATTTTAATTGTTTTAAACCACCTAGAGAAGTAAAAACTAATAAGAATATCAACTTACATCGTCCGAAAGTTCTTCAGAGTCGAAAGCAGAAGATAAGGGCCTGCCACGCTGTACCCTGGCACCCCTCGAATCAAATAGATCGTCAGCTGGAGCGTGGACTTCGTCGAGCGCAGTCTTGATACGATTTTCAACATCGGAACGGATGCGTTCACGATCGGGCTCCGCCTCACGGGCAGCAGGTACTTTACCATCAAGCCTGTCTAGGACTGGCCGGTAGTAGCTCTCTCCCTTATCGAAGTTGCAATCGTAGACGCGAGTGCGCCGGGTCCTTCCAATGCGACTCATCTTGATGTCCTGTGAATTTGTAATAGAAGCAATATAAATATATAATACAGATATGTATGTATACAGTTATGTGACTTTACGTGGTGATCCTCACGTCCAGGTATATTTTAATTATGTACATGGATGGGAGACTGCAGACTCGAGGTCACACCAGCTTGTTACACTGGTGTGACCAACAGGAATTTATTTTACTCGTGGTCTCACCGCCAATAATACAACGCCTTTTATCATAACTTGACATTATCAACTAGTGCTGTTTTAGCGATATATTGACAGAATCTGTGGCGTAGCGGTAGTGAACGCAGCCGCTACTCAGGAGGCGCGGTTTCGATTCCCGTGTTCCGTGTTGATTCAGTGTTAGTAACACTATTTTATACTCAATAATTTTCAAGAAAATTAGTGAAATGATATTATCATTATTAATAGTACAATATGTTGTGCTACGCTATGTATCAACTTATTAAGGTTCTTATAAATTCTAATTCTAAAAATTCTTACAAATTAATTATAATTACAAAATTAAAACATCATGGAATGTAGTTAAATTAATCATTAAATTCCTATTTATGGAGTGAAATTATCAGTTTTCGATATTAATTCCAACTTGCTTGTTCTCAGAAACATGTCGCGCTAGTTTCTGAAAACTCACATTACAAGATCTTTTGCTCGATTCCTGGTAAAATATTTCAGTAAATATGTAGGTACGTTCTGTGAATATAATACCTATCATGGGAAATAGGTCAAGAAAATATTTTAAAATAAATAGTGAACATACAAACCGTTGTCAGATATGACAGATGTTATATAATATGCTGCCATTAGTGTCGTATAAAATGGATTACTTACGTAGTTTCGACAGTTTAAAAATGTAACAACAATTCTAACACAGATTTGAAGCCAAGTTTATTTAATAACAATATGGCAATTTGTTAATAAGACGATTTTTTTAAATTGTAAACTTTTGTTTTCGAAGAGTTTACACTCTTTGTTTTAAATTACTGCCATTATAAATGCATGACACGAATGAAGTTAATCCTAATAAAAGAAAGCTTAGTTTTTTGCTTTCTCTTCTTATACATGAACATTTCCAACATTATTAATTATGGGTAATATTAACGACAAAAACACAAAAAGTAATCACAGTCAGTCACAAGAGGTTTTATTCTATGTACACAGAATGACTCAATATAATAGTAGATTGTACACCAAGGGGATAAAGCACTGTATTATGTCACGGGCGCGATATTGAATCCTGAGCGTAATGAAGGACTCCAGGTATATAACTCCCGAGCGTAGCGAGGGGGTTTTGAGTTGATTCCCGAGCGAAGTGAGGGAATTAAAATGGAGTCCTGAGAGCAGTGAAGGATTTAAGCGCGTCCAAGGCAAAATCAGTTTTATCCCTGAGGAGTATACTCTACTTTTCTCACCTTTTGCGAGACAATAAAAAACCAGGGCTACTAGAAAAAGTATTTTAATTATTAAAATACTATTTCGTCACTCGACATTTTCTTAATGTTTTCTTCTTTTGCAGTTTTGTCTGATACTGATTGCACCGTATTGAAATACTCGCGGCTTTTATTTTAAGTATTGATTTTTTTTCGTTCGGCTTGCCGTGGCGTGGCCAGCTCGATTTTCGAATAAGTTCGATTTTCAAATAAATGAGGTTGACGAAATTTGACTTTAAATCCATAACAATAAGAACTAAGAGAAGTGAGAATCACATTACTGCGGCGGGTTATAATGAAGTTCAGTACAACATTACACCCCGGCAAAAGACAAGGGCTATAATGATTTACTTTGAGTAAGGTTTGCACGATATATAATGAGGCATTGTCGAGCAGGTGGTGTGAAAATAAAATTATACTCATTATAGGCAACAAATAAGCTTTATTATGTGTACTCGTCAGGGTGTGGATGTTTGCCGGAAACAAAGAGGGATCCGTGATCGGCATTTACTCAATAATCGTTATCTGATAGGCATAGAGGTTGATGTTGAATCTGTGATGTAAATTAACTTACAAATTGACAATTTGATTCCAAACGTTTAATATTTTTACGTCTCTCTTTCCTAGATTATGTTATCACAAATATGCTTACTATAATATAATTAGTAGTAAACTGTCAACGTCTACATCTTTCTTCTGAAATGCAAGTACCATAGTTAAATCTTTTATAGCTCTAAGAAGGAGGTAAACAAATAAACGACCCACGGCTGCGAGCACAATACCAAACAGTTTTTTCAGAACTCAAGCCATTATACAATAGGTAAACACAGAAAGAGAGGGAAAATATATTCGAAGGCTAGAAGACTGACACTCATTACAATGAGTCCTTACAATGAGCGCCAAAAGATTGTAACGGCTATCCAGATCGCTTCTTCTTATACAAAAAAGCACTACGCAGACAGTACAACGAAGACTGCAGAAATACAATGCATAGACGGTTCCGTTATAAATTGTAAGCACCTTATAACGATGCAGCTTTGATCTATTATTATCATCTGCAACAGCAAAAAACTAAACATAGAGAGACTTAGAGCGGAAATAGTGTTAACGACACCTCGCAGCCTTGTGAAATGCTGGCCTTTGTCAACGAAATTGGAACAAAATATGCTTCATATATTTTTATTTTAATGTTCCTGTTGAAAAAAACCTAGCCGCAGTAGCAGCACATTGCATGATCTGTTGGGTTGTCTGTCAGAATGCAATTTTGATTGAAAAATCAGTGTCTAAGGCTTTGACTATATTTAAGCTAATAGTAGATGATAGCAGAGATCTTGCTTCTGGACGATTTGTATTCAAGAGTATGAGACAATATTAGAAAATGCGACTACGGAAGCTTTACTCTCAACTGTTCAACAAGTATCAGAAGTATGCACTACCTTTAAAAGAAGGGGGTTATAGCGATATGCATTTAAGGTATTTCATTCTCACCATACTACAAATTGAATGATCCAAATTGTCTGATGGTGTAAGGTGTGACGTTCTTACGATTCAAAGACAAATAAGAGGCTAATAATATAATGGTATATTATAATCATTCGTAGACGCTGTCTTTTTTGTTACTATTTGTAAAATAATTAAATTTACCAAATATATTTGTGCGGATAAGTGCCACCAAAACAACTCCTTGTCAGAGAGTTGTTCTAAAGGAACTCGCAAACCATAAATATACCCAACCACATAACTTTCTGATTATTAATACTATCAAGCTCTCAGTGCGATCGATAGCTCTTTGTGTATCAAACAATTCGAAACAGTGAGCTGACATAATATATGACAGAAATAGTCTCAAAACAGCAATCCTGTCAAGTCTGTTCCGTTAGGAAATTCAGAACCATATTTGTCGGGCGACACTATCATGTGACGGGAGGTGATGAACATAAATGTAGTACATATTTATTGTCATGTGTAGGTATGTATGTATCTCATAACAAAAGGTTCCATGAAAAAAGTTATAAAATGATTTAAGACAAAAACATACACGGACTGAAGAAATCATAGGTATGTATGGACTATAGATGGGCCGAGTACTCGGTAGATACTCGGTACTCGGCGTACAAAAAACTCGGTTTGAATGCCGAGTATACTTTGTTTAAGAAAAGCAATATATTTAGGTATTAAATATAATTAAAATAACAGTGTTAATCAAAAAGTCAAATTTTAAAGTATTTATTAAAGTAAATGACTCGAAAAGGTTTTGCAGTATTTTCATTGCATTCGATTGTGACGACAAAGTTGATGCTACTGGCTCAAGATTTCGAAATATTTTCCGCAAAGTTTAATTTTCCAAATCTTTAAACTCTTCTGTGCGTTTTATTCTAACATGGTTTAACATTGCCGTCATAGAAGCCTTTTGTCCAATACCACTACGTGAAATTATAGAATTGCTTAAAGTACATTTCACTTTTGCTTTATCTTCTATAATCTCGTCTTAAAATGCCGTGGGCCTCTCGACCGTCGTGAACCTTCTTCTTCATCATAGCGTTAAACTCAGTCGCATCCGAAGCTTTTTACTTGGGATTTGGGGTCCGCTTTTACCAGTCTAATTGCGGATTTGGCTGAACTTAGATATTTCCTGTGAAGCGACTGCCATCTGACCTCCGCAACCCAGAGGCGATATCATAAGCATTGCAGTCAAACCAACCAACTGTCATGAACCTGTTTGTACTTATTTACGCGCGCGAAATGGGATTTTGATTGAACTGAGTTACTCGGCCGAGTACTCGGTAAAAAAAAAATTGAGCCCAGTAAAACTCGGTACTCGTTACTCGGCGCATCTCTTATGGACCTATATCATGATCGCGTTAATTCCCGTTAACAGTATTGTATAAAATGGAACCCTATAGTTTAAAAGTTATTAATTATCTTTAGTTTAATTTGTGGCACAAAAAGCAATGTTCTTTATTAGGCCTTAGTATAATAGTTCACTAGTGGAGCATTTGATTGTTCTATGTACATGTATTCTAATTTCTCAAAAGCAGCAGAACTCTTTACATATGCGTTAGCTTCGTATGTGACGACTGTGTATCTTATTATACTTATGTTTCGTTTATTATAAAAACAGGAACACTAGATTACTAGAAACTGCGGTCGTAAATTATGTTAGCAATATTCTCGTAGATCTATTTAACAAAGCGGCTAGTTAGTATTTTTAACCATCATGTGTTTTGTTCTAATAACGTAGTGAATAATATCCGCGTACGTAATCGTAGCACACATCTGTTAGTGTAGACTAAAAAGATATTCTTGCTCGACTAGCCGAGGTGTGGTTGAACTGACAGTGAAATGTACGTCAGAATAGTTTAATTTATTATCTAAGTATTGGCACAGAATTCACTGTATAATATTTCCACGCGGCAAGATAGTGCTAACACGTTTCATTTGTGTTTTTGTTTTCACATTCAAATATTTTTTGATATAACCATGTAACCACGGCAGCAAAGGAGATGTTTTGACTTGTTAGAAGCTTTAGGCCCGCTACAAATTTTGGCAAACAATAATGAAACTAGTATTGATTTATTCGTCATTTTATCGGGATTACAATGGTACATGGCTCCTTAGCTTGTCTAACCGATACGTTGATATAAACGAAATCAAAACTTATACTAATATCCATATTAAACTGTCATGGCGCCGATCTCAGTAAACTGATTGGTAGTTTTATTTATTATTTGCGCATTGTTTGACAAAATAGACGTCATCAAAATGTTTTGTACTGGTAGGTACTGGTATTGCATAAATAGAGGCTTAACTCCTTCTTTTTTATGTAATATCATTGCCTAACTCCAAATAGATCGAGCTTGGTTTTAAATACAGGCTTTCATACGAGTATAATGTCAGTACAGGCATGAGCCGTTTTTCACAGTCTAATGTTTGTCAAATGTAGAACAGCAGGATTTTCGTTACAGGAGTTGGGGGGTCAGGCGGCAGCCACTGCCATTATAGATAATTATATTTCCAAAGCAAATAGAAGAGAAGGAGCACGCTGATGGAGAAAGCCTCGGTTACAACTAGGAACAATGCTAAGATGATGCATACGTACTTACACCATGAATGCAAATAGGTATCCAATGGATTAAAAACAGGAACACCATTATACATTTATTACATAAAGGTTATCAGATTAAATTGTCTCTTATGAATTATATGGCGTCAAAAAAGTATAGGTTCAAATCATAAGTAATTCATAAATGAGCAAAAAGAAAACTCAATTTATTACATTGGCTTATTTCATTTTGCAGTATTTCATCTGAAACAAATGGTTGGAAGCATAGCTGGACAGTGTATTCGGAATTATTTGAATGCTCCTCTCATCCATATTATTCAATAGCAGCTGCCTGTGTAACGTCTGTACTATAAATAGGTAGTACTATTTTCTTCAAATGAACAAGAAAATCTACTGAAAATCATCTTAAATCTTAGAGTAGGTACATCTCAAATCAAATGTCAAATAAATTTTGACACTTTTATGTTTGTATTGCCATTTGATATAAAATATGTAAATCGAAAGTGTAAACGGTAATAATTTTATCACAAAGAATACATATTTTGAATTAATAAGTACGTAGACTTCTTTTTAAATCGAATTTTAATGATCTTCATCATCGGGTTGTGGCAGTCAGATAACTAGAGAACTGAACCCCGACCTCCAAGGTAAGGCCTCGATGGTGATGATGATGACAACCTAAGGAGTGGAATCTTGATCTGAAGCTATAACCAGGGAGTTTTATAGTTAAGAGTGTTGAGGCAGGCCTAGTGTCGGGTGCGGGTACGATCCCGAACCCGAAGGCATTCGCCAGGTCCACAGGATCATGGTGGCGGAGTGGGAGCGACGACTTGAGCAACCACGCGCAGGGCATGCCGTCATAGAGGCGGTAAGGCCAATCATGAGGGAACGGCTAGAGAGGCAACATGGCGGCCTCTCGTATCGACTGACGCAGATTATCACCGGGCACGGGTGCTTCGGGCGGTATCTGCGTCGGATCGAAAAGGAGCCAACGTCCGAGTGCCATCATTGCAACGCGAGCGAGGACACAGAGCTGCACACGCTCACCGAGTGTCCGGCATGGGCCGGACCGAGGCGGGAGCTAGTGGCGGCCCTGGGAGTGAGAGTTCTCACCTTCGCCACCCTGCTCACAGCAATGGTCCGCTGTGCGAGCCTTCAGCGAGCAGGTAATGGTCGTGAAGGAGACGGCGGAACGGGAGAGGCGGCGCGAGCGAGAGAGACTCGCGGATCGCGCCGCCTGCGCGCGCACGCAACTTGGGCATCGGAGGACACTGACTGACCTCGGTCCCCAATGAGCGCGGGCAGCGACAGGGGAGGTATCCGAGGGGATATTCGCACGAAAAAAAACGAGGCAGGCCTAGTGTAACCTGTTATAGAATCTATTGTATTATAACATCATTGAATTAAATTATTAAAACTATTTAAACGGATTCTATCGTGATATATAATGGTTTTACCGCATGCCGTTTTACCCGAACGAAAAACATCAGTACCGATTAGTGTTGCAAAGGACTCGAGTCTTCGAGGCCTAATTTGAAGGAATCGACTCAATTATGTAAGACTCAGTGCGCTTAAAAGGCTCGAAGTCTAAAGTCCAACCGAGCTCGAATCATCTACTAGTGACTTGAATCTTAAAGAGGACTCAAGTCTTAAAAAAGACTCGAGTCTTTAAAAAGGACTCGTATTAAAAAAGGACTCAAGTCTTAAAATGACTCGAGTCCTTTTTAATACGACTCCTATTAGAAAAAAGTCTTGAATAGGTGAGACAAAGGAGTAGTTTCCTCTTGTTTCGGGAAACGACCCTCTTTGATTCTTTAGTATTTGTCACAATTTTCATTCACGGGCTAATTTTTGCTTTGAAGACGTGAACAGTCCCTTACGAGTACGAGGGCAAGGCTCTGACTAACTGTGCTACTTGTAGTACTTGTATTCGTCTTGGACGTTCAAAATTCGCCTATACATTCGTCTTGAGATGACAGTAGACCCATCCACCGATATTCTTCTTAAGCCGCCTCTCTAAACCAGCGCTGTCCGCCTGCACTACAACACGGTCCAGCATTACGCTGCGAGGCGACCTGTTGTTCGGCATGGCTGTGATATTATTTTTCTTTTCTTTATTTTCTAGTTTAGTTTAGTTTAGTTTAGTGTAGAAAAATCGGGTAAACCCGGTACAGCGTCGTTTAAATAGCATCATTTATTAGACTCATACATAAAATGACTCAAGTCCGACTTGCCGCAAAAAAGGACTCGAGCGCAAAAAGAGACTCGAGTCCTTTTTTCACATTAAAGAGCTCGTTGTGAAAGAAGTTCTTTAGTTTTGGAGCCCTGTTGTAATGAGTCAAGTCTTATGATACGTCAACCGAGTCCTTTTAAAAGGACTCAAGGACTCGAGTCCTTTGCAACACCAGTACCGATACCGGTACCAGTACGTAGTTAATACAAAACGGATCAAGAATGTTCAATAACATCAAGATGACGTTCGATAGATGATAACTTGTACAAAATCGTAGGTAAATGCCAAAATATTCACATAATTTGTAATAGATTACTGTTTTTAACATTAAAGTATTCATACGGAATGGTTAATTTAGCTTTTTGGACAACATCGTCAACTCTGAAAGTAGCTTGCCGGCTAGAAATTCGTCTTGAAATTTATATATTTTTTTTTGTGTAATTTTTACAATGAGCATGCAATTTATAGGCTATGTTTTTTTTTGAGTCTTATTGTGTTCTTCTTTGAGTGGCAATTGAGACAATGAGTTTTATATTTCCACATTATTTTTCTCATAGAAAGAAAAACATAGAAATCGTTGTATTGAGTGGGCTCAAAAGCAATCGTCTCTATTTAGAAGAAAGGTTCTGAGAACACATTACTTAGAAGCAGCAAATAATTTGAATAAATTTCTTAGTATAAAGCCAATTAACAGTATTCTTGCTATGAATGAGTCGTACCATTTTATCCAATTATACAGGCTGTACGAAGGTTTGCCCCAGGCAAGGAATAGCACTCGCTAATGGGTATTACATTCTACATTTAGAATATGTTTCAGCGTAAAAGGATTAATTATGCAAATGCTTCTATGATGTCTTTAAGGTCCTTACTAGAGACGATGCCTTAGAGCGAATGGGTGGAGTCTACGAACGTAATAATCGCAGCACCGCACCACCCCGCACATATGTCACTAAAGTGATTATAATATAAAAATATGGAAAAAGATGTCGGTAAAAGGGTACAGAGTGGACACATCATATTCTGCCTAACTTCACGTACCTAACTGATTTGGTATTTTTTTGACATCGATGTTGATTGATTCTTGATTATTTATTATAGCTAAGGTCGGCGGCTCCGCCCGTATGGATGTCTATTATCGCGACTTTGGTTTTATCTCTGGCACCATTCTACCAAAACCTTTTAAATAAAAATCCCGCATCAAAATCCGTGTACTAAGTAGCGTTTGTGTCCATTGTGAACAAACAGAAAAATTCAATTTCAAAAGGTTCAAATTCTATGGCGTAGCAGTGGAGCATTCAGCGATTGTGGGTTTGATGCCCACTCAGCACTTATATTATAATTACATGAATCTAAGATTATTAATAATCTAAGACATGAATATATATTTCCATTGGTTAGGGTGTTTATTGCATAGATACATTGAGGATTTCAAACCTCTTATATTATGCACTAACTGACCCGGCAAACTTCGTTTCGCCTTAAAAATTAGAATTTACCTCAATTGGCTGTATAAAGTTGTCTTAATTATTTTGAGAACAGAAAGCATTACGACAGGGACTCCATACGCCCACGGAGATCCTGACACCAATAGGACATAACAAAGTCTTTCGGATCAGATATTTTATATAATGGTTAAGTATTCTTAAATGTTTCTATTTTATGCGCATATTTTTTACTTTTTCTTTCGTAAAAACCTTCTCCAGTAACAAACAAAACAAAAAAAGAAAAAGCGAAATTGGTCCAGCCAAAAATGAATCCCTATTGGGAAATAGGGATTCATTTTCATATTATATAGATTGTATTGTACATATAAATCTACTTCTTGAATGATACTATCTATTAAAGAAACCGGCCAAGTGCGAGTCGGACTCGCCCATGAAGGGTTCCGTAGCAGCAAGTAACATAATATAAAAGTTCATGTATTATTTTTGAGTTAATTGAATGAAAGGCGAAACTTGCTGTTTATGACGAATTCAAAAAAACCTACTCACTAGATCTCGTTCAAACCAATTTTCGTTGGAAGTTTGCATGGTAATCAAATGTACATCATATATTTTTTTAGATTAATCATTCTCTTACTTTAGAAGTTAGAGGGGGAGGGGGGACACATTTTTCTACTTTGGAAGTTTCTCTCGCGCAAACTATTCAAATTAGAAAAAAATGGTGTTAGAAAACTCAATAGCATCTATATCGGTATCTATAGATTGTTCTTCAAAATTTTCATACTTCAAGGATTGGATGAAAAAAAATTTTTGACTTTCGGTTCTAAGTATGGGGACCCCAAAATTTATTGCTTTTTTTTTCTTTTTTTGTGTGAAATTCTTAATGCGGTTTACAGAATACATCTACCTACCAAGTTTCAACAGAATAGGCCTTATAGTTTCGGAGAAAAGTGGCTGTGACATACGGACGGACAGACAGACAGACATGAAGAATCTATAAGGGCTCCGTTTTTTGCCATTTGCCAAAGGAACCCTAAAAACCGCTTCAAAATCCGTCGCGTAATTTTAAAGATCTAAGCATACATAGAGACAGACAGACAGCGGGAAGTAAATTATTTTATTCTAGTGATGATATGTAGTGATCATGTTTTTATAATATTCTATATTTATATATGTAGCTATAGGTATGTATAGTATTCTAATATACATATTATATTATTATACAGACATAGTTTGTGACGTTTTATAGGTTAAGCTCTGGATCTACCGAACCAATTCTAAGAATTATTTCACCAATAGAAACCCACACTATTTATCAGTATCATAGGTTTTATATTATTATTATTATTACACTATGAGTGTGGATCACCATCCAGTATGGCATCCAACATCTACGTGGCTGGAGCCGTGGGCAACAGCTGGTAACAAATAAAATGTGTGAATAAAATAATCAACACAACATTTGCATGTATTTCTTGAGAGTTTAAAGCCTTAGCTTTTTTACCGAATTTACTTTCGGCGTCTCATAGAAGTGTCTTATCTATCCATTTATGCATTAGTCTCGAATTGTGTTGCTGTCAAAGCTGCGAAAACGTGAAGCACAACCTCCCCGTCCAACAGCCATCACGGCACTGCCGCCCGGCCCCCGCATAGGCACCCGCTAAGCCAAACTCTCGAGAACGTAACAAAAACGTTGCCTGTGACTTCAAAAGTCAATGTATTGAACGGAAAAATGTACCACTTATACTCTAGATCTTTGTCTTTCTTTTAGTTAAAAAATTACGTAAAAATTATTTTCTGTTTAGAAGTAGTTGCCAGTTTTCTTTTGAGTGACCTTTTTGCTTTGGGAATGATTTTCATATAGTAATTATAAAGTGAGAATAACTAAAAATGTACCAAATGTAGACAAGAAACCAACAAATCAAACAGTATAAACAGTTTTCAAAATCGTCCACAAATAAAAAAGGAGTTGTTCTCTAAACATACGCCTAAAAACCAGCTTTATCATTTTTATTCCTCTTAAATTCCTGTTTTGCTTTGCTAAATTATTACTAGTTTCATTTATTTTCAAAAGCATCTCTACGAATATTATATTAATGTATGCGAATGCTTTTCGTAAAAGGTTTTCATTTGAAGTAGATACTTGGTATTGAACTAACAAGCTATATCAAAACACTCCAAAGAAAACTAAGTTATAAATGTATAAAAGAGATAAATTATATGTTATGATTGTTTTTTTGAAAAGCCACCTTCATATTACTAAATAAGAAACACACAATGTAACTGAGTATTTGGATATTATTCGATTAGGTTTACTAACGTATGAGATTAATCACCAACACCATACAGAAAGTCTTGGTTTGTAGAATTTTAAAGTTGTAGGCGTAGCCTGAACATGGATAATCTAATGAACCAGAATATTATTTCTACGTACCTATATTTTTTATGAACAATAGATGCGAAATAAAAACAAAATAGTTCTATTTAAAGTGTTGTAGTTTTTATTTTAGTTTTTCGTCAGTTATGTTGATCGAATCACCTAGTTGCAGTACATATCATTCATATTATTTATAAATGTACAGTAATTTTCCTGTCATAAAATGTTTCTGTTATATTTACAATATTATATTATTACTGCTGAAAATTATGTACGCCCTGTTTGTTTGTGAAGCTATAAAAACTAACATTATGTATTTTACGAACATTGCATAATACCTACACATCAAGGTATTTTGTGACAACAACGTATTAAAAACATTAAAATCAGATGTAGCACCCACGCACTACGATGGGATAAATACGTAATATCCTGTTGCTGTTTTTCACGGCTTCTCATTTACGATTTAAAACAAATGAAAATCAAAGGAGACTAGATTGCATTTTTCATTGGCATGAAATAAAAATTATACGGAAGCATTAACGTTATTATTAAATATTAAAATTTATTTAATCACAACATGTTTATTATTAAGAACGCGATTGACCGTGGACGCGTGATCTATAAAATTATGCAATTCACTATCGATGATGGTTGAAGCGATATTCTTAACATCGACCACGCGCATCTGATCGTTTTCATTGAACATAAACGCGTGCGCCGTACTGTGAAACAATTTCAAAATAGAATTCGCAACCATTCGATATGGGTATATTTTTAGTAACGACAACCGGGTTTTTGTTCAGACACAGGGTATTGTGTTATGCACTCCTTTAACACTGACGGATAAAGCTAAAAATAATCGCGCATTTGAAATTCAAACACATATTACCGGTAATAAGTTTTAAGATTAGAATTGGAACAAGTTGTTTGTAAATTAAATGAAACAATTGCCATATTGAAATGTCAAATGTCGCAAAGCATATCGAAAACTGTTTTTAATTAATAATATTCGCCTAGATCTAATAAATGTATAAGTTTAAATGGATACTAACCTGGAGCGTGTTAAGGCGGCGAGAAGGAAGATGGGACTGGGCAGTTTAGCGGCGGCGGTTCGGCGCGTGAGCAGCGTGGGTGAGACTATGTTTAACCGTGAGCCACACAGAAATATACTGACTTTTGTTCTGAATGATTCCCTTGTCGGAAAAAACGAGGCGCATTAAACGTAGGAAACTATATGTATTGCGGACTTCCGAGAGGGTATTTATGTGCTTTACTTAGGGTATTTATGAAACTTCTTATTGCTTATCGTAATATCGTGCCAAATTTTATGTCATACTTTGTACCTACATCTTAAAGCATTATAAACACTTTTCATAGGTACATAGTTCTGGATGTAAGTTTACTTCGTGTCAGTATAAAAGGGTCAACATAAAATAACTAAATACCTACCTACTTAGAACCGTCTATTACCATTTTGTTTTCATCTTTCATGCAAGCGCTTTTATTGTTCTAGTTTTATTGTTAGAATTATCAAGAACTAGGGTCTGATGTCGGACCTTTAATTTAACGTGGCGTATCTACAAAGCATAATTTGTCCTCTTAAAGAAAACTTGCAATTTTAATTTGATATAAGACAATCTTCTTTTCAATATTCTCCTTCCTTACTGGGGCAGAATTTTCCACAGTATTTTTATACTACTTAGATGACAGATAATCCATAAAATGTTGCTCTAATAATGCACCTACTGAGTCTTTCTCTGCACCACCTTTGGTTGGCTGGTAGATTCTATGGCATTAAGTCTGCCTATGTACTTGTACATGAAGTTTTATAAATATAAATATAAAATTTAAATATAAACGCACACCAGAATTATGTGGTTATTAGAAGCAGCTACCATGGCTTTTAATCGTGTGCTTCTTACCTTTCTTGAAGAACCATAATATAATTGTAGTCACAAACTACAAACAACCACACAGGACGTAGGTATACGTGTTCTTGAAATCTTGAGGGTCAATATTAAAACCAGACGCAATCAAAAGATGATCACGACCTTGTCTGATCACGCAGAGCTTCAAAATTAGATAAGTAGTTTGTTTTAGTATTGATTCAAATAGATCACATTTTTGTGATACTTATCAATAGTATTCTAGCTAGATTCTAGAGAATAAAGAAGAAAAAATACTAATCGTGTTACAAACGCTGAAGAATACTTTCATGTTTGCGCCCTATGAATAATAAATATTCCACACAATAATAAATATTCCACAACATTCTACACAACGCTATCTAGACCCATGGTAAGCTTTTATAGCTTGTGTTATGGAATCTAGAATGCGGATAAACATACTTATATACCTACTTTTTTTTTTGTAAATACATACATATTATATATAGAAACACCCAGACCAATGCAAATAGCCATATTCATGCATACAAATATTTGCACTGAGCGGGAATCGAACCCGCACCTCCTGCGTGGCAGTCGCGTGCACTACCGCCCCGCCACGGAGGCTGTCGCTTTGAAAGATATGATACATTAATTAGCATCCTAATATACACACGTGAATTTAATCCTGTGCTTGACTTGTGGTGTAGACATGAGAATGCATGTATCTAATTGAGAAGACTGGCGTGTCTGTGTTAGCTTATGGTTTGGCTTTCATTATGAAATATGTAAATCAATGTGGTATGAGTACGAGTAAACAACAGCAAACGTAAACATGAGTATGTTTACATTTGATATTGTTTAATAAAGAACCTTGTTGGTGCTAAGTTACTATAATAATATATTTTTTAGAACTGAATTATTACCCTCCACTAGATGACGGTGATGTCGTGGATTGTCGGTGCATATGAAAGGTAATAAATGAAATGTGATGTTTTTTTAATAAAATTACCGTTTCATTTAGCTTTACTAACACGTTAGAGAGTTAATAATGCTAAATACACGGAAAAAAAAATCATATTCTTAATTTTGTATTCGAAATAACAGCGAAAAAATAAAAAAATAACAGCGTATTACGGATATGTGTTTCCGCTATTAAATTACGGTGTTATATTTTGGGGTAATTCAACCAACGTTGAAAACATATTTAGGGCCCAAAAGAAGTGCATAAGAGCTATATGCAGGTTGAAAACTATGGACAGTTGTATTAGCCTGCAAATTTTAACTTTACCGTCCATCTATATTATGGAAACTATGTTATTTGTGAGAAAAAACATGCAACTTTTTAGAAATCTCAACAGTAAAAGACATCACTTAAAGATATCTTGTCCCACAAATACGACGGCATATCTTAACAAAAGTGTATTCTGCATGGCTCCTAGATTGTACAACCACCTACCTAATTCTATTCTACAAACAACACATTTTAATGAGTTCAAGAGTAAAATTAAACGGTTATTGCTGGAAAAATGTTATTATTCAGTGGAAGAATACATCAATGACAAATTATTGACATAGATACGGTAGTCTTTTTTTATTTTTATTATTAATATTTTTTTTACTGCTAAAATGACATTTCAGATAAGTACATAATTCAATCAAATATTTTTGAAAATCAATTGATCATTTTAGGTATATTATATTCATTTTGGTATGTATTGTTTATATGACATTTTTTATATTTACTTTTAATTTATGAACTTATTGTGGTTAAGGAGAGGTGGTTAAAGAGGAATTTTATATTGACATTATTTATTAACTAACTAATATTGATGACTTGTGACGTAAATTCATTTATAATTTTGTATCAGTATACACTACTGCATTTGTACGCCCATATGGCATAGCATAGCGGACATTTATTTAACTCTGTCAACTGTCAACTGTAACCTATGTTAACAAATGAAATAAATGATTATGATTATGATTATGATTAAAAAATTATAAATATAATACCTAGCTCTTTCTTCTCCCAAACAAAAAGTGTAAAATTGTGAGACCTAAAATGTCAGAAGAAACTGTATCCAGAAAGCAAATGATCCAGTCGAAATTGCTGAAGCCTCTGTTGCTTTCTTGCCCACTCCAGCACCACTGGAATAGTGGAGACGGCAATTTAAAATATTGCCAGTGAAAACGCTATGGGTTTAATAATGAAGTTGAAAAGCTGTTCGAGTCCTTTAGTACTAGACAGCTATAATGTGAACCTGGCATATTAGTTCAGCAGGAAGCGCCTTGCCGACTAAGTACGAATCTCTTGGGCGGAGGCTGACTGCCACCATTCATCTGACATACACAGCAATACCTAGTTATATCTTTAGTAACTTTATATATGATTTAGAGCGCAACCATAGGTATATACAAAGAACATAAACCAGGTTTAGTGAATACTCATGCTATCCGCTCTCCGCCATATTCGATTATAATAAATAGTAACAAAACATTCGTTCGTTGTTCTTTCTTTGATAATAAGAGTTCCTTTACACTAAAATATTAACTCTAATTCTAGCTCTAGCTCTATGTCTGTTTGGTCTAAATTGAAAATTCATAAAACGCATACTTTTCAAGTAGGTAGCCACTAAAAATCCAAAACAAATGATCATGAAAGTGTACAAATTGTTTATTCCATCTCGTTTAGAAGTAGCCAGTTTTAAGAACTCTCAGTTTGTTATATGGTATTTATGAGCTTTTTATAAGAAGTATACAACTTTTTATAAAAACTCGTATTTGTTTTGGCCTAAAATGGCTTCATTTAGACTTTTAGTTCATTTTGTAAGCACAAGTTTCTATAAGAAGGTAGACTGCTTAATTTTTATTCAAAAACTACTTGTGCCATGTGAATTCTTTTACTAAGAGCTTTTTTTACTGCTATTTTGTTGCGGTTGATATACTCATTTTAAATATTCTTCGTTCGAGTGCCAATTACAGTAGCATCCAAAACTTGCAGTTTGGATCATAGATCTCTTCTACAACTCCACATCAAATCTAGAATTAGGTTTCATTTAACCTAAGATACTGCATGCGGATAAAGATGCTTATATACATTTTTTTGTAACTACACATATCAAACGTAAACACAAATATTTGTACTGAACCTCTGACCCTCTCTGACCCGCAACAAAATAAATACTTGTAGCCAGAGTCTATGGGTATTTATCTGTTAGAGTATTGTTTAAGTGTAGGGGAGACGAAGTTACATTGGTTCGAGGATCACACAAATGACCATAATTAAATAATGACATGGCAGCCGATTGTCGTGCTTTATCTAAGAGAACTTTATTGTTTTAAGAGCGCGTTCTCCTGATCGGTATACACACATCAAAAAAAGTTTGCGATCACTTTGAAAAACTGAAATCTTTTTTGTTACTGTAGATTATATTATGATTTTTTCTTCTTTTTAGATTCTTTATTTAAAAATAAAGAATTAGAACACAAAACAATGACACCGTTCAATTGTTTTTTCTTACAAAAAGGCTTTCAGTCCTAGCTTACGCTAAAAAATTCATTCAAATATTTGGGCGCAGTCATCAAAATTCAATGTTTAAAAATGGTTGAAAAATCATTCATTGTTTCCAACAGTTCGTAAGAATGTTGGTAGATGGCTGCACCGTCGCCCTTATAGACAGATATAAAGAGAAGGAAAATTTGGAATGATTCAAGTGGTGCTCAATAGCTCAGTTGGCAGAGCAGTCGCCCTGTAAGCGAAAGGTCGTGAGTTCGAGTCTCACTTGAGCATTTCATTTTTTCCAATGTTTTTCGAACTTAACAGTTAGCATAATAAATGCTATAAAAAATTCATTCAAATATTTGGGCGCAGTCATCAAAATTCAATGTTTAAAAATGGTTGAAAAATCATTCATTGTTTCCAACAGTTCGTAAGAATGTTGGTAGATGGCTGCACCGTCGCCCTTATAGACGGATATAAAGAGAAGGAAAATTTGGAATGATTCAAGTGGTGCTCAATAGCTCAGTTGGCAGAGCAGTCGCCCTGTAAGCGAAAGGTCGTGAGTTCGAGTCTCACTTGAGCATTTCATTTTTTCCAATGTTTTTCGGTATTGAATAAATAAATATTCCATAATATTCTACACAACGCAATCTAGACCCATGGTTAGCTTAACTAGCTTGTGTAATGAAATCTAGAATGCGGATAAACATACTTAGATACTTTTTTTTGTAAATACATACATATTATACATAGAAACGCCCAAACGATGCAAATAGCCATATGCATGTATACAAATATTTGCACTGAGCGGGAATCGAACTAACTATTGAATTAACATTAAGGTATTTAAAAATATTTATTCCTGAAATATCGTAATTCCAAAAGTTGAAGTTATACAAAGTGCACCAAATACATTGCAATTATTTCATAGGTGACGCATACCTATAACGTTTCTCCTCCCAGAACGTTCGCCGATATGGGTGTTTCCACATGGCCAGTTGCCAATCAATTTGCAAAGATCACGAAACATTGTCAAAAGATTCCACCATAAAAATTACAGCTTTGTGGTCACCTTGCCATATACTACAAAATAAAATTGCAGGTCAATTAACTCAGAATATATTCTTCAGTCGCATTACGAAATGTGTTGAAAGCTATTAGAAATCAACATACTGGGCTGTAACAATGCGTTTCACACTCCTCTCGCGAAACTAAGGCGTAGGTAGCGTTTGATTAACAATCTGACATTGAAACAATACTTCATACACCTTACAACCCTAATATAGCGAATTGCAATTTTTATTTATTCCATGCCATAAAAGATAAGGCAAAGTACAAGAGAAATCTTCAAATACCTACCAAAGAAGTGATGATTGCCTATAAATCAACGATTTCTCACTCATAAGAGGAAAAGAAATTGATAAAATGAACATTTTTCAGTACTGATATTTCCTACGCCACGGAACAAGGAAAAGAAATTGATGGAGAGCATTTTGAAATAGTATCTAATGTTTACTAGCGTGTGTTAAATCGCAATGACTACGTCCATAAACCATGGTAACCACTGTCCATCAGGTGGGCCCTGTGCTTGTCTGCCACCTAATTGGTATAAAAAAATGTATAATTAGCTTTGCGTATATCTGCACACTTTTATATTATAGTACCTAATCTACGCAACACACACAAAGCTAATATACCTACGTTGTGCATTCCCAATTACAAGGTGGTGTTATTTCGTGCTATGAATAGATCCATCTGTTTCTCGTAGGTAGGTGTCAGTAGGCGCCGTGCAAGAGCTATATAAAGCGAATACCCAGAATAAGACCAGAGCACAGAATAGATAATAGCACTGACCAGAGATGTAGTCTGCACTGACTATTTTAAAATATTTTGACACACATTCTATCAAGTGTCTCGGCCTGGTTTCATGTGCAAAATTTTAGGTTGACTATAACATCCGGCCATCAATCAAGTTGAACTATTGTTTTTTTTTCATTCAGTACTTTTTAATAGATTGCCGTAGAAATGGTTTTTTTTATATAGTACACGTCAATTTGACTTCACCTCGCCTCATGTTCACCTCGCCTAAAGCAAAGGCAAAGTCTCGGAACGAGGGTCACCACTCAGCTTGACGGCCTCATTAGATGCCTTTTCACGCCCGCTTAAAGGACCCGGGACTGTAGGAAGAAGGAAACACGTGAGCTGGCAAGTATATTCTTTTACATGTGATAAGTGAAATTGTTTAAATAAAATACAGATTGCATGCAGTAGCCAATTGAGGATCGAGCGCTACTATTACACCACACGTTAAAGAAGGCATAATAATGTCTATTAGTAGACTGTAGTATCGTCCGGGGGAATATATATTAGCTCTCATAATATACCGATGTAGAGTATTTTTTGTGAGATACAGTAACATGGGACTAATACTTCTTGCCTCTGGTATGGTCAAGTGGATCCTGGATTCCAAGATGTAGTCCTCGGATTAAACCAGGAAAGCAAAGATGATAACGATGACTTTCTTGCCTCTGGGACACTTCACTTTGACTAACCTAATTTCTTTCCATATTCATTTGTTTCAAGCGTCCAAACCACTTCAGCTTACCTTTATCTATTTTTTTATGTATTCTTCTTTCCATACCTACTTTACTCTCAATGTTTCAACATGCATTTATAGTAAACTGAAATGTTGTAAATACCCAATCTAAAGTTACTATATACCTAACAGGGATCGCCAGAAATTGTAATAAACGTTTATATTATCCAACAATGATTATTTAACATTACTTAAGTAATAAAGGATAATGGAAACATACTTGAACCCAACAGAACTATTCAATGCGTAGTGAAGTCGCAAGTAGCAATAAGGATTTTAGTTGAAGATATAGACGTAAATTAGCAAGTTTCTCTTGCTAGTCTAAAAGCTATCTACCCTGTTCTTCTTGTAACTTAGGTTATAATTGCTGCAATTTTTAAACCTTAATCTAAATATAATTTTAGGCTCAGTTTGCTGTATTTTGCTTACTTCTGTGCTGAAACAAAAAGTATAATATGTTCTGAAAACTGAGGTCATTTTACTATGACAAACGTTCATTTTGCGATAGAATAAAAATCAAGAAACTGCTTCGTAGTGCAACGATACTGGCGTGACTACCGCGTGTGATTAAACTATTGACCACATTTTAGTAACGCAATTATTATCCGCTGCAAAATAATTAAGTGGAATATCCTATTTTTATATTTTTACTAAAGAAAATATCGATTTCGTCACGGCTGTGAATTTTAATAAAGCAATAATTGGGCATTCTACTGACTAGTTACATTAGTTACTTTTTACTTAACGTCAAAACGGTAAGTTATCACTGCAGTACACGCACCCCTAAATTGACCATGAGCGCACGCGCGGGGCACAGGTGTAACCCATTAACAAGGAAGTAAATTATACAGATATATCGCAAATTAATAATTTAAACACAGTGTATATTTTTAAACATATTTATTTTTATTATAATTGTTTATTAAACTAGGTAAATTTAACTTTTTAACTTTAATTTCAAACAAAAATATGAAGTTCTTGAAAATCAACTAATATTTGGCAGGCTTGAGCTCACTAGGTCATATTATCAATTAGGAATGGAACAATTAGGAGAAAATTATGTTTTTATAATATAATTGAGTCATCTTCTTGATCACAGATAATTATTCAGTCTGTGGGCAAACATTCGAGACATACCAACTGTTAGTGTTCAGTACAAATGCGCTTCAAACAATTGCAGCAATGTTTGCGCGTACTTCGGTCTCGAGACCTTGTACAAAAAGCACACCGGCCAATTCCTACCCGAATAGGCATGTTATGCTGCAGCGGTTATTCTGTTATACCCAGAAGAAGTCTGCCTTTCAGTTTTATGGCTCTAGGTATATTTTACTAAAATATACGACATTCAATGCATGGGCTTACTAGATCGAATCCGACATCTTGGAGATAATGGCGACGTGTCACTTTAATTTCAGGTTTATTCATCTGAGAGTACGGGGCCTGGTAGGCAAGCTAAAATATTATGGCACCTTGTTCTTGAAGTAGGTGGTGGCTACTTACTCCACTTGGTTCTGTTTCGTGATTGGTAGGAAACCTATGTTCACAGAGGCACGTCGTCATCTTCCTCATCGCTTGATTGATCCGTGTCAGAATGGTGAGGTGATCCTAGTGCGTCACTTGGTCCTGCAATTTCTTCCTCTTCTTCTTCGCTTTCGGTCAAAATATCTTCGCCTTCACTAACTTCATCAAGCCATCGTTCGATTTGTTCGGATACCGCCATCGATCTGTGAAAAATAAACAAATACCAACAATAAATAATGAAATACTTACTATTAATATGTTTTATTTATATGTGTATCATATATGTATAATTATATAATATGGTTAAGTTACAATAGAGTATATTTACCTTAATTTTGTCACTTGTACACTCTCACGATATTCTTCCTCGAACGCACGCGCGGGGCACAGGTGTAGCCCAGCAACTTCAACGACATGTATTATAAAAGTCTGTGCGCCGTAAGTGACGACGCACTACCGGTGTGTGCAGGGGGTAGTTGTCGAGGAATACACGAGACGATAGATCCATAGCGCGCCTAGGTACGATAATATATGGCAATATTACACGCTGGGCTACATATGTAGCCCGCGCGTGCACTCTAGTGTTATAAGGTAACTTGTATGAAAAAAAATAGTAACCTCATGAAATTAAATAGTCAAATTATTATGGGTTTGGTGAATAATTAAAAATAAATAAAAACAATAAAGTAAGAACCGACGTACATTTTATCACTCTTTTCCAATTGTTAATTTATTGAGCTCGTTTAGATAATTTATTTTAACTACAGGAAAATATTTACCCAATTATTCAATAATGCACTGTTACAATTTGCGGTAATATCTATTTCACTGAATAATATAAATGTGGTTAAACCATGATTAATTTTATTATAAACTGATTACGAATCAATATCGTAATACCTAATAAAATTTTATAGATAAATTAATGTATAAATATATTAATACAAAGTTATTGCACCTGTAAAATTTGATTTTGATGTTTACTGATATATTACCCCGAGGCATCGATGTAGAAGTAGTTTGTAGTATCAACTTATTGAATCAGCCATTTTGAAGGAAATACCTTTATTGTTTACGGCTAACGGGTATTACGTTACCACAAAACAAAAGCTCGATGTGCACCTGTGTAAAGTTTCGCATTACAAACTCAGTTCAGGATAATAGGAATTTTCAACAGAGGTGCATACAATAGCAACGGTTTGACGTCCACATACTGATCAAGATGTGAACCCTTATAATGTTTTTAATATTCTACCTACTTTCAGTGTATTTACGCTGCTACTCGTCAATTCATAGTTGTGAAGTTTATAATTCAAGTCATTTATCGACGAGTTACTTAGATATAATTTATGAATTAATTCTAAAGTACGGAATTTACTATAACTCGGGTACACAATTAGGACATTACTACAATAATCATATTCTGCGTACGCGGACACTATACAACTTGTATAGTGTTTGCTCCCGGGTTTGCTGGAAGAGAACTCAACTTTGAGTTAAGCTCGCCTTTGTACATTTGATCTCACTATCTATCTATATATATAAAAATCAATTGCTGTTCGTTAGTCTCGCTCGTTTTTCGAACTTAAAAGTTAGCATAATAAATGCTATAAAAAATTCATTCAAATATTTGGGCGCAGTCATCAAAATTCAATGTTTAAAAATGGTTGAAAAATCATTCATTGTTTCCAACAGTTCGTAAGAATGTTGGTAGATGGCTGCACCGTCGCCCTTATAGACGGATATAAAGAGAAGGAAAATTTGGAATGATTCAGGTGTGGCTCAATAGCTCAGTTGGAAGAGCAGTCCCCCTGTAAGGGAAAGGTCGTGAGTTCGAGTCTCACTTCTACCACCAGAAGGCTTCCATGTTTCACATTCTGATTGCTACTTGTTGTAATAAGTACCTGAAAAAAAAAGAAAGACAACTTTAATTTCGTACTAGTATTTGATATTGAATGTCCCAATAATTGATACCCTTTATCAACCACTAGGTAGAAGTCACATAGGAAAGCTATATTCGAAATTAAGCTATTTCAACCTTAAGCTTATTGTAATACTATGAAAAATAGATTGAATCGAGCACATGAGAATATACCTAATAGATGATACTTGTATCAAGTACTGGAAATCAAAGGTTTTTTGTCCTAGTATTTGATATCCCTGTATTTCATCTAATTATTCAAAATACTATTAGAAAATCAAACATTTACATAACCTATACAATTCCAAATAGAATAATGTATATACTTACCACTTGATGAGCTTCAATTTTGAGTAACACAGTTCGAAACACGTAAGGTCCTTAACAAATTAGTTAACATAAACATTGAGCGGCGAACACATGATGACACTATTGTAAACATAATAAAAATATTAGTCTTTGAAAGCCATCACAAGGAAAGATATTCCCAGATGGGATTAAGAGATGTATCTGCCAGTATAATTAATAAATGTTTCATTGATACCTGTGGAGAAATTCTTATTATAATGAGTTAAACTAAAATTTATCAACTTCTAGGACAATATCAAGAACTGGTACAATTACCTTATGTGTACATAAAGAATAAAATAAAAAAAAATAAAAAAAATAAGTTTAGAGGCTAAGCATAGCATAAATTTACTTTTTATTTGGTTTCAATATGGGCAACATAATCGCTCTGGCGACAAAGTCCTTTCAATAAAGAGACAAAAAAAATCTTATCCGTACAAAATATGGTATCTTATCTTAACGGTACATAAAATTTGAACATTATTGTCATTATTTAAATGTCACATAACATATCTGTGTCTGTGTTTACGCTGTGCTAGTAGCACTTAGTGGTGGTAGATCAACATACTCGTATTATCATTTACTGATCAATCATCGCGTAGGTTAGAAGAAAATTTAAAGGGATATAATTACGTGGAAATATTAAAAAAAATAGACCAAATGATTCGTGTAGTTTTGAAATTTGGTAAAACTTTTCCCTAAAGTGCCCAGATGAACAATGCTACAAGTCTCTGAGGGTAGGACATGAGCTGCAAGCAAGCCAAGAGGGGGAAAGGTCCCTTTTTTCAGTATTTTGCTTGTATATTGAAAACTAGCAGTACTATCTCTTTGGTTACTTCTACATTATATATTGAAATTAAATTTCCTATACATTATGTCTCAACATTATTATTGTAGGATCAATACTTTCTTAAATACGAGAGGTTAAATGTTAGAGATCTTAAAATTCGTGATAAAATCAATTCAGCTTGGCTACAGAGAGACCAGCGCTTGTTCTTTTATTTTCTGGAGAAAATATGATTCTTCAGGTATACTGAGCACCCAGTACTCAGTCCAAGATTAACAAATACCTATAGATTCAGTGTCCCACTTTCGGGGACTGTTAGTATGTTCATCTGGGGATCTTAAAGACTAACTGTACCAACTTTCGAAACTACATGAATTATTTGGTCCGATCGTTTTGGGCTCACGTTAATTTAAACACTCTGTAAGGTAAGAGAAAACAAATGTTTATTCCCCTTTATAGGCAAGTAGTATTATTATCTTAATTCTACAAATGTACAAAAAAATACAACAATTCAAAATATTTCTAGAAAAATTGTGTCCCTACTGAAATTAAGGACCGGGATCAAATTGCCGGGGCTACAGTGATAGAAACATGTCCACAATACGTGCTGTGTCAAGCAAAATGTGTATCCCATGCAGTATAATGTGATACAACAATGTTCGAGGGATCGGGCACATACTTATTACACTCGGTCTCCAAAAGTTACAAGATTATTTTTAAGGGCATGATGTTCATGTGCAATCCAAACCCCCGTGGCTGTGCCTGTATAAAAAATACTTGCAATACATAAATGCAAGACGAGAAGTACTCGTTTCTGAAGGGGCTTTCAACAAACAACGAAGCTAAGGTTTTCAAAACTACATATGGTTATCATAGACCTAAACACCTAAGCACGCCTCGCTTAGGTGTTTAGGTCCAAGCCAACCTTAGTTTCAAGCCAGTATACCTAGACACTACTTGTTCTGGTATTTTCTTACGGATTTCTTACTTAAGGAGGATTCAGAAAGTAGTCGCCCCCGGCCAGCCCCCGCAAAAGTGAAACAAATCAACTCACGAAAAAGACGAGTAGGAGAGCAAAATACTGAAGATCACGCAGCCACTGTGCCATAACATATGGAAACTATGCATATTGACCTAATATACTGCACCTTTTCCAAATACTTATCTTAATAATGCACAAAAATATCCAAATTCAGCAAAATACCTAATGGTGCTCAACATACTAGTATTATCAATACAGAATTGAACCAATTTAGTATTTTAGGATATTAAACAGTAGTATTTTGAAACCTATGTGCGATTAGTCAATATGTTTATTATTTAACATACTATTATTATGGTCATTGTCTTATTCGAATAACATTATGATGGCATAAATTGCGTAACGAGATCTTCTAGGTACTATCCGTCGATTTGTATACTACATAATAGGATCTTCTACTATCCATTATGTATATAGCTATATCTATTTGCGAACACAGTACGTAATGTTTTTTTTTTGAAGCATTTGTTTAGGTTTGTATACAATCGTAACCACATAATTACATGTGAAATCTCACAAAAGCGAGTTCAGCGCTACCCAACTTCAATCTGTACCTGTAACAAAAGCCTAAGCCAAACACGGGATGCGTAAACACAAAAGTGGGTAAACAAATATACAAACAATTCGATGCCACAGCACCGGATTCAATATGTTTACACACTTAATGTTTGTAGAACGTGTGCTTCATGTGATCGCTTTTCTTCACGTTTTCGTCGGATAAAGTGGAAGCGCCGTGATATTTTAAGCTTTGAAAATTTTGTACCTATTGATAATATTATGCTACTCTACTGTATATGTATTTTATTACAATATTGAGTACCTAATACCGCTTCCTAACCTATACTACTTAGTGTATTCTTATTTTATTATACTATAATATCAGTATGCATTCCTGCAATGATATTTTGTAAGGATTATGAAACTCCAGTCACACCTAAATTTGGGATTTGTGGCTACGTTCGTTTGTAATTGAGCTACGAGTTAAGATGACTATTTCTTACTTATATCGGTAAGTATGTTGTTTTTTTTTCCTTATGACTTTTACAATCTAGCTAGTACTATTTTCTATTCGATGATATAGCTTTGTAGATAATAACTTAATTTGCAAAATTACTTGTTTGTGCGTTAATATTGCTGAATGTGTACGGAGCAAGTAGTGAATGTTCTTGTAGCGAAGATTCTCTTTTTTATACAGGACACGTCAATTTGACTTCACCTCGCCTGATGTTAAGCTAAAGGCAAAGTCTCGGAAAGAGGGTCACCATCGTAAACATTTACCATGTTAACAGTGGTGGCACTCAGCTTGACGGCCTCATTAGATGCCTTTTCACGCCCCGCTTAAAGGACCCGGGACTATAGGAAGAAGGAAACACGTGAACTGGCAGGGAGTTCCAGGTCTTAGTGGTGCGGCATAGGAATGAGTCACTGAAACGCTTGGTTCTAGCAGGTATACTCTGCACCGTATATGGATGGCATCTTAGCCCTGCACGTGTCGTCCTGTGAAGGAAAGGAGAGGGTGGGATTATCCATGCGGATGGGGTTATCCATGCGTCTAGCGTTATACCCAGATATTTTGGTGACCTGAAACACAGGCTGCGAGCCTAGCTTAGGCACTAGTCACCTACAATATAATATATAATGAATATTACCTACTTTGTAACCTAACATTTCAAATGTGACATATATGTATATTATGGTGAGAGAAATATTAACGTTTATTCCGAACCTGACCCGAAAACATGACCCGGTCACGGGTTAGGATAGAAACTTACGAACGTAACCCTCTTCCTAACCTGACCCGAAGTCTCGTTCCTATCGTAACCCGAATTGCGCAGATCTAGCACTTCGCCGGTCGCTGCCGCAGCACGCTCGCTTCGCTCGCTCGGCTCGTGCGTTGTGGTCACAGTTCTAACCTAACCTAACCTACAGAAGTTTGAATTACCGCACTTCGGCTATTAAAAGTAACAGAAATATGCGCAATTCGGGTTTCGATAGGAACGAGATATCGGGTCAGGTTAGGAATAGGGTTACGTTCGGAACAAATATAACATATTTTTTCAAGTTTCTAACCGCAATCGGGTCAGGTTTTCGGGTCAGGTTCGGAATAATCAAAAAAAATTGCCGTATTATCATAGGTATTATACGCCCGTTAATGTATACACGTTCAGTGATGACAAAAGATTGTACCAACATTTATTATTTATTTCCTCAACATAAATCTCACGTTTCATATTGCGGAAACAGCATGAGCACATTATATTTCCAATGAACCGTAGGGAATGAACGAATAACTACCCACGTATTTTCTATAAAAGCGATCACTAATCACGTTAACAAGTCGGAGAAAAGGAATAATTTCCTCGGTTGACGTCATTGACACACCTACCTACCTATATCGTATAATTCTTATTATTTAGTTTACAGGTTCATACTCGTAAAATTACTTGACGATCTCTGTGACATCACGATAAAGCGTTCGAGTAGCTCGTGGAAGTAGTGGGTGTTCGATTCGCGCTCTATGCAAATATTTCTATTGATTATTAAACTTGTATTGATAATTATAGAAAAAGCACTATGTCCAGCAGTTAATTGTGAAATGCAAATTGATGTCAGAGTTCCTAGAATGACCAACATTACCTGATGATTATTAGGATGCTGTCGCATGACTCAGGCAATTATAGTATAAATTTACGAACAAAGAAGAGCTTTCAGACACAAAAAACGGCATCAAAATTTCTGTTTTGTACTTTTTGCATCCATCATGGACAAAACAGGTATTTGAATTAAAGAAAACTAAATCAGTCGAATTATAAAAAATATTTTCTTATTATTAAGTTTTGATTACATTGAACCCGTTGAGATAATAATAAAAAAACCGGCCAAGTGCGAGTCGGACTCGCCCATGACTGGTTCCGTAGCAGCAAGTAACATAATATAAAAGTTCTTATAGTTCATTAAATATTTTTGAGTTAATTGAATGAAAAGCGAAAATTGCGATTTGTGACGTATTACTAAAAAACTACTTACTAGATCTCGTTCAAACTAATTTTGGTTGGAAGTTTGAATAGCAATGTAAACATCATATATATTTTTTAGATTTATCATTCCCTTATATTAGAAGTTAGAGGGGGAGGGGGGGAGTCAGTGGACACATTTTTACTCTTTGGAAGTATGAAAATATTTTTTTTGATTTTCAGTTCTAAGTATGGGGATCCCAAATTTGTTTGCTGTGACATATGGACGGACGGACAGACAGACAGGCAGACATAACGAATCTAGGTATAAGTTTTTTGCCATTTGGCTACGGAAACCTGATTAGTGTTAAATTAGTTTGTTGTTTTAGTCAGTAGGTACAATTCGCAGCAGTCTATTTTTTTTTATTACTTCTTTTTTGCCCTGTATATTTTTTTTATGATTCATAATAGTAGGTAGGTACATAAACACGTTATCATAATAAAATTATCCAACATGTAGCGTTTAATAAGGGACTACGTACACAATACATAAAAGTGCTTACTGCCATAATATGAGTTTGTATATGATCGTCCAATTTGCTTGACCTGTCTTTTTTAATGTAGCCTATGTTATAACAGAAAATCTGGGGATCTACGTATTTTGGACTTTAATTACCCATCGTACATCCCACCCACCAGGTTTTCGTAACGTGAGACTTTGTAATTAGTTCGCGTGAACGTTAAAGAAGTGAATTAATAAAATTCCACACCCTAACGGGGCTCTTAAGAGCTCAGAGAGAGGTTGAAGAAAACACTAAGGACCCCAGAAATATGGGTTTTCTGTGAGTTACTTATATCTATATATTTGTAATATAAGCATCTTTGGAATGTTAAAGTTGGTATATCTATTTTATTTTATTTAGTACGACTTGAGCCAGGGCGGCTTTGCCCATGGCATATTTTGAACCCCTTTGACAATTTGTCTAGTAAGATCCATCTACGTACTGCAACGAATATTCTAAAAAAAGAATTAGCAATATCGGTTGTGCTGTTCTCGAGATTTTCGCTTAGCAACATATTCAGTGATTCATTTGTATGTTATAGATTTAACCAGCAGTAAACAAAAGTTCTCTGCCAGTGAAAAAGTTATTTCTTTAAAATAATACGAGTACTTTCGTCAAGAAACAAAACATGAACTTGTAATTGAATGCTCCATGTCGCTAAGAAAACATTTTCACTTTTCTATCCAAAATAATGTTCGCAATTGACTATAATGTACGAGGAGAAAATAGGCACAGTGGTCCTAAGGGAGGTGCGGGCCCACCTCAAAACTTACTTGGGAAACAGTAAATTATTCTACTACCTGCGAAGCTCTTGGGACTTGAAGAATAACAGAAGAAGAGAACACAAGGCATCCGAGTAATCGATGGAGTTGGGGCCCGTTGATTTGTTACTGTCTGATACACAATGTAATAAATACTTTTTTACAATGTACTATGTATATCTTACATTTTTTAGTAGACAAAATATTTTAGTCAGGAACTGCGGTAGTACATATTTCAAGTAAATAACACATAATATGGTAATTGTCTTTCCTAACGGTTCGAAAATGTTATTATTTGGAGACTATGCATTTATATCAGTTGTATGCAACCATATTGAGAGGCAAAGCCAAAAATTTAATTAAAATAATAAGCCAGCCTTAGAAACTACAAAACCACTAAAGATACTGTAATGAGAAAAATAACTGAAATACAGATTTAATTCAAATGACTAAAATATGCATGAGACTTCTTGAAGTCAGTGCCAACTGCCAAACCGTACTTAATTATACGTACGTACGTAATAATTAATGTAAGTAATAAGTAATAATTAACGTAAAAAAATGAACATTATAATAAAATATACAATGCAAAACAATTTAGAGTGTACAGACGTAATGTTACGTTATGTGTGTAAGGACGAGAAACAAGATTAAAAAAAACACAGGAGATAGGATTTCTCTCCATGAATATAATATCGTTATGAATGTTTTATTCGTCAAACGAACAAATCGTTTATTACCCGTGTTACTACCAATCTTACTACTAGTAGTAACACCGGTGATTGAGTTACCCTTCTTACTACTAAAGTTGAAAGTTGTTAGAACAGTAAAAAGAAATTACCCATTTTACTACCGTAAAATTTAAAATACAAAAACCAAACAAAATTGACGAATTTGTATTTTATTGAATAAACATGAAATAAAAAAAGATAAAAACGGGCAAATAACAGTAATTTCCCATGAAATAAAAAAGAAAAACATGTCAATCACCGCAACTGCTTTTAAAATAAAATAAAAAATCAGGCAAATCACAACATTTGCTTGTGAAATAAAAAAGAAAAACAGGCAAATCACAACAATCGCTTGTGAAATAAAAAAATAGGCATATAGCCTATCTATTTCACAAATTGTCAATTCTTCCCAATACTGCTTAATATGTTAGCCGGTTCTGAAAAATCTGTCTTGTAAATAAATAACATTTCATTATTTGAAATTGCCAAAAAAAAGTTAAAATAATTTTAAACAATCAAATTCAGTTCTATAAGTTTTAGATTCCTAAATAAATTTCAAATTACTTTTATAACGAACTATGTACGTGCAAACGCAACGAAGACCGAGATAAGTTTATGCGATATTCGCTTGCACTCCATACATTTGTATTACATACGCGCAACCGTGTCTTTACAATTGCGGACGATTTTCCACGTCAGTTTCCTACTCTCATGAAGTATAGTAAAATCATTCCGTTATTCAAAGCAGGGGACAAAAGTGATCCATCAAATTTTCGGCCCATCCCGTTCCTACTTTTTTAAAGTTATTTAATAAAATATAGTAACCTGCATGGTATAATAACTATTTTGATGTATTTCTTTTTGTTTTTCTTTAAATTTGACAGTATCTTAATGTTTCAATGTCAAACTTCAAAAATTAAACTGGCCTAGTTTGACTCGACGTCGTTCACCGAGGGTTCCGTACAAAACTATTTTAAAAGACAAACTTAGACTCGCATTCCAGAATAACACTCAGCCTGAATCGCGATTTAGCTGAGGACAGATTGTATAGGCTATAATTATGTCAAACTATCAATCTGTCCTCAGATGAATCGCGATTCAGGCTGAGTGACATTCTAGAATACGGGCCTTAACCTTCTATAGTCCATCCAACAAATAAGTTAACTTTTGAAGGATGATGTCATGTGACATAGTTATGTACCAATATATTATCTATTAGATTTCAATTACCAATCGACTTCGTTTATGTAGAAGTTTTAATTGATTTTACACGAATGTTACACATTTTAAAGCAATCTATGATTAACCGTGATGGTGATATATTTTGCATTATCGTGTCATTTACACTGATCCTAATATTTCAGTTGCTTACAGTTGATAGGGTTCATTGAAATAGTTATAAATATATTATTGACAACTTTTAATTCATACACAACACAACTTTCACGTTTTGAAGTTATCCGTTGAAAGTTGTTAAAGTAATTCCCAATTGTAAAAACAAGGCTTTATTATTTAAATGCTACAAAGTATGAACGATTATATGCGATTCGATAACTGCCAAGGGATGGACTCATTCCCAACACTAAATACTTTGACATTAATAGTGTCAGGATGGAATTTAGTCGTAAGTATTCGATGTAAATGATCGAATCGCATACAATCGTTCACAATTACTTGCATTTAAAATCGAGGATAATTTTACCTATTTTCAATGAACAACAACAAAACGGAGTCACGCGTAAAGATCGCGTGAGGAACTCTCGCATCCGCGACAGCCTTCATGTCCGTGACATCGCAGATAAAATGCAAGAGAGCCGCCTTCGCTGGTGCGGTAACTACCCAGCTACGTGGGTAGCAAATAACGCAATGGCAATGGCACACTCACCGGGTCCAGGTAGAAGGGGTAGGCCCAAGAAGTGCTGGCTTAGCGTCGTGGAGGGTGACATGCGTGCAAACGGTCACACTACCTTGGACGCCAAAGATCGTCGAAGTGGAGGAGGAAGAACCGGATGGTGGACCCTGAGCTCCGAGGATGCAATCAGGATTAACGTCTTTATATGGATGACGAGTGTTTTGTGTGTATGTATAATTATATTTGTGGCGTAGGAATATAAACTGTTAGAAATAGACACTGATAATTGCCTGACACTGCCCCATTGCCATTGAACAGGGCACGCTCTCTGCGAGCATGTATTAGTATTATTCCTCCTCCTAGCTCAATCCCAGCAACGGGTACTTCCAAGCGTTCCCACTGGTGGGGCAAAGTGGAATGTAAAAAAATGTCTGTCCGGTTTTTCCCACTGGTTTTTTCACCCATTTGAAATTCCTGGTGCAGTCGTCCCCACTAGGGTTGGTAACTCTGAATGGGAGGTGTTGTAAATAAAATTATTGACTAATGACTTTGAACATGTATTCAATTATAAAGCGATTACTAAACATTTAATTCTAAGAATACTAAGCGGCTTAGCAGTATCCCACGAAAAAGGCATATCCACATGGAATTCTATATTTTAACTGTTGTGATAATAAATAGACCCAATATAATACATAAAATCTTAAAAAGTCAATACATAAAGCAAAAAAATACCTATTTTTGCAAAACTTCAATTATCTCCAAACTCACTTTTATTGAGAATAAGGCTTTTGCGTGGAAACGACCACAGAAATGAAGGACCGGGATCTCATCTTCGGATATGAAGACAGCGAAGAGAGCTCGGCTCGACTTACATAGGTATTAGGAACCACTAACATACATTTTAAGATAGTGATAGAACGACAGTGTTATCTATCATCACTGACTTACCTATTGTTACCTGTATTTAATTCATTAAAATTATAAAACTATTTCTCAAAAAACATCACAGGATTTCCCTTATTCAATCAGGATGCTCCTGTTGCAAAATTTTCAAACATTGATATCATTGTATGTAATTTGTTAGGGAAAATTTTGAAACTTTATTTTGAGGCAGATATTTTCAACTGAATTTACCTCATAAGTTTAGTTTTGTTAGTTTAAACATACTGGCAATAGATAAGCAATTTTTTATCAAGTTATTACAATTAGGCAGAATTATTATTTTCAAATTTTATCTCTAGAAGTTAGTTTATAATTGAAGACCTTATGTTCAAAGTCGATAAAAACAAAATTAATAATAATATTTGCTTATTCTCTCCTATTCAAAGTTACCAACCCCAGTGGGGACGACTGCACCAGGAATTTTAAATGGGTATAAATTTCCCCACCAGTGGGGTAAACTGGACACACATTTTTTTCACATTCCACTTTGCCCCACCAGTGGGAACGTTTGGTGGGGCAAAGTGGAAGTACCCCCAGCATTAGGATGCATAGAAGCTTTGACCTCGAAGTCAGTTTTTTCTAGTCTAACTGCGGGTTTAGTTGATTTCGATATTTATATAGGCTTATTAGATAGCGTATAGTGAAATGCTTCGATATTATATTGTGTATTTGACTATAACAATGGAGATGGCGCACTAATTTTGTTTTCTAACTGTATTGAAAATAAAAAAAACCTGTGAAAGAATTATTTCAATATATCAACTAGATTCCAGCTAGTTTCTAGCGATCGGCTCGCGTTAGATGCGTGTGACGTCATGTTATGTAGCCCAGACGTTTTAGTTGGCGCAGCCTTAGCTTTCACCAAAAATATCAGGAACTACTGGAATGATTTCAAAAAATATGTTATTTTAAATAGATCCTTTAGCGAAGAAGGTTATAGGTTGTATTGTTCATTTTCGCGTCTGGCCTATAACCATCATATCACAGGAGTTACACGTCAACTCGTAAAGAGTATAGGGCTTAAGGGTTCTTTTTGATGTGCGGAACTCTAAAAATGAATTTTAACGAGTTTGGTTTCCACTTGTATGAGACACAATATCGAGTCTAATAATTTATTTGGGAAGCAATAGTATTTCTGGTAAGTATTATGTGCTAAATTTTATGTTTTTATATATGTTGCACTTTGGTTTGTCTGTAGAAAGAGATTTTTAAAGCTTGTTAAAGATATTTTTTTATATTGATACTTAAATTTTGATCTTGTTATCCATAAAACTATTGGCTCAAAGAATAAGTGTACACAGAAGTTGTAGTAATAATCGATAATCATTGTTCTTCTATTTGTACCCCATTGTACTCGTATGATAATAATCGAGGTAACACAGTTCACCACAGCGAATAAAGTGTATTAGTTGATCGGTGTATGAATGTTGTATAGTAATGACCAGGTCTTCATAACAAAATTACTTATATTAGACGCTTTGGTGGTGAGAGTTTGATATATAAAGCGATGGAAAACATACAACTTGTTATAGAAACCTCTTAGAAAGAGCTTAAATTCAATCCTTTTACTATCAGGCAAACCGTTTGATGTTTTCAGCCTATCGTTATCTATCATCGTTGCTATCTTTTCCAGAGCTGCAAAATGGGTTGTATGTTCAGAAGTGACAAAATGACACTATGTGACGTATACCTCCAACCGGAGGTTGCATTTGAAGTTCTTTCCACACTTGGAGAAATGGGTTGCGTACAATTCATTGATGTAAGTATACTTTTTTTATAACTTCCGCTGAAGGTGTAAAATGTAAAAATATGAAATTACTTTTGTGAATATTTTGTGTAAATGCAGATGCATCCAGAATTACAGCTATTCCAAAGGAGTTTTGTCCAGGAGGTATGCCGTTGTGCTGAAATGGAACGTAAGCTTCGCTACATGGAGAGTGAGATGGAAAAACATCAAATATTTATATTTGATATGAAAGAGGAACCCAAAGCGGCACCAGTTCATGAATTAATTCAATTCGAGGTATGAGGCGTTTTGATTTCCAATTTGTCCTTTGTTGTGTTGAAAGTGCACGTTGCATGAGCATGCGTTTTAGGTATACGTTAGTCCACGTAATAATACATTCACGGCGTGATTTTATATTCTATATTCCGAAGTTATATAGAACAATAATCATAGTATAAAAAACAACATTACTTGATTTCTGTAAACAACCTTTTAAAACTTTAGAGCTGCGTGGCGGGGATAGAAGAAAAAAGTCATAATCCCATTCACCAATAAAATGTGACTACAGTGTTATATACTGTATGTTTTACTTTCAGGCTATGGTTGAAAAATGGGGTAATGACATTTCGGAGATAACATCCAACGAGAGAGATTTATTGAAGAATTTTTTGAAGTTAACAGAATTACTATATGTATTAGAATACATAGGCCCTTTACTAGGAAAAGCTGAAATTACACAAGAAACCGATACCAAAGGGTACTATTAATTTAATTTGAATGTCATAATATTTTCATCAGATATAATTAAACTTTTACATACCTACCCAATATTGGCAACAAAAGCTTAGCATAAAATCTATATATTAATTTCAGAATAATTCAAAACATTGAAATGTGTTAATTTAATTTTTACCATTTGAGCTCTTCCCCCTTGAACGATAATTATGTTTTACAGAGGATTTAAGGCCGGTGGGGATGTATTTACTTACGGTGGGCGACTTGTTGTTATCACCGGTGTAGTGCAACGCGTGAAGGCATTCGCTTTTGAAATTATGCTATGGCGGCTATCCCGAGGTATGATTCACTATAGGCAGGCTAGTGAAGACAAAATTCTTATAGATCCATCCACGGTGAGTATATACTAAAATTAAATCTAAATATTTATTTAAACGTTTAATATCCTCACTGATTTTCCTACTGCTTTCACTTTGGGAGCTTTTATAGTATGATCTCCCAACTCCAAGAAGAAACCTCGTCCGTCGTGGTGAGGTTGACTTGGTCTCGACGGTCTTCCTGAGGCTACATACATTCACTACTTTTTTATTCTCTTGATTATGTGATGTTTAAATGTATGTCTGTGTAGAGTAAAAATATATATTTTTTTCTTAGTTAGGTAAATTGTAACACAACAGGTAACTTGGATTACTTTGGGTTATATTTTACTACTAAGTTACAAGGATACCACTAAATTGTTTGTTATATAGTCTTATCTTGAAGTATGAATTTTAATTCTTATAATCGAGTTTTCAATTCATTAGCATCAAGAAATAAGAAAAGTGGCGTTTTTCGCAATATGTCAAGGTGAGAATTTGGCGGCTTGCGTGCAAAAAGTATGTAATTGCTTCAAAGTAAACACATACCCCTGTCCTAATACCTATACAGAGAGAAGCGCTATGCAGAATGCAATACTACGCAATATTGCTGACCTACAACAGGTAAGATGTAGGTGTACGTTAGAAAATATTACATTAGCACAACACCCTATAAAAGGAGAAATCCGGTTCCTAAACTGTTGGACTGTTATAATCGTTATATTAATTTAACTGCGACGATTAATTAAACATCGTGCCAAATGGATTGAGAATAAAGTTTGTTGACTGAGTTGACCTGTCTCAGACGCTGATGCATCACAAGGTGGCCGCCCTAAACCTACACCTGGGTCCAAAGTCCCAGGCGCCGTCACAGTGTTCTTCTCTGTACCACGCCATGGCCCCGGCGACCGCACGGTGAATTCATGGAATGCTGAGAACCGGATCTCTCCTCTCAATCGATCTGGCACGGCCTATAGGTAGTTATACCTACCTATTTCTTTTGCCGTACATTTCAAACAACTTTTACAAACAATAGAAAAGTTAAATGTCCTCAAGCCGTTGTCAAAAGTATAATATATGGTTGAAAAGAGTATATACGTCCCTGAAGAGTCGCCAATGTCGCCATACTGGTGCCAAATGACCTGGATATTTTGTCATTATCTCACGGTCCTGGTCTATTTGATAATAAAATTGGTCAATAATTTATTAAAGAGCATGTCTTTGTTTTTTTCATATTTTATTTATAATTATTTTCATCTGGACGTGTGAAATAGTAAAATTATTTCACAATGTCAAAAAAAAACAATGCATAGAATTTAATTAGAATAATTATTTCGTGGAGAGCAAAATATTAATTTTATAATACGAGTATAAGAGTCCATCCACTAAGAAAGGATTTTCGGAAATTCTGCTACTAAAGGGATAAAATAAGGGATGGAAGTTTGTATGAAAGTCCGTCATTATCAGAGCTAGATGCACTAAATTTAATAAAGCGTTTTTTCAAAATTTAACTACTAAGAGGGTAAAATATTATTTTGTTTGTATGGGAAGTTCGTCATTTAGGTCACTATCAAATATGTAATTTGAAATTTACCCGGGCGAAGCCGAGACAGGACTAGTAAATGCATAAACTTTTTTTTATTGTACCTACCATAATTTGTTTATACGATTGTTTGATTCTATGGAAACAAAGTTTAAGGACTGTATTTTTTCATAATATACGACCTTATAAATATTTCAGGTGTTGGAAAAGACTCGATACTTACGTTGCAAAGCTTTGCGCACCGTGAGCAAACAATACAAAGGGTGGGTGGCGCAAGTCAAAAAGTCGAAAGCAATTTATCATCAAATGAACCTATTCAATTTGGATATTACCAACAAAGTTCTGATTGGCCAGTGTTGGGTACCCGATAGAGATCTAGAAGCAGTCACATCCACGTTTTCGAAATGTTGTGTTAGTATTGAATCCCAAGCCACTAGTTAACATTATACCTTATTAGGTACATCATGAATAATATTTACTTTAGATAATATTATACATTTTTTTTATTTATTAATCAAATTACATAGTACAGGTATAAACAAAGGTATAGTAGTATTTATAAACCACTGAGGTTTGTGCTAATACTACCAGATCCATACTTACAATACGATTATTCAGTTGATAACTTACTTATATAATATAATTGACAAGGTAGGTAGTACATACACAGATAAATACGAAATATAAGCGGACACAATAACAATAATTTTGCATAGTCTGCAGAAAGTGTGATTTTAGTTTATACTTATATCATCCGCCATGAGTATCCCTTATTTTCAAATGAATATAATATTGATACAAAGCATTTTGTTTTTAGCATAAGCTTCAAACGAATGTGGAATCCTTCATTAGTAAAAGGCAACATAACTTGGTACCGCCTACTTATCATAGAGTAAACAAATTCACAAGAGGTTTTCAAAATCTGATTAATGCTTACGGTGAATCTTGTTATAGAGAACTAAATCCAGGTAATTCTCATCTGTTTAACGTAACTCCTAGCTTTGTATACTTTTAAGTTAAATAATTTAATCGAATAACAAGTCGTAAATATTGAGGGAGTCTGCATAACTTGTCTGCTGCTATGACTTGTCTCTAAAATGAACTTATAACATAAGTTTATTTCATAGATTCTGCAAAGACAGGCTTTTTTGAAAATTTCAACTTTATGGGGGGGGGGGGGGGGGACAATAGGCCGTTTCCATTTTTACGTAGTAATACGTCGACGTATTCTTATCTCGACATAATATACCAGCGACAATTTGATCTTTCGACCTATTGCATTTTCCACGTAATAATACCTCGACGTATTAACGTTTCGACCTAATGTACCAGCGACAATTTGATCGTCCGACCAATCGATGTCGACCTATTGTTATTCGATTATTTAACTTTCGGTATTATGTACGAAACCTATACGGGCACACCTAACAGAAACAAACCGGAGATAGCGTTGTGCTGTACCTATTCTGCATACGCTTCTTTGAACTGAAGGTGGGTCCTTACCCTGAACTCAATTCAAAGAAGCGAAGAACTACAATGATGTCACCGACTGTTCAATGGGTAGTAATCGGGTACATGACAGTGCTCGGTGTGGTTTTAATAGATTTCGTTACGTAGTGATTTCTGATTCTTTAAACAATGGTATTTGCAATGATGTTAAAGTAATTACAGTATGTTTAGGGTACAGTACAAGTACAGTACCAAACAAACCTAATTAGGTAATAATTTATATACATACATACGTCATATAATCAAGCCTTTAACCCCGGAGGGTTCGGCAGGGGTGAATTAGCACCCACATTTCACCAAAAATTTAATTTAGTCCCACGTAATAGAAGGTGAGCCTATTGCCACACTCCAGGCGCTATTGCTGACTCAAAAGTCAGCCTTGCTTCTGAGGCAGAGTGTGGGCTGTATATATGTCTGATCTTAGTCGCCTTGTACGACACCGTATGGGAAGAGAATGATGGGATGGCCCAAATTCTACTCTGTCGGGAACCACGCGGCTGTAACAATTTAATGTCATTATATTGCTGATTTACAGGTCTCTATACTGTCATAACCTTCCCATTCTTATTTGCTGTTATGTTTGGTGACGTGGGCCACGGATTGCTAATGTTTTTATTTGGTGTCTGGATGTGGGTCAATGAAAAGAAGTTTCTTGCGCTTAATAGTACTAATGAGATCTGGAATATTATTTTTGGAGGTATAGTATCAAATTAGAATTATATTTATAAAGCTAGCTGATCCAATGGGCTGTTCCACTTATCCCTACCACGTTGTCCCTCCCGGTGGGGACAAGTGGATTTTATTTCCACTCTTCCTTAACACACCGTCACTGGTTGGGAAGAGTGGAATTACATTTCCACTTATCTCTACCAAGCTGATTTTTTTAATAAGTACAGTCGAGAATAAAACGATGCTAATGAAAAATATATTCATTAGAAAAAAAAAATTTTTGAATAATATCAAACAAACCATAATAATAACATTATTTTGTAAAATGACAATGACAGTATTCCTTATTTTTCATAATGACTGAGTCATTATTCAATAAAGAGATCTTATACCTATATGAATATTATGAAAATAATATATTTATTGAAACTGTACAATATGTCAAGAATGTATTAGTAGAGATAAGAGGAAATGTTATTCCACTCTTCCCAACCAGTGATGGTGTGGTAGGGAAGAGTGGAAATAAAATCCACTTGTCCCCACCGGGAGCGACAACGTGGTAGAGGGATAAATGGAACAGCCCAACCCGAAGAACTTCGTACCACTATTTTTTTTCCTCCCCCTTGGCGTCCGATCCCGTTCCCGCTGCTCTCTCTACTATATTAAGCACTAGATTTTGCCCGAGCTCCGCCCGCGTGGATGTCGGTTATCGCGACCAAACATAGCACATGTGCTTTTTCAAGATCTAATCTACCCCTAAACCAAATTTCATCAAAATCGGTTCTGTGGTTTCGGCATGAAAGCGTAACATACAGACAGGCACGAGTTACTTTCGCATTTATAATATTGGTATGGATATATTATATTTAGACCTTCTTTTTGAATTACTTCATATAATAAAAGAAATCGTATCAAAATTTGTATCGCAGTTTTGATGATATCAGCATACATAAGGAAGGATAGACGCGAAAAAGTGACTTTGCTTTTTAATATGTAGTGATGATGATAATGATTTAGTGCTAATTTACATTTCAAGTGGTTTTTGATAACTACAATGCGCTTCAAAAGTTATTGCCCTGAAATTTATTTCTGAGCCCTTTATTTTGGGCAGGCATAGATTAATATTTACACTAGGAATAACAAAACAATCTCATTATATATTACCAAACACATTATTTTCAGGCCGTTATATTATTTTGTTGATGGGCGCTTTCAGTATTTATACTGGATTTTGCTACAATGACTGTTTTGGAATACCATTCACATTTGGGAAATCATACTTTAAAAACTCGAAATCAGTGGCACAACTAAGTACTGGTAATCTTATCGAGGTGGACCCGGCTGGAAGCACAGGGGATGTTTATCTTATGGGCTTGGATCCTATTTGGTCGGTAAGATATTCAGAAATTCTTACTAGTGACTATAATACGTGTGCATATCAGTTGTTGAAATCAAACGTAGTCTGTGTATAGATTGGGAGAGCTATAGTCAGAATTTGTTCATCATTATCGGGTCATTCGTACTGATGGGTACAAATCAAGGTATTGAATACATGTGCTGGCTTTTGAAGTGTTGAGTAACTATAAAATAGTGTTGATCATTTGTTGCACTGCCTGATTCAGATTATGAGGCATCGAGTGACCATTGCTGTGACACATAGAAAAGGTTTTTAATGATCTTGTAAGTGAATATAGCTACGAATTAAACTATAAGGGACACGTCAATTTGACTTCACCTCGCCTGATGTTAAGCTAAAGGCATAGTCTCGGAAAGAGGGTCACTATCGTAAACCTATACCATGTTAACAGTGGTGGCACTCAGCTTGACGGCCTCATCAGATGCCTTTTTAGGCCCCGCTAAAAGGTCCCGGGACTGTAGGAGGAAGGAAATACGTGAGCTGGCAGGGAGTTCCAGGTCTAAGTGGTGCGGTACAGGCAGACGAATATTTGAATTTTAAGTTTAAGTTTTATTTCTGAGCTATTTCAATGTTTTTTTTCTTTTTGCCTATCTACGAGTATATTACACTCTTGTTTTGTGATGGAGCTTTGGTACCCAGTTCAGCAACAAGTGGTGTTAGTACTGTTAGACAGTGTCTGCGACATAATTCAAAACTAATGCAAACACTATAAACTATTTTGTTATGATTACTGTGTTTTCTGATTACAATATCAGCTATTATTACAATATATATAATATAGAGATATCTGAGATCATCGGAGAATTTGAGACTAGCAATGCCTCTGCACTATACAAGTTTCTAAGATAAATCGTTCACTATACAGATGGTTCGCCTGTGGAATGCACTGCCACTACATATGAAACTAGCAAAATCACTGGTCCTTTAAAAAATGTTAAAAGAACACTATCTATCTTCCCTTGTGTAAATGTATTAATATGTAATTTTGTTTACCTTCCTAAAATATTGATTTTGAGTATATTGATATTGAGTAAGTAGCATATATTGTAAATGTTATGTGTTGTACACAATGATATTACATACAAAAAAGAGGCAGATATGTTATTAGACTGCGCCTGGTGAAGACGCGAAAACGTCCCAATTGGGACGTATCGCATTTAGTATATGTCTGGCAAACGCCGAGTTGTCACGTATGTAAGCGCATAATAAAATGGCAATAAAAATGCCATGGTGTATTTTTAAAAATGTACAAATTACGACACTAAAATCAATAAAACACGAAGGACCTTCTATCACATGTAAGTACATACAATATTACCGATTTTTTAGTGTATTTCATTAAAATTAGTTTATTAATATTTTTAAAATAATGGCGGCAAAGAAAAAGGACAGAAATACTTTTTGATATGAGCACGACAAGGACACAACAACACTGCTTGCATAGATTATCAGTACAGATGCGACATAGGGTAATTTTCAGTTTACTGCCTACTAAAGTAATAATTTTGACCTGCTGTTCAGTTTTATTTGTTATTCAAAATTCAGCAACATAATTTTTGTTTTATTTATTTGTTGTCCTTTAAATAATTGTAATAACCTAAATTTTTTTTCAAGGTTTCCGACTAATGAAGTTCGACTTCAAGAGTGGATTGCAATTGTTAAAGAACAACGAAATGAGTTTGACTGGACACCTTCAAAAAGCAGCAGAATTTGTAGCAATAATTTTGAAGCCACTGAGAGATATACTTCGGAAAAAGGAACATTGCTCAGGAAGAATATAAATAACTGACAAATATACCACTGTTCGGCTTCATTCTGCTCATAAAAATAATCCCAAAATAAAAACTTTCTAAGAGGCAGAAAAGAAATAAATTAAATTTATTTGAAAAAGTTTAATTTTTGATTATAACGTCAGTACGGCACTATGGTTTTATTTTCGAGAAGTTCCCTAATTATCTTTTTGAATTATTATCATTTTCCGAAATAAATAATGACGTATCATTTTTTCATCGAATTTCATTTCTTGCCTACCAACGAAATACCCCTTCTGTTCAACAAAATCATAATCTATGCTTCGAAGCGCAATCGTCCGAATCATTCCGAATTATAGCTATCTTTTTTACTCATGTGCTTATCCCATCTTTCGTACTACTTTAACGCTAATTGTCAACTATTGTGCACTGACCATGGCACTGACAGACTGCTGGATCAGATTTGAGAAGTCAGTTACTATGAACGTAACATATCTTGTATAAAATATCATTGGTTGTACAGGTATATTAGGTATATTGTCATACTATGTAGTATATATGTATATATTTCAAACTTGACTGATATATAACCTGATTATATATCAGTCAGTATAGAAAATTTATCTAATTTCGTCATAGTTCCTTCTTCCTTTAAAATAATTATTGTACATTACCTTATCAGCTCTTTTGCTTCTATCCATCTAAAGGTTGCCTAGAAAAAATCAGTTTTAGCGTTAAGGCCGCCCATTGTGCAATATAATTATATGTAAAAAATTGTTTTAATTGTCATAATTCTTTTATTGTGTTGCAATGAAGAATATTTTATCTTTATTTTTATCTTACAATAAAGATCCATTGGAGGTACCATTATGTATTTATTAATTCTAGCTATCAAAAAATAAAATTATGGTGGAAAATTCTACTAAGATGAAACTTTCAATAATAATTGGTGTTATTCACATGATATTTGGAGTACTCCTTAGTTTTATAAATCACTGGTAAGTACTTATATATAAATTATTACGAACTATGTATTGCTAGAAATTATATAGTAAATAATAGTAAAGTAAATTTTTTTTTTCAGAATCTGAAAGCCTCTACAGATTTTATTCAATAAGACATTCTTTTTATATAATATAAGGGTGATTATGTAGTGAGATAAGGGCAATTTAATGTCAGAATAAATTAAATTGATGTTCCTACTTGCCTAGGAACAATCCTAGGCTAGTAAGTACTTCAATTTAATTTATTCTGATGGACACAAGTCCATATGACATGCTTACACTCGCTTTCTTAGATAGTTCAATATTTATTGAATATTGAATAACAAATAGAGACGATAATATAATTCATATATATTATTATATATAGATCAATTACTATGGCCATCTCTAATACTAGAGATTTGAATCGCGCAATATTTACAACTTTAGGTCACCAGCTGGGGCATTTTTATTTACTGTAATTATAAAAAATACGCATCTTTTACCAATTTTCAGCTCAGAGGAAAATACTGATTTTTTTACATCTTTGAGTGATTTGAGCTGACGACTACGAACTGAAACTTCGTCTACTCTCCGCACGCCGAATGATGATCCCTATGACGTTTCAACTGACAGTTGTATTAGTTATGCGAAACAATTTCGATAAAATACTGTTTTTTCAGGCAAATGTCATGTCATTCAGCCAGGTCATTCAACATAATAAGCAATATTTATTTATTTTGAAAAAAAGACTACGCGCATTGATGGACATAAAACACTAGATAAAAAAGTAACAGCCTTATTATATTTTATTTTACTATACTTTAATTTTTATTCAAATTGCATAATTTAAAGAATTTAAAATTCTTTTTGAATTGAATTTTAAAGAATTCATAATTAGCTGGCAATTATGGATTACATGGAAAAGTATTTAAATGGAGGCCATAGACCTACCGTATTTTTTTAATTCAGTCATGTCATGTCTTGTCAGTCTGTTTTGTCTTCTTGTCACACCGCATCACATCGCGTCATACGAGTGCTCTAACGCCTTGTATGCGCCACGTCTTTCTTTGTTAGCTGAGTTTTGTTTCTGTTTTCGCTGTTTTGTGTTATTTGTTGATTTTCTGTTACCTGTTTGTTGATTTTCGGTTTTGCAAAATGCCGAAAAGACAGCGGAAAACTGTTCTCAACAGTGAAGTTCGCGAGTTTGTAGTTCGTTTGCGAGACTATTTTGCTCGTGAACAACCGTACAACCGTGACCCTGTATCAGATTCAGATTGATATAAATAAAATACAAACTCAAAGCATTTGTTTTATATTTCCAACAAATTATCGATATTTTGTTTATCGATGTGTCCCTTCTTAGTCGATAACAGCTTGACGACGTAACTTTTGCAGCACGTACCATGTACATTTGCATTGAGTTTTTTTCTATTATTTCCGAACATTACGTAATAATTTCTTAATATTCATTTTTATAATTTACAATTGTACACAATTATGATTTTTTCGTCTTTTTAATGGACCTCTAAAGGATTTGATGTGATAGGACGTCAGTACAATGTTAAGCGCTAACGAACTGTCATAGGGATCATCATTCGGCGTGCGGATTATAATAAGTACGAAAAATGAAACCTACGCTTATAATTTTTATTCCGTCACTTTACACTCCAACCTTCAAATTCGTTTTCCAATCGTCGGTAGCTTAGTGGTTAAGGAGTCGGCCTTACGATCAAAAGGTCCCGGGCTTGAATCCTGGTCATTACACTATCAACGTGAACCCATTCCTAACACAAACAATTTGACTTAGCTGGAGGGGTCACAAGGAATATTAGTAATTGCGGTTCTAATATTCTCATATAAAAAATACCTACTTAAGGTCGTTTTTTATCCGTTACTCAAAGCGGCTGGGCGTAGGCCAGGGCCAACGTGTAGACAGCATATTTGCCTAGCCTGTTCATTGCTCGGTGTCACTCGCCTAGTTGGCCGAGTGAAGACAAGCGCCAATGTGTGTAGAGCTCAATGCGTAACTTTTCTTAGCTCGTCGTTGCTCCTGATCACTTGCTTCACTTCGGATCATTGTCGGTTTCTGTGCACAAATCAATGGCAGTCTGCGACATAAATCTCGGCCAATAGCGTCCACGCGTTTGTCTATCCGCCATTACACGGTTGGCATCTATCGCTATCAGACGTGTGATACTTATTATAATTTTATTTGAACAATTTTAATTATAAGAAGAACTTTTGTTATTATGTCGCTCATTAGATACTAGTACGAGTAGTTCTGTGAACAGTACTGTAGACCTTACGAGCACCCTTTGTTGCGTTGGCCTACGCTCTGGCAGCGTGGATAGCCGCTTTAAGGTTAAATATATGTGGTTCAAGGAATAATACAAATAATACTTCATTTTTAGCTATTTCAAGCGCAACTACGCTATATGGCTACAATTCTTCCCAGAGGTGATATTTTTATCTTTCATGTTTCTATGGCTTGTAATTATGATTTACTACAAGTGGTTCACTTATTCTGCAAAATCAAGTAAGTTTATTTTCTTTTTTTACCTGACGGCCAAAGTAAGGAGGGTAATATTTTGCGAGACTGTGTATGTTTATTTTAAATGATATAAATAACTGTTATATAATAATAGTAAGCCTCAGTGGGTTCGATCCACGCTCAGTACAAATATTTGTATGTATGAATATGGGTATTTGCATTGGTCTGGTAGTGCCTCGGGCAGCACGTTAAGCCGTTGGTCCCGGTTGCCACACTAACATCTATGGTAGTTGTTACAGGTAGTTGGAGCCCTAAAAGTTCAACAACTGGTCTAACTGCAATGTTTCGTTAACACTTTTGGATTATGGAGGTCACACATACAGACGCTTCACGGAAACTATCGAAGTAGAAGTATGCCACTTAGGTGGCAGATAAACACAGGGCCCACCTGATGGAAAGTGGTTTCCGTGGCCTATGGACCAACACCAGGGGAGTCACACTCGTGCGGCAGCACCCTGTAAAACAGGGAGTTGCAGCCAAATCCACCGTTTGACTAGTAAAGTGGACCCCAGACTCTATGTCGAAAGCTTCGCATGCGACTGGGAGGAAAAGGCTAAAAAAATAGATGTCTAATATATTAAGTCTACAGAATTTCGTTTGTACATGGAAGTTTAAATGAAAATAAAAGTTATGAAGGTTTGCAGCACTGCACTATCATGTAGTCCTAACTCCTCTCTATTTCCATGTACAAACGAAATTCGGTAGACTTAATATATTAGACATACATTTTTTTACCTTTTTAAAATTGGTTTTTGGTATCACAACCAGGTTTTCAGCCTTGCAGCATGGCCATTTCGTGTTCTTTAATTAAAGACGCATCTAATGATACACATCTCATTCAGATAAAGGATGAGACTGGAGTAAATGTCATCAGCTCTCGTACTATATAGCACTATTTTTTTAGCTGATCCGGAGTATGGAACGTCATGTGCCCCACAAATATTGATATTATTTATTGATATGACGCTGTTTTCGGAAACTAAGCCTGTGGACCAGAATTGCAAGTTGGCCTACATGTTTGACGGCCAAAGACTGGTTCAAATGGTCTTGATAAGCGTAGCTTTAACAATGGTGCCAATTTTATTATTTGGAACACCATTATATATGCTAAGACATAATAAGCGCAAAAGAGCAAAAGCAGTAGTGAGTTATTCATTCGTAACTGTTTTTTTTAATATATACTTACATAATAATCACAATTTTAACCCCACCTAACCCGGTAGAGTTGAATTAACACTCACATTTCACCATTCCCTGTATTCGAGCCCACGTAATAGGGGATGAGCCTATTGCCGTATTCCGGGCACTATTATAGACTCAAGCCATGCATCTGAGGCTGAGTCTGGGCTGTATATATCTGTCTGATGTTAAACCTTATATGACATATATGCCTTTTACGATACCGCATGGGAAGAGGTGGGATGGCCCAAATTATACTCTGCGCAGAACCACGCGGCCAAAAATGTTGTAGGTATCTTTATTGAGTTAAACAATATATAAATGTGTAGTTCTCCTGTTAGCAGCTTGTATTATAGATTAATAATATATGATATCCAGTCACATTAGAACCTACGTCCATAGGTAATTGAGAATCATTTTTATGATAAGTATTTTCATATGGACTTTTTTCGTAGTCAAGGCGTTATGGTACTCATATATTTGAGCATTCTCTTATAACAAAATATCGAACATATACCGTTTTTTTAATGTGTTGAACTGAACAATAAACTGAGCCAAATATCCCTACGAATATTTTGTTGGTCTTTCTAGCCAACTCTTTGGTAGACGATGCATATTGTTTTATTATTTTGACAAAATCAATAAATGACGTAGTATTATATACCTAATTATATCCATTTGACAATGCTATGTCTTTGAAACTTTTGCATGCCAATTTTGGTGAAATACGCTAAAATCATATTTATTTTCCGTCCTTTCGCTAAAATTCATACCTAATGAATGTTCGATAGAACGTTTGATGGACTTGCCTTAACGCTCTCGTTTATATTTCTGTAATGTAACGTTTGCCAGAATGCCCATTACAAGTGAATGCTCAAGACTTTCAGCACCCCTTTAGCTATTTTAAACATTTTCAAATGTCAAGTACGAGTTGGAGTCACGTACCTAGTCATACATAAATGGACTGAAATAAGTTCAGTTTCTACCACCAGTGCGTTCTGCGTGTTTTGATTTACGGTCCCAAAATGATTACTCGTAAAAATTAAAATTCACGCAGTGGACTTCGTAACAAATTATCTAATTATATTAGTACCATTCATTATCACCGGTTTCACTTGATTCGGATCTGTCTTTCAAACACACTAATTTGGTTAGTATAATATTTATCGAAGCCGACCCTGATCAATTGACCCTTCACATTTCCCTTATGTACCTGCCTTTCATTTATTCGGTACTCATTTATTCCAACGTGCCCAAACCATTCCAATAGGTTTTATTTATATTTATAGCTATGTAATGAAACGTGATCGAAACATGTGGGTAAATTTCAAAGATAAAATGTATCATTCAAAACGCCAATAACGCTGAAATGGTGATTTTAAATTCACATTCTGAAAAATACTAAGAAGAAAAACATTGAAAAGAAAATTATTACTGGTAACTTCAAATAGAATCAGGAGTTCAAACTTAGCTATGTTCAAACTTTCCATTGGATGGGCCCTGTGCTTGTCGGCCACCTAAGTGGTATAATAACAGTATATTTAATAGATGTACCTGGCACGAGTATGTATTCTTGAGGTTTAAATAACCTTCATAATTAATTTCACATTGATTTGACTTTTACTTTTGTCGTTTTTAATTTAAATGCCTTGTTCATTATTCCTGTTTTTAATTCGGATAAAGATTTCAACATGCTCTTTATCATTATTGTCAACTTTTCCCCCGAGTTGCATTACAGAGGCGCTTGTGTTTTACGAAATGCCTCGCGACCGGCTTCGGTCGGTGTGAGATGTCGCGTGGTTCTCCAAGTCGTGAATTGGATCCGGCACAGATGATCTCTGAAAAGGGGTGCTTCGGAGATCATCTTTACTGTTATGCGAGTGAGGATACAAGGATGCATACGCTGATGGCGCGTGTGATATGCTAAGGCGGGCTCTCGTGACAGTCCTTTGAGTGGGAGTGCTCTGGCTAGGCGGTGACAGTTCAAGTTCAAGTCATTTATTAGTTGATAGACTATAACAGTAACTTCATTCATAATATTTACTTATACAATAGCCATTGAGCACCAAATAAAAATGATGAATCAAGAATGGCTGACTAAAGTAAGAAGTAATTATGTTAAAAACATTTAAATTATTTCCAGAATGATCTTGATGCCTTCAGAGCAAAATCGAAGGGGAAAAATACAAATGAAAAATACACCAAGACAGAAGAGGAGCTAACTAATGAGGTTGAAAAATATACAGTACCCTTCGGTGAACTTATGGTACACCAAGGCGTTCATACGATTGAATACGTCCTCAGTACTATTTCGCATACTGCTTCGTATCTTCGACTATGGGCTTTATCGCTGGCGCACGCACGTATGTAACAAAAATATCCTTCACATTTGCCTTTACAATATTCTTATTAAATTTAATGATTCCCCCGAAAAATACTTTCGGCTTATACTTTTAACCTCCTTTTTTAGGTTTTATAGTGCTAATATTGATAATGCCCACCTATACTCAGTGTTCAAACGAACCTCACCTGCTGATTAATAGCGCAGGTTATGCGCCTGGGGGTTGGGCCATATGACAGCATCTGGTCTTATAAACTAAAAAGATGAAGGAGTAAGCGGACAATGCGAAAGCCTCGGACAATCACAAGGCGAAAGCCTCGGATTCAACCGGGAGCAACGTTAAGATAATGATGATGATGATGATCACTCTCTAAAATCAGACCTACATTACTACTATCTCACCTAATACTTTTCAGAGCTATCAGAAATGTTGTTTCACATGGTTCTAGCAAAAATGGCACTAAAAGACCATACGCTTTTTGGAATTGGGAAAGTGTTCGTTATATTTACTATGTGGGCCGTATTCAGTGTATGTATTTTAGTGGTCATGGAAGGTCTCTCTGCATTTCTACACACTTTACGTTTGCATTGGTTAGTAGTTCATCTTATTATGTACTAGATTTTAAAATTGTCTCGAGATTTTTTTTGACGTCAATAAATATTACGAAACTGCCGGAAATTTGGTACAAGGATAGATTATACTCGAGATTGACATAATTATAGGCTACTTTTAATCCCTTGAATAGATTCTTATGGGTTGCATGAGTGGGACCAGAATATTATATTCATATCAGTAATTCAATTGGACCTGTGCGGAAGATAATTTCCGTCCTTCCTAGTACGACTAGTAGCAACGGAACTCAGTCTGAAGCACCTAGGTTATTCCCATAAAGAGATGCTCAGTACGGAGATGATAATATACCCAGCCTCAATATATTTTTACTGATTATAGGGTGGAATTTATGAGCAAATTTTATTCTGGCGGTGGGTGGCTATTTCAGCCATTTTGTTTCAAGAGAATTTTAACAGGTGAGACTGATAAAACAGAAGCTGGCTGTAAAAAACTTATGGCGTGACAGGATTGATTACCTATGTCAAACTGAAGTCTTTGTCTTAATAAAATATTCATACTGCCTCTGCAAGTTACAATGAAGAGGTGTAGTCGAAGGGGAAATCAAATAAAAGCACAGAGCGTCGCTAACTTAACATTGGTTACTTGACGTGTCCATAAGCCCCAACGTCTTTATTTTCAAGAAAAGCATACCTAAAATATGGGCTACTTCCTTAGCAGTATTGAAGTCGAAGGCCTACACCTCCTATAGTAGTGATGCGTTACCACTTCCGATACTCAACAAAATCATATCTTTATATATGTTCTTGATTTCATTATTATCTTTTGGATAAAATTAACGAAGAACCATCGATGAGATGATATTTATACAATAAATATTCCTATTAAACTTTTTTGAATATTGTATTACCAATATCACAGGATATGAACTAGATGATATATCAGCACCACGGTAAGCACATCTATAATGATATATTGAATGTGATAAACTACGATCTGCTTAGGTACATTGATGAAAGTAATGAAAAAGTTAGGGTAACGCCTATTTTCTACATTGTGAATTGATAGTGCTTAAATCATTTTGTTCGTACTGTTGTTGATTTTGGATTTTGCTATAGATTACTTATATTATATCATTTGCCCATACAGGGACTCTTAGATATTATTTTATAGTTAACTTAATGGCACTTTTTTCAAATTATGTAATTTATAATTGAAAATATTAGGAATGTTAATTTATTTGTTTAATATTTAGTTATAACTATAAATGTTTAATAAAAAAATGAAACATTTTCAACTTTTTATGTCTATATAACATTTCACCCCATAACTATTTTACATATTTCAAGAGATTTTTTAGTAATCCAAAAATAAAGAAAGTCAAGGCTTTTATTCGTAGGTAATAACATACACAAATACCACAAGTTTTATTACAAAATTAAAAAACTACGGTATGTTATTAATATTCAACCCAACTTTAAAATGGGGCGGTTTGAATAAGATTGCATGTGCCGAAGTCAATCCAGGAGCGACATCGCTGTCGTCGTCGTTTAGAGGGGTACCACTTTTAACCTTGGATTTCATTTTTCTATTCGCATCAAAGAATGCGGCTGATAGAAAAGATTTATACGTAGCACCCGACCTTTGGCTTGTAACATCGGTATCTATATTAAAGCGACCATCTTGATCATTCATTTCATCCACAGCAACAACAGCTGTTACGGATAAATCACTAAATGCAGAATCTTGTGGCAGGTAAACTCCATAATGGTCCTAAAATGCAAAATCGTGTATCTATACTATATAATATCTATATCTATGTATCTATATCTATCTATAATTTTGTATTTTATGTAAACATACAGAACCGATTTAAAAAATTCTTTCACCGTTAGAAAGCTACAATATAAGCAAACATAGGCTATAGAATTAGTACCATCACGTTGCTAATAGTGATGAACGGGATCAGAATTCCACGCGGGGGGAACCGCGAGCAACAGTTAGTTATTAATACTAATGGTCGCCCAGTAGTCGAAATTCGACCATAACTAATTAAAAAAAGTTCAAACATTAAAGTTTTTTCTAAAATAACGGTATACTATAGACAAATAATATTATTCTCAAGTTGATCACAACAATAAAATTAAATTATAATTGATAATAACTTAGCAATATAATCTCAAAATTCAATTTTAATTAATTAATAATATACTCGTACTATAAATTAATTTCTTTATTTTATTTATTTATTTATTCATTAAAACCATCGATTACAGAGTTTACAGAGTCGTTGTCTCCTGAACTAAGTTGTTAACCTGTATCTCAGGAGACAATTCCTTCCCACATTACATGTAACAAAATGTAGTTTCAATGAAACAGTGACAAACAATGAACAGTAACAAGAATAGAAAAAACAGCAAATAAAGAATGGTAACTAAATCTTCGAAATTTCTTTTTCAAATTTGTGTTTGTGTGTGAGTGTGTGTGTGTGTGTGTGTGTGTGTGTGTGTGTGTGTGTGTGTGTGTGTGTGTGTGTGTGTGTGTGTGTGTGTCGTGTGTGAGTGTTGTGTGTGTGTGCATGTCGTGTGTGTGTGTGTGTGTGTGTGTGTGTACGCACACGTGTGTCATCGGAATTGTATGTAGTTTTGGGTATGGGTAAGCGGATCTGCAATCATGGTTTCCACTTGCTCATAGTCCATATCTGTGATTAGGTCTCGTATATATTTCTTAAATGTATTGTTGTTCATTTTATGTGTATTAGTGTTAGCTAATATATTTATATATTCGTGGTGCCTTATAGTCATAGTGTCGTTGAGCGTAGCTGGAATTGGCTAGTGGCACTGGACATCGGTATCGTCTTTTGTCGTTTTTGGGTAAATATGGGATGGATACACAGTGGTATTTAAATAAGGCTTGACAAATGAACAATTTGCGAACGGTAAGTACGTGAGTAATTTTATATAGGTCAGATGTCGGGTGACGGAAAGGCAGAAACATAAGGACCTTCAGGACAGCTCTTTGAGCTCGTTCTAACTGTTTCATTCTTGTCTTACCGGCTCCCCCCAGGAACAGATACAGTAAACCAGTATGCACTCACAGAGCGCTCTTTAGGTTTGAATTAAGAGTTGTTTTGGTGCAACAGTTCTCAGTTCCTTGAATATACATAATGAGCTTCCTGGTCCTATTACTCAAGTTTGAGATGTGTTCATCCCAGCGAAAGTGCTCATCCACTACAACACCCAAGTATTTGACTGTAGAGGCGCGAGTCAAGTAATCACAGCGACACTGAGTATAGGCTGGTTGACTGTAGTTGCAGGAAAAGGAGTGGATTTTAATATTGAATTTCGAACTGGGACCTGAACTTTTGATTTTACTAAAGCATAGGTAGTTGGTTTTAGTGGTGTTCAGAGTGAGGAGGTTATTGTCCAGCCATTGTGTAACCTTCGCTAAGCCTTCTTCAGCCATATTTTTAGCATGTTCCCATGAAGTGCCGTGAAAAAGAATAACTGTATCATCCGCAAACATTACAGTTTCCGCATTGCTTAGAGTTAGTTCGCCAAGACTGTTTATATATGCTAGGAACAGCGTCGGTCCTATTGTACTGCCCTGTGGGATACCAAAGGTGCATTTGGCGGCGTCGCTCACGTGTTTTCCGACTCGAACTCGCTGTTCCCGATCCGTCAAGTAATCTCGAAACCACTGAAGGACGTGTCCTCTAATACCCATCGTTTCTAATTTTGATAAAAGGATGGGGATCGAGACAGTATCAAAGGCCTTTTTGAGGTCCAGGAAAACTCCTATTACCTTTCTCCGCGCGTCGACATGTTTAGTTACGGTTGATGTTAGGGTTAAAACAGCATCGTTTGTGGAGAGTTTCTTCCGGAATCCAAATTGACGAGGTGTTAACAGTTTGTTCTTCTCTAGGTATCCAACAAGCCTCTGGTTAACCAACTTTTCCAGTACTTTAGATAGGCAAGACAGTAGGGAAATAGGTCTATAATTAGAGACGGTTGTTTTGTCCTCAGACTTGTGTATCGGGGTGATAATTGCGGATTTAAACTTGGCCGGAAAGGACCCCTGCCCCAAACTGAGGTTGCAGAGGTGGGTAATCGGTTCTGCCAGTATTTTTCTTGCAGGCTTTATAAGGCTACTGGTGATGCCGTCATAGCCAGAGGCCCAGGTCGCTTTCATGGATGTTATAATGTTCTCCACTTCTTTGGGATCGGTTGGTATAAATGTCATGGAGCTTAGCTGGGATCCCAGACGGTGAGCTTTAGAGGCCAACTCAACCTCCATTTTACCAAGCTTCTGGAGAGTTGCATCCGCCAGTTCGCTACCAACAGTGGTGAAATACGTATTGACTGCATTCAGTGAAGCCGTTGGTGAGTTTCTAATAGATAATAATTCTTTGGGTGTGTCATTTGACTTCTTAAGATTACAAATGTCTTTTATGGTGTTCCACGTTTTTTTAAGGTTTCCATTGCTTTTTTCCAGCTTGGCTTGGTAGAACTGCTTTTTTAGGGATTTTATAGTTTTATTGCATGTGTTCCTGTATTACATGTACCTTTCTTGTAGGTTTTCGTCATTAGGGTATTTCTTGGCCTCCTGGTGTAGTTTGTCCCTTTTTATGTATAAATTTAACAACACTTACGGTAATCCATGGTTTAAGCGGTGCTTTCCGTTTAAATCTTGTAGTTGTTTTTAAGTTATTGTTTATGGCTCCCTGTATAATGCTGGTTAATAATTCCGTAGCTGCATCAACATCATTAACTGCATAGTAATCCGACCAATCCACACTTTTCAGTTCCTCAATGGCAGCTCTGTAGTCCAAAACCGCAATCATACATCGGATCTCCCGTTTCGCCACCCCAGGGTAGTTTATGCGTAAAAGAATAGGTGTATGGTCCGTTAGTTCCGGAAAAACTAAGGTCCGCCATTTTTCTTTTGTTCGAATCATAAAGTGATCCAAACACCTATCTTCTCTTGTAGGATACGTTATACCCGGCTGAAGTCCGTATGACGCCGTTAGGCATAGGTATTGCCACACAGTGCTGTCAATTGCACCATCGACCAGTGTATTAATGTTAATATCACCTGTGAAAATCATATCTTTATTGCGAATGGTTTTGAATACACTCTCAAGTGATTGTAAATATTTCCGAGGATCCTGAAAACAAGGTGGTCTATAGGAACATATAATACTATATTTGTCAGTATCTAGTAGCAAGCAGTTACCCTCGGATATCACTGGCTCAGTAGCTGAAACACATATTTCTTTTCTTACATATGCCACCACACCGTCGTCGTTTTGATTTATGTAGGTTTTTGTATAATATGTGTTGTAGCCAGTAATACTCGGTGGTGCAACTTCTTCGATTGACCAACTCTCAGTCAGCAACTTACCTCCTACCGCGCATCGTAAAAAGTTTTCGTTTCACCTATTAATTTATCGATAATAATACTATGACTGTGGTGATTACCTAAGCCAATTATTTCTACCAGTAAAAATATTAATTTATCGATAATAATACTATGACTGTGGTGATTACCTAAGCCAATTATTTCTACCAGTAGAGATATTAATTTATCGATAATAATACTATGACTGTGGTGATTACCTAAGCCAATTATTTCTACCAGTAGAAATATTAATTTATCGATAATAATACTATGACTGTGGTGATTACCTAAGCCAATTATTTCTACCAGTAGAAATATTAATTTATCGATAATAATACTATGACTGTGGTGATTACCTAAGCCAATTATTTCTACCAGTAGAGATATTAATTTATCGATAATAATACTATGACTGTGGTGATTACCTAAGCCAATTATTTCTACCAGTAGAAATATTAATTTATCGATAATAATACTATGACTGTGGTGATTACCTAAGCCAATTATTTCTACCAGTAGAAATATTAATTTATCGATAATAATACTATGACTGTGGTGATTACCTAAGCCAATTATTTTTACCAGTAGAAATATTAATTTATCGATAATAATACTATGACTGTGGTGATTACCTAAGCCAATTATTTCTACCAGTAGAAATAGGTGGAAAAATATTCTACTCTTACCTACCAGGTAGGGACTTTGTTGGTAGGGACAAGTGGAACAGCCCAAAAAATAACTATATGAACACGTAAGTAACATTCGTATGTGTGTGTGGCTTTAGTGTGCGTAAAGTTTATTTATAAAATATATTAGGCTTATGCACTTCTCTTTGGTATAAACTATAAATCTACCAAATTTCACCCCCCTACGTCAAACGGGATCTAAAATTTTTGCTTCACATATAATCAGCTCGGCGAACCTTGATCCCTATGACACTGACAGTTATTCCCACGACACAACCTTGTAGTAGCGTCACCGTTATATTATAATCGAATTGGCGGTGTCTAAAAATGATATTTATTAATTTTAGGCAGATATATGCAATTACAATAATATCCCGTTGGAATTATAATAATTATTAACACTTACAAGAAATTATCTCAATCAGACTTTACGTTGACGTCCTGCAAAAGTTACTCCGTTTGGAAGATATCGACTAGTGCGGAAAAGTATCGATAAACAAATATCGAAAATGGAAACGAGTGTACAAAATACATCAATAGAGCACCTACGCTCTTAGTGTCAGATTTATAATCATTTAAGTTGTTTGCGATAATAAAATAAAGGAGATTTAACAAATTTATTGTATATACCTACTCAAATAAAACAAAAGCGGTTTATTTATGATTTTTTAATATACATTAATCTGAATCTGACAATGGTGTCACCGATTGCGTCTCAGACTCGGAATCCGAACTGCAGCTGCTTTCTCCTATGTTTATTAAAAACGGCTGGTCTACTATATTGTCGTATCGCACGTCTCGATTCCAATCATCTAAGCATAGTTTTTTCGTCTTTTCAACCACTTTCCTCCAATTGTCCGGAGTCACTTGACTACATGCCTCTTGTAGCAACGTAAGCATTTTATTAGCTGTGAATGGTGGAGTGGTGTTAAGCCTGGCTGCACAACCTGAAACAATAATGGTTTAGATTGAAAATGATGCAAAGTCAAAGAGCGAGATCGGGGTAAGTACATTATAAGTACATAATTTTGTACGTTAAAAGTGTGTAATTGATATAAGCACATGGATAAAAATAAAAATGCAATTTGCTAGTGAAATAAAATAGCTTTAAATAGTACTAGCCGACTAGACAGTCACCAGTGACCTAAATAAAAACATGTTAAAATAAATACAAATCAACCCACCTTTGATCTGCGCCCATATCATTTCGATTGCATTATATTGGCAGTGGTAGGGCGGTAGCCGAATCACGGTGTGCCCTTTTGATTTTGCCATCTCATCCAAGAAATATTTCTTCTTTGTTTGCTGTTTATGAAGGTTCAACAATCTAACTAATTCCTTTTTCAGCATTTGAGTATTAGCTGCCACACCATTGTTTTGCAGCCACTCTATTATTTCGCCTTTATTGTTGTTCGCGGTAGGCGCTTTATTAATTTGCACAGAGTGGTATGGGGCGTTGTCCATTAAAATGTAGTGGGGCTCGTTTAAATTGTCTAATAGTTTTGTGAACCATTTCTTGAAATTCTCAAAATTCATCTCTTCGTGATAATCACTTGTTTTCACGGATTTGAAGGCCCACAAGCAGTTAGGTACAAAACCTTTGGCTGTGCCAGCGTGGCAGATAATCAAACGCTGGCCCTTGCCTTCTGGTGCTTTGGTACAGGATTTCTCTGTGTCGTCTGTCCATGTTTTGGAGACTGAGTGATTGGCGTTGAGCCACGTTTCGTCCAGATAAACCACCTTGTCCCAGTTCTCGATGTTTTTTATTTGTCGTAGAAAATCACACCTCATCAATCCAATGTCCTTCCGCTCCATTATCACTTTTCTTTTGTCACACTTCCCATAACGAAATCCACATTTTTTTATAACCTGTCTGAGAGAAGTGAATCCACCTTTAAATAAATCAGCCGATTTCAGCGACGCTAATAATTTTGTGCAAGTCGGCAGTTCACCTCGAAAATAATAGCCGTAAATATGGTTTCGTATCGCTGCCATGTCGAAATCATCGGGGTTAGTTACGGGTCGTGCCCTATTATGTTTTTTCTTCTTTGGAGTTGATAATTTGTTCTCCTCCATCGACGATTCGCCGAACTTCTCCTTTGTAATTCGGGAAACGGTAGCTTTGCCAATTCCCAAAGCATCAGCAACACGGTCGCGTACGTTGTCAAGTGGCAACAAAGGTCCGCCATTTTGTAGTTCGCGAGCAAAATAGTCACGCAAGCGTACAACAAACTCCCGCGTTTCACTGTTGAGTACAGTTTTTCTCAGTCTTTTCGGCATTTTGAAACACCAACAAAAACAAAACAGCAACAATAACAAAAACAGAAAACAACAATAGTAATAAACAAAGGATTCCGTTGACACAACAAAACACGTGGCGCATACAAGGCGTTAGCACTCGTACTGGCGTAGCGAACTGACAGTACTAGCGTAGTGACAGATCAGATAGTGTTGCTATAACTAAAATTTTAATTCACATTAAAATTATACAGTCCGACCATGTTACCTCTGCATCGGAATATTGGCAACCCCATATACAAATACACGGATACTTGTAAATATAACAAGCATTATAATTATAGTAATGTAGATTGTATTTTAAAAACATGTTTATCGATGTGGCTGAATGCAAGTCACGCCTTTGCCTATAAAAAGTTGCGATATATCGACACGACCCGTCACTAGTATGAACTGTCATAGGGATCAAGGTTCGCCGAGCTGATTATAGTAATATACAAGGTGGAAGATTTTCATGCCCCTGGAGGGGCAGTACCTACTCAAAATCTGGAGGTGGAGAATTTCACTCAAAGGAAACATTCCTTTATTTAAAAAAAAAGTAAACTGCATTGCATAGCATGAAAATCTTTCACCTAGTATAGACAGTTATTTACAGTTCCATTATTCGGATGAAGAAAACTTTAGGTCTCTTTATTATATAAAAATCTTACAAATGATTTTTAAAAATAAAAACTAGCCTTTCACCCGCTAAGGCTGCGGATCTCTGATCTCTGGTTCTACTCAACCGATTACAATCAAACAAACCGCATCAAAATCCGTTCAGCAATTTTTGCATCCATTGCGAACAAACATTTCCAATGTACAATTATTTATGTTTTTATATCTATTGAGATAGATATAAAGCATTTAATTACAGGCAAATAAGTATTTTATCTGATGTAGTATACCTTTGGATATCGATTGTAATAAAATTGTGACGAACACTTGCAGGAATTAATTAAAGATTGCGGCGCCGCCTCACTTTTAGCTATCTGCTCAGTTTCATAACCTGTAATAGAAAGACAATAATTATGCATATTATAATTTGCTTGTGAACCATCTGTAGCCATCGGTGCTAAATACTTATGGCAGGGATTCCTTTATATTTTAATTTAAAATATATATTATGAGACAGGAGAAAACACTGATTCCTTATCGCTTACGTTGCTCCGATGCTTCATGATGTTGATTTCCGAATAGTTGTGTACAGTAATTATCTTATTTTTACTATACCGAGCTGTTAGTCCGGTCAATTTACACATCCGAGGCTATAATAATTCACGATCTATTCTGATCCAGTACCATTTTTGTAATACCTACCGCGTGGTTTTTCTTTTTTAGCTAATTAATATTTATTTCCGAACAAATACCATTTTTGATACTATTCAACTAATAATAATAATCCATTCCAAACGAATACCAAAGAACTTTCTGCAGAAAATATAGGCCCGTGGTTAAGTGATGACTGAGTAGGTTAACACATTATAAGGTTAAGTAATGCTAGCCAAGTCAGTTTTAGGATAGGTGACCATTTTTAACTATTAGTTAGAAGTTAAGCAATACTCGTCAGATTAGTCGTAAGATGAGTGACAATGCTTATCATTTCAAGTTCATTTCAATACCAGCCGTTTTAGTAATACTCGACAGAGAGTATTAGGTACGATGGGTAACCATTCCATACATTGCCCGGTTAAGTAACTTGGTGGTGGAAAGAGATGAAGGTCAGTGGCAGTCACTTCATGGAAAATGGAGAAGTTAAGCCGCGCCAAATTACTTCAGTCACGACACTTTTTTGCTAATTCCTGTAATGTACCTAACTCTGTGATAAACTCGTTTTGGTATTAGTTTTATCTGTGGTATTGGTTCGGAACTGAATATTAATTAGATAAAAAAAGAAATATGGTGCTGGATCGGAATAGGTCTAATTCGCACCCAACTGAAAGTTGGTAGGATTGTTCTAAATAAAGAAATCATAAGTATAAAAAATGCTCATCAGTCACATACCTAGATTTTTTATTCGGGGTCAAAGCATAATAACGAAATTTACTCGATTTTCACAAAAAAACAAGTTTTATCATAAAGACCGCAATTATTTATCAAAAAAACCCCCGTCACAAAAAACACCTCCAAAAAGTTGAAAATAAATTAATAAAGTTTAATTCAACGGTTGCCATGTCGGGGGACCTTACGATACAAAGAAGTACTTAACCAGTTAAGGTCCCCCGACATGGCAACCGTTGAATTAAACTTTATTAATTTATTTTCAACTTTTTGGAGGGGTTTTTTGTGACGGGGGTTTTTTAAATTTTTAATTTAATTATTATTTTATACTTTTTAAATTGATCTACTAGTCAAGCTCTTTCATTTGATACCCATATTGAGGGAATTATAAAGAAATACGTATTCCAACATGTTGTGGCGGCGGCCATCTTGGGCCGATTTTTTTCAAACATGGCTAAGAACACTCCCGACTAATATACCTTTCAAACAAAAAAAGCTACATCCAAATCGGTCCATCCGATTGGGTGCTACGATGCCACAGACAGACACACACACACACACACACACACACACACACACACACAGACACGTCAAACTTATAACACCCCGTCGTTTTTGCGTCGGGGGTTAAAAATGGTCTAGTGCGAGTTGCGTTCGCGCACTAAGGGTTCTGTACAAAACTGTAATACCAGTATATTGCATTATACTCGTATTTCAATGGAATTGAATGAGAAGTTAGATATATGTATACTTCCTGTTGAGCTAGAATCATGACATTTGGGAAAAAGTAAAATCTTATTAGTACAAATAAAGGGAAAAGATCGAACACCTTAAATATGTAGCATCTCACCATAATCCAACTACAGTAGCGGTACAGTACCGTTAGCAACATATTTACGATTTTCGAACTATAATCGTTGACATTTCAAGACTAATATAATGTTAATAACCTTTATAATTATATTGCCGACGTAGTTTCTTCTTCCACTTCTTCTTCATTCTGATTATCCATTTGTTTTGAGCAGCTAAAATTCGTAAAAGGTAAAACTAATAACTATTATGAATATTAGATACATAGTTTCTCAAAAACGGTTCGAATTTCTTTTTTATATATACTCCAGATACAAAGATTATAACATGAATTGTCAGCTTGAAATATATTATATAACTATTATTACCAATTCTCTCGCTTTCTTCTATGTGAAGTTCAAACATATAAAATGCCTTATTTAAAAGGTCCGTTAGATCTTCTCGGATTTGTATTACAGGTATTTCCATTGCATATTCAACTGCTTTTTTTAATTCTACATATGCAATATCATATGTAATGTCATCTTCAGTTACTTGAGAGTAAACTGCTTTATTTAATATTTTGGAAATAACACTTTTAATCATCTCTGATGACGTTTCTTCAAGAGTCAGTGTTGGTTCTGTAGAAAGAAGACTATTATTGTTATGAACAATTAAGTATTTAAAGAAATAATTTCAATTACCGAAAACGTTTAGGAAAAGTAGTATTTTCGATACTCGTATAATAATCACCATTTCAGGAGAATGTAATAGTTATTCTTACATAATAACCAAAAGGTATTATAGAGAACTGGGAGAAGTGATACTACTTAACTGGTACCTTCAAGAAAATCTAAATGCATATTTAAGGTTTAAAATACATAAAAAATAGAAGTTAGTGATAAAATCAGTTGCTCCTACCTGGAGTCATCAATGTTGATTCCGATGTTATAATAGACATGAACGAAGAAGTTGTGGTATTAATACTCTCAACTGACGCCACTTTTATTGGATTTTCCGATGTATCATCACTTCCAAGAAGCTTTTTACCTAAAATCTACGATTTAGAAAATGTTAACACTCAATAAAATATTTCTTACGTTTAGTTAAAATAACCATGATTGGCCCTCGAAGACCTCGAACTTTAGTATATTCCTTAAATTAAGAAATTAAATAAAAGTGAGAAACAGCGAAAATTGAATAATGTCTTGACAGCGGTATTTTCCAAGTCATTAAAAGCAAAGGCCCACTGTTCCACGGTTCCACCGTGTCATTATTTTGTATTCTATCAGCAACTTGTGCTAAATTAATACTAAAGGCGTCACAATAAAATTAGTATCAATTTGACACAAATTACCGATAGTCATAACTCAAAAACTTGGTACAAATAATCAAAATAAATTGTAAAAAGTTTGAAGATAACAAAATTTGTTGAAACCTGAGTTTGAACTTATCGTCAATGACGTTATATTGGCGCTAGGTCTAAACTTATAGTAAACGGGTTATACTAATTCACGTATAAATGTATCTTTGCCTGAAACACTTTGGTTTTAAAATAGCAAAATACATTAATATAATCTTATGTAATTACCGACACATCAGCTTTATTGACATGCAATTTTGATGTTGTTTTTAGTCTTTTAACAAAATTGGAGTCTGGATTTGTAAAATGGAGTGCTACATCTTTTAGCATATTATGCGGTCTTGGTTGTAGAAGCGCCATTTTTTGAAAAAGTTCTGTTAAGACCTGCTCGATCTGCAAAAATGTTATTTTTTATGCCCAAAGTGGAACCTTCCAAACAGTAATTGATCTAAAATTACCAGTCTTGAATATACCTATTTATTTACTTAAGTAATTCTAATAATAAATGTTCTTATATTTTTAATGTTCGATCACAAATCACATCTCTATTTTATAATAATTTAACTATCATTATTCTTATCAAAACAATAGTTAAAAATATAAAGAATAAATAATAATAATACTTATTTTTGATATATTTTTCATTTCATCATACAATTATTTAGGATGAATTATTAGCGAACTTTGTCAGAAAACCTCGACTTGACTCTTTGAATTATGTTATAGGTAAATATAAACATGACATACTAATAGTAAGTATGAAAAAACTAGTCAACTATTTTAGAGGTAGTAGTGGTAGTTTCATGTAAGTACTTATGGTAAAAATGAACCACTTACCCACTTACAAATTTTAATACAACTAGCAAAATACTCTACGTTGTACCTCTGGGTGGTTCACCAAATAAACTTCATTTTCCAATTTGAATTCATTCACGAACGTGTCGCGTTCTTGCTGATAATCATATGTTGGGGTCATATCATGATCTACGATGCCATCTGCTGCTGTATCACGTGTATTTCCATTAGTCGTAAATGGCATAACTAAATAAGAACTTAGAAAATTGTGTAAATTATGTTATATTATCGCAAAATAATATTATCATTAGGAAAAAAGCGTAAAGTACAATACTAATGTATACTAAAATTCAAGATACTAAATCGTTATGGTCATGATTTCAATAAAATAACTATTGATGTTATGATAAAGGGTTTTAAAAACGGAAGAAACTTAGGCGGTGTTCACAAAAATAATTTTCTGCCGAAAATGTCATTACGGATGCAGCAAATCGTAACGTTTATTCTTTCATTCCTTTTAAACGTCCGCGTCCTACATGTTCCTGAGAAAAGTTTCAGGAACGCTAAACTTGACGGTATCAAATAGAAGTTAGTCCTTTACAGTAGTTTATAGTAGTAAAAAGGTCAAAGAAAGTCAACACCTTCAAAAGATTGGGCTGTTTGGCTGTTTATACCACATTTTTTGCCACTGGCAAGGGATACTAAAACTATAGGGTACTTTCCATAATGACCTAGATTTAAATAATTTGTAATTTCTAGCACAAGTAAATGGAAAAATCCGATAAGCTTAAAGTAATCACAACTATTTTTTTTATTGATACAACAATGTTTTGATTATACCTAGTTTTCACTTTATTATTGGGTACTCTAATATTTTCGTGAAACTGCCTCATAGAGTTTAGTAATATAAACTGCCTCCACCAATTAAAATTGTACATGAAGTCAATGCCTACAACCCTCAGTGCGCGAATCCAATTTGCTCTTGCCTTTTTCCAATCCGATGTGTAAATAGTTTAGCAGCAAGTTATATACTGGTATCAATTTCTCGTTCACCCTTGTTTCGCAAAACAACGTTTGGTCGAATGTTACTAATTCGAACAACGTTTGAGAAAATAATTGCTTTGCATAATATCGATTGACATAATTTTCATTTCATCGAATATTTATTTGCGATAGCAACATTTGTGCTATTGATCAAAAAATTTAACGCTCATTTCATGTAATGTTCAGTTGATATAATATGTATTTCATCGAATATTCAATTGGTTTAATGTAATGTAGTGTAGAAATGTGTTATTTATCTGGCACTCGGCGGCCGCTGCCAAGTGCCAGATTATGTGAAATGACTTTATTGTATCTGAAATTAGTCGAAGTGATTTTCGACCAAACGTTGTTCTGCGAAACAAGGGTGAACCTCAATTTCTTGGGTGTGTAACGGTTGATATAATAACAAAAAGTCTAACGTTCACTTGATATTATTTCACTTCATATAATTTAGTTTATTAAAACGATCAGTTGTCATAATGAATTGTAGATATAATTCCATTTTACTTCATTTCTTTTGATTTTATGAACATTTCCTATAATGCACATTTGACATAATATTTCATTTAGTATATTATTCATTTACTATAAGATTCATAATCTCTCAAGTAACTTTCAATATAATTTAGAACATCTGATACGATTTCAAGCGCCTGCTTACATGGAGCTAGCAAAAGTAATTGCTACCTAAATTTGTTTTTATGCTTGAGGTGGGTAGACAGTATAATTATTATTTTTCTCACTGTCATTAGCAAAATATTCGTCGTGCTCGTGTGGCTATTGCAATCTCGATATTTGTTTAATTTATTAACACACACCCAACTATTGTGACCAGGAGGATCTGGATGCAATCTGGACCTTAGGGCACCCCGACTCGGATAGGTTAGGTTAGAAGGGGACGGCGGGTCTACGACCCCGCCATCCCCTTCGTGGTTATTTTTTTTATAAACCAACCAGAGGTAGGCTCCGTCGACCAATTAGGCCAAAAGAACATTAGGTTAAATGAACGTTATATTAAAAGAATATTATGCATTTTGAAAATTATATAATATGAACTTTATACTAAAATGTTATTATATCAAATGAAGATTGTATCATATAAAACATTAGATCATATGAAATTAGGTCATTTGATATTATATCAAATGAAAATTATATCATGTGAACGTTATTTCAAGTGAAATTAGAGCATTTGTTATTATATCAAACATTACACACACCTATTTCTCACACACCAATGTACCTACTATACATCCATCTTTACGACGTTCTCCCAATAAGTGCAGCGCATAAAAGTTACTTATCAGTCCCCCCTAGACAAGTGGCCGGCGTATCGTAGAATAGAACGGCGAATGTATGGGATATGTCATTTATGTCACATCCCATAAATTTGTCATTCTATTCCACGATACGCCGGTCAGTGAATTGCCACTTGTCTTGAGGGGCAGAACGTGACCTCAGATGTCCTATTAGCAAAATGTCAATGTGAAAAAAGTCATATTCGCCAAACTTTCTATTCGTAAAAAGTGTCATGCTCGAAAGTCTCATTCGCGCAATGAGCTATTTGGGAGTATGCATTAAAAATGAATTCAGAGCGGTTCGCGCTAGAAGTCCTTATTGCAAAATATCTAAAAGTTGCAAAATGATCGTTTCACAAAATGTCCCATTTTGAACTGTTCATTACAACTAGTGAAATAATTTTCTACGCATAGTGAAAGTACCGTTTAGAATGGGACCTATTCAGAATGAGAGAACAGGACATTTTGCGAATATAGGACTTTTCTTGAGTATCCTACTCTTTTATCACCGTGATATTTTGCAAATGAGTCGTTCTTCTTCAGATCAGCCCATTTTGCGAATCCAACCATTTGCATTTTTTAGCAAGGCTCAAAAATTTTAATATTTCTAATTTTGTAGGATTAGTTTGATTCGCTGTCGCGATATGGTAGATGTGTAGGTTATTAGGTTTCTTCTTCTTCCGAGCACACAACTTGCACTTTGGTACTCGTAGAGCGCTCTAGTACTCCATATTTCTATAATTTTGCTTATTAATTTTGGTTTCTGAGTGACTATCACCTGACTCCAAGAGAAAACCTGCGTTAAGTCTTACCTGCTTGTCTGGCAATCAGTTTGTAGGTGGACTACTGAAAGAATGGCTCACTTGCCCAATTTTAAAGCATAAAGTCGATTGTTCGACAGGCACCAAAGCTGCAAATACACCAAAGCAGAAAATTTCCTTTATGCGCAAAATACCAGATTCGCAAAATACCAGATTCTCAAAATACCAGATTCTCAATATACCAGATTCTCAATATACCAGAAGTACACTTAAATGCATATGTACTACAGGCAAGAAAAGAGAAGGAACAAAATTGAATGTATTTTAATTAATTGTACCTAATAGCAAAAACTAAATAAAAGTACCTATACAGAAAAACTAAAAGTATCTTTTATACTCGTAAATATACTCCGGGGTGTGACAAGTGAGAAACGGTTTCTTCAAATTCGCGTTATTGCAGCTAAAAGATTTATACAACCGGTAACTGTAATTTTGTTACTCATACAATCAGAAATAATGTTCTGAATTTTTTTGTCTTTTGCCATGTCTTTTGCCCTTCTTTTTTTATCTGGACAGTAGAGAGCATTTTTTCTTATTTTAATTCTATTCTTTTGTGCTTCAGATTTCATTTTCTGTATAAACTGAAATAGCGAAGGATTGGGTAGAATTAAGGCGTTAATTCTTCGGTGCCAACCTTCTACAACATTAGTTGTTCTATTTTTTTCTCCGTAACAACTAAACACTTCATTCGTGATTTTCTGTATCCATTAGCTATCAAAATAGCCTAGAAATTTCGTTGTTATCTCATTTTTTGGCGCAATTTCACTTATAGCGAGGTACGCTTCGGGAATAATAACTGGAGGAAGCAATGCTAATTGTAAGCAAAGATGTGTTATCTCGCGACCTTCTTGGGATTCACTGAAATTCAATTTATCGCTCATCCTTTCTACGGCTTTCCAGAAATGATAATAGCAACCTTTGATTTTTGCATTCGGATACACTTCCTTCACTGCCTGTATGACGGCAACTTCATAGTCACATTTATACACTGACAACTCCATCCCAAATTGTATTTTTAGTATAGAAAATAGTCGTTCGTACGTGCGTTGACTTTTATTAGGGAGCAACGCGTAAATTAATGGTACAAAACTAATTGTATCGTCACTGCGTGCTAAGTCCACATAAAAGGTGTACAGTTGATAGAATGGTTTTGGCGACACTTTAAATGTGCCGTCACCGAAAATAGTATCAACAGACCTTAAAAAGTCACGAAGTTCTTTCGTCATTAGGCGATTGGCACACTGCGACGCGCGACGCGGCGTCGAGCGTTGTTGCGTCGACGCGGCGTCGCGCTCGTCGCCTCTACGGAGCTCATTTTGTATAGAAAAACGCGGGGTACCACACACTGACAACGCAATCACGCGCGTGGCTGCAGAATACGCGCGTACAAGCAGAAAACGCGAGGTATGGTACACTGAAATCTGCCATCACGCGCGTGTTTTTCGAGGGACTTTTAGTCCGAGAGCTGTTAGAAATTTCTGTGTAGGTAATTGAGACGAATTTTAAATTAATATTATTGCAATGCAACATGACTATTTAATGGCAAATTTAGAGCGCTTTCACATCAACTGACGTCCGATATCCAATATCCGATATCCGAGATCGGAGGAAGTCAAATATCGATGCCCAATATCGGGTATTGGAGCCGACACCACTGTTTTGGCTCGTGTTATCGGAACACGCAGAGACTGCAAGTGACTTTCAACCTAAATAGCATTTTCTTAGTTACGTCTCTTTTCGCGATAATAGATGACGCTGATCACGAATATAAGAAAAAAAATTAGTTACTATGTCATGTCAATAAGTCGAAAATAGCTTGCACTTCTAATCATTTTCTATTCATCTCTAGCTTTCTTAATATAGTCTGGGCAATCGAGCTAATGGTCGGATGGCTTTACTTTACTTTTTTCAAAATTTTAGATTACTTCACACACCTACTTACCAATAAAATTCTAATATCTCTCGGACTATACTAGCGCGTCCACGTGCGTCGACGAACGACGCCGCGTCGAGCGTTGCAGTGTGCCAATCGCCTTAAAGTCACAAAAATCAAAATTCTGTCATCTGTATCAATGTCATAATCATCATACAAAAAAAAAATCATTGACAATGTGTTGAGGTAATCTCACGTCCTTTGAATTTGCACAAGATGATCGGACTACATTTAAATATTTGTTTCGAGCCCTGTATAATGTGTCCTTTTTAGATGTGAATTCGGGTATTACATGCTCCAAATTTTTGAATTTGTTACCGTCCAAAAATCGGTTTTCAAAAACGTTTTGCACCGATTTAAAATTTACACGTAGGTCTTTTTTACAATCGTCCATGCAGCCGTCTATTAGGTTCCGAATATTGTCCGGTGAACATCTGTGATTCGCGTCTCTTAAAATTTGTTCATGGGAATCTAAAAGGATCGAGGTATTGCATTCCCTTTGTCTGAAACAGCGTCAATTCGTTGTTCCAGATTTATTTTTAACAGATAAATTGTACCTGTATCCTGCATGTAGTAATGCTGGTTTTCCTTTCTGGCTTAATATAAATTTCATTTTGTTTTATTTTTATAAAATTACTAGCTTTTGCCTGCGGCTCCGCCCGCGTGGATGTCGGTTCCCGGCAATTATTCGAATTTTTCTCGCCGTAAAAACCTTCCCTGTACTTCCACGAATAATTCAAGACCAAAATTAGCCAAATCGGTAAAGGCGTTCTGGAGTTATATCGTCAGGAAGGAAAACCCGACTTATTTTTATATAGTAGATTACACTCGCTTTTATACAGCAATGACCGTGTCAATAATGACAGTGTCAATAATATATAGAGACAATCCTAAAGGAAAACCAGACAGTATTTTATTGCAAAAAGCGCATGCAATCTATTTGCAGGAAAAGTAATAATAATCTTTATTGGTATAACTTTTGTCTATTCCTACTAATATTATAAAGAGGAAAGATTTGTTTGTGTGTTTGTTTGTTTGAATCGAATACGCTCTGAAACTACTATTGATTTGTAAAATTAAAAACAATTACAGTCCATCAAATCTAAGAGGTACCGTTTGACGTTTCATATTTTTCAAACCGAAACAACTTTGTTCATACGTACATTATTCAGTTTCGATAACCTTTTTCATAAAACCATGAATTTAGAAAGATTTCATTATTGTATCTAAAAATGTACAATTCTTAATATCTAAATGTAATTGAAAACTTTCAAACAAAGCAAAATAACACATATTTACACAGTAAATAATTTCTAATAGTTATATTCTTGACCTCATTACAAAGTTACGTAGTTAGGTCACTGCACGTAGTGTTGCGACTCTTCGGATACACTTGTATGCAAAAAAATCGTTTACATATACGAAAAATCGAATGTATTATTTACAAATTACACTTGACAACCAAACAAATATTTTTTCATGTGAATGGGATTTATCTCACATATTACGATTACATAACTAAATAGTTATGTAATCGTAAAATATGAGATAAAACCCATTCACCAAAAATACGTATTTATAAATCAAATATATTTGCTTCTTTAAAAAGTTGTCGAAAGCGATTTGTCGATTTTTGATTTTCGCGCCCAAATAAGTCGGGGTTTCTCGCGCTAACGCTGTCGAAATAGTAAATGGAGTCAGGGATAGTGTTTTTTACATTTATTTTTGTGTATGATAGTATGGGTTTGCATATTACAGAGAAATAAACAAATTTTTAACAAGCACATCCATTGATTTTACAATTACAATTTTTTCTTCTAAGTCTTATTTCTACGTCTAAAACTAATAAAAATAAGGTATGTAGAACCCATTCACAAAAATGTTGTTGCCTGATGTTATAAATTAACGACGTTACTGCGCGACCGCATAATGCACTGAATACACAGATACCCTAAAATAAATTAATTTAATTATTTTTAGGTCAATAGGCAAAATCGCAGGTGTCCAAGTCTCTACAATTTTTTTTTTCTGGCAACACTGCCAACTACAAGCGCACGCGGTCCGCTCGGTCGGTTCGGCGTCAGCAGTCTCTCGCCATCTTGGAAGCTGACTGTGCGCGTACTTGCTTTCTCGTTTGTGTTTTACAATTTGTGACTTGGCTATTACTTTTCTGGACTGATCATTCTTTATCCGTTTACCTTGGCAATATTTATACTGGACTCCGAACTAAGCAAGTGTTTATTAATAATGTCGAAAAGAGGACGTACTTTGAACAGCCAGGCTCGTGAATTGGTGGTGAAATTACACGAGTATTTTGAGCGTGAATCTCAAAATGGTGGACTTCTACTGCCAGTTACACAAGTTCGGGATCGCGTCGGTGAAGCTCTCGGTATTGGTAGCCGCACCGTTGGCAAAATATTAAGTGAAAAATATGGGCCTTCGGGGAGTGACAGTAACGTACTTCACACACCGAAAAAACGAAAAAGAAATAAACCTGTGACAGGCATCGATGAATTCGATAGTCATGCTATTAGAAACCATATATACGGGTATTTTACAAGAGGCGAATTTCCAACATTGGCAAAGTTATGTGCAACTTTAAAAGATGCCGGGCTGTATAAGGGAAGCATAGAGTCGTTGAGAACGGTAATAACAGGAATTGGCTTCAGATACAAAAAAGTTGACAAACGAAAAATTGTTATGGAGCGACATGACATAATTATGCAGCGACTAACATTCCTGCGCGAAGTTAAACAAATTATAAACTGGGATAATGTAATATTTTTGGACGAAACTTGGCTAAATTCCAACCATTCTGTGCCGAAAACATGGACTGATGATTCTGAAGCTTCGTGCTCGAAGGTGCCGATAGGAAAAGGTGGACGCCTCATAATATGCCATGCTGGGTCAGCGTCTACAGGCTTCGTGGAAAACTCTTTATTAGCTTTCCAATCCAAAAGCACTAAAGAGTATCATGAAGAAATGGACGCAGTAAGGTTCCGAGAGTGGTTCTTAAATTTATTACAGAATATCCCTCCTAACAGCACAATTATAATGGATAATGCCCCATACCACTCTGTGCAAATTGATAAAGCACCTACGTCAGCTAATAAGAAAGCAGATTTGGTGGCATGGCTGCAAAGAAAAGGAGTGGATGCCGACATGTCACTATTAAAAGCTGAATTATTACAGTTAGTGAAATTGCATAAACCACCAAAACCGACATATGTAATTGACCAATTGGCCGAAGAGCACGGGCACAAAGTCGTACGACTTCCTCCGTACCATTGCCAATATAATGCCATTGAACTGATTTGGGCCCAAGTTAAAGGTAATATTTTATAATATTATAATAATAACACGAGTACTTCTAACATTTATAATTTAAACAATGGTTTTCGTCTGCTATCAAATAGTTACATTATTGTTTTACAGGTTATGCAGCAAGACACAACATAAAACCACCCTTCAGTGTCAAGAAAATGGAAGGTTTATTAAAGGGAGCATGTGCCCAAGTTACACAGGAAGATTGGAGTAAAGTAGTACAAAAAACAAAGAAAATAATAATGGACGACTTCGAAAGAGACGTACACTTTGATAATGTAATGGACAATCAACTGGTCATTAATTTAAATGACGATGATGACGAAGACGACGATACTAGTACTAGTAGTGAATAAAAAAATATCCTAAACATTTCTTTAATTATAACAATTGATTTCTTAAAATTCGGATATTATAGTAATCGATCTCTTAAAGTTCGGATATTATAGTAATCGATTTTTTCATCCCATCCCTATCATTCAATTGTCAGAACTGTCAAACGGTACTTCTTAGATTTGACGGACTGTATATTTATTTATTATTTTTCTTTATTGTTATGTTGTATGTTTACCGCTGGTATAACCGCACGGAGCTGCTAGTAATATATAATACTAGCTGTGCCCGCGACTTCGTCCGCGTGGAATGTACTTAATAAAAAAAATCAGTTAATTTTTTTTTGTTTTTGGCATTTTTTTTTTAGCCTAAGTTACTCCTTATTACATAAGCTATCTGCCAGTGAAAGTCCCGTCCAAATCGGTCCAGCCGTTCCAGAGATTAGCCAAAACAAACAGACAGACAGACAAAAAATTTAAAAATATATATTTTGGTATGTGTACCGTATATATAGTGCGTCAAGAAAGTCGTGAAATTAATGTTGGAGGAACTAAATTTTTTCCTTGTACTTGCAACACTCGATAACTGCCAAACTGAGTAATCAGTTGTCAATTCCTTTATACGTCTGGCTACGTCGGAGATGTTTCGTATATTATTTACGTGTATTTAATTACTGTTCATCGGATAACAGTTTTGAGTGTAAAAATTAATTGATATGTGAATAATAGTTGTGCGAAACGTGTCGTATTCAAAGTATTTCAGGGATATAGTATGAAACACGGCAGAAGTTCAAGCCGGCAAGCTGCTTTCCGACTTTGATGATTTTGATGGTCAAAATGCTAAATTAACCAGTACGTACATATACTTTAATGTTAAACAAGGTATGGGAAGTGTAATCTAATAATAATTATATAATTTAAGTGAATATTTTGTGTTTCAAAGCATTGTTTTCATTTGAAGTGGTTATGTCATTATCCTACGATTATAACAAATCATAGTGCATCACTTTGACGTTTTTGAACATTCTTGATCTAAGTAATTTGTATTAACCACGTAGGCCCAAACAAATTAAAAAATACTCGGGGCATAAATGCAGCTGTGTTTATACAGGACGTTTGTATTTGTTTCAGATTTTCAAAAGTACATTTCAAGACATATCATTTCAGGATGATGATATTGCCAGTGAGTCGGAAACTATCGAAGATAAATTAATTACTTATGGAGTTTCAAGCAGCATTTCAGGTGTTCAATACTCATACCAATAAACTATTCTTATAAAAGATTATTGTTTTAATTTTTTAATACTATATAAATATCGTGAAAATTGCGACTGTCTAGCTATCACGGTTCATGACAGACCTTAGTGATAGGGTCCCGTTTTTTTTCTTTGGGTGTGCTTTGAGTAAGGTATTGCTCAGGATATGTAACCTGGACCCAAAATATGGCCAGCAGCGGTGGACGAGCTCAAAGTCACCAAGCATAGTTCGCAATTTATTAGGTGGAAGACACGTGTCCCGAGGTATAACCTTAAAAAGTCCGACACGTCGTGTCCTCGTACTTGGGGTCTTATACTCAACTAATTACCGAGGGGGTGTTAGGTTAAAGAAATAAGGCATTTCCCTCGCACTACAGTAACCTTTGGCTATATACGGTTTTAAGATGGCCCTCTTGGATGTGGTAAGCATGGAGTCCTCATCTAACCTCTGCTAGTCACAGGGACCCGTAGCGAGACTAGGGACTCCCACTGCGGCCCTTAATTATATTATCAGCAATATGGAGTCTAGTGATATGAAACATGCAACCTTACTTCTCGGCGCGGTCAAAGAATATGGTGAAACGAGTATTTAATGGAGAATGTGTGAGTTGTGGGTGAATGTAGAACTATCTACCGCACGGATTAGACGACGTGACGGCTGGCGTACAGTGTGTGATCTAGTCAGTCTGTGATCACGGCTGGTTAATCTGGTCGAAACTTCAAGCAATTCAACCGTATGTCTATACCTATACCATAATCGTGTTAATTTCTGTTAACAATATTTTCGGTTCCATATATTAATAATACCTAAATAAAAGTAAACAAAAAAATTACTGCCGTGATACATTTTTCACTTTCATTTATTTAATATCTTTATAGGTATGTACTATATTTAACTTTATACCATAAAAAAACAACAGATCAAGACTGTGCAGTTGTAGTATGACAGGGATGCCAGTTCAAGCGCAGCAGCGCCACCCTCAATTTTCACGACTTTCTTGACGGGCTATACATTCATATGCATGTAGTAGAAAGCGGTTATTTTAATATTACAAACAGACACTCCAATTTTATTTATTTGTATAGATTTGTATAGATGTATAGAGAACTATATAATAAAATAATAACAATTTTGTTTTCGAATGTGCGAAATATGCTATATTGAGAATCTGGTATATTGAGAATCTGGTATTTTGAGAATCTGGTATTTTGCGAATCTGGTATTTTGCGCATAAGGGAAAATTTACCTACATTTACCTACGCAGCAAATCTTTCTGACATTTTGCTATGCAATTTATGTGCGTGAGCAAATCTATCTTGGAGTGTGGTCCCCCTTAGCAACACTGAAGCGACGGTGACGCTACCCTTCACTTTAGTTTTGTTGGACCTTCTAAAAAAGGTTAAGGTGTGGCGGTGGTGCCGGGAGGGCAATGTCATTTGCAGCAGTGCTGCGTAATACTGTCAGAGCTGCTGCGGAGCACTGCTGCAACGCAACGACATTGCTGTGTGTTGCAGAGTTCGGAATCATTCCTTTACTATAAAAGGGTATGTTACAAGAAAAGAGCTTTTTTAACATTTTCGTTTTATTATAAATAAAATTAACACTAGTGATCAATAAATTATACCAGTAGTAGTGGTAGATGCAAAAAGCAATGTAAAAAATACAAACGAATACAATTTTAACATGTTTAATTGATTAACTAAAACATGTTACAATTGATTAACTAAAACATCATTCATAATAAGTAATTAGTGCCTTTACCAAAAAAGGATAAATTTTTCGCAGTCGTAGAACGACGGATAACGTGTTACACTACATTTGTGCATACACAAACTTTTATGACATGACGTATTGTAACATTGTAACGTTTAGTTAAGTCTTAATTAAGTACCACTCTTCGTAATTTCTTCAGTCCTAGCGATCAAAATTCCTAACCGTCATATTAGATATCTTTTATACATTTTTTTTTGTTTCATACCTATATTTTTTCTTAATCATAAGATAAATGCAACTGAGCACTGCACTGCGAGAACACATAAGAGACGTCGAACACAATCAGTGGAACCTCTCTTGGTGTTAGATTACTTGTGATCACCGTTAGCTTGAGATAATGCACAATGATGACGCTTGGGAAGACAGGACAGGGATGCCTGTTGGGTTATTCATGCATATTAATATTATAAATGCGAAAGTAACTGTCTGTCTGTATGTTACGCTTTCACATCTAAACCACTTAACTGATTTTGATGAAATTTGGTATATGGGGTAGATTAGATCTTGAGAAAGGACATCGGTAACCGACATCCACGCGGGCGGAGCCGTGGGCAAAAGCTACTAGGGATAGTAATAACATCGCAATTTTTATTTCAATAAATCAATTATACCACTCAGTCTGGCTGGCCAATGAAAATTCGTATTGTACATTTATTTTTGGACTTTAGTAGAACCGTCATTTTTAATTTATAACTTGGTCTTCCATCACCTCCTCTGCGTAGTCTTAGAAAAATTACCCTGTATTATGACGGACGCCTTACCTAGAAGATAAGTAATTCATGATTTGTATTCGCGTGTAATCCTTTGGAATTCGTAGTACCTATAAATATTAATATGAATAAAATATCTGAACATAATTTAGCAGTAAAAGTACATTAGGTATATCCCTTATTGGTAATCCTGGTGTTCTCATTGATTTATTTGCGTTATTTCATTTATTTTCCATCCTCCTCAGCAGCTGCCATGTGTATAGCCGATGGTGCTGGTGTCATAGTTATACTCGTCTCCTCAAATTGTTCTTCTATTGGTATGTAGATGCCGAAGCGATCCTGGAATACGCAACAAAAGATTTGTTAAATGACACTTTTTATTTTCTATATTTAGAAAAAGTGAACCCCAGATTCCGACGTGAAAGCGGTGAATTCGGATGCGATCGGGGTTTTTTTATATAGGACACGTCAATTTGAATTCACCTCGCCTGGTGTTAAGCAAAGGCAAAGTCTCGGAAAGAGGGTCACCATCGTAAACATTTACCTAGTTAAGAGTGGTGGCACTCAGCTTGACGGCCTCATTAGATGCCTTTTCAAGCCCCGCTTAAAGGACTTTAGGAAGAAGGTAGTCATTTTAGAGCATTGATGATGATGATGATGATGAATGAACATGTTCTGTTCTATTCAATTTATAGATAGAGTGACGCCCAGAACTATATTTGAATTTCTTTTAACCCCTAGTTAAATTACTTGTGAATGGAGGAATGGGTTAACATCGGTAGCGTAATGGCAAGAATTTGAATTCGGGGCCTTCCGATTGTAAGCCAAGACCACTTGCCGACTTATCGGACAACCATCAACCATACCATACGGACTTCCTATAACTTCAATCAGCCCAATCACTTAGTAGACCACATTGGCAGAGCGCTAGCTTCAAGCAGCTAAACAGTAGATTTGTAGAAGTGTTGTTAAGTGCTAATATATATTTATTTACTTAAACGAAGATCAACTACATTAAGTGAAAATCTAATAGATCTTCGTCTAACTTTGAAATCTACAGTACAAGATATAATAACCTTTGGATAGCGGTTGTAAGTCCATTGAGGATGGCATTTACAAGGTCGTGGTGGAGGAATCCGGTAACTCTCATGTGACGATGGCAAACCACTTGTTGGCGTAGGGGGAGTTTCATAACCTGTTTATGTAGAATAATTTTGATTAGCATTTTGTAGGATTTTATTAAACTGTAAGGTACGTAGTAGTAATGGGTGTGGGTGGTTTTATGGTAGGTACAGTCAGTATCAAAAATATGTTGACGTACTAAGTACTCAACATGATCTAAATTTCATTTTTTAACCCCCTTCCAATTGGCTGATTGTTCTGATACTTAGTACACACCTTAATTTGGATAATAATACTATTTAAATTAATAAAACAGTTTGATGTGCTCTTAATGCGAGAGTTTTAAGATCATTTTGAGACTTCGTCATCAAAATATTTATGACGCTATCAATGATAGCAACCACGAGTAAGGCGATATGTTTAAGTCTATTTAAGTTGATATTTGAAATGCTTACCTCTAAAGTTCTTCTGCCGTCTGAGAGATTTCTTCAATTTTTTTCTCATTCGTCTATCCCAAGCAATATTTGCCGCTAAAAATAAAATTAGTTATTATTACACCGATATAATGCAAGTACGTTATAAAATATGTTAATTTTATCTAATACTGATATTGTAATCCATGAACCATCCAATCTTTCTCTATGGAGCTGAATCTTGGTCTCTGAGACTGCAGGATCGCCGTAAAATCGATGCATTGGAGATGTGGTGCTGGAGGCGCCTTCTAAAGATCCCGTGGACGGCATTTCGCACCAATATATCAATCCTCAAAGAGCTACACGTAAAAGACAGACTATCGTCAACTGTGCAACTACGAATACTGAAGTTCTTTGGTCACGTCTCAAGAAATGAGAACTCGATGGAGAGACTGGTAGTTCAGGACCAGGTGGAAGACAAAAGAGCACGCGGTCGATCACCAACTCGCTGGATAGACGCCATCAAAAAGGCTACTGAATCCAGTGCACTCGCGACGCCTCTAACCATCAGAAATGGAAGCACATCGCCAGAAGAGCTACCCTCGGAAATGACATCGACCCAACGAACACCCCACCATGTATCTCGTCAGCGCAACCACGACCACTCTGACAAGAGTGTCCGTCTGAGAAGAAGAATCCATGAACTAAAATGATGCTAACATGTTAAAATATTTTTACTAATCATAAAGATAGTGTAGTATTTTACATTCGTCTTTATAAAATGCGACTATCGGTAAAGCTTACCTATTTCTTCCTTTTCAATTATAATTTCTTCAAATAAGCCGTATGCTGTAGCAAAAAGTTCAGCAATATCTTTTCTAATTTCTATGACTGGTATTTCCATAGCCTCTTCAACTGCTTTCATTACTTCTACATAGGCTGTATCATATCTCAGCAATTCATCAGTTATTTTTGACATTGTAGCTTTATCCATACTATTCACGACCATTTTGAACATTATTTCTGATATTGTCGGGTCGGGAGTTGGTATTGGTTCTAAGGGAAAATGTTCAAAGTTAGTAGATTAATATTACTAGATATTAGGAAAAAACGTACGCATGTGTTAACTTGTAACCACGATTTAGGTTTGTATAAGTCACAGTCTTTTCATTTCAGCAAATAAGTTTTTTATTTTATTTTATACACAAGTTAAATCTGTTAGTACACAACGGAAAAGAACAATGGGCGGCCTTATCGGTAAAAGCGATTTTAGCCAGGTAACCTTTGGATGATGATTAAGATATAAATGGGGAATAGGATAGGGAATATACCTACCTATGCTGCGATAAAGGGTTCTCAAGCACAGCAGTGAGTAGCAGTGACTATTTAACCTACTAGTTTTACGAAACTGAAAATACACCCCTGTGGTGTGGCAGTAGTGAACGCGACTGCTATACAGGGGGAACGGGTTGCCACTCAGTGCAACTATTTGTTGTATGCGAGGATATGGCTATTTGCATTCATTTTAACCGCAGTGGGTACGTTCTATCAGTCCCAGTTGTCATACAAACATCTATACGGCAGCCGTTACGTGTAGAGGGAGCCCAATAAAAGTTCAATGACTGATCTAACTGCAATATTTCAACAACCGGCTAACCTTCACACCACTAGATGGTGTCATGGGTTGTGGAAGTCAGATGGCAGCTTTTTGGAAAATGTCAAAGTTAAGTCAAACCCACAATTAAACTGGAAAAGCTTTGGATGCGACTAGGACTAACGCAAAGATGAAGAAGAAACCGCAGTAAATGCGTTGCGTTGCGCAATTTCATAAAATTTAGTGCATTTCAAACTTATCATTTTTGTAGACAAAATCTCATAAGTAACGCATATTTTTTATTTCACTTAATTGTTCTTATATATATATAGCCTCTGTGGCGTGGTGGTAGTGTACGCGACTGCCACGCAGGAGGCGCGGGTTCGATTCCTGCTCAGTGCAAATATTTGTATGCATGAATATGGCTATTTGCATTGGTCTGGGTGTTTCTATATATAATATTTATGTATTTACAAAAAAAAAGTATATAAGTATGTTTATCCGCATTCTAGATTCCATAACACAAGCTATAAAAGCTTACCATGGGTCTAGATAGCGTTGTGTAGAATGTTGTGGAATTGTGGTATATTAATAACCCAGTGACGCACTGGCGTTACCCATGTGCCGAGTTCTCCTATGGTTTTTGATATGGTAAAAATAATAGGAGTAACTTTTTTACCTGGAGTAGGAACAGTCGTCGTGGAAGAAAGAAGAGATATAAACGAAGAAGATCTCGTCTTAGGCGTTTCAGGCTCAGGCTCTGGCGGTTGGTATGGCATTATCGGGAAATACTTCAAAATGATAGCCAATAAATCATTTTCTAAATCGGTGACCTCAAATCCACAATCTCTGTGCTCTCCCTATAATAGAATATTTATTTATAAAAATGTACATACCTACTTAAATATAACAATTCAATTTATTTACAATAGTTGATTCCCGGTGGAGTAGAAAATAGGCACCCCATCGTTTCCTGTGGGTGACGTAGAAGGTGATTATAGGATATAACCGTTCTTCATTCGACAGTCAACATACAGCCCATGATTAAGTGCCCGCTTGATGGCAATAGGCTCGGCGCCTATTATGTGGGAGTAAGACCGGAATTCATAGCTGGTGAAATGTGGGTGTCGGTACACCTCTGCCTATCAATTTAGGAATTTGCAGGCGTGAGTATATGTATGTATGATTTATTATTAAAATACAAATTTATACCTACTTTATAGGTGACTAGCTTTTGCCCGCGGCTCCGCCCGCGTGGATGTTGGTTATCGCGACCAAACATAGCCTATGTCCTTTCTCAAGGTCTAACCTATCTCTATACCAAATTTCATCAAAATCGGTCCAGTGGTTTAGGCATGAAAGCGTAACATACAGACATACAGACAGAGTTAGTTTCGCATTTATAATATTAGTATGGATGTAATTTTAGGGCTTAATTTTTACTTTTCCATATTTTCAATTCATTCAGATAAACGTATGTAACTACTGTTGAAAATATTATATACTGGTCTAGAGTAATATGCTAAATAAAAATATAAGGCGCTGCACTATTGCTGAGAGTCCCATGGTAGCGGACAGTCTGTTCATTGTGCTTACGCCACGTGCAATCTTCTCTAAAGATGAGGAAGGGGAGGCCATGCTAAGAAGGTGGAGTCACCTGTATTATAATGAAGACCAGTGGGGGCTGGCATTCAGAGCTGACCACCTATAGTCGTTTTAATATCAGGTAAAATCATAATTTTGGCTATGAAAATTATTGCTGCGTATTATTTATATCTCAGCGCTGAACCATCAGCGTGAATCAAGAACGAAGAACCAGCGATCAGCGTGTGCTGTAAAAGTAGTCTAGTCTAGTGTATAATCGTTTCAAATCTCTCATTACAACCGCATCTTGCCTTGGTGAGGTGGTAGGTACCCAGCACAGGAATCCACGTAAACTTTTTTATATACTGATAGCCCCCGTGGCTTGGCGGTAGTGAATGAAACTGCTACGCTGGAGGCGCGGGGACGAATCCCCATCAGTTCAAATATTTGTATGCATGAATATGAGTTTTTGTATTGGTCTGGTCGTGCCTCGGAATGCACGTTAAGCGGTCGGTCGTGGTTGCCATATTATGAATGGGTAGTTGGGAGCCCTAGAAGTCGAAAGACTTCTTCGATATCACCATTGGGATGCGGAGGTGAGATTTCAGTCACTAAAAAATATCAAAGTTTAGCCAAATCCGTAGTCAGCCTAGAAAAAACGGACCGCAGAGTCCGCTGTGAAAGCTTCAGATGCCACTGGGATTTACGCTAGGATGAAGAGGGTGTGTACTTACTGATGAATAAGGCCCCTCAGGTGGTGATTTTAAAAGCTTCCTTACTTCCTCATCAAGTACTTCTAAAGGTCTTGTGAAATGATTGCCTGCTTGTTCCAATATATTCTTTCTTCTGTTGTGGCGTATTACTTTACTCAGAAATATTGTTAACAGTGCCTCAACCTACAAGACAATAACTATGCTAAGTATGGTGGATAAAGGAAATGTTTACGTGAAACAAATATGTAAATTCGATTAATATTCTAATTTTTCAATCCAGAAAAACTTTAAGGCAAAAAAAGTATGGAATAGTTATACCATTATTTTGATTAAGTACGTGATATCGATTCGATAAATAATGAAAAGAAAATGCGTCGATTAGATAAATAACAAGAAATCATACCTCTGGATGCCTAATCAAGTAAGCTTCCTCTTCTAGTTGGATTGTGTAAGCTAGTCGTGCCGTACATTCCTCTTGACATGGAGACACAGCATTCAAATCATTATACAGCAGCCCTTCTGCAGTTGAATATTCTTTAACCATACCCTTCATACGTTTAATGAATCCTGAAGGCATGGTGGCTATAATTATTATTAATGATGATATTCTACAAATAGAGTTCACGTTTTTAATGATGACTATCAACTAATATTTAATTAGATTAATAATTAAAATAGTTCAAAATGTGCGAAATTAGAAGTATAAAATATACTATAATGACATAAAAAATTTTTGTGGTATTTAAAAAGGATATATATCAAAACAGCCAGTGCATGGGTATGTATAAAATCTTTTTCTCTGTTCCGTGTATAAAATAGAAAATATCCAAATAATTTGCATTCTGACCTTTTCACCGAAGCTTGACTTGATATATACCTACAAAATATTTAAGCTTCAATATCTCATAATACAAGTAAGCTAAGTACTAACATACAGTTCAAGATCGGCACGGGCTTTCGTCCACACATAGGATTCAACTATCGAGTGAAGTTTGCTGTTCAGTGTTCACTGAACATTCACGGCTCGAGTTGAGTAGGTGTGAAGGAAATTACTTTTATTTAATTCCATCGAACCAGCTCGATATGAGACTTCGAGTTGTGAGTTATGCTGTTCACACGTTGATTTTAATTCGTTTTGGAGTGAAACAATCGATTAATACTGAACGTGAGTACGGATAATTACTGAGATAGTACTTACTTGGGAAAAATGATTTTGTTCACGATTAATGTGAAAACTACAGAGCGAATTTTGACATGATTTATTTTTAAGCGACTTCAAAAAAGGAGAAGGTTCTCAATTCGTCTGTATGCATAATATTTTTTATTGAAATGTGTTAGTCATACTCAATGATATTACATACAAAAAAGAGGCAGATATGTTATTAGACTGCGCCTGGTGAAGACACGAAAACGTCCCAATTGGGACGTATCGCATTTAGTATATGTCTGGCAAACGCCGAGTTGTCACGTATGTAAGCGCATAATAAAATAGCAATAAAAATGCCACGGTGTATTTTTAAAAATGTACAAATTACGACACTAAAATCAATAAAACACGAAGGACCTTCTATCACATGTAAGTACATACAATATTACCGATTTTTTTGTGTATTTCATTAAAATTAGTTTATTAATATTTTTATAATAATGGCGGCAAAGAAAAAGGACAGAAATACTTTTTGATATGAGCACGACAAGGACACAACAACACTGCTTGCATAGATTATCAGTACAGATGCGACATAGGGTAATTTTCAGTTTACTGCCTACTAAAGTAATAATTTTGACCTGCTGTTCAGTTTTATTTGTTATTCAAAATTCAGTAACATAATTTTTGTTTTATTTATTTGTTGTCCTTTAAATAATTGTAATAACCTAAATTTTTTTTCAAGGTTTCCGACTAATGAAGTTCGACTTCAAGAGTGGATTGCAATTGTTAAAGAACAACGAAATGAGTTTGACTGGACACCTTCAAAAAGCAGCAGAATTTGTAGCAATAATTTTGAAGCCACTGAGAGATATACTTCGGAAAAAGGAACATTGCTCAGGAAGAATATAAATAATTGAGGTAGCTCCAAACAAATGTAAATTAGACTTAAGGTAAAATGTAATGTGCTGGTGTATACCTTGTAAGCTGCTCTTAATAAATAAATAAATAAATAACTGACAAATATACCACTGTTCGGCTTCATTCTGCTCATAAAAATAATCCCAAAATAAAAAACTTTCTAAGAGGCAGAAAAGAAATAAATTAAATTTATTTGAAGGAGTTTAATTTTTGATTATAACGTCAGTACGGCACTATGGTTTTATTTTCGAGAAGTTCCCTAATTATCTTTTTGAATTATTATCATTTTCCGAAATAAATAATGACGTATTATTTTTTCATCGAATTTCATTTCTTGCCTACCAACGAAATACCCCTTCTGTTCAACAAAATCATAATCTATGCTTCGAAGCGCAATCGTCCGAATCATTCCGAATTATAGCTATCTTTTTTACTCATGTGCTTATCCCATCTTTCGTACTACTTTAACGCTAATTGTCAACTATTGTGCACTGACAGACTGCTGGATCAGATTTGAGAAGTCAGTTACTATGAACGTAACATATCTTGTATAAAATATCATTGGTCATACTTAAAATCGTACATACGTTTGATCGAAAAAGGTTGCTAAGAACTAGAGATAGTATGTCTAGAAACGCCATCCACGCGGCTGGAACCGTAGGCATATGCTGGTATCATAGATATAGGAAGAACGCGCGCGCGCTTAGTAGATAGGCCATACCTACAGATTAGGCGTGTATAGCTACGTTCCATTTTCGTGAATGAACGTATGGCCGACGGTTACTACGTTAGGGCTGTAGCTTCTAGTATCGTAATATTTGTCGATATCTTATATTTAGGAGTATAGAAAAATGCTAGGCGCATGGTTTCATCATGACGGTTTATGCGAAGAAAGTAACAATAAAAATATTATAAGCATTTTTTATTTAAATATTGTCAATGTGACAGCTTATCGCATTGTGTACGACCGTGGTGTCTAAACCTGGATGTCTAGAAAAGTCTGTATTACACATTTAATTAAAATAAACTTGTGATTAGTTATATGTGTTGCATCAGAATCGGCAAAAATATTTTTCATATATATTATCATAAAATTCACAAATAAATTTAAATATATATAAGTAATAACTTTCGGGGGTTGTCTTGTTTGTCAGGTGCATTTAAATTAATTTTTCTGTTTTTTTGTTATGTGTATGTTTACCACGCTCGATGAGGAGTATATAAGGCCTCCTCTTGATTTTTTGTAAATGAGGCTCTTCACGTCTTCTTCTCCGAGCAGTAATGATGCAAAAACTCGCATTAATTTTTTTTAATAAAACTCCTTGTGATAAAGCCAGCTTTGTATTGCGTGATACTCTCTGTATACGCATCAATATTTGTTTTAACACAAATCTTCGGCGATCTCCACTAAGCTATTTTTGGCGGGCTGTGGCCGAGCGACTGCGAAGTAAGAAAATAATAATAACCGTAGGCCGACAAATTTGTAGGTATGCAGAGGTTAATCTCCCTAACTTAAGGAACTTAACTGAGTTAGATTGTTGATTTTCCAGACAGTGAGTTATCTGTACCAGCTATTAGTTAATTTGTACTATTATGTGAAAAAAGAGTATTTTCGTCGACAAATCATTTGTTGGAGTACATCACTATCATGCTTCTTGTAGTTTCTTGTAGAGTAAAGTAATGAATGAGTGTAACAAATCATTCATGGATTGTGCCAAAACTCGGCACGCTGTCAAATCTATACACTCATTTTCCCAAATGAGAAATAACTTAAATGTTTTGTCTCTTTTTTACAGGCAAAACTGTATATTAGAAAAAAAGAGACAAAGTGATGTTTCATGGTCTGTCTCATGTTTGCCTCATATATGTATAACTAAAATTTGTATATGTTGAATATGGCCACCCTGTGGCTGGTATGCTATAATCCTGAAATTACCGCTTGGCACACTTCAAACGTCTTATTGCTATCTTTGATTTTCTAAGGCCTCGTGATTCGTTCTGGATACAACGATTTTGTATTCTTGGGGTGTAAAGCCTCTTCGCTTTTAATGAGAATGTAAAATATATTTTTGAACATGATGAACACCAAATTAGAGGGAAAAAATCTGCTCTTTATCATTCACGAAAATACTTAATACGACATGCAAGGTATGCCAATTATACGTTAAGCCCCCTCTATTATAACCGTTGTGTTTTTACTAGTATAAATATTATAGTAATTATATCTTGGAGCTAAATCGCGAAATTTAAAAGGCCCTGGCGCGCGCGGATTGTTAGGTCTATAATTTGGTGAATTTGACTTCGTCCACAGCAGTTAGCGCCCCATGCTTTCTACAAAATAAATCCAAGAAACACGTACTACGTGTATAGAGCAACCTTTTGAGCATATTTTAGGTCCACCATTTTCGACCCATAATATATGCTCAAACGGCTGAACAGATTCGACTATGTGCAGCGACGTATTGTAGTTAGAATTGCACGCGGGTGGAGCAGCGAGCAATAAATAGTTAGTTACATAATAAAGTAACCGTGAAGATTAAAAAGTCAAACTAAATTAAATAAATTGCCGTCATCTACTCCCTCTGGCAAACTCCCCTCTTTAAAACCATTATGAATAATTAAATATAGTAATAATGGCACGGTAAACAAAGTATACCTCTTATTGTTATGCATATTTCACTAGCTAATTTCGTTCATCGCGTCGATCCAATTATGTGAATACTAAATAAACTCATAATCATCACTCCCCCTTAATCATTAAATGTTGCCCAAGTTTGATCATTTTTATACCCACTTAAGTGACAATTTGGAAACTTATTTTTTTTGTACGACAAAAATGTTAACTCTAAGACAACACAAAGTAGCCCTTTGTATTTTTATTCGAATATGTCATTGAATTGATATTATATTGAATAAGAATTATTAAAAGTTGACTGAACACATCTAGGCAATGTGGTGAATCAACCAGTACAAACACACATATGCGAGAATCAATTAAAAGCAGCATGATACCTGTTGAAGATGAAAGGAAATATGGTCAAAACAATTGAAAAATAAATTTAACTTGCTATGAAGTACGGGGGGTGTACCTAATGGTGTGCATTTTAAGCGTAAAAATGGTGTTCCACGATTTGCATCAAATCTAAAGTTAAATATAAAAGTTGTAGCTAATACATAATAAGGTCCACAACTTTCGCCTGAAACGTTTTTCACATTAACTTACAGGTTTTTGAGCGAAATTGGAAAAAGGGTATTTTGGTTTTTTGTTGTTATCTGCCACAAAGAACAACGCTATCTAGACCCATGGTAAGCTTAATTAGATTGTGTTATGGAATCTAGAATGCGGATAAGCATACTTAGATACCTTTTTTTGTAAATACATACATATTATACATAGAGACGCCCAGACCAATGCATATAGCTATATTCATGCATACAAATATTTGCACTGAGCGGGAATCGAACCCGCGCCTCCTGCGTAGCAGTCGCGTTCACTACCACCACGCCACAGAGGCTGTCAAAACCATCACATAGCTTTTTAAATATTATTTATAATTACTTCTTACATTAAAACTATGAGAAATGAAAGATTTTCAACATGCCTCATGCTGTTAATAATGATTTTCTATTTTCGTCATTTTTGACGTTAACTGCTCTGGCGTACAAGCCGTAAAGGTGGCAGCCGAAATTCATCAAATTTGCGTTCAGTATGTTAAAGTATTCATTAGTGATCTAGCATAGACCTCAATACTATTTTCGGTAACGAATGGCGACGAGATCCCAAATAAGCAGGGGGTGTATGACGGGTGGACCTAAATTTGTTTGAAGACAAATTGGTACAGCCGGAGTAGACCATTTAGCTAACCAGTACCTCTGTCTGGCGATTAACATAAAATGTGAATCTTGGTAGCTGTCAATCTTATAACTATATCTTTAAGAAGATTTTAATTACAAGTTTATATTTATATGAAATCAGGCGGGTGGTTACAATGTTCGTCATATTTTCTAATTCTTAATTGTAAAATAATTATTCATTCAGTCAGTTCCTAACTGATAAATTGTCGTGCCCACTGTGCCCCTACACCTGCACGATTGCCGACCTGAATGAAGCTACGGAAGATGCGGTCAAAGTCGCCGAGTTTTGGGCTGGGCGTATCTAAGTATTTAAATTGTTGCCACTGACACTAAGAAGAAGAAGAAGACTGATAAATGTAGGCACACAATTTGTGAGAATGAAAATCTGTAATGCCTCCAAAATCCTAAACATTATCTGACTCATATCGCACATCTCTGTCCCCGAATTACGAAACATGCATTAGATGTCGTCACCGATGATGTCGACCATAATGATATGTTGGCAATGTAATAATAACTGATGAATCTAAGATACTAGGAGAACACGCATATTAAGAACTAACAAAATCATAGTAAGGAACAAATAATTAATGTTTTCGCGAAGTATGATAGTAAACAAAACTCGAATAAGGACTATTTATTGCAGGGGTAGCAATGCAGCAAACTTAAATCAAAAATTATCAAGCGCTTCATTTTAGTTTCAATCAAACTTTTGGATGAGATGGAAGAGAGCAGGGTAATAACATTCAGTAAATTGAACCACAGGACTTTAAAAAGAGTGGTCGTCCAAATATTGTTGGCTCTGAGCCCATAGTTCAATCATTATTTTTTACTGTGTGTGTATTAACCAGGTTAGTTTGGTGCTATGATTGTCCCGGGATGAAGCCAGGGCGTGCAGTGCCTGCTTGTATTTTATATTCTACTAGCTATCTGCTCGTAGCTCCGCCTGCGTAGTTATTGGCTAATGATACCAAAAATATATCTTCTAATTTGTTAGACTTGTAAGTTGTATAAACTATTAACGAATAATGCTAAGAGCATTCTCAAATTATACAATATGATATCGGTGTCGGAAGTTGATCCGATATCAGAAAAAGTACCTACAATCACAATTCTCATTGACGGGCCAATATCAGATATCAGAGTCACCACCGCCGTGTTGGCCTGTTATACAGAGTCTATAAAACCCGACTACCGAAAAATCACACTCTAAAAAGTGACAAACAAGAAAATATCTAGGATAGCCGTGGTCGTATGCCACTTTTCCCTAGAATATATTGTTTTATTGTCACTTTTTAGAGTGTGATTTTTCGGTAGTCGGGTTTTAGTTTAAACTTAATTTTTTATTTGAATTATTTTGGGGCAAGGTCACGCTAATAGTTTATACATATTTAAAATGTGCTCATTAAGCACTTTCATTTGATACCAAACACGGTATATTTATCTCAAATTTATTTTTTAACACAGTACGTTATGAGCGCTAGAGGGCGCCACACAAGTCATAGTCATAGTCATTTATTTTTCAATATAGAACAATAAAATTGTTTCTTATTGACGTCAATTTTAATTCTACTTAATCTAAGTTTACTACCGCTTCCAAGGCGCTGGTGGAGAAGAAACGGCGCAACAAACTCCACTGCGGCATTTTTTGGACGTCAATTTACTATATTTATTTTCTTAAAGCTAAATGTGGACGAATGTACATTTCGCGTCTGGTAAATCACAACAAGTATAAAAACACTTTATAATTAAGAATTAAAATAAAGTTACATAATGTAACAAATAAGTCACATAACTAATACAGTACCATGCTGTAATTATAGCATCTTACGAGGGGCCTGAACCATGCTCAAGCCAGACATTTTTATCTTTCAAGTAATCATCTATCCTATAGTATGCCTTTTTGGATAAGGTGGTCTTTACAAAGGTTTTGAATTTATCGTCAGGCATACCAAGTATCGATTCTGGCAGTTTGTTATAAAAACATATACCATCCCCCTTAAAAGAATCACTAACCCTGCTAAGCCGATAACATGGAAGTAGAAGTCTATGTTTGTTACGCAGATTTCTGTCTGTAATGTCACTTACTTTTGTGTAATGAGATATATTTTTCCTGACATACATTATGTTTTCAAATACATATTGGGAAGCTACAGTTAAAATGTCAATATCCTTAAATCTTTCCCTGAGGGAGTCTCTCTTGCCTAAGCAATAAATGGCACGAACTGCCCTCTTTTGCAATATAAATATAGTTTCTAAATCTGCTGCATTTCCCCAAAGTAGTATTCCATAGGACATCAAGCTATGGAAGTAACTAAAGTATACGAGCCTAGCAGTAGCTACATCAGTCAACTGCCTAATCCGTCTCACAGCATAGGCAGCAGAGCTAAGTTTATTGGCCAGAATAGTGATATGGTCATTGTAACCCATTGTAATTTAGAATCTATTGTAATTCCTAGAAAGGTAGTGGTGTTTACGAATTCTAACCCCTTCCCCCCAAGATTGGGTGACACGTCATATAGCTTATAGCCATCGGACGATCAAGCCGCTTGTAACGAAACCTCATTTGTCCAGTTCTAATAAGTAGTTGAAGAGTTATGAGGGAACAAGTGAACATACATACATACATACATACATACAAACATAGCCTGCCAAAATCATAACCCTCCTTTTGGCTTCACCGTAGTCGGGTAAAAAACGGTCGACGCTCGACGGTGTTCGTGACCTCAGGATTCCCAATAATGCGGACCGCACGTCGCTGCAACCTGTCGAGAGCATCTAATAAGTACTTTGCGGAGCCATCCCAGAGATGTGAGCAGTATTCCACGCAGGAACGAATTTGGGTCTTGTATAGAAAACACCGCTGCTCCGGCGTGAAAAAACGTCTCACTCTGTTCAGGACTCCGAGTTTACACGAGGCTGATTTGATGATACTCTCGATATAGTTTTTGTTATTCAGTTTGCAGCGAACATCCATACCGAGGATAGTGAGGTGATCCTGCGGTGGCAGTGGTGTGCTCTGAAGAGTGGGAAGGGGAAGGAAAGGAGATACCTTTGCTGTAAACGCACATGCCTGGGTCTTCTAATCTACCCCTATACCAAATTTCATCAATATCGGTTTAGGCGTGAAAGCGTAACATACATACAGACAGACAGAGTTACTTTCGTATTTATAATATTAGTATGGTACGAGTATATAAAATTCACATGGTGTCGGATATCGGCGTCCGACACCATATCGGATCGGACATTGTGAAAACGCTCTAACACTCTCTACCAAGCCTCTTTGACCTGCGGTTGAGGCTGTACGTTGTCTCTATCTGTCAATTAGTTTTAGATTTATATACAATAGATAATTACCGTCCTACGCTTACACTATTCATACAACATCAAAATTAGATTCTTAATACTTATTTAAAATAAATGCTTTGATTTTCAGTCAAATTATGGTGGTAACAAAATTATGGTGTAATTATAATGCTCCCTAAAATTGTTTCGCGCTAATTAAATTATATTCTCAAAGGTGCCGTTTTAATTAAATTCACATAACAGTGTACGGCGCTTAATTTTGATACTCGCTTCATATAAATAAACTTTTATATAAAAGAACAAAGTTGAACCAAAAGTACCTAAAATAGAATATTTATCTTATCAATAGTATTTCTGGCATTTTATTGAAAGTTTCATAGGAAACCTCTGTGAAAGCCTCTGTGGCGTGGCGGTAGTGTACGCGACTGCTACGCAGGAAGCGTGGGTTCGATCCCCGCTCAGTACAAATATTTAAATGCAGGAATAGGACTATTTGGATTAGTCTGGGTGTTTCTATGTATAATATGTATGTATTTACAAAAAATAATATCTTATGTTTATCCGCATTCAAGATTCCATTACACAAACTAGTTACCTAAGCCACCATGGGTCTAGAAAGCGTTGTGTAAAATGTTGTGGAATATTTATTTATTTTAACTTAATCTATTATAACATTATTGGCTTTTTACCCGACTGCCGAAGGAAAGAGGGTAATGTTTTTGCGTTTTCTCATCTGTTTTTACATTGTTACTTTATGAAAAGCTATCCAGGTACGATCAAAACAATGGATGTCAGCGAGTATAAAGTCGAAGTAGAGGACGTGTTATTCTCATGTAGACGTGCACTTTTACGCACAAAGGGTAGCCTTTGTATGGTATCATGTCCATGTCTCAACGTTTGTTACTTAATGACGCTCAAACTATTATCTATTCTGTACTTAAGCTAAACTCCATTTTTGTAGTCCATATGTAGGTACCTAACACAGTTTAAATAGCTACATATTTGGAACAAAATGCGTTAAAAAAGCGGCGTCGGTGGACCAAATATATGCAAACTTTATTTATCAAACTTTATACAGAAACCATCTAAATTTTGTATAAAAATGTGAAATAAGTTAATGTTTTAATACTAAAAATGATCATCATAAATTTAATTGAAAAAAAAAAGCTGTTAATATCGCTTTGAAATAAAAATTTGAAAAATTACTTTTTTAAGCGCGTTTTACGCGGTTCGGCATACCGTACATCAAGTTCCAAATACAATTTTGGGGCATATTTTATTCCTGTGTGAGAACCATTTTAAGCTCACGCTACTCGTCCTTCGATGCATACTTGCTTGAATCCATCCTATGGTCTTCAATACACTTTATATTTCGATCGTGCTTGTAGAACATAAATGATGATTATGAATACATTATGACATCAACATTAAAAAATTATTTAGGCCAGCATTAGACTTCTTTAGGATTCTTAAGAGGCCCGTATTCATTGCTCTCGAGTGTAATACAGTAGGAATATTACTAATGGTTTGATACCTCTCTGTAACATCAGATCAATGCTCCATTTACAGACAAAGGAAGTATTAACTATTAGCGTAAATGAAACATTCATTCAATAATAGATACAGAGCAAGCAACATAATTGGAGTACACGTTAATTGGTTCGAAGGTACCCCAACCCCCTCACCCTTCTCATCACTTGTAACCATGGTGAATACGGATCAGTGGGAATTACAAAGGGATTCTTGGCACAGAAAATCCTGCAAAGTAACTATGTTATTATCAAACGTATAGAAATTCGCGGGAATCGATTGATGTCAGGTATAGGGGTTTTGTAAACCTGAGTGTCTAGTGTGAGTTTTTCACGTATTCGATTACGAGTGAGAGTGTGACAGAAGTGTGAAACATTTTTGCATTGGAATTTACAGCATAACAGAATAGTGAAGTCATTCAAACGTATTTGTGAAGCTGGCTCACGGTGCATTGAAGTGTGAATGGCCCGGTACGCAATATTTGGTGAGCTTTGTGATGCTGTAACTGCACTCACCTTTCTATCACAAAGCATTCACATATTAAACGGACGTGTTACTTAACTACGCATTCTGAATCACAGTACCTACATTTCCAGATCTGGCTTTCACGAGCAGCCAATATACGACGTCACTTTGACAACACTATTCGTTTGTTTCTTTTTTAAATGAACTTTTAAAATATCTAGTCTAAGCAGTTTACCCTCTGCGTTGATGAATTATTCAGGAAAAGTTTAATTTGTAGCCATATGTTTTGATATGTGTAGTTAAGATAGATTAAGTAGATAGATGAAAAGTCGAGACTATCTTGGCCTGATCTTTTTTATATTCTTATCTGTGGGGTGGCCCTCGGACTCGAACTAACTAAAACTGCACGCTATCTTGGGTTTTCAGTTGCCTAAGGTTAGATTGCCTCTGGTATATTCCTCACGCCATCTCGGAATGGTCCCAATGGGAACCACGATGTCCTCATCTAGCCCCCGGCAATGGGGAGGCACGCATGGTGACAGGTGCTCTACTTGTGCCAGGGACCTGTCCTATATACTCATCTTCGGATTCGCATACGAAAAAAATAAAGAAGAATGGGTGCTGTATTTGTCATCCCCAGGCAAATATAAAAATAACATAGAAAATAAAAAAATCTGTTGCTAAAATTACTTATCATACTTATTATGAGTTTATTAGAAGTATTTTGTTCGAAGGTAAGTAAGGATACTTACCTTAAATATACCTCATATTGAGATAAAGTGAATATTATGAATAATTAAGCAAGTGTTTTCAGTTATTTGTTATGAATATTAAGTTCTAAACATTTTTATTCGTTTGGTTGAAAGATTTACTAAATTCCCCCTTTTAGCAGTAAATTAACAAAAATATTGGCAGCCCTAGCAACAATACACTGTTGCCTAACTTTGCCTACCAAAGATTTTGTTAATAATCTCTTATCTCTAATAAACTCTTTGGTTCATTATTTAAAGTTTAGAGTCATCTGGCACATCCCAAAATGCTTACACTAGACGTAAAACATAATTTAAAAAAATCATGAATACTTGACGGTTTGACATGGTGCAGGCGAAGTTAGGTAAAAATATCTACCAAAACTTCGCCTATCACATTTGAGACCCATTTTTGGCCAACTATGCAATGCATTTGGAAGAGTAGTTTAAAAGTTATTTTAACAATACATAAAAAATACATTATTAATTTAATCAATTTTAATTCAACATGGTAAACAATATTATAGATTCTTTTAACGGCTTCTCGCACTTGGACATTGGACATACTGACTTTGTTTTGAAAACCAATTGTATTTGACATATTCTTTAGATAAATATTTACCAATCCGCATAAATAAAAAACATTTGGTCCATGTAGGCCGAGTGTTCGCTAAGTCTAAACAATGAAGTGATTTAATTATGTTTAAGACTAATATGTAATCTGCGCTGGAGGCACTATTCCATAACCAAGAAACATTACAATTAAATACGCCTTGACATTCTGGTTAATTTTGTTTGGCCCTAGCGTGCATTTGTCATAGACGCAATTTAATTTTTAATATCAGGCGGAGAGGGGTGGTAAATTTTAGGTTAAATCCAAGTTTGTGGGGTTGTAGCCCTTGTCAAAGACTAATATTATTAATAAATGTATATGGGTGAATTTCAACATCTATGAATTTTTAGCTAATTTTGGTGATTTTTTTTATTTCTAGGTATTTAGGTAATCTCTTTCAATATTTAGCTAGAAATACCTATTTAGATGCCTATTTTACTTGAACAGTCAATTAGCCCTGGGAATTACTTGTTTATTTTATACACCTAAATTGCCAATACACCGAAATTGGTGTCTAACACCAAAATTGCATATCAACTTATTTTTTTTTTATTTATTGTTACTTATACTATTTCTTTGTTTTTTTTAGAATTTGGCACTTAATAGGTACATATAACCCTTAATTTTCACCCTTTTATCACCAACTTCATTTTTATATGGCAAAACCATTTTAGTTCTTAGTAGTATCAGTATAAGAGCAAAACATTTGATTGTTTAGAAGCAAGGACTATATTTTACTCTAATGGTGCCAATATTATCGACGAACTTATTCAAGATTGCTGGGAAAAGATTTAGGCAGTTATTCTCAAAGTGGGAGAGGTGGTACTCGGTATGCCTAAGGGTGGATGGAAGATAGGCCATGGACACTTGGTAGTGACAAGACAAGTTGGTAGTGTGATGTCTATTTCTGAACTTACAAGAGTCCTTCAACTAAGTTTCTCACGCGGTGAGCTGATGGGCATTGCGGTTCAAAAGGGTTCCAGAGGTTTACACCATCCGGGACCTGTACCACGATTCTGATTCCGTTGTTCGCTGTTGGCAATATCAGAATCTTCCTTATCACTGTCGGGGTACATCTAGGATCGGTCCTTAGTCCATTCCCAATCAGCGTGGTATTTTGGTCGGATAGCATCAGACAATCACTCCATAACTGCCCATGTACGCTGTTAATATCGGTGGTGGACGCCGATAGATTGGTGCAACATGTGAGGAGCTTGAGGACGGTAGAGGTCAGAAGCCTTCTGTGGAGAAGATTGAGTACCTTTTACACGATAGCAAAGTGCTAGCTGCTGGAGCAACATAAGCAGAAGTTGAGTGTCCCCACATCTTCGACGTCGTCGCTTTGTTGCGTGGAGTCACGTGCAAAAGATTGCACGAGGCACTCTTGCATCCACGGTAGCTTTCATGTAAGTGAGAAAGCAGAGGAAGAAAAGCCAAATGATGTTGACAGTGGAGAGGAGGGAAGAAGGGTGGGCAGGTTTTAACGGTGTAGGCTTGGTAGTAAAGAGTGAGGCCGCCTTTCACACCAGTAGAAGCAGGTGCCGGAAAGAGCGCACGATGCTCCACCACACCGGCCTGTCCCTACTGCGGCAACAGCTGACTTCACCCAACTACTCGCCTGTCTGCTGTATGGGTAGTTCATATGCTAATGGTGAATCTGAGAGAAAATTAGGAAAGCTTCCGAACAACCCTCAACAGCCAACAACCTCTTTCCCACCTAGGGAGAGAGGCGGTGCTTTCTCCATTGCCCAGGGTATACCACGTAGAGGCTACCTGACCTAGTAGCCCGTTGGACTACGTAGGAGCTTAATCAAATAACTATGAAAACAAATTTTGGTGTAAATATACAATTTTGATGATTAGTAAAACCCCACCAAATTCACCAAAATTGCTCCACCAAAATTAGTTTCACGTCTAAAAAAATTATTTATAAAAATACTATTTAGAATATAGTGGTTACATTACCAAAATTTAATACACATACTGAACCTGCACACTATACTTAAATATTAAAACATACAATGAGAATAAAACGGTTTTAATAATCAACACAAAAATTACAATATTTTTGTCAGAGGATTATGAAACGACCTACTTACGTGTTTGGCAGAAAAACGAAACGGAACTGGGGACAACTGGCACTGGTGCTCATTAACACCCAACTGAACGTTTCCAATGATGATAGTGTCGTCCTTATAGGTACTTTCAATACGACTCCTTCGATGTTTTTATAAATCCCACCAAAATTTTACATTTGCCGCGGACGCATCTTATAAATTATTTTTAAGATAAAGTATAGTACTAAATACTACGAATGACATTATCGAAGATAGCTAAAATAATGCCGAATCGAATTATTATTAAGTATACTCAGTAAACTAATGAAGTTTTCATTAAACTGTGATCATTCCCAAGAAAACAGGTTGTGGACGCGCCACCAAGCTTAGAATTTAGGTGAAAATACATTTTTTACACACTCACAAAAATAGTTTCAATAATATAATTTATACGTGCATATAGAGCAAAACGATATCTTTCTTACAAAAAATAATCATTACTATATGTTAACTTTAAGGTATGATTTTCAGTCACGCCGCGAAAATTTTACGTTTGAGAAATTCACCCATATATTAAGTTTATGGCTTAAATGTTTTTTATGATTCATTTTGTGACGAACTACAGGTCTCACAAAAAAATAGTAAACATTTTTTATCGCAAATCATAAATTATTTTTCGAAGATAGTTACTCAACGCAAGCTTTGTATGCAGCCAGGGCCAGGTCTGATATTCGAATAATGCTGATAGAATAAAATTTTCGAATGTCGACATTTTAAATAACTCAGCACAATATATTTGTTACATTACTTTGAAAGAAGAAAGTAATTTGTTTCTTGGATGAATTACCTGAGGTAATATTTGACCAAAAGTATGCTTATTTTGGGTCTAGATAGTAGTGTGTAGACTATCCAAGAATAGGTTTTTATTAGATATATTAGATAGTGCTTTAGATCCTCGTACGATATTACAAATACGTAACGTTTTGCTAGATTTTTACAGTTACACAACATTCACAATTTTATGTTATCCGTAGCACTCAGACTCAGTGATTCGTAAGCAAGTAACAGTCTAGAGTCCAGTTAGTACGTCCACAAGTCAAACAATATTCCGGCGGGTGAGTGCCGGTGAAATTGAGCCCGAATCATTTATAAATGGGGGAGGTTTCGCGGGGTGAAATAGGAGGGGAAAGGTGTGCCACTGCATTTTGCATGAGTTCAATGTTGGTTGCTTGATCTAGCTTATTCCATTCTCTTTCTGCTGCACACATACGCAACACACAACGTTGGCCGTATATTTTTATTGATATTTACACAAATGTTGTATTAATTCTTTTTATCAGAAAAATAATATTATGGAAAATTGTAAGTAAAGTAAAGTACTAATTTACAATTAGGTATATGGCAAAAAATGAAAGATACAAAAACACTTTGGATGACTATGACGAAGAGAAAAGTTATTTGATATAATTATATTCTTATTTAATCTCATTGAATTTATTTAATTTTATTTAAGGTTTTAAAAAGACAGATCCCTGTGCTGCAGTAACTTTATAACGACACAATTAATAAACTGAAAATACATAACTTCTAAATGAACGAATTATAAAAACTTTTGCCTGAGTCAAACGCGTAACACTTGACGCAACAGCATGTATCTAAATGACCATGTGAAAAGTTAGAAATAACACCCACATTTCACCACTCATTGTATTTGGTTCCACGTAATAGGGGGTGAGCCTATTGCCGTATCCCGTTACTATTGTTTACTTTTGTGCAATAATTCATGTACTTAATATTAGATACCTACGCCAACCTATAATACAGAGACAAACAGAAATAATTCGGAGGATATAGGGTTTGTAGCAATATCGCTACTAGTGTATAAAACTTAAGTTTTTCAACGCTCTGGGCGCCGAATTAGGGTGAATTTTTTATATGGACGCAGGTAGGGTGTGAGTTGGGGTGAAAGACGGGGTGTTCTGGAGTCGCCGGCACCGTCTGCATATTGCATTAGATTTAAATTGTTTACGTCGTTAAGAAAGAAAGTTCACCCGAACTGGGCGAGAGGCAAGAAACTTCTTCGCTGATGTTGGTGTATTTAATTTTCCCGCATAATCATATGGGAATGTTGTGACCTGCTTTTTACTTTTATAATAACAATATAATAACGTCACATTTTCGTAATTTTGTGGAAGATTTGTATTATAAAACTATCTGGCCACGGCCACGGTAATCACTTTCCATCAGGTGGGCCGAGTGTTTGTCTGCCACCTAAGTAGTATAAAAATTGTTGTTGTAATTAATTAGTAAAATTATAAGTGCATTGTACCTAAAGTACGAGAACATCTCGATATTGCTTTATTTGTACGAACGAACAATAACAGGTTACAAAAATGGATTACTATAAGAACGGAAGAAGTCTCTAATTGAGATACTTTTCATTGTGATGTTATTGAATAAGACTTTATAATAGTGAAAATTTATTCAAAATAAAAGTGGAAATGTCATGTCAAAATCATATTTTCCTAATGAAATAAAATGTTTTATTGAATATAATGATTAGAACAATTTCATGTCCATTTCATTATTATTATGCTATACGAGATTAAAAAAGGAAATTTTCTATATTCATTCTATAGATTTTTGGCTTCAAATCATAATAAAATGTATATTGTAATACATAGTTGAGGTGGAACTGAAAGCATTGTAAAACAACTATGCCGCTTCTGAAGTACTTAGTACTTCACGAACAATGTTCTTGTTAAACCCAATTGTATTCTTACAATATTATTTAAAGTATGAGTCATAGATCATGTTTTAAATTATGAAAACAGTGTCATTGTTCTATTTTGTAAATACATGGGTCTGCAGATAACATTTGATTGTAATATTACGTCAGAAGAAGTCAGCGGCCAGTTATGATATAGCCGTGCCTCAGGACGCGTGTGTCGAAATGAAGATTTTATTATTGAGTTTAGTTATCGTTTTGTGTCAATATCAAAATGTGTCTTGTTCGTTCTTAGATTTCATGAGCGATAGATTTAGTGATTTAGCTCAATCTTTTCTTGGTGTATTAAAAAATGTAAGGCACCAAATGACCTATATGATGAAACCTCGAACTATAGAAATAAAGTATACGCCGAGTCTTATACCACCTGATTACCAGTTACCGCCAGAAGTTATGATCAAAAAGACATTTTCGCATTTTGTTGAAGTAACAGGTGATGAACACGAAAGCGAACATCCCGAGTACACAAGTTTGAGGTCTGAGCCAACTGCTCTTATGTCTACACCACAACTTGCTCTGCTACATGGAAGAAGAGTGGAATCACATATCGTTACCACAAAAGATGGATACCAACTTACAGCACATCGGATTTTACCTTCAACTCACATTCCACCGAAATACCCGAATCGAACGATTATTCTTCACCATGGATTATTTGGTAGTTCTGCGGACTGGATATTGCTGGGACCTTTAAAATCACTACCATATTTACTATCTGACGCCGGTTACGATGTCTGGATGGCAAACGCTAGAGGTAATTATTATTCTCGTGGACATACATGGAAGAAAGTTGACTCGGATGATTTCTGGAAATTTTCATGGCAGGAAATGGGAGAATTCGACTTGCCTGCTGTTATAGATTATATTCGGGCTATTAAAAATAATACTAATAGTGTTTATGAAAAGATAGATTTTATCGGGCATTCTATGGGCGCTACAGCACTCTTAGTGTTACTATCATCCTCCCCTTTATTTAACCAATATTTGAGATTAGGTATTCTAATAGCACCTGTAGCATTTATGTCAAATGTTGAAGGACCTCTTAAAGCAATGACTGGTATGGCGACAAATCCTCCGAAACAATTGTTAAAATTGATTGGTACAAGAGAATTTGTTCCTTCACGAATTATACCAAAACGGGTAGCAACTAAATATTGTGTAGGCCCCATCCTATTTTGTTGTAATCCTTTATATTTTATAACTGGTGGAATACCATCAACCTCTTCTTGGAATTCTAGTTTTGTAGCTAGAGTGTTATACCATGTACCTGCCGGTGCATCCACGGATACTATTATGCACTATGTTCAATTAGTAAAGAGCGGCAAGTTTCATAAGTTCAATGATGTTTATTACGACTATAATTTAAATCAGATTACACTGCCGATAGCTTTAATAAGTTCTGATGAAGATTTAGTGGCAACAATACCCGATGTTTTGAGATTGTACTTTAGTATAACAAATCCTGTAGATCATCATATAATTCGAGGAAAAAATTTCAGTCACACAGATTTTGTTTGGGGCCTTGCAGCTCCAGAATTTGTATTTACTAAAGTTTTTGAGTATTTAGAAAATGGTTTAAACTGGTTTACGACTAAAAGCGACGTACACAGTAATGTAATACAATAAGTTCAATATGATTGATTATACAAGTGTTTATGTAGGTATTAGTTGGGAGTATTAGATCGTCACTGTACTATATTTTATGTTGCCATACTTTAATATAAGTAAATATTTAAAATCAAACTGTGTATTTTATTGATGACTGAGTGCCTGCGGTACCACCCGCGTGCATTCCCGCTATCGCGGCCAAAATTAGCCAACAACCTATTCTCAGACTTACCAAATAAATACACAAAAATCAGTTCTGCAGTTTCGGAGTAGTTTGGTTACAAATACTGAAACACGATAACACACATAATTAAAACTTACTCCAATTTTATTCTATTGTAACTGAACTGAAACTTTCCTATTATAAGTGAATTTAGGAATCAAACATACCAACGATTATTAATAATATACGAAGCCGCTACAAACTTTATCTTACAGGAAAAGGATTATTATAGGTACAAATTTAGAGAGAGGAAGTTAAAAATTGGTTTGTCAAACTTTTTCAAGTTTGATATAAATACAAGTCTGATTGTGTGTCTGATAAAGTAATTACCGTAGACAGCTGACATTCATAGATCATGATGAAGAGTGATTTAATATTTGGTCATGCTTTGCCATATTTTGTTAAGTTTTAAATTATTAATTGCATTAAAGTAGAATCTCATGTGCAGATTATGAAACAACCATTTGATAGGTTTGACTAAAACTATTTATGTTTGGTCATTTTCATTTTCAAAACTATATTTGATTAGGTATTATCAAGCAAAATACTTAAAATGATCTAAATCCCTTGATTTTTCTCCGTCCTGTTGCACTATTGTTTTGATATTTAGTACACACCTTTATTTCTTCAATTTGAATAAATAAATAAAACATCGTTATGTAGGTATTAAGATCATTTTGAGTAATTTTCTAGTCAAGATCGATGTGACTGTAATAGAACGTTATAAAACGAGTTAAAAATCCAGCATCACCCGCTGACGGTGGCCTTGTAAAACTGAATAGATGAAAAACAGCTGCATATGCTTTAAGGAATCCGAAAATCGCTTTAGCACTATAAACATAAAATAAAGTTTTCGCACCAAAGGCTGTAAACAAGCACACACTGCGCCTCATACCAACCCGCGTCTATAAACTGCAATAGTAATGCACGTTACCATTATCGAGACTATTTCATCATCTGTATTTTTGCTTGGCACCCTTCTATGTGTGTGTTCCAATTGAATAGAAACTTATACGTATATGGTCATCATCTGGGCAAGAAAGAGGGATGAATGATGAATTCACGTAAAGCAACGTACAAAAAGGTAACTCAACTAATCGCGACAGAATCCGTTAAAATAGTTTCATTTCAATGAATTGAGTAACGTCCTCTTTTATTGGTACAGTCAACAAAGGAATGTGTAAAGGTGCAACCGTATCTCCTTCGTCGACTGTACTAGTATGCTAACTAAATAATTAAAAGATAATGTTATGCAGTAGGTATGATAACGTATTTGGTTTCACCAAGACCTAAGGGGCCAAGTCAATGTCAACTATAAGTTGGTAAGCCTTATAGTTGACGTTGATAGACGAAGATGAAGACCTTGATAGACGAAGCACAGGCACTGGCTTTGTCCTCGGAGCAGGATGGTCAGTATAAGCCAAATATAAAGGAGGCTAATGAGGAAGCGGGCCCTGATTTTACAAATGACTTAAAAAATTAAAATAAGTACAGTGGGCGTGTTGGTGACCTTAGACTAAGAGTTACTTAGTGCTATTTTTTTATTTATTCTCGTCAGCCATGAGAGCGAACGATCCGTGAAGTGAAGTGAATCCTATTCTACCATCGGTGAACCAAACATTGAACACTGCCAATCTATGTATACTTATAATATAAACTGTAAAGTGGCCATATCTGTACATTGGAGATATTTAAACTAATATACTTGGGTTATGTTATATTAACGATACAAAACAATAACATTTTTCTTGGAATTCTTGTCTGTTTGTCTGCAATGAATGCCAAAAATACTGAACGAATTTAAAACAGTCTAGTGATAATACATATATGTATAATAATATATACTTTATGCTCTCTTCATATTGTTATCTGGATTTATATTTATGAGACTTCTATAGTAGATAGTATACTCACGACAACAGTGTTTAACAAACTATACGAGAGCGAGTCCGAATATGAATGGCGCTTTACATCTTTTATGAACAAGCTAGGAGCGTACAGTATGAGTTTCCAAACTGAGAAACTACTACGTAACAGTTATTATTCGAGTTCAGTTTGTAGCTATAAAATTGCGTATTTCAAAATAAGCAGCGTACAACATTTTTAGTTTTAATTAAGTCTAATCTAAGTGCCAATCTCATCTATATCCAACGTTTACATTTTAGAAAAGTTCAATTCCTCTACTACTACTTTCCATCTTTAATTTTTTTTTGTTTTACGGGAGCATCTGCTATCCAACCTCCCAACCCTAAATATTATAAATCTTGTTCTAAATATTATCAATAAAATAAGAAACAAGGAACCTTTGGTGAATATTTATTTATTCTTTATTACAATAATTATGGTATAACAATCATGTTATTATCATAAACTAAGCTATTGATTGTCTTGAAAAAAAAAAAAAAAACACGGAACTCAAGGGTAAACATGTGTACTTGTTGAGGACCAGTATATTAAACATAGAAAATTGTTATCCATTGTTATCACAAAATCACAACATGATGATCATAGTCTCCGTCGCAACCGATGTTTATCACGTATATGAAAATGATCATTTATAGGTACTAGTTGTCGCCCGGTGGTCGAAATTCGATCATAATGCATTAAAATTATAAGTTTAAACATTATTAAAGATTTTTTATTTTCAGATTTAATTTCAAAGAAGCGGTATTTCAGTATGTAACACTATAGACAAATCATATTATTCCCAAGTTAACCACAGACCAACAATACATGTGTGGGAAATTTCGTACTTGCAAAAAGTTTTCGCTTCACCTATTAATCTATACAAATAAATAAAATTGGAGTGTCTGTTTGTAATATTAAAATAACCGCTTTCTACTACATGCATATGAATGTATATACGGTACACATACCAAAATATATATTTTTAAATTTTTTGTCTGTCTGTCTGTCTGTCTGTCTGTCTGTCTGTTTGTTTTGGCTAATCTCTGGAACGGCTGGACCGATTTGGACGGGACTTTCACTGTCAGATAGCTGATGTAATAAGGAGTAACTTAGGCTAAAAAAAAAATGCCAAAAACAAAAAAAAATAAACTGTTTTTTTTTATTAAGTACATTCCACGCGGACGAAGTCGCGGGCACAGCTAGTTAATCAATAATAATATTAACATAAAACCTCCTTCCTGAAGCTGGTGCGATCTGCTGGTTGATCCGGACTTCATCACAACGTTCCCAAAGCTGCTGGTTGGAAATTTTCTCTGGCCAGTAAATACCCAGAATTCTGCGAAAACATCGGTTGACGATGACCCGGAGCTTGGGCGACATAAAAATATGTAGGATTACAAAGTTACATTTACATAACATAAACTCATTCACGCCTATATTCCCCGAAGGGGTAGGCAGAGGTGCTAGCACCCACATTTCGTCAGTTTATATTTAGGTTCTATTGTAATAGGTGGCGAGCCTATTGCCATTAACCGGGCACTTATAAACCTACGATAAATACACACTTAACTTCGAAAAGCATCGACAAGTCATTGATGTGTGCCATGGTAATCCTGGGATCGAACCCGAGACCTCGTCTCAGCAGTCCATTACCCATACCCCTAGGCTACCGCAGATACTATATAAAGTTACATTTGCAGTTATTTAATCAATTTACCTGTATTAATTACGTATTTGATGTAATGGATTACTAAATGTATCACAGGTAACTTGTAAAGTGGTCAACAGAATAAAAAAAGCAAGAATTGGATTAATAAGTAGAGTAAACTGCTCGAAATTGCATAATCATATTAATTACTTACATACATACATACAAGGAAATATACATATTTAAAATCTTAAAGATTTTTAATATTGATACGGTCACTTCAAGATGTTGTTAGGTTAGATAATTACGTAACAACTTAAGACAGAAGGTCCTATAAGTAGGGACTGAATAACCAACTTGGTATTACATGGATCTCGATACTTTTCATGGTAGAACAAATGACTTGCGAAGACCTGGTATTTTTGACAAGATGGTTGTTTTTCGTGGGAACAATTTATCAATATCACGGAACAAAGAAAAATATCAATATAATATATTTAGATAAAACCTCTTTTCTATTTTTTTCCCGTCAGTTGTGAACATTTCAAATAGCTATGGGCACAGAATAGATATTAGGTATGGGTCCATATCCATACCTATAATAGGTATGGATATGGACCCAATATAATAATTACAGACTTAGGTAATGACCACAGTCCCATGACTGTGGTGATTACCTAAGTCTAAAAATATAATAACTGTATGAACACGTAAATAATTTGCATAGGCAAATTATTTACGTGTTCACATAGGTGTGTGTGAAAAATGGCGTTAATGTGCATAAGTTTTTTTTTAACAAATAAATGTATTTTTATTGCATTACAAAAAAAATAAGTTTATGCACTGCTGTGACTATATACGTATAAACTATCAATATGCCAAATCTCCCCCTCCTACTTGCCCGCAATTTACATAAAAAGGGATCCAAAATTTGCGCTTCACGAATTAATATATAGATGTGTGTGAAGAGGTAAATTGAAGTTAAGAAAAAGGTGGTAGGTTAGTGGATGAGCGTTACCATCACCCTGTAAGTACAGTGACAAAGTTTGTTTAGAAGTTGGATAGCATGGTGTCTCAGGAGGCTGCACTGTACGATTGGTTGTACAGCGACCTCTTGTAATATATAATATTATGTAGGAGCTCATGAGAAGTTTACACGTTGTAATAAATTAAACATTGTAAACGAACAAATATTTAAATTTATTGATTTATATTCTGTTGAACATTTCAGTCTGTTTAACATTCTTTTAGCCACGTTCCTTTACATAGAGCTCTACATTAATTCTATTGGGTTGAGATGAGAGCGGGAGAGAGGTATAAATATAACAACGTAGGCAGATGTGTCCATTTTCCACGTAAATCATTTCGATCTCATAGATGTGTAATATATTTTAAATAGCTTTTATTAGGAATTTAATCTACAATTAAAATACAGTAGCGTTCGTTAACCACTAAGGTCAGTTATAAATATTACAAACCTACATAAAACAATAAGTAAATCGATATGTACAGCAATGTGTTCGACGATTCCATTGTAAAAAAGTTACCTTGGTTCATGTTAACCATAACATACAAATAGATAAATAAATAAATATTCCACAACATTCCACACAACGCTATCTAGTCTAATGGTAAGCATAGCTTTATTTGCACTGAGCGGTGATCAAACTCGCGCCTCCTGCGTAGTTGCGTTGACTACCGCCACGCCCGCCATAGAGGCTGTCAAAATAGTTTCACCTCAGAGTTAGTACTGAATTAATTTTCTGGCCCTCGCTCATTTACTTGCAACCATAATATGTTGCCTACGTAGCCTAGTGATGCGGCGTAGCACGTAAATAACCTTCTCTTTAGTGGCATCTTACCAATTAGAACTACTTTAGATTTAGAATTAATGTCTCTCAGGATTAACGTAATGCTAATATTTACAATTAACGTCTGTCAATGGCCGTGGCACTATCTTTTTTGGAACTATTATACTGGTAGTAACTCTGCAATATAGCAATCTGAACAACGCTCTCATCGAAAGTGTCCAATAAAGTATTAATCAGCAAGTGTTGTACAGGAAAGTGTCTACTTTCTCAAAGTGCATTTATAACTTACTTGCACCTTTAGCACATCACGTATCATTGAATTTATCACCAGTTTGAGTAAATCGTGTCTCTCCGAACGGTTTCGGCCACGGTAATCATTTCAAATGAACTCCTAGTCCTAGTTGGCACGGCGCTCATGCGCCCGAAGATGGCTAATATAACCGATCTTGGCGGTGAACATATTGATTTATTGAGCGCACGTGAGGGTACCATCCACGTAGTTGTATATTATGGCAGCAGACTGACGGGTCTCGAGTTCATCGCGCTGCTCCTCGATATCGTCCGTCAGCACTTGCACGAGCCTGCGCCATTCGGGGTGCTGTGCTGCCACACCTTTCCATCGTGAGGGGTCAATGCTGCATCTCTTTATGTGCTGCTTTTGCACATCTTTATATCGGAGGAGTTGTCCGCCTTGTTTCCGCTTACCCTCCTCCAGTTCTGAGTAGAAGACGCGCTTTGCCACTCTTTCCTCCGTCACGTTATAAACCTCAATTTTGAAGGGTGACTAGTGTGACAAACTCGGGCGAGTTTCAAGGACACATGCAACGATAAATACGCGCCCAGGGAAATTTGACCAATTTTGGTAACCAACTTGAGTGATTCCGTAATATTGTCCCTAATACAGTGGCGTTCGAAGATGCGACGCGCCGCTACCCTTGGCCTGCCTATATTAGGACGATGACAGCGCAGTCAACTAGTGCAGCGGCTAGTCTTTCCCACCCTTTTTGTCTCTGTAGATAGCAGGGAGTGCGTAATAGCGGCCTCTAGCCTACCTCTATTGCTAGCATCCGTACACCACAGTTTCTTTACCATTAGGTAGGCATTGTACCTACTTGTATGCTACAATATGCGATATAGAATGCCGTAGTATTTATCCAGTTACCCTCGAAGGATACAATTTATATATAGGAAGTATGGGTCACCGGTAAACAGGATCAAGAAAATATAATAGACAATGGATAAATATCATTATTTACAGACACAACGTTTCGTCGAAAACTCGCTACGAAGAATAAAACTTGGTTCAATAAATACCAAGACTTTCAGATGTGTTAATTCGCAGAAACATCCCCGAATAAAATAATTATTTCTACTAAAGTACTTTCGTACGTAGAAATATTCGCCTAAAGTACTTTTCCTAACACCAACTGTGTGGGTAGCCAAACCATGGCATTCAATCAATATCGAAAACACAAAACACATAGGAACCAGGACGTGCAATCTCGTTTTCGAGAGATCTCAGCCTACTTTAAGGAGATTGATCTCGGCTGAAAAATAGACGAGATCTCGCGAGTGTGGCGAGTTTGCACTCGAGCAGAATTCGGGTCTTATTTGAAGCTTATTAATAAAAAGGAATCATATCAACGAGAGTCGAAGACCGCAAGAAGGTAAAGGAAAGGTGGAAAGTCCCTTAACTAGATAGACTGATGACCTGAAAAAGATGGTCTTGCTTGAACCCCAATCTCGCGAAATTGTATTTCCTAAGATTTACCTAAATTAACTACGATTTCAAATATTTAGTATAAAAAGTATTTTTCCACAAGCCTCAAGCGCCTCGCCTGTCAAATTTTAATAGCCTTTTTTATTATGTAGTAGTCTGCTGCCCTCCGTCCACTTAGATCCATTGGATGAGTTCATTGATGGATCCAAGTACACTTTTTCCTCCACCTGAGTCCAGCTGTTTAAAACTAGCTGTACCCGCGACTTTGACCGCATGGACTCAGATATGGGTTTAACTCACAATCTAGAATGACATCCTATAATAACCCGGTCACTCAATTTCTTACGGTAATTCTAACTTTTATTTTTATTTTTTTCATGTCAAAAATATGTATATATTAAAATATTAATATTAATAATATTAGGTACAAACGGAAAAAATACGCAGACGACATCACTGCGAGAGAAGGAAAACTCGAAATAAAACCAACACGTTTGGCCAGCGTGGAAACAGCAGATCAAAACCCCCAACACGGGCAGAGGCCTATGAAGTGCTGCTGAACAACGCAGCGCATCCTAGGGCAACGTGAGTGCGTCGCGCTGGTGCTGCGCCGTAGCGTCGCGTCGGTCCTCGCGTTGCTAGGATGCTAAGGCGCAGGTACGCTAGTACTAATATCTATTCTGTGGCGCAGGCGTGTTGAGAATCAGACTGTCAAATTTGTTTATACGTGTATTTTATATCTTTAGTGCTTTTTATAAATAACTAGCTGCCCTGGCGAACTTCGTACCGCCAATTTTTTCCCGCCCCGCGATCCGCGTCAGATCCCGTTCCCGCTGCACCATTTAGGGGGATGAAAAATAGATGTTGGCCGATTCTCATAGATACCGGATAAGCACAAAAAATTTCATCAAAATCGGTCAAGCCGTTTCGGAGGAGTATGGCAACGAAAACTGTGACACGAGAATTTTATATATTAGATAGTGTATTATACTTAAGTGAAATCGGAATGTTCCAAAACTCTAACGGCAGTGACAATGTGGTCAGGTCAACCCGCTTCTTTAAGTAACTTCGTACGCTTTTTTTTATCGTGCCATAAATCCTCACGGATACCACTCCCACAGAGCCGGTGGAGGTGGTTATGTCGGACTCGAACCGACTAAAACGCACGCCGTCTTGGGTCCTTGGTTGCCGGAGGTGAGATTGCCAAAAGCATATCTCTCGCACCCCGACAGACCCAGGACCATCTCTTTCGAGATGGCCCCCTTCGGGTTGTGGGGACCACAATGTCCCCATCTAGCCCCGGTTACGGGGAGGCGCACTTTGCGCCGCCGCCGCGGCCTGCTTCTGCTAGGGTGACAGGCGGCTCCACCGGTCAACCCCAGGCCAGCGCTCATGGAGGACGGAGGTCGTTCTGCGACCTCCGATGTCCGGTTCGCCTTCGCTCTGCGTGGGCTTCCCGGGCCCGGAGTCTGGTCCGGACCCGACCGGCCGCCTCCTTTTCGAGCATTACTTGCTAGCAGAAGGAGGCGGCCGCACCCCAAGCGTTCGCGCATCGTACCATCGATGTGAGCAATGTGGCGAGTGTGAGGACACCCACCCCCAGAGCCGCCACTAGGACCCGCCTCGGCGTGTCCCACGCCTGGCACTCGGTCAGCGTGTACAGCTCTGTGTTCTCGCTCGCAACACAGTGATGGCACTCGGACGTTGGCTCCTTCCGGATCCGACACAGGTAACTCCCGAAACACCCGTGTCCGGTAATCACCTGCGTCAGCCGGTACGAGAGGCTGCCGTGTGGCCTCTCTAGCCACTCCTCTATGATGGGTCTTACCCCCGCTAAGTATCTTCGTACGCTGCCCATATTGTTCCCGAGCCCGTTTCTTCAAAGGTGAGCGGGGCTTGAAAGTGCATATTGGCAAAATCCACAAATGTCAAAATGTACTTCCAAGTCCCATGACCCCAGTAATAGATGTTTCACCCAACTCCTCCCAAATTCCTTTTTGGCAGTCTTTAAGTGAAATGAAAAATTCCGTCCCAGTTTTAAAGAGAATACCCAGAGTCGCAAGACCCTCGGTGGCTCAAAATTTAGCTAATACTATCAAGCACGTCATTAATGTGAACTCTATATCGGCCTGGGAGCAATTGTTAACCTTCCCTTACAGAATATTAGAAATAAAAAATAATAGGTAGTACACAAAAATCTTTGACAAGCCAAATTAAAGATAACATTCCACCAAATGTGAAATTTTCCTTAGTGATCAAATTGTCAATCTTTCGGTACTTTCAAAATTCAATACTTTGGCCTGGAGCTTTAAAAGTTTTACGAAAAAGTTCTCTCCGCTTCCTTGGATCGCCAAACCTAGAAGGTGCCTACGAGTCTTTTGTGGAAGAGAAAATACAAAAATTTTATGAAGTTTCGGATCGACTGTACCAAATTAATATTCATTCAGCCTACACCATTGTCCGGTTTTGTCTTTTCGTACCAAAAGGAGATGATTTCTCTTGTTAGGAGCTTTAAGCCCACTACAAATTTTGGCAAACAATAATGAAACGAGTATTGATTTATTCGTCATTTTATCGGTATAACGAACGATGAAACCAAAACTTATACTAAAATCAATTGAAATTGTAGTTTTATTCATTAGTTATTATGTACACACGACAATGCCTATAAGTATGCAGGCCACACTAGTAACACGTATGTGTGTGTAAATCTAATGAGTGTATTATATTACGTTTCTATGTGTGCGTATTGTTATTAACTTGTTTTGAGACTCTAAAGTAAAATTGTCAGTCAAAACTATTAACATTATTGATATTGATCCTACCCACATTAAATAACAACTACTGTGCTCATCACCCGTGCGCGATTAAGTTAGCTTATTTTACTTCTGTCACATAAGTTCTCGTAACAAAGTGTCTAAGACGGCGGATATAAATCTGCATCGTATTCGAGTGTCGCGAGATCTTATCCTTGCGCGACGAGCGACGCGACGTGCAGAACTCTTTTTGCCGTTTTTGATATATATTTTTTTAGTAAATATATAATAAACAATAAACTCGTAATAAATATTCCACAACATTCCACACAACGCTATCTAGTCTAATGGTAAGCATAGCTTTATTTGCACTGAGCGGTGATCAAACTCGCGCCTCCTGCGTAGTTGCGTTGACTACCGCCACGCCCGCCATAGAGGCTGTCAAAATAGTTTCACCTCAGAGTTAGTACTGAATTAATTTTCTGGCCCTCGCTCATTTACTTGCAACCATAATATGTTGCCTACGTAGCCTAGTGATGCGGCGTAGCACGTAAATAACCTTCTCTTTAGTGGCATCTTACCAATTAGAACTACTTTAGATTTAGAATTAATGTCTCTCAGGATTAACGTAATGCTAATATTTACAATTAACGTCTGTCAATGGCCGTGGCACTATCTTTTTTGGAACTATTATACTGGTAGTAACTCTGCAATATAGCAATCTGAACAACGCTCTCATCGAAAGTGTCCAATAAAGTATTAATCAGCAAGTGTTGTACAGGAAAGTGTCTACTTTCTCAAAGTGCATTTATAACTTACTTGCACCTTTAGCACATCACGTATCATTGAATTTATCACCAGTTTGAGTAAATCGTGTCTCTCCGAACGGTTTCGGCCACGGTAATCATTTCAAATGAACTCCTAGTCCTAGTTGGCACGGCGCTCATGCGCCCGAAGATGGCTAATATAACCGATCTTGGCGGTGAACATATTGATTTATTGAGCGCACGTGAGGGTACCATCCACGTAGTTGTATATTATGGCAGCAGACTGACGGGTCTCGAGTTCATCGCGCTGCTCCTCGATATCGTCCGTCAGCACTTGCACGAGCCTGCGCCATTCGGGGTGCTGTGCTGCCACACCTTTCCATCGTGAGGGGTCAATGCTGCATCTCTTTATGTGCTGCTTTTGCACATCTTTATATCGGAGGAGTTGTCCGCCTTGTTTCCGCTTACCCTCCTCCAGTTCTGAGTAGAAGACGCGCTTTGCCACTCTTTCCTCCGTCACGTTATAAACCTCAATTTTGAAGGGTGACTAGTGTGACAAACTCGGGCGAGTTTCAAGGACACATGCAACGATAAATACGCGCCCAGGGAAATTTGACCAATTTTGGTAACCAACTTGAGTGATTCCGTAATATTGTCCCTAATACAGTGGCGTTCGAAGATGCGACGCGCCGCTACCCTTGGCCTGCCTATATTAGGACGATGACAGCGCAGTCAACTAGTGCAGCGGCTAGTCTTTCCCACCCTTTTTGTCTCTGTAGATAGCAGGGAGTGCGTAATAGCGGCCTCTAGCCTACCTCTATTGCTAGCATCCGTACACCACAGTTTCTTTACCATTAGGTAGGCATTGTACCTACTTGTATGCTACAATATGCGATATAGAATGCCGTAGTATTTATCCAGTTACCCTCGAAGGATACAATTTATATATAGGAAGTATGGGTCACCGGTAAACAGGATCAAGAAAATATAATAGACAATGGATAAATATCATTATTTACAGACACAACGTTTCGTCGAAAACTCGCTACGAAGAATAAAACTTGGTTCAATAAATACCAAGACTTTCAGATGTGTTAATTCGCAGAAACATCCCCGAATAAAATAATTATTTCTACTAAAGTACTTTCGTACTTAAGTACTTTTCGTACGTAGAAATATTCGCCTAAAGTACTTTTCCTAACACCAACTGTGTGGGTAGCCAAACCATGGCATTCAATCAATATCGAAAACACAAAACACATAGGAACCAGGACGTGCAATCTCGTTTTCGAGAGATCTCAGCCTACTTTAAGGAGATTGATCTCGGCTGAAAAATAGACGAGATCTCGCGAGTGTGGCGAGTTTGCACTCGAGCAGAATTCGGGTCTTATTTGAAGCTTATTAATAAAAAGGAATCATATCAACGAGAGTCGAAGACCGCAAGAAGGTAAAGGAAAGGTGGAAAGTCCCTTAACTAGATAGACTGATGACCTGAAAAAGATGGTCTTGCTTGAACCCCAATCTCGCGAAATTGTATTTCCTAAGATTTACCTAAATTAACTACGATTTCAAATATTTAGTATAAAAAGTATTTTTCCACAAGCCTCAAGCGCCTCGCCTGTCAAATTTTAATAGCCTTTTTTATTATGTAGTAGTCTGCTGCCCTCCGTCCACTTAGATCCATTGGATGAGTTCATTGATGGATCCAAGTACACTTTTTCCTCCACCTGAGTCCAGCTGTTTAAAACTAGCTGTACCCGCGACTTTGACCGCATGGACTCAGATATGGGTTTAACTCACAATCTAGAATGACATCCTATAATAACCCGGTCACTCAATTTCTTACGGTAATTCTAACTTTTATTTTTATTTTTTTCATGTCAAAAATATGTATATAAAAAAATATTAATATTAATAATATTAGGTACAAACGGAAAAAATACGCAGACGACATCACTGCGAGAGAAGGAAAACTCGAAATAAAACCAACACGTTTGGCCAGCGTGGAAACAGCAGATCAAAACCCCCAACACGGGCAGAGGCCTATGAAGTGCTGCTGAACAACGCAGCGCATCCTAGGGCAACGTGAGTGCGTCGCGCTGGTGCTGCGCCGTAGCGTCGCGTCGGTCCTCGCGTTGCTAGGATGCTAAGGCGCAGGTACGCTAGTACTAATATCTATTCTGTGGCGCAGGCGTGTTGAGAATCAGACTGTCAAATTTGTTTATACGTGTATTTTATATCTTTAGTGCTTTTTATAAATAACTAGCTGCCCTGGCGAACTTCGTACCGCCAATTTTTTCCCGCCCCGCGATCCGCGTCAGATCCCGTTCCCGCTGCACCATTTAGGGGGATGAAAAATAGATGTTGGCCGATTCTCATAGATACCGGATAAGCACAAAAAATTTCATCAAAATCGGTCAAGCCGTTTCGGAGGAGTATGGCAACGAAAACTGTGACACGAGAATTTTATATATTAGATAGTGTATTATACTTAAGTGAAATCGGAATGTTCCAAAACTCTAACGGCAGTGACAATGTGGTCAGGTCAACCCGCTTCTTTAAGTAACTTCGTACGCTTTTTTTTATCGTGCCATAAATCCTCACGGATACCACTCCCACAGAGCCGGTGGAGGTGGTTATGTCGGACTCGAACCGACTAAAACGCACGCCGTCTTGGGTCCTTGGTTGCCGGAGGTGAGATTGCCAAAAGCATATCTCTCGCACCCCGACAGACCCAGGACCATCTCTTTCGAGATGGCCCCCTTCGGGTTGTGGGGACCACAATGTCCCCATCTAGCCCCGGTTACGGGGAGGCGCACTTTGCGCCGCCGCCGCGGCCTGCTTCTGCTAGGGTGACAGGCGGCTCCACCGGTCAACCCCAGGCCAGCGCTCATGGAGGACGGAGGTCGTTCTGCGACCTCCGATGTCCGGTTCGCCTTCGCTCTGCGTGGGCTTCCCGGGCCCGGAGTCTGGTCCGGACCCGACCGGCCGCCTCCTTTTCGAGCATTACTTGCTAGCAGAAGGAGGCGGCCGCACCCCAAGCGTTCGCGCATCGTACCATCGATGTGAGCAATGTGGCGAGTGTGAGGACACCCACCCCCAGAGCCGCCACTAGGACCCGCCTCGGCGTGTCCCACGCCTGGCACTCGGTCAGCGTGTACAGCTCTATGTTCTCGCTCGCAACACAGTGATGGCACTCGGACGTTGGCTCCTTCCGGATCCGACACAGGTAACTCCCGAAACACCCGTGTCCGGTAATCACCTGCGTCAGCCGGTACGAGAGGCTGCCGTGTGGCCTCTCTAGCCACTCCTCTATGATGGGTCTTACCCCCGCTAAGTATCTTCGTACGCTGCCCATATTGTTCCCGAGCCCGTTTCTTCAAAGGTGAGCGGGGCTTGAAAGTGCATATTGGCAAAATCCACAAATGTCAAAATGTACTTCCAAGTCCCATGACCCCAGTAATAGATGTTTCACCCAACTCCTCCCAAATTCCTTTTTGGCAGTCTTTAAGTGAAATGAAAAATTCCGTCCCAGTTTTAAAGAGAATACCCAGAGTCGCAAGACTCTCGGTGGCTCAAAATTTAGCTAATACTATCAAGCACGTCATTAATGTGAACTCTATATCGGCCTGGGAGCAATTGTTAACCTTCCCTTACAGAATATTAGAAATAAAAAATAATAGGTAGTACACAAAAATCTTTGACAAGCCAAATTAAAGATAACATTCCACCAAATGTGAAATTTTCCTTAGTGATCAAATTGTCAATCTTTCGGTACTTTCTAAATTCAATACTTTGGCCTGGAGCTTTAAAAGTTTTACGAAAAAGTTCTCTCCGCTTCCTTGGATCGCCAAACCTAGAAGGTGCCTACGAGTCTTTTGTGGAAGAGAAAATACAAAAATTTTATGAAGTTTCGGATCGACTGTACCAAATTAATATTCATTCAGCCTACACCATTGTCCGGTTTTGTCTTTTCGTACCAAAAGGAGATGATTTCTCTTGTTAGGAGCTTTAAGCCCACTACAAATTTTGGCAAACAATAATGAAACGAGTATTGATTTATTCGTCATTTTATCGGTATAACGAACGATGAAACCAAAACTTATACTAAAATCAATTGAAATTGTAGTTTTATTCATTAGTTATTATGTACACACGACAATGCCTATAAGTATGCAGGCCACACTAGTAACACGTATGTGTGTGTAAATCTAATGAGTGTATTATATTACGTTTCTATGTGTGCGTATTGTTATTAACTTGTTTTGAGACTCTAAAGTAAAATTGTCAGTCAAAACTATTAACATTATTGATATTGATCCTACCCACATTAAATAACAACTACTGTGCTCATCACCCGTGCGCGATTAAGTTAGCTTATTTTACTTCTGTCACATAAGTTCTCGTAACAAAGTGTCTAAGACGGCGGATATAAATCTGCATCGTATTCGAGTGTCGCGAGATCTTATCCTTGCGCGACGAGCGACGCGACGTGCAGAACTCTTTTTGCCGTTTTTGATATATATTTTTTTAGTAATAAGTAAATTTTATATTACATATTATAATAAGTATAAAGAAATTGTTTTATTTTCCTTCTTTGTTATTTTATATTAGATAGTAATACTATATAATCTATAATATTATATAATATTAAATCATATATATAATATTTTTTTTAGTAATATTACCATACTTATTACTAAAAAAATATATTACAAAAACGGCAAAAAGAGTTCTGCACGTCGCGTCGCTCGTCGCGCAAGGATTCGATCTCGCGACACTCGAATACGATGCAGATTTATATCCGCCGTCTTAGACACTTTGCTACGAGAACTTATGTGACAGAAGTAAAATAAGCTATCTTAATCGCGCACGGGTGATGAGTTCCATTCGGCTTAGCCGAGCTTAGACGAAAACGCCCGAACAAGACATGATGCCCTATATTGTAAAAGGTAAAAACGATGCAAGTCGCAACGTTGTGCTCGATAGAGATTGTCATTGGTCGGATTGTATCACGTCACTGGAGATCGACCAATGACAATCTCTATCGAGCACAACGTTGCGACTCGCATCGTTGTGCTTGCATAGTGAATTGCACAGCTGGTACGAGCGTGTAAGTCACGCACATAGAAACGTAATATTATAATACACTCGTTAGATTTACACACACATGCATGTTACTAGTGTGGCCTGCATACTTTTAGGCATTGCCGAGTGTACCTAGGTAGAGTAACAAAATAGACATCATTAAAATCGTGTCTTATACACTTTTTGTAAATGGTACGGGTACTGCATAAATAGAGGCCTAAACTTAAATAGATCGAGCTTTGATTTTAAATACAGGCTTTGATTATAATGTCAGTATAGGCATGAGCCATTTTTCACACGATGTTTTTTGTTGGATGTAGAACAGCAGAATTTTTGTTTCGTTCTAAGCTACACCCCCACCAATTTTCAGCCAAATCAGTACAGCCGTTCTTGAGTTATAAATAGTGGAACTATCACGACTTTCTTTTAAATATTATATGTATATTTGTAAATGTTCTTAGTACCCTAGCAAGGCCAACCGTCTAATTTTTGTTTTGGCTTTATAAAGAACCATTGGCTTCCATAGGAAGGTCGGCGATATTTTAAAAAAAAATGAAGCAATACATACTATACTTTTATTCTTTAGTACTATAATAAACTCTTATATGATAATTTACAGTAAAAAAATAAGATAATAACAGGCCATTTACCTAGTGCTCCCCTTTTGCTGGGCGCGGGAATTAAAATTTCAAATTAGACGATCGAATTCTACAAAAAGGAACACCGCACGTGCAAAGTAGCGACATGAGCAACATTCCACCTCGCCTGTGAATTTTATGTATCTAAAGTGAGAGGGGAAGGCATTTGACCTCACATGACTATAATTAAGATTTTTTATTTATGAGTTTTTTTTTTTTTTATACAGGACACGTCAATTTGACTTCACCTCGCCTGATGTTAAGCTAAAGGCAAAGTCTCGGAAAGAGGGTCACCATCGTAAACATTTACCATGTTAACAGTGGTGGCACTCAGCTTGACGGCCTCATTAGATGCCTTTTCACGCTCCGCTTAAAGGACCCGGGACTGTAGGAAGAAGGAAACACGTGAGCTGGCAGGGAATTCCAGGTCTTAGTGGTGCGGCATAGGAATGAATCACTGAAACGCTTGGTTCTAGCAGGTTGGTTGTAAATGTTCTTAGTACCCTAGCAAGGCCAACCGTCTAATTTTTGTTTTGGCTTTATAAAGAACCATTGGCTTCCATAGGAACGTCGGCGATATTTTAAAAATAAATGAAGCAATACATACTATACTTTTATTCTTTAGTACTATAATAAACTCTTATATGATAATTTACAGTAAAAAAATAACATAATAACAGGCCATTTACCTAGTGCTCCCCTTTTGCTGGGCGCGGGAATTAAAATTTCAAATTAGACGATCGAATTCTACAAAAAGGAACACCGCACGTGCAAAGTAGCGACATGAGCAACATTCCGCCTCGCCTGTGAATTTTATGTATCTAAAGTGAGAGGGGAAGGCATTTGACCTCACATGACTATAATTAAGATTTTTTATTTATGAGTTTTTTTTTTTTTTATACAGGACACGTCAATTTGACTTCACCTCGCCTGATGTTAAGCTAAAGGCAAAGTCTCGGAAAGAGGGTCACCATCGTAAACATTTACCATGTTAACAGTGGTGGCACTCAGCTTGACGGCCTCATTAGATGCCTTTTCACGCCCCGCTTAAAGGACCCGGGACTGTAGGAAGAAGGAAACACGTGAGCTGGCAGGGAATTCCAGGTCTTAGTGGTGCGGCATAGGAATGAATCACTGAAACGCTTGGTTCTAGCAGGTTGGTTGGTTCTATATATTATCATTCGAAGGAGCCTGGCCTTAAATGGTTCACCCATCTTATGTAATTAATTATGAATAATACCATTTCCTTCAAATGAATAAGAAAATTCACTCAAAATAATCTCAAATCATAAAATATTTAACATCTCAAATCAAATGTCAAATCATTTTTGACACTTTTATGATTGTATTGCTATTCGATATAACACAAGAAAATCGAAAGTGTAATCTACTATATAAAAATAAGTCGGGTTTTCCTTCCTGACGATATAACTCCAGAACGCCTTTACCGATTTGGCTAATTTTGGTCTTGAATTATTCGTGGAAGTCCAGGGAAGGTTTTTACGGCGAGAAAAATTCGAATAATTGCCGGGAACCGACATCCACGCGGGCGGAGCCGCGGGCAAAAGCTAGTTGGTAATAATTTTATCACAAGGAATTGATATTTTGAAATAAAAGTAGGTAAACATCATTTTTAAATCAAATAATCTTCATCATCGGGTTGTGGCGCTCAAATAACTAGAGCACTGAACCCCAGACTCCGAGGTAAGGCCTCGATGATGATGATGACAACCTACAGAGTGAAATCCTGACTAGACCTGTAGCTGTAACCTTGGAGTTTTCTAGTTTAGAGTGTTGAGGCAGGCCTGGGCATAAGGCCAGATTAGATTAATAAAACTTACAACTTGTAATCTACAAATTGTACTTTACAGGTCACAATTCTACAAGTTTATATTCAATAAAGAATATGAGTTACAAATTTTCCATGGTGGAAATCTACATAATTGTAGAATTGTTACTACTATTTTACATAATTCCTGTTCAATAAACATTTTCTTTCTACAAGTGACGTTGCAAGTTTATATAATAACTAGCTGTGCCCGCGACTTCGTCCGCGTGGAATGTACTTAATAAAAAAAATCAGTTTATATTTTTTTGTTTTTGGCATTTTTTTTTTAGCCTAAGTTACTCCTTATTACATAAGCTATCTGCCAGTGAAAGTCCCGTCCAAATCGGTCCAGCCGTTCCAGAGATTAGCCAAAACAAACAGACAGACAGACAGACAGACAGACAGACAGACAGACAAAAAATTTAAAAATATATATTTTGGTATGTGTACCGTATATACATTCATATGCATGTAGTAGAAAGCGGTTATTTTAATATTACAAACAGACACTCCAATTTTATTTATTTGTATAGATGTATAGACTAGCTGTCCCGGCGAACTTCGTACCGCCAATTTTTTAGATCCCGTTCCCGCTGCACTATTTAGGGGGATGATAAATAGATGTTGGCCGATTCTCAGACCTACTCAATATGCTCACAAAATTTCATGAGAATCGGTCAAGCCGTTTCGGAGGAGTATGGCAACGAAAACTGTGACACGAGAATTTTATATATTAGACTAGCTGTCCCGGCGAACTTCGTACCGCCAATTTTTCCCTGCACCCGTGGCGTCAGATCCCGTTCCCGCTGCACCATTTAGGGGGATGAAAAATAGATGTTGGCCGATTCTCATAGATACCGGATAAGCACAAAAAATTTCATCAAAATCGGTCAAGCCGTTTCGGAGGAGTATAGCAACGAAAACTGTGACACGAGAATTTTATATATTAGAAGATTAATTATAATAATTAAATGACGATTGATCATTTTTCTACCGGAAATAAAAAATGATTACATTACTAAAATGGCTATTAAAAAATAAGGGTTGATCGTAGAAGGGTGAAAATTAAGGATGTATTTTTGTATGTTGTATCATAAAAAAATAGAAATTAAAAATTTTGTCTAAAAAATAAAAAATAAAAATTTAGGGGTGGACTACCCCTAACATTTAGGGGGATGAAAAATAGATGTTGGCCGATTCTCAGACCTACTCAATATGCTCACAAAATTTCATCAAAATCGGTCAAGCCGTTTCGGAGGAGTATGGCAACAAAAACTGTGACACGAGAATTTTATATATTAGATTTGTAAAACGATTCTGACATGTGTCAGAACTTAACAACTATTCAGTGTTGTGGAAGATATTATGTGATAGATATAGAGATAGATATTGACAGCCTCCGTGGCGTGGCGGTAGTGCACGCGACTGTCACGCAGAAGGCGCGGGTTCGATTCCCGCTCAGTGCAAATATTTGTATGCATGAATATGGCTATTTGCATTGGTCTGGGTGTTTCTATATATAATATGTTTGTATTTACAAAAAAAAAGTATATAATGTATGTTTATCCGCATTCTAGATTCCATAACACAAGCTATAAAAGCTTACCATGGGTCTAGATAGCGTTGTGGAGAATGTTGTGGAATATTTATACAGATAAAAAAAAATGAAATTCACTAATTTTAGTGGCAGTCATCTTGGATTTGAAAATTTTCATATTTGTAGTATTCTACTAGTGAAGCCTTTTCATTTGATACCCATATTGAGGGAGTTGTGAAGATTTTTTTTTATAAAGTATACGTCAATTTGACTTCACCTCGCCTGATGGTATGTAAGCTAAAAGCTTAGGCATTCCAACAGGTCGTGGCGGCAGCCATCTTGGGCCGATTTTTATAACAGCTGAAAACACTCCCGACTAATACACCATTTAAACAAAAAAAAAACCAAATCGGTTCATCCGTTTAGGAGCTACGATGCCACAGAGAGATATACACACACAGACACGTCAAACTTATAACACTGTTCGTTTTAGGGTCGGGGGTTAAAAAACGATGGTAGGGAGACGGAGTACACAGACTCCGTGGGTATATAATTATGTATAACGGATTAAGAGAATCCTGTTGACTGTCAGTTTTAGGTGCTCCGTGGGCGTATGGGGCCCCATGAACTTGAGTGCCTATGGATATTTCCTTTATTTCCTTTCATATCTTTGTAGTTGCATGCTTTCAGTAACCGAGGCTGAGCCAGTAAAAAAATATCAGTAGAGAGCTATGTTGATTTTCTTGAACCATACTCGGGTAGAGTAGGGTTCAAAAAAAATTCGAGGAATGTTCACCGTTGCTTGAAGGATGAATTTTATTACTAACGGAAACCCAGTTTACTCGTCCTCATTACATACTCTACTTTAACGGCTATTAATTGGAATGTTTCTAATAAATATAACAATTAAATTACGTCATTTTTTAAGTTGAAATTCAAAATTGTAAAATGCTGACATAGGGTGAGGTCACCTGTCAAGATTTTTCTACAATTTACATAATATGTAGACTTGTAATTAAAAGTGTGCGTTCATTAAAACAATTTTCCCTACAAATATGTAAATTGTCACTGGTAAAGAATTAATGATTATTAGACAGTTATATGTTACAATTCCACAAATTTGTAGGTTTTCTGTAATGGTAAAATTGAAATTTGTATTCTATATTGAACAAAAATTTGTACACTGGCAAGTTGTAAAGTATAATTCCAATTTACAGCTTGAAACATTATTTGAACAGGGCCTTGAACTCCTAGAACCCAGCAAATTCGAAATTCATTCACCTACTTCTCTCAGAAACCTTTACATACGTAGTATACGTACATAGTATTTACATTTTTATGTAACTTGTCAGACGTTTTTACATAAATATGTAAACTTTTATTATACAGCACTTGTGAGGGTAATATTTGTGATACATTTACTTGTAAAATTCCTACATAATTGTGAGTTTTATTAAACAGTGCTTGTCGTAAAAGTTCACAAATTTGTCACTTTTCTACATAATTGTAGACTTATAATGTTTATTGCATAGGGCCCTGGTATCACCTGTTTTAGTATTAATATTGTTTCATATTTTGAAATGTGTGAAAAATTTACTTCAGTGAACTTACAGAAAAAGATTTTAACAATATGGGATAGCATCACATTGGATAGAATTATTACTGAAGCTAATATATTAGATGTTGTTATTATGCAATTATTAGAGAACCTAAAAGTAAAAACCCAGAAATAATCTCTGTGACCATTCAATATGCTCGTAATAAAAAATTTGGTTTGAAAAAAGGAGGCAATAAAAATACATCCAAAGGGGACAAAACTTGTGGTAGATGTGGGAGTTTCAAACACTCGTCAGACGCTGATAATTGCCCAGGCAAAAGTCTCTTGTGAAAAAGTTGGCTAGTTTTGGCAATATTGCAAATCTGTTAAGACGAGGAAGAGGAAATGTAATGGCTTTGAAGGAGAAATATTCTAGGAAAGTAAATTCAGTAAACATCGAAAATGAAGAGATTTATTACGTTTTCAATGATAATAATGTAGCAAATATAGAATGTGATATTGGGGTGTCAAGACAAATATGTTCATTGATTCTGGCTGTAAATTAAATATGTTATCAGAACAAACATGGTTAAATTTGAAAAATAAGAAAGAACAGAGTTATGATTTATTTATTTATTTTTTGAGATTATGGGATCATTTGAGACAAAAGTAAAAGTTAACGGACAAGAAGAAATATCGACTATCTATGTGATTGTTGGAGGATCAAGGAAACTACTGGGCCAAAAACGGCTTTGCGTTTGGGTGTTTGAAATTAGGTGGTATGGTAAACGTAAATCACATTGAGAATAAACCATTCCCATAAAAAATAAAGTTTAAAATTAAAACCCATCTACCGACAAACACGCTCTAAAAGTGACAAACAAGAAATTATCAAGGGTAGCCGTGGTCGCATGCCACTTTTCCTAGAATATATTGTTTTGTAAGTGTAAGTGGCATACGACCACGGCTATCCTAAATATTTAGAGCGTTGTATACAGACAGTCTTCGCTAGTATCCTTATTCAGTATTTTTATGTAATATGTACCAGTATTGATCCTGGTATACAGAAGTAAAGAAATAAAAAAAATACGTCAGAACAACCCAGAGAGTACATATTGGTCCACAACTTAATATCAGATATTAGGGTTGTATAGGAATGAAATAGAGGCTATTGTTGGATTCTTTAAAATCCTGGAAAACAAAGGAAGATTAAGGTTAAGACGATGCAGAAAATGTAAAAAGGGTTTGAAGAACAGAAGAATAATCTGTTTGCAAATTAGCATTTATGTCATTCGGAAAACATTTACCGGACCACGGCGTTTGAATTAAATTCTTTACATTAAATTAAAGGAAGTATTTTTATGCAAATACAAACCGAGTTTAGATTTTGTGAAAAATACAACAAAAAATTGTAAGATCGGTTTATTTTTTATTTAGTTTTAAAATTATTTAATTTTTAGTATCCTATTGCAAATAGTAAATAGTTGTAAATTGTAAATTGTAAATAGTGATCTGTTGATATTTTTTTCTTGAAATCACAATAAATAAATAAATAAATATTTCCCAACATTCTACACAACGCTATCCAGACCCATGGACTTAAGCATAGCTTAACTAGCTTGTGTTCTGGAGTCTAGAATGCGGATGAACATTAAGAGCGCGCATAAAGCTAGAAAAAAGTCAGATTTCACCCGCACACTTCATACGTCCCGCTCTCGTCTGTCCACACGTCTGTCGTCTCGCAGTATTTTGTGTGGCAGCTAACCGCTGTGTTTAGTACGCAGGCGCACAGTATACCCAAAATAATCAGATAAAATTTGGCAAAGTACGAGCTGGATCATTATCTATATAAGGTATACTTTGAACACACAATAATTTTATTTTTGGTGATAGATAAAATGAGTGGGATTTGTAAAATAAACATAAGCATTGAAATAAAACCACTTTTTACGGATTCTATCCCGTATATTTGTTATTATTTTCCTTTTAAACCGACGTTTCGGCTGCTGCAAATTTACGCAGAATGAGCTCACAGTGTTGTTAAGTCTTGCTGGATTTTGCTGCTTACTGGGTTTGATTAAGTGGATGACTGGGTCCCAAGCTGGTGGCACGTTCCATCTATCCTCTCTATTACAATCTCGGTGTTTTTTAATTTCAATAGCCTTGCGGATCATTCTAGGAATGTATCGATGTTCTTCTCAAAGAACATCGATATATTAATAAATTCGTAAATTAGTATATTAATATATTAATTTATTTTTGGTGATAAATAAAATGAGTGCGATTTGTAAAATAAACATAAGCAGCTTAGCTTTAATAAACAGCTTAAAATATAGTAGTCAAAAAATGAATGCATATTTTTTGAAATCGTCAAATATTTATATTAAGACAATTTTTATCACGATATAAATATTAATAATTTTTCACTGTATTATTATAATTTGTTGTGTTTTAGATAAAATCTCCCTAAGAACTCTGACGATTCGCTGAATAATTTTACAGGTAGTGCATAAATAATGCTAAAAAGTAAGTTAGATAGAAATATTTATTTCAATAATAATTACAAAATGCTTACATGTTATATAGTTTCAATTTTTTTATAGGTAGATAAGATAGTAAATAAATGTATATTTCATTCTGAAATTGGTTCAAGACGCCTAAAGATATTACTTTCAGTTCATAAAAGTAGACGATCACTGTAGAAATTTAATTTGATTATCTTTTTAATCTACAATTGGAAATACAAAAAGAGTTGAAGCTATTCTATGAATATGACGTCAATAATGTGGATATTACGAGGCCGTTTACGAAATTTTGTCATTTTTTTCGACATGTAATGTGATTTTAGAAATGTGATTAATTCGAGTTTAAATGAATAAATAAGAAAGATCGTCTCAAATACTAATGAGTAAATGAGCTAGGTACGGTATTTACTTATTTTTATTACATGATTTTGATTATTCTACCTGAAACTTACGCCTATTTGTGAATTTTTGTGGAAAAGCTTTAGGAAATGACCTATTACTTATTGTTTTGACGGCTAAACAGTATGAAAAACTTACTACGTACTTTCCTGAAAACTATTTATTTCTTGAGTGTATTACTTTTAACTAGTTCATACAGAATATGAAACTAAAAATATTCAATTTGGACAAATTTTTCGAAAAATTCAAACCTCAATGGGACATCAACGCCAGAGTCGTGAACCCTGGCGTTCCAGTGCTTGAGCTAGCCTTCCACGGGCGGTCGTCCGTGTTCCTTGTGGTCGATTTTTTCTATTACTTGTTTTATATTTGATTTGCTTGATTTATATGTATAAATGAATGTAAAAAGGAAAGGAAATGGCTTATTATGTAGTGAGATTTTGAAAATCACTTATCTAATATATTTTTTTATTCAGTACTAGTTGGGATATTCTCTACATTAGAAGTTGATCTGAAAAAAAAAAGACAAAATAAATAGTCATAGTTCTAATAACTTCATTCACATCATTTTAACGTAACATACTAACAGTTACTCAAAATAAATAAAACAACATGGTAAATAACCCGGTGAGTAATCACACACATACGGTGAGTACATCACTAATGTGAATGACCATGTAAATCTCAAACCATACCATTCTACTTGTTTATATTACACTCGGCGCTGGCTAGCCAGTTCCTTTGCTTGAACTAAGCTTACACGCTACTGCGTGTCTAGATTATACAACGTTGCATATTTTTTAATTCTATTTAGTGAATAGAATCTAAAATGTTTACTGAAGGTGAGAAAAAAAAATTGCAATAAGCTTACAAGTTACAGTTTTTACTAAGCGATGCGACTGGATCGGATTCATCAGCTTATTTTATATTACGAGCTGAAGCAACTCTGAAAAGCATTAAAATTGATAACACAATGTATAAGTACTTTCGTAAAATATAATTATATTACTGCTTTATAAAATAACATTAGTTATATACTTCAAACGCGAGGTGGTCTAAGACATCTATTTGATTTTCATATACTATACCCGGGCTACCTGGCAACGGTTGATACTTAGTAACCAAGTAAAGAAAATAAAGAAATATTACTTTCGACAATTAGCCAAGAGTTGAATTCTTAGTCTTTTGGATTCTCTTTTAGAGTTTATCTTTTGATTTTTTTTATTTCCCATAATTTCGACGAACTTTTTCGACGGAAAACAGAAAAACAGTCCTCTCGACTCAACGGGGCGACCCCGACTAATTGATGAAACAACAGATGGCCGGCACCTCGGGTCAGGTGCGATAGCAAGAGACCGTTATGCGCGAAATAAGAACGTCGTAAGCGCCGAATTCGTTTTTTTTTAATTACTCGTAAATTCCAGTTAATTTTAACAACGTTAAAAATTGAGTCACTAGGTTTTATAATTTTATACTTTGTACATTAAAATTGACTCAGTTATATGAATAATCTTGAAAATAAACTAATTTTAATCAAAAATTAGGCCTAACTTTGTGATCTTATTTTATCGACAAAATATTATTATTTTATGTTTTCACCAAATTGAGTACCTTTCAGATATAACGTATTTTCTATTAAAAAAAAACAAGCTCATTTGTGGCACACTTTCGGGTATAAAAATCAAATCAAAGATCGGCAATTTTCCTTTATACCCCCTCTTAAATTTACTTATATATGTATTTATCTACACTTATACATATATAATTATAAATATACACACATTACACATCAGTTTATTGCTCATTCTCATGGCTGTTTACCGTACAGAAAGAGGTCTTATGGGGAATGGGAGAACCTGTCTTTCTCCCTTTGAAGATCATGCCTGCTTCTGCTACGACGACACCTTAAAGAACGCATTCGTTCGATTTTAGAGCCTCGCTTAAGGATGCAGAGATCTTCTTAATCTAATTTTTATCAATCAATCTAAAATGTAGATAAACCTATTCAAATTCCTACGTTTTTTTTTTGTTATTTACAATTGCACATTTTTTTAACAAAAAACACTCAGGCCAATTCAAATACATATTCGTAAATATAGACATATTTTCACTGATGCCAGGCATCTATGACGTCCAATGAACGAGATGAAGGCATTGCAGTATTTTTTTTAGTAACACAGAGGTCTTTAATTTCGTTGTTTCCTTGGTAACAAATTATAGTACCTTATGCTTACCTGGGACCATGCTAGAGCCTAATTTAATGGAGCTACTAGTTTTCCTTCTCTTTATATCCGTCTATAAGGGCGACGGTGCAGCCATCTACCAACATTCTTACGAACTGTTGGAAGGGAAAGGTCGTGAGTTCGAGTCTCACTTGAGCATTTCATTTTTTCCAATGGTTTTCGAACTTAAAAGTTAGCATAATAGAAGCTATAAAAATTCATTAAAAAAAAAAGAAAAAAAAAGGAGCTACTAGTGGCGTAAATAGCTTTTAAGACATGTGGAAATCTAATATTCTGAAGGCTTAAATAACTCATCCTCTGTGTTGCGAGTAGGCACGGTAACCACTCACACATCAGATGGACGTGCCAATTTCCTAGGTGGCGAAGCAGATTCATATGTGTATGTACATTTTATTTGCTTTTATTTTTTATACATTTATGTATAGGTAGTTGAGTGTATCTATATTTAGTTATAATATGTATGCGTATATTGGTATTTTATGTATTATGTAGATATATATAATAATATAAATATTTCCCAACATTCCACACAACGCTATCTAGACCCATGGTAAGCATAGCTTAACTAGCTTGTGTTATGGAATCTAGAATGCGGATAAACATACTTAAATACTTTTTTTTTGTAAATACATACATATTATACATAGAAACGCCCAGACCAATGCAAATAGCCATATTCATGCATACAAATATTTGCACTGAGCGGGAATCGAACCCGCGCCTCCTGCGTGGCAGTCGCATTCACTACCACCACGCCACGGAGGCTGTAAGATAAAGTGTTTATCTAGTTTACCTTTCGATAATGCACCTACTCTGTTATTCTCTGCACCACCTATTAGGTTGACTGGTAGAGGATGCCTAAGCATCCTCCTAAGATGCATTAAGGTCCTCCTGTGTACATTTTTTGTGCATGAAGTTTAAATAAATAAATAAATGAATATTTTGTGTTATCCATGTTGGGCCTAGCTTCGGTACTCTCCCGAGACTCGCTAGCTCTTACCCTTACTACAGGAGTCAAATGAAGCTCTGGGTCCTGATATGGCGGTGCCCTGTCCATGGCACTGCATGAAACAAGATTTAAACGGTCAGGTAGAATCTTTCCAGGTTAGCATCTACTCATATCTACATGAGTATTATCCACCACCACAAAATCACGCGCGAAAAAATCGAGAAATCGCGTTCAAAATTAAAATGAGAAAAAGAAAGCGGGACCTTATCAAACGGCTACGAATTGCTAAACCTATGGGCGACAACCAACTTAGTCATCAACTGGCCAAAGCTTTACGGGCTATACTGAAATTAATCCAAGGAATCTCAGCCCAAATAATAACCTCAATAGAGCGAAACATGAAGTCGAATTTCATAGGGACCCTTTCAAATACTCGAGAAATATTTTCAGTGACAGAAAGCAAGATAGGCTGCTTCTAAATAACGACCAGATCTATAGCTACTACAAAAATAATTATGAGGTGCCTAAACACGAAAAACCATACGGTGAACCTAAAGCGCAATAAATGATTTTAAAAAAATTGAACCGACTTCAAAACGAAATAGGAAAAAAATGTTTAAAATAACAGAATATAGAGATTTTCGATCTGTTAGAAGTCGGTGCCAACTTTGTTTGCTGTACCTGACCTGCTATAATGCCATTAATGTACGTATAATGACTTGTTGAGGTAGGGGTGGCCTATCATACTTAGCTATATTATTTTACCTGTTTGACTTATTACCGACTTTTGTATTGAAATGATCGATATTTCATTTAAATGCATCATGGCAGGTATTTCAGGTACAGCAAAGTACCAGCAAACAAAGTTGGCACCGACTTCTAACAGATCGAAAATCTCTAAATTCTGTTATTTTAAACATTTTTTTCCTATTTCGTTTTGAAGTCGGTTCAATTTTTTTAAAATCATTTATTTTTCCCTTTGTAGTGGGCCAAGGTTTGCGTTCGTAATCCAAGTTTAATCCAGTCCAGCATGCCATTAACCACAGTTTTCGTCTTTTGGGAGCATAATACTCTCAATAAGTTAAAGGAACTGGAACTCATAAATAAAAGATGGCGAGTTGAACAGGTTGGTGATTTCGCAGATGGGGCTGCAGTTAGAATTTTATCAACGATCAAATTGGTGAATGACAACAACTCTAAGATGATAGCTCAACTATTTTACTGAGGGTCTTGTCAACGGTGTAATGCGGATTGTTTGTACGTTTAGGTGATCTACTCTGCGTCGCGATCGGTCAGAATCCGACGAGTTACCTGATGCAGTTTTTATTAAATTCGACGATGATACTATTGGCACTAGATTGAAAGGTAGTGTGACAGCTTAGTTGCAATTGCAAGAAAAGGCTATGGGGATGTGGAAAGAAGAATCCGTTAATCTTAAGCTGGGCTGACACGGTTCATAAGCTTCAGGGCACCACATTAAATAAAGCGGTACTTGAATTAGAAAATATTTTTTTTGCTAGGTCAAGTGTATGTTGATTTAAGTGGACAAGTGTAGCCACCTGTCACCCCAGCAGAAGAAGGTCACGGCAGCAGCGCGCGTAGGCACGCCTCCCCATTCCGGGGGCGAGCCCCCTGCCGAGGAGTGCCAGACCGTAAGGGATGGCCCTGGGCCAGCCGGGTTGCAAGGGATATGTCGAAGACAACCTCACCTCCGGCTTAGTACTACGACCCTCAGTCGGCGTACGGTTTTAGTCGGTTCGAGTCCGACATAAACCGGTCCCTTCCGGCTCCGGCGGGGGAATCCGAGGGGATTTCCGCACGATAAAAAAGACCACCTCAGGAGTAGATATACCCTTTTATAAACATATTTATTATTATTATTAATTGAGGAATTGTCTCGGTTTCACTGAATTTTTTTACGATATCTCTGAAATTTCGTGATTATCTCAGGAGTATCACCTACCCTTACAAGTATCACGTTAGCCCTGCATACTACTACCAAGTTTCCATCGATCAATTGCAGTACTGACCCTAACTCCTAACCGTTAAGGTGTTCTATAGCTTCACTATCAACACAGCAGCATCAGAAGCAACACGTTACCCTATTTTGTAGTATACTAAATATTTATCATCCACCAATGACAGTACTGTCTCCTAACTTCTGACCGTTAAGGAGTTCAGCAGCTTCATCATCAGAACAACAGCATCAGATGTTGACACCCTGAAGCATATACCTGAGTAAGACATTATTACGTAACAAAAGCACCATACTCAACCGTTAAGGAGTTCTGTAGCTTCACTATCAACACAGCAGCATCAGAAGTTGATTCAAGCATATATCACAAGCAACACGTTAGCCCTACATACTACTAAATATTTATCATCCACCAATGGCAGTACTGTATCCCAACTCCTAACCGTTAAGGAGTTCAGTAGCTTCATCTTCAGCACAGCAGCATCAGATGTTGACACCCTGAAGCATATACCTGAATAAGACATAATTACGTAACAAAAGTACCATACGACCATACAATTTTCGATAGTTGCCCTCGATTTCTCCTGGATCCCATGATCAGATCCTGACCTGGTGAAAATGGGACCACCTCAGAAGTGAACCCTATCCAACAAAAAAATAAAACTTGAAATCCGTCTATAATTGGCGGAGATATCGGTGAACATACATAAAAAAAAAAAAAAAAAAAAATATGTATACAGACGAATTGAGAACCTCCTCCTTTTTCGAAGTCGGTTAAAAACCATCAAACGCTCTTTTCACATTTAACTGTAATCCACCTAGCTTAGAAGAAATAGAACATCAAATTAAGAAAAACCAACAAAAGCCGCCCCAGGGCCTGATGGCATACCGTACATCTACTATATAAAAATAAGTCGGGTTTTCCTTCCTGACGATATAACTCCAGAACGCCTTTACCGATTTGGCTAATTTTGGTCTTGAATAGGCTATTTGACTATTTTTTTTTACTTTCGAATTATGACCAATTTCTTATAATATAATAAACTGTAAAGGTAAAATTTTCGTGCGACAAATAGTTTTCAAGATAATATTTGATTTTGAAAAGTTCAATTTGTCGCGCCACTCGAAAACACTCCATACAAAATCGTACGAAATTGTGAAGTCACGCTTCTGTAGTAGCGCGTAGTGAAAATGTATGGAGTGCAAGAGAATATCGCATTTATCTCGGTCTACGTTGCGTTTACACGTATATAGTTCATAGTATAAGTTATTTAAAATTTAATAAGGAATCTAAAAAGTTATATATTTTAATTGAATTTGATTGTTTATATTTTGACTTTTTTTGGGAATTTCAACTAATGAAAAGTCATAGTTTCAGTTTAGATATGCAATATTTTATTTTGCCAAGCATATTTTTTCAGAACAAGCTATCATTTTATGCAGTATTGGGAAGAATCTACGACTTAGTCAAATACCCTATTATTCGTGGAAGTCCAGGGAAGGTATTTACGGCGAGAAAAATTCGAATAATTGCCGGGAACCGACATCCACGCGGGCGGAGCCGCGGGCAAAAGCTAGTTATTTATAAAAAATGCCCATCGGTACGTAAACATCTTCTAAGCATATTCAATAGGATCTGGTCGAGTAAAGAAATTCCAGCAGCCTTCGGCAGGGCTAACTTTGTGCTCATTCCAAAGAAAGAAATAGAACCTCACAGACAGCCTCCGTGGCGTGGCGGTAGTGCACGCGACTGCCACGCAGGAGGCGCGGGTCCGATTCCCGCTCAGTGCAAATATTTGTATTCATGAATATGACTATTTGCATTGGTCTGGGTGTTTCTATGTATAATATGTATATATTTACAAAAAAAAGTATATAAGTATGTTTATCCGCATTCTAGATTCCATAACACAAGCTATAAAAGCTTACCATGGGTCTAGATAGCGTTGTGTAGAATGTTGTGGAATATTTATTAACTAGTCCTAAAAACGCTAGACCGATAGAATTAACTAACACAATTTCAAAAATCTTCTTCTCATGGCTTCAATTCAAAATGACTAATTTCATGATCAACAACAACTATTTCAGGCCAAACCACCAGAAAGGCTTCCTACCCGGAATTTCAGGATGCCTGGAACACAATTCACTACTGGTGGAAAGCCTCAAAGATGCCAGATTAAATGAAAGGCAAATAACAGTTTGTTGGATAGATTTAGAAAACGCCTTTGGCTCATTACATCATCAGCTTAAGTTGTTTGCATTAAAATGGTATAACTTTCCGTCGATCATCCGGGAAATAATAGCCTCTTATTACGATAAATTAAAATTTGTTATAAACATCAAGGATGGCCACACGCAACCTTTAAATTATAATGTAGATCTGTTCCAAGGTTGCGGTCTGTCACCTATAGTTTTCAATATAGTACCTAATAAATATTTTATTAAACTTCTGTGATTCGCCCTTCGAGATAACATTATAATTACTTGTAGTAGCACGCGTGAGTGCTGCCATCGTACACAATTTTATAGCAACATTTAAAAAGAGAAAAAAAAAAGTTAGCTAACTTATACCCCGTCCATCATATTATTGTATTTTAAACAGATGAAAGTAGTGATTGCATGAAAATTTAAAATATCGACAAAGTTAAAAACCTCGATAAAAAAATATTTATCGTTAAATGAAAAGTTCAAGTGGTGCTCAATAGCTCAGTTGGCAGAGCAGTCACCCTGTAAGCGAAAGGTCGTGAGTTCGAGTCTCACTTGAGCATTTCATTTTTTCCAATGTTTTTCGAATCATATAAATATAAAAAATTATAAACATCCGAATTGTTGTTTAGAAATCGGTTAAAAACCGCCAGTTATGTAATATTAAAAAAAAAATCTGTAGTCGATATAGATTGTGACATTTTCAAGTTATTATAATGAAAACACAGTCGATTGACTAACTACATCCCTAAAATTGCTTTCTGGCTGACGTGACGTTGTCAATGAAACATGATGTATTGGCGCCTAATTTTTGTTAGGATTTTCAAGTGTTGACGCTAGAACAAAGTTATACCGACCACTGTCAGTGAGCTGTCTAAAATACAATAATATAATGGACGGAGTATAGGGGATCTCATACACGTTTTGTGTGGCGGCCATCGTGCACTTGTTTTTTCTTGTGTGTAAAAATAAATTAGATTTATAGTGATAGTTTGTGTGATTTGGGTCGGAGCAAGATGGAAAAGCGTAAACATTACAATGACGATAAAGAGGAATACTTAAAACGAAAAATCAAGAAGCTTAAACGCCAAAAGTCAAAAATTCGTCGCAAGCGCCGTCACCGCAGCTACAATTCGACTTCCAGTAATCTACAAAATCAACCGATTGGGATTATGGTGAGTACGATGGCGATGTGTGGTGATGATGATATGGGACGAACATCCTTTGCAAGTGCGATAGCATATGGAACTGGAGTCTCCATTCTTCGCTAACATAATATATCGTTACGAAAAAATCGCATTCCATATAAAGTCACAATAATGTTGTATAACTCCCTAGCTGAATCTTATATCCAATACGGATTAAGCAGCTACGGTCGTACACACAACACATATCTGCAAAGTATTTTTAATCTTTAGTGAAGAATTCTTCGCAAAATTGTATCAAAAAACATCAAACAGCAGTTCAATGATAATGACAATGGTCTATTTAAATATTGCGAGAGTGTATACCCAAGTCAAGCATTTGGTAGTTAAGAAAAACTTTTTTAACCAAAATTTTCGGCACAATCTATGCCGTCCTGTATGTATACACGCGGGCGGTGGCTCGAGGCGAGACATGTTGTGCGAGCCGAGCGGCGCGAATAATGCCTACCGCGAACGAACGACTGCTTACCTGGTTCCTCGACTTACTAACGCACTGCCCCCGGAATTGCGCAATGTAGATAACATTAAGCCTCATAGTGTCAAATCACACTATCTAAACTCACTTATATAATGTTATTTAACACCTTAGGCATAGATAATAAATCGCATAGGTTTCTGTAATGCTTATGTATCTTTGTTGTATACTAATTGTTTAAACGATAAATAAATATAAAAAAAGGTGAATTTGCAAAATGTAGTAATGAAAAGTCGGTATTTAATATAGTCGTAATAACATCCATGTCTGGAGTACAGTCCGCGAGCCTGGTACTGTGACTAACGTTGCAGTGTTTTGAGTTGGTAATCAATATAATAACACCCACGTCTGGAGTACAGTCCGTGAGGCTGGTACCATGACTAACGTTGCAGTGTTTTGAGTTGGTAATCAATATAATAACACCCACGTCTGGAGTACAGTCCATGAGGCTGGTACCATGACTAACTTTGGAGTGTTTTGAGTCGGTAATCAATATAATAACATCCATGTATGGAGTATAGTCCGCGAGGCTGGTACTGTGACTAACGTTGCAGTGTTTGGAGTTGGTAATCAATATAATAACATCCATGTCTGGAGTACAGTCCGTGAGGCTGGTACCGTGACTAACGATGGAGTTTTTTGAGTCGGTAATCAATATAATAACATACATGTCTGGGGTCCAGTCCGTGAAGCTGGTGCCGTGACTAATTTTTGGAGTGTTTTGAGTCGGTGATCAATATAATAACACCCAGGTCTGGAGTACAGTCCGCGAGGCTGGTATCGTGACAACCTTTGGAGTGTTTTGAGTCAGTATTCAATATAATAACAGCCATGTCTGGAGTACAGTCCGTGAGGCTAGTACCGTGATTAATTTTTGGAGTGTTTTGAGTCAGTAAGCAATATAATAACATCCATGTCTGGAGTCCAGTCCGTGAGGCTGGTGCCGTGACCAATTTTTGGAGTGTTTTGAGTCGGTGATCAATTTATAATAACACCCAGGTCTGGAGTACAGTCCGCGAGGCTGGTACCGTGACAACCTTTGGAGTGTTTTAAGTCAGTATTCAATATAATAACATCTATGTCTGGAGTCCAGTCCGTGAGGCTGGTACTGTGACTAATTTTTCGTGTGTTTTAAGTCAGTGATCAATATAATAACATCCATGTCTGGAGTCCAGTCCGTGAGGCTGGTACCATGACTAACTTTGGAGTTTTTTGAGTCGGTGATCAATATTATAACATCCATGTTTAGAGTCCAGTCCGCAAGGCTGGTACCGTGACTAATTTTTGGAGTGTTTTGAGTCGGTGACCAATATAATAACATCCATGTCTGGAGTCCAGTCCGTGAGGCTGGTCCCATGACTAACTTTGGAGTGTTTTGAGTCGGTAATCAATATAATAACATCCACGTCTGGGGTACAGTTCGTGAGGCTAATACTATGATTAACTTTGGAGTGTTTTTGAGTTATGTCTATCACGTTGGCTAGATTAGACAAATATATGTGACTATCTTATAATATAGACACGTTATTATAGAAATTCCACGCAGTAAGGATGGATTAGACGTGATCGGCACTATTGATGCCGATGACAGTCCTACTAACAGGGCCGCGTTACAGTCCATGGTCTTGCGGCTCGCTAGTGTGGGGCCAACCGCCCCGCTGCCCGCGCCCGCATCTGTTTCCACGGCCACGCCGGCGCTGACACTGGGCCTGGAATTTTCTGCGGATACGCTCGCGCCGCTGACTTCTACGGAGCTAAGTATCGAATTAGAGCTAGATATATATTATTATGTTTATTGGGAGAAGAGCCCCCAATGGAAAATAAATTTGGCCCTTGTATACATAAGGATGTTGCCTCTCGGTGGTCTGACATTTTGGTTAATGGCTTGAATGAAAGACGAGGTGAAAGCGGACATTATTAAGTCCTTCGTTATTGAAAACAAAAAATATTAGCACATGCCATAACTGGCGTAGCTAATACTGTATCAACTCTATTAACTTCAGCTCTCATAGATGATGATTATAAGAATCAAATCCTAAAGAATTTTAGTGATACTGGCGGACTTTTTTTTCACATTCATTTTTGTGAAACGCAAGTTAGGAGTGCTCTTTTGTTGAATTGTCTTAATAAAGAAGTCAAAGATCTAAAGCGAGAGGACTCACTTTTTGGAAAGGATTTACAAGAAAGTCAATGACAGCCATTACAAGAACAGGCGTAGAGCTGAGACCTCCTGTCGTTAAGCAGAGGGTGCAACCCAGACGTAGACCATCAGATCATTCTACATCGAGGGTTTTTTAAAATGGAGGGGCCAGCTGTGGCCGCCGCCGCCGCCACCTCGCCGAGTGCTAGCGAAGACGAGCTCGATGCATGGTGGGTACAAGCGACCGCCGCCGCCGCGCCCGCAGAGCGACCGCCGAGCCTCACCAGCATACAGCCGGGGCTCGCGTCGCCAACGCCGGGCCCGGGTGACTACACCGCATAGCCGCAGGCTGGTAGACTTAAGTTTTTCTCTAAAAACGGTCAGAACAAGATTTTACCAAATATATAAACTTTTTGAAGATGACCGCTGCCTTCTTAGTTCTAAAATTTTTGGCAAAAGATTGCAGGAATTGTAAGATTCTTATAAGGATCGACGATTCCACAGCAATCTCATACATCAACAGAATGCGAGGCATTCAATTCCCTCATTTAAGTAACTTAAGTAGACAAATCTGGCAGTGGTGCGAAGACCGTGGTCTGTTTATATACGCATCTTATATTAGCTCAAATATAACTACATGGCCGACGAAGCGTCTCGTCGAACGCATGCGGAAATAGAATGGGAACTTGCAGACAGCGCATATTTTCGAATTAGCGATTCCTTTTCACACCCAGAGATTGACTTATTTACGAACCGAATAAACAAAAGATGTCCCAAATTTGTGTCTTGGCATTGCGATCCTGGGGGCCTAGACAACATGCCATTGTTCCGGGACGATTCCACTACGACATTCGCTACCGCTCTGACGATAACGAACCTCAATTGGTAGACAATGTTAATCACATTTCGTGTTCTTTTAAGCGATTCGTAGGGTCGACTTTGTCTATGATCTTTCGTTTTTATGTGGACGATTCCTACGGTCTGTCGATCATCACTGTCAAGAGTGACAAACGTCAAGTCTTATTTCGAAGCGGGAGGCTCAAAATCTATAAATTTAAAGTTTTTTAAAATTAGTTATAGAGCTTTGGAAGTGAGATTAAGTAAGTGTTATTCTATTAATATTACAAATATGAAAGTTTGTAAATATGTGTTATACCTAAATAAACATAGGAAGAATTTAATCTTTCCTTCATTTTCAGAAATTCTATTGGAGTTTGTGGAAAGGTGCAGTAATCAGAGAAATATACAATATTACTTGAAATAAAGGGCATCTAAAGGTAGACCAGCTATGGCAAGACTTGGCAACCACCTGGAATTCGGTTGGTAGTGATGTTAATAAGCCGCCACAAAGTGGAAAAAGGTATGTACCATACTGAAACTAGGCCACATACAACTTGTTTTGATGTATCCTATTATGTATTAACTTATAATGTAGGCTTGTTTATGAATGCTTCTAAGAATAATCACAATGTTATTATAATAATTTTCAGTATAATATTGTACAGTTCCATATATTTATCATTTTAAGGTGTGACTGGAAGTCGAAGACAATAAAAAAGCTTTGACCATACGTCAGCATGCTGGTGGCACTGGTGGTGGGCCTCACAGCAGTAATACTCTAACAAGACTCGAGACGAGGGTGCTGGCACTAATGGGCACGCTAGCCGTAGCGGGCCACCCCGCCATCCAGGAACAGGGATTTAACGTGAGTTGTTTTATTATTTTCCATTTATAATTTACATACTAATTATTTGCACGGTGTAATAATGATTATGATGATAGAAGATTCTACCGTGAAGTGTTTTTTTCAGTCAAATTAAAATATTTGAAATATGGACAGAACATAACATAACATAAACTCACGCCTGTATTCCTTATAAACCTGTGATAAATACACACAACTTCGAAAAGCATCAAAAAGTCATTGGTGTATGCCATGGTAAACCTGGGATCGAACCCGAGACCTCGTCTCAGCAGTCCATTACCCATACCACTAGGCTACCGCAGATGAAATATGAAACTATTATATAATGTCACTTGGTCATTTGGGTCACCCCATCTCTTCCCATGTGGTGATATTATATATTACACGGCGATTTAGGGTTAGGGCTGTTTACCATCAGCCCGATATATACGGCCCAGACTCAGCCTCAAATGCAGGGCTCAAGTAAACAAATGCTTAGGCTCAGACACTATTACGTGGAACCAAATACCTACTTTGAAATGGTGAAATATGGGTGTTAAGTCACCTCTGCCTCACCCTCCAGTGATGTATGCGTGATTGTATGTTTGTATGTTATGCAAACAATAATATAAAAATGTGCACTATCATTGTCTGCCAGCAATTTTTTTTTTAAGTAGGTATAGGTCGAATCATATATCTTGGACATGAAAGGTTTCTTAGATGTATTTTGAAGATAACACGGGGTGAACCTCACCTCCGGCCTAGCACTGTGACCCACAGACGGCGTGCAGTTTTAGTTGGTTCGAGTCCGACATAACCTCTCCTCCCGACTCCGGCGGAGGAGGTTAAAAGATAAATATAAATCATGTTTCTATATTAGGAATTTAACAATACATTCTTTGTATAATATTATTTTGTAGTATTTTTATCTATCTTTTTATTCTTTCAGATACCATCAGCTGCACCATCTCATGTTGCAGATCAGGACATTTTTGTTCATTATGGTATCCATATCCATACTAATATTATAAATGCGAAAGTAACTCTGTCTGTCTGTCTGTCTGTCTGTCTGTCTGTCTGTCTGTCTGTCTGTCTGTATGTTACGCTTTCACGCCTAAGCCACTGAACCGATTTTAATGAAATTTGGTATATGGGTAGATTAGACCATGAGAAAGGACATAGGCTATGTTTGGTCGCGATAACCGACATCCACGCGGGCGGAGCCGCGGGCAAAAGCTAGTGTAAAATAAATACTTAAATATCACTTATTGATTTCAATAAAGCCACTACGAGTATAACAAAAACCAATACTTATTGCTATTTTTGTTTGCAGACATAATAACGACAGAACCACAGCGTCTGCCATCAGTGCCATCACCAACACCTTCGCCAACACCAATACCATCAATTTTATATCGCCCGTCCACTAGTCAACAACCGATAGCAGTACTACCACCACCACAACTGACCACACCTGTGACTACTCCAGCTGGGCGAGAAAAAAAAAGGCCACTTATGTCCCCAGTTTTCATGCCGCAGCGCAGGCCTCGGGGTGCGCGGCGAAGACAGACACAAGCAACTCCTTTCGAACGGGCAACAAGCGAGTTTGTGACCGTCGAGCAACGTCGGGTCTGATTTTGTGTATGGTTATTTGTAAAATAAATCGTGTTTTTCACTTTAATTAATGTTTTTTTATTTCGCAACATAGTATAACATTGCTAAACGAGTATGCAAATGAAATGGATAACATAACATTATATTATTTACTTGAATTAAAGCCTGCTAATCAAATGATCGAGCATTGCTCTTCCTTGAATTAGCTCATTCTGGCTTCCATCGGAGGGTGCAGGTTCTGAGTAATAATCTGCATTATTATCATTCACAGCCACAGCTTGGATATCGCTTATGGCTGGTAATGCAGCCTTAATAGCAATGTTGTGCAATACACAGCATGCAAGCGTTATCCTGCTATAGACTGTTCGGGATGATAATGCAGTACTCTGTGTTTCAATAGGCATCTCCAACGTCAGCCAAGCCAAAGCATCGCTCTATGATGTTACGAGCCTGCACATGGCTCGATGTATAGGTACATGGCTGGTTAAGACCCGGTTGCAGCATCTAATGTCGGGATCATCAGCCATGGCCGCTGTGGATACCCGGAGTCACCTGAAACAACCACTTAGCTTAGGATAAATATTGTACTGGCTTTCGCATTAATAATATTAGTATGAATATATCCTTGTAAGTACAAATAGGGTAATAGTATTGAGCCTAACAAGTTTAAAAACTAATTTAATGTCTTGTCTTACCCAGTAACCAGACACATTCTCCACTCACACAGACTCCTCATGTATGGCTCGACCTTGCTTGTGGGCCATATATACCTATAGGAATCATGGGTGGCTCCGCCAAACTTAGAGTTAACAATAAGGATTTCAAATTTGTGGTTGCAAATCTGTAAATTAAAGAAATATAATTCATTTGCAGGACAATATAAACTTGGATAAGAAGGAAAACTATACATTTTCCCCGTGATGGAGTTTTGATTAAGGGCCTCAACCACTTGTTTAATGCACCGACTCGTAGTTCTTTGCGTCATGTGCTACGTAACACCCACGATCCTTTGGTACGAGCCGGTGGCAAAAAAACTACGGGCACATAGCACCTGAAATAAGATAATTAAGTATAAAGCAAAACAATAAAACTTAACAAGTGATATCGTACAATTCTTCACTGTCTTACCTTTATTTCCAAGGTTTCTCCCGAGATCCCCTTAATGCACTAAAAACTCTTAACTCTGCACAAAGGTCTATAAACGTTAGTCGAAAATGCTCTATAAATAATGTTTCCGGCATTTCATCAACTTTTTCCAAGTCCCGCCGGGAAATATATCGTCTTTGGCGTCTCTGCCAAACATTTTCATTATGCGCTGCCCATAGTAAGCGCAGCATATGCGTTTTCAATGTAATTATAAAGTTAATAATGATTAGAATTTCAATACTCAAAATAACTGAATAAAAAAACATTACCCTCCTTCTTTCGGCAGTCGGGTAGTGACGGTCTCGTATTTCGGCACTCACACTTACCTACTTGCTACACATATGACACACATCGACATTATATAGCGCTTGCGACAGGGGTCGGGCTTTCGCTGCGGTAGCCATCAAGAAATTCGAAAACGAGCGATAGGACCAGTCAAAATGTGTGACTTGGCTACGCATTTTAATTGAAGTAGCAACCAAAAAGTATAGATAACGACGATCGAATGATGTTTCGAATCATGGAATCGTGTGATTAAAACATTGTCTAGCAAATTTGTGTTCGTTATCTGCGGATCACGTGACAGTTCGAAAGCCAATGTCACTTCCATACATTTGTCAACTTTCGACTGACGAAGTAGATAATAGAATGTAACATTGTCTAGGCCCCCTGACACGTTTAGGATCGATGAGTTCACTATAATATCATGGCCACAATATTTTTTCTACGCGTTCCACCTTTTCTGCCTGATACGAAAGGTGTTACAAAAAATTATTTCTGATAAAGCTGAGGGAATTGTTGTAGTGCCATATTAGCTTACACAACCCTGGTTTCCTTTTTATGTGAAGTTATTATTTAATTCAGATAGGATCGAATTCCAGCTTAATCCGAATTTACTATTCCCCCCCCCCCAGCACAAGATACACCGGAATCTTACCTTGGTAGCCGGAGTATTGTCAGGACGGCGTTTATGAACCAGGGTATTACATCAAACGTCGTGGACCCGCGTTGTACCTAACTTATTTCAACGAACGTCCTTCTATTTGCCTAGCAAGGACTCTGGAGTGTTATTTAACTCTTTCTGTGACAAGACATTCAAGTAATTGTAATTTTCTTTTGATTAGTTTTAACAAACCTTTCCGTAAGGTATGTTCACAGTCGATTAGTCGATGGATCAAAGTCACCCTGGCAGAAAACGGGATTGACACGTTAGTTTTTAAAGCGCATAGCACGAGACATGCAGCGACTTTTGCAGCCAATAGGCTAGGTGTAAGTATAGACCCCATTAAGAAAACCGCTGTTTGGTCTGGAAAAACCCAAGTTTTCGGGAAATTCTATAATCGAGATTTGGTGGGCACTCTAATGTGACATTCGCCGCTCGTTTTACAGGGTAGCCTTGATTAATCGTTTAACAATAAGATTATAGTCCATTTTTGAATAATAAGCATTACATTCGTAATGCAGGTCTGTAATCGTTTCGTTATTTTTAGAATATAATCAAGTTATGGCCTGACGTCTTTTTATATCATTTGCTTACTGCTATTTCGTATACTCTAAACATCCTACAAGTAATTATAATGTAATCTCGAAGGGCAAATCACAGAAGTTTAATAGAAAATCAAACGAACTTACCTGTAAATGAAGTTTGATGATTATTAAACGATGTGATTCGCCCGAGAGATTACAACCCCCGACCCTATCTGGACCTTGTCCAGATAATTCCCTTTAGACCACGAAATAGCGCATAACACAGATGGCCTTACGGGGTTAACGTGTATGAGATACCCCCAAGTTAGCTAACATTTTTTTTTCTCTTTTTAAATGTTGCTATAAAATTGTGTACGATGGCAGCACTCACGTGTGCTACGTAGTATGTAGTAATTATAATGTAATCTCTCGGGCGAATCACATCGTTTAATAATCATCGAATTTCACTTACAGGTAAGTTCGTTTGATTTTCTAATAGATAGTATTACCACACATGAGAGAAAGTGGGGCTAGCGGTTTAAACTAAACGGTAAATACCTGGGAATCCATCCTCGCATTTGCAGATGATCTCGCAATACTTACTCGCAGCCCAAAGCAGTGCCAAGACCTGCTGCGTAAAGTGGATGAATTCTGTACATGGACAGATGGAAGGAGGACAAAACCTAGCAAATGATACTGTCTATGTCTGGGTAGGCGGGGTACCAGATATACCTCATATGATCCAGGGCTTAGTATAGGCGGGGAAAACGTTTCAGCTATATCCGAAACAGTGCCTTTTAAATTTCTCGGAAGAAAAATAGATAACAGAGGTTGCACTCCAGCTTTAAAAGAAGTAATTAATAACTTCATTATCGATATAAAAATGTATGCCACTAAGTAATGTTAAACAAGCGTGGATTTACGATAACTATTTAACCTCGCGTCTTAACTGGCCGTTTCTTGTTTATGATATAAGCTATGGAATGAACTCCCTGCCATGGTTTTCCCAAGCGACTACAATATGGGGTTCTTCAAGAGGGGCATTAGAAGGTTTCTTCAGGGTAGGCAGCGCGAGTGTAACGCCCCCGGTGTTGCATACGTCCGTAGGCCGCGGTAACCACTTTCCATCAGGTGGGCCGTGTGCTTGTCTGCCACCTAAGTGGTATAAAAAAAAAAATAAGCCAGAGCCTCCTCAAAAAACTAGATGCGAATGTTACCAAGACATTGAAGTCGTGGCTAGGGCTAGCTCAGTCGGCAGACCCATTGACATTATATAGAGCCTCAAATAACTTTGGAATGACGTTCAAGAAACCATCGGAACTCTATAAACATCTAAGAGTAACCAAAATGCACGTTTTAGCGAAATCAAAAGACGAAATCGTGCAAGCTCTTCCAAAAGACCAAAGTACTTCAGAGCTCGAGTCACGCCTCCAATTCCATAAAAAATTTATGATAGGCTCGCAGACTGGTAGGGTAGGTTTGAGTAATACTAGGAGGCAGTCAGACAAATACATAACAAAATCTTTTCTTCAAGTAAATGAAAATAATACCTACAAAGTGCACGCAATGAACCTAGAAATACAAAACGAATGGTTAACACTAGGTGAATTTTGTATTCCCATAGCCTTAAAATGGCGTACCTTAATATACGACTGGTCACCGGCTCTCCTTAAATTCTATATCAATGCATTCCAGTTAACCCTCCCCGACTAAAGCAATATTGTCAGATGGGGAAAAGCCACAGATAAAACATGTAATTCATGTGGTGAAGCAATTGGTACTGCTAGGCACCTACTGGTGGGTTGTAGGACGCTATTAGACCGGGGTCATTACTCGCGCCGACATGATAAGGTATTAGAAATCATACGTGAGGACCGCCTCAACCCTTTTTCGCTCGCGAAAAAGGGTTTAACCACAAACCAAAGAAATGACGTCGCGTTTGTAAAGGAAGGCTGCTCAAAAAAGACAAATCAAAAGCCGTACTCAATTTTGATAGCAGCCGCTGATTGGACATTACTCGCAGATTCGTATGAGAAACATTATAAAATACTGGAGGATGTTTGTGCCTCGTCATCCAGACCCGAAATATTTCTATTTTCGAAACAGCAAAAGCGTGCAATGCTAGTAGAACTCACAGTACCGTGGGAAACTAACATACCAAAAGACCACGCTATAAAAATAAACAAATACTTTGACTAGACCAACGAGTTAACCAAAAAGGGCTTTGTGGTTAAACTCTACGCCGTAGAAGTAGGTACAAGGGGAATTCCAGCTAAATTCCTGTATAACTTATTTAAAGACCACGGATTGCCAAGAGCTTCAGTAAGCTCTTTGTTCAAACGAATATATAAAACGGCGTTGTTAGGATCTTACCAAATTTGGATAGGTAGAGCGGGGAACACGACTGACGGTGGAGGTGAGCGCTGATGCATCACAAGGTGGCCACCCTAAACCTACACCTGGATTGCAAGTCCCAGGCGCCGTCACAGTGTTCCTCTCTGTACCACGCAATGGACCCGGCGACTGCACGGTGATTCCATGGAATGCTAAGAACCGGATCTCTTTCTTCTATTACTTGACTCATTCCTTTGCCGCACCATTAAGACCTGGAACTCCCTGCCAGCTCACGTGTATCCCTCTTCCTACAGTCCTGGGTCCTTTAAGCGGAGCGTGAAAAGGCATCTGATGAGGCCGTCAAACTGAGTGCCACCACATGTTTCCGATGGTGAACCTCTTTCCGAGACTTTGCCTTTAGCTTACCATCAGGCGAGGTGAAGTCAAACTGACGTGTCCTTAATAAAAAAACTTATATTTTATTGCAGTAAAATAAATGTATTTGTTAATTACCAACGCCTCGTATTGTTATTGCCGTGTACTGAGTTCAGTAAAAAATTGTTTATTTTGAACTTTATTTCCATGTGGCTAGAGTTCGTGATAGTTATTGCTGCAAAACTGTCAGAAATAGGAGCAACTGGTCATTTTATACCATTTATTTAATGTAAATTATTTCAAATTTCATTAATTAGCAAATACACTATTTTCCAGAAGCCTATTCAATTCTTAGTGTCCCAGTATTTTTCATACTCTTCTGAGCTTAATACTTTTTGAATAGCAGGGGCTCGATTCACTATCGCCACGTATCACGTATTTGTGAGTTTGTGAGTTTCGTTTCGATAACCTGGTATTCTGTACGATCTGTCAAAGCATAAGTTTACAAATACTTAGGTTTTTATCATTGTGACAACTTACGTCACCCATACAAATGGCTCAAACGTCATAATATACTAACACCACGTATCGCATACATGTGATTATGGAAATCGATAACTTAATAACCTGATATTCAGTAACATCTGTCAAAGTCAAAATTATGGTTTAAGCGTTAAATCATGGTTCTGAACTCGATGACAATGTTCTGCTCGATTTGTAATACGTAGATACGTTTACAAAAATTATAAAAGTTTAAATGTTTTTTATCATAGGAAAATCATTCGGTAAGTATTTATTTACATTTGAATTACAATGATTGCTAAAATTTCTCGTTGAATAAATCCATACTAATATTATAAATGCGAAAGTAACTCTGTCTGTCTGTCTGTCTGTATGTTAGCTTTCACGCCTAAACCACTGAATCGATTTTGATGAAATTTGGTATGAGGGTAGATTAAACCTTGAGAAAGGACATAGGCTATGTTTGGTTGCGATAACCGACATCCACGCGGGCGGAGCCGCGAGCAAAAGCTAGTTCACGATAAATATTATACGATAATCTTCATTGCGCTATCCAGACCTAAATAAAACAGGGATTAACTACGAGTAACTTGTGTTTCGTGATTTAGAATGCGGATAAACATAGTATTTAACTTTTTCTCATAAATCAATCCCACCTTTTTTTTTGGCCTGTGAAAACCTCGGATACCTCCCCCGCCGGAGCCGGAAGGGGTTATGTGGGACTCGAACCGACTAAAACCGCACGCCGACTGAGGGTCGTGGTGCTAGGCCGGAGGTGAGGTTGTCATCGACATATCCCTCGCACCACGGCTGACCCAGGTCCCCGACTCGCCCCCGGAATGGGGAGGCGCGCTTTCCAGCGCGCCGCCGCCGTAAATCAATACCACCATGTATGTACAGTGAGCATGCAGGGTGCACAAAATGGTCATTATATCAAGGTATAGCTCGGGCCATATATCTTAGACCTATTTTTTTTTTTATAAAGGACACGTCAATTTCACTTCACCTCGCCTGATGGTAAGCTAAAAGCAAAGTCTCGGAAAGGGGGTCACCATCGTAAACATGTACCATGTTAACAATGGTGGCACTCAGCTTGACGGCCTTGTCAGATGCCTTTTCACGCCCCGCTTAAAGGCCCCGGGACTGTAGGATCCTGTGAAGGAAAGGAGAGGGTGGGACTGATTAGAAGAGCTCATCAGAATATTCACCGTAGTAGAGACGGTAGAATACTGCCAAAGACGCAAAATCTCTACGCATCTGCAAAAGCTCGAGGAAGTTCGTGACCTCAGGATTCCCAATAATGCGGACCGCACGTTGCAGCGACCTGTCGAGAGCATCTAGTAAGTACTTTGCGTAGCCATCCCAGGGATGCAAGCAGTATTCCACGTAGGAACGAATTTGAGTCTTGTATGAAGACGCCGCTGCTCCGAGCTCCGAGCTTACGCTAGGCTGTTTTGATGATGCTCTCGATATAGTTTTTGTTATTTAGTTTGCAGTGAACATCCATACCGAGGATATTGAGGTTATCCTGCAGTGGCAGTCGTGTGCTCTGAGTCCGGCTCAGTGACAAGAAGCTGCCTTTTTTCCGCGATTTCACACTGCTTGGCCGCAGGATGTGCGTAATAACTCCCGTGTAAGGTGCTGTCGTTTGCATAGCAATTAATGCTACCGTTAGAAAGCATGTCATTGATATGCAGAAGAAAGAGATTGGGAGATAAGACGGAACCCTGCGGCGCGCCAGCATTCACCTGCAAGAACTCCGAAGCTCGTCCATCAGAAAAGACGCGAATACGGTGCTCCTGCAGGACGTTTGCAACCCAGTTGCACGATCTGGGAGGCAGGCCAAAGGTTGGTAGCTTGGAAAGCAGCGATGTGTGCCATACCCTATCGAAACCTAAGCTGTGGCGATGTCAATACTAATTGCCAGTGACTCAAATCGCGAGATATTAAAGGCCCTGGGGCGTGCGGATTATTTTGTAATAATATATAATTGTCTTAGTGAACTGAAGCTCGTCTACCGCAGCAGCACCCCGTGCTATCGTCAAAATTCATCCAAGAAACGTGTACTGCGTGTATAGAGCACATTTTAGGTCCCAGATATATGTCTCAAGCAATAATGAGATCATTTTGAGTACTTCGCTACTCAATGTCAATCTGTGCGCATCGCATTGGCATCCCTGGGCCGCTTTTCTGCTTTGGTGACAGGCGGCTACCATTGCCACACACCAAGTCTACGGTCCTGCAGGACAGAGGTCATTGAGCTACCTCCTATGTTACGCCGTGCGCCGCCTGAGTCCTCGGTCGCATCACAGTAATAGCACTCAGTCGGGGTCCTTCTGTACCAGAAACAGGTGATCCCCCAAACGTCGTTTTGCGGAGATCACCGGTGTCATCAGTACGTCAACCATAATCTTTCCACATAGAGTGCTCGCACGATAAGTCTGCGCGTGAATGTTTATAGTGAAATGAGAACAATTTTCAAATTTTAAGGACAGGTGTTTTTGGGTATATTAATAGTTTGAGATGTTTCAAAAAAAAATTCCAAAAACAAAAAATCTTTAAAGTAAAAGTTTTCTATTCCCGCCTTTTTTCATTAAAAAGAATCAAGTAAAGAACTTTTACAATTTTTTTTCAAGAATGAAATTGAGTTTCGCTTTTCGATATTTAAAATAGATGACTATTATACGCACACGAAGACAAGGCTGAATAGCAAAGCGACCTCTTTGGTCTTTGGGCTGAATGCATGATGTCTATTGCCAGTATGATGGTTAGATGTACGCGAACTTTTTTAAGGAAAGAAGTGGTTTTTTTTTATTACTTACCGCCCTAGGGCTTATCTCATTTGGAGGTAATAAGAACCTACTTATCGAACATGAGAGAAGTAAAAATATTATAAACTTTAACCATAATATTTAAAAAATTATGCTGAAAATATCGAAACAACTTTGATAGCAGGTGGTACCCATTTGCAAACCATAAATTGGAAACCTGGAGGACAGGTTCATGCCCCTGCTACGTACGCCGCAGCAGACGATGGCTACCAGGGCCATTAGGTACTGCACGATACCCTTCGTTGTGGCAAGTCTCGTGGATCCTACAATCGAGGGCCCTTTCAGTGCTATATCGGTTCCGAAAGGAGGCGCGAAAGCGGGGATACAATCCCGAGCCTGAATATATTCGGGCCTCACAGGGATATGGTGGTGGAGTAGGAGCGACGACTTAAGTAATTACGCGCAGAGCACGCTGCCGCAGTGTACCAATCATTGGGAGAGAGGCTAGAGAGGGCACATGGCAGCCCCTCGTATCGACTGACGCAGATTATCACCGGGCACGGGTGCTTCGGGTAGTATCTGCGTCTGATCGTTAAGGAGCCATCATCCGGGTGCTATCACTGCGACGCAAGCGAGGACTCAGGGCTGCACACGCTCCCCGAGTATTCGGCGTGGGAGACGCCGAGACGGGAGCTGGTGGCGGCCCTGGGAGTGAGAGTTCTCACGCTCGCCACCCTACTCGCGGCGATGTTCCGCTGCGCGGATGCATGGGAGGCCGGCGCCTCCTGGGAGCAAGTAATGCTCGAGAAGGAGACGGCGGAAAGGGACTCGCAAACCGCGCTACCCGCGGGCGAAGGCAACATGGACGGCGGATGCACAAACCGACCTCCGTCCCCCATAAGCGCGGGCCTGGGGTGACGGGTGGAGCTGCTTGTCACCCTAACAGAAGCAGGCCAAGGCGGCGGGGCGCTAAGAAGCGTGGCTCCCGGGGGCGAGTTAGGGACACCGTCGTCCCTCCTTCTTGAGGAGACCCTGGATCAGCCCAGGTGCAAGGGCTATCGATGACAACGTCACCTTCGGCCTAGCACTCCGACCCACAGATGGCGTGTGATTTTAGTCGGTTTGAGTCCGACACAATCTCCCCCTCCGGCTCCGGCGGGTACCCGTGGGGATTTCCGCACGAAAAAAACGAAGAAAAAAAACATTCAAATGTGCTCTGTAAATGCCTGAACTGAATAAAGGAAATTCACTCTTTGGTTCTTCTTTTTTTTATTATGTTCCATAACGGGCCTAACCCGCCATCTGCGTAACTGTCAAGCGCACCGCAGCGCCACCCTCAATCAACACGAGTTTCTTGACTGAATTACATATAATATAATATATATATATTGTAGAAAAAGCCGAACAAATAGTACAACCAAAATTTGTTTCGAGGATTACTAATATGTACAACAATAGGAATATTTGGTAGAAATGCAATACCGCTCCGCTATAAAAAGTTTTTAATGAATGTTCAGAACGTAAGAAAATTGTTTATCATAGGTACCATAGATCACAAAACAACTTCGTTTTTTTAAAGTTTTCTTATTTCTTCTTGGATATATCACTATTCGATCAGTTAGTATTATAATGTTGCAATTTGAGCAGCCTGCTGTGTATAGTTGTATAACTTATTTCTTAGGTCAAATAAAAATACAAATGACTTATGGATTACAATAATTGTATTTTATTAAACTGTAGTGCAATAATGATAAAAAATATATCCCATATTCATCTAAACATAAATAGATTTTTTTGAAGCACATAAATAATAATAATAGTTATAAGTACCTACTAATATTATGACAGCGCGATTAAGATAGCATAATTCTATTCCCGAATAGTGTAATTATTCATAAAAGTGAATCGTTGACACGAAAAGAAGAAGACTAATATTAATTAAATCATAGTTCAAAACAATTCCATACATAAGATTTATGTATGAGATTAAAAAAATTAATAATAAGAATTTATTGAAAAAAAAAAATTGGCAATTCAAGTTATATTTTTAGTCTGGCATTATTTTCATAAATGTCATATGTCATATGACATAAAATGTCACGTATATTTACTTGGTATTCTGTACCGGAAACTGACATAGGTTACTCACCGAAATTGCACGTTGCGTATATTTACGTCAGTAAAATCATAAGTAAATTTACGCAACTAAGTACGTAAGTTAGTGAATTGAGCCCCTGGCACTACAAAACTCAGTTTAGTGCAAAATGTGACGTATATCGGGACGTTTACCTTATACCTAATAATTCGAATATTCTTCAGGCTTTACAATAAATGTTAACGCTATTAATATGAGCCCGTTTTAGTGAAATGTAATCTTTTTATCATCACAACGCTCTTGTACGTGAATTTACATTCCTGTTTTTTTGCCAAAGCAGGAGGTGTTCCCAGCACGATGCAATGCTGCTGCTGCGTAAATATGCTCTGAAACAAATAAATTATTATTCTCTTTATTTTTCTCTTGTTCCATAATCACAGTCCAAAAATTAATATTAAATATATTAATCAGTATTTTTATATAAAAAGAAGAAAGATTTGGATCAGTTCGGGCGTGGTCTGGTAGCTAAGTATATAATATATATTGCGTAAATATGCTCTGAAACAAATAAATTATTATTCTCTTTATTTTTCTCTTGTTCCTTAATTACAGTCCAAAAATTAAAATTAAATATAAGTATTAATCAGTATTTTTATATAAAAAGAAGAAAGATTTGGATCAGTTCGGGCGTGGTCTGGTAGCTAAGTGGTCAAAACATTCTCCCTGTAAGAGAAGGATCGCGGGGTCAATTCCCACCAAGAACGACCAAAACAAAATCCTTTCTAAATTGATTTGAATAATTAGCATGCTAAATGCTTTAAAGATTTATTTTATATTTTAGTTCGTTCGTATTTTAAGGACTCTCGTACCAATTACTTGTGCAAAAGTTTTAGGCATAGTGGGTTTTAAATAGATACGTGGCCTTGAATCATTTTGAGGATAAAATTAATGAACTGGGTGCTCTAAGTGGACTACACTTTTCCAACATTCTACACAACGCTATCTAGACCCATGGTAAGCATAGCTTAACTAGCTTGTGTTATCGAATCTAGAATGCGGATAAACATACTTAAATACATTTTTTTTTGTAAATACATACATATTATACATAGAAACACCCAAACCAGTGCAAATAGTCATATTCATGCATACAAATATTTGCACTGAGCGGGAATTGAACCCGCGCCTCCTGCGTGGCAGTCGCGTTCACTACCACTACGCCACGGAGGCTAATAAATCCTTAAAAAGGTTGAGGTCTCGGCTGCTGTATGGCGAACCGGATAAAATGGGGTTACCTAGACGCACGGGGTGGTGGCAGTGACTGTGGTGTCGATGGCCCACCTCTTGTCGTGCCCGCTGTGCTCATACACCAGCACGATTGCCAACCTAAATGAAGCAACGAAAGGTGCGGTCAAACTCACCGAGTTTTGGGCTTTATGCATCCAAATAACATTAAAATTGCAGACACTGACACGCAGAAGAAGAAATATGTAATACTATTTTGTTACTAATCGATTTTATTGTTTGTAATTGTATTTTCCGAAGTAAAACTGTGTACCAAACTACCAAATATAACATGAACCAGTAAACATAAAGGGGGTATAATTTCAATTACTAGATTTGACCCGACGTGCGAGCCAAACTAAATAAATAGTTTGATTGAATACTAGAATATCACTTAATTTTTTTTTATTGGTCCGTTAAGTACTGACATATTGAAAGTATTTTAAACATTATTTAGAAACTATAATACCTGTCATTGATATATGAAAATAAGAAGTGACAAATCAATGACTGTTTTATGTACTTGCTGAATTCTATAAATAACAGTTCAAAAACGCTCTTAAAAGAGTGTCAGTGTGTGGTATAAATTTATGCAACAATTGCAGAAGAATAATTTTAGTATACTGACTTTGGAGAACCTCCAATATTGCCGAGTTAATAACGAGTTATTTTAATTATAAGACAACTATAGGTATAAATAACAGAATAATTTCCCTTAAAATGTATACTGTTAAGTACTAAAGTACGCCATCCTAATTTAATGTATTGCGATGGACAGTTTTGCATACCTTGCATACCACCCGCGTGGATGTCGGTTATCGCGACCAAACAAAGCCTTTGTCCTTTCTCGAGGTCTAATCTACACTTTTACAAAATTTCGTGGTTTAGGCGTGAAAAAGTAACATACAGACAGACAAACACAGAGTTACTTTCGCATTTATAGTATTGGAAGTATGGATGAATCCCTATTTACCTTGCTCACGAGCTTAGCTTTTTTTTTGTTTTTTTTATACAGGACACGTCAATTTGACTTCACCTCGCCTGATGTTAAGCTAAAGGCAAAGTCTCGGAAAGAGGGTCACCATCGTAAACATTTACCATGTTAACAGTGGTGGCACTCAGCTTGACGGCCTCATTAGATGCCTTTTCACGCCCCGCTTAAAGGACCCGGGACTGTAGGAAGAAGGAAACACGTGAGCTGGCAGGGAATTCCAGGTCTTAGTGGTGCGGCATAGGAATGAATCACTGAAACGCTTGGTTCTAGCAGGTATACTCTGCACCGTAAATGGATGACATCTTAGCCCTGCACGTGTCGTCCTGTGAAGGAAAGGGGAGGGTGGGACTAATTGGAAGAGCTCGTCAGAACATTCACCATGGTAGAGACGGTAGAAAACTGCCAAAGACGCAACATCTCTACGCATCTGCAAAGGCTCGAGGGTGTTCGTGACCTCAGGATCCCCAATAATGCGGACCGCACGTCGCTGCAACCTGTCGAGAGCATCTAATAAGTACTTTGCGGAGCCGTCCCAGAGATGTGAGCAGTATTCCACGCAGGAACGAATTTGGGTCTTGTATAGAAGACACCGCTGCTCCGGCGTGAAAAAACGTCTCACTCTGTTCAGGACTCCGAGTTTACGCGAGGCTGATTTGATGATACTCTCGATATAGTTTTTGTTATTCAGTTTGCAGCGAACATCCATACCGAGGATAGTGAGGTGATCCTGCAGTGGCAGTGGTGTGCTCTGAAGAGTGGGAAGGGGAAGGAAAGGAGATACCTTTGCTGTAAACGCACATGCCTGGGTCTTCTTGGCATTGAACTCGACCAGGTTCCTAGCGCCCCATTGAGAAATGTGGTCCAGGATCCGGTCCAGCTCTGTGACAAGAAGCTGCCTTTTTTCCGCGATATCAGACTGCTTGGCCGCAGGATGTGCGTAATAACTCCCGTGTAAGGTGCTGTCGTCTGCATAGCAGTGACTGTTTCCGTTACAGAGCATGTCATTGATATGCAGAAGAAAGAGAGTGGGAGATAAAACGGAACCCTGCGGCACGCCAGCATTTACCAGCAAGAACTCCGAAGCTCGTCCATCACAAAGGACGCGAATACGGCGCCCCTGCAGGAAGCTTGCAACCCAGTTACACAGTCTAGGAGGCAGGCCGAAGGCTGGTAGCTTGGAAAGAAGCGATTTGTGCCATACCCTATCGAAAGCTTTGGCGATGTCAAGACTAATTGCCAGTGACTCACCGTGCTTCTCCATAGCCTCACTCCAAAGGTGGGTCATGTACGCCAGAAGATCACCCGTTGACCGTTTCGGTCTGAAACCGTATTGCCGGTCACTAAGCAAGGAGTGATCCTCTAGGTGGCGCATGAGCTGTGTGTTAATTATGTGCTCGAACACCTTGCACAGCACTGAGGTGACGGCTATGGGTCGATAGTTGGCTGGGTCCGAGCGATCCCCCTTCTTGGGGATCGGCTGGACATTCGCCTCCTTCTAAGCCGAAGGCACTGTACCCGAACTGTAGGACAGTCGGTACAGCCGCGTTAGCATAGGAGATAACTCCGCTGCACATTTTTTAAGTACAACCGCTGGAATACTGAAGCTGACGTGTGAACGGCTGGACCATTTTCGCAAATTCTTTTTTGTTGGGTTCTTTATTGTCAGGAGAAGGTTCTTATGAAAGAAAAAAATAAGAAAATTCATTCAACATTAGAAACTTCAAGAATACTTAATACACCATATCTAATATATAAAATTCTCGTGTCACAGTTTTTGTTGCCATACTCCTCCGAAACGGCTTGACCGATTTTGATGAAATTTTGTGAGCATATTGAGTAGGTCTGAGAATCGGCCAACATCTATTTTTCATCCCCCTAAATGTTAGGGGTAGTCCACCCCTAAATTTTTATTTTTTATTTTTTAGACAAAATTTTTAATTTCTATTTTTTTATGATACAACATACAAAAATACATACAATCCTCAATTTTCACCCTTCTACGATCAACCCTTATTTTTTAATAGCCATTTTAGTAATTTAATCATTTTTTCTTTCCGGTAGAAAAATGATCAATCGTCATTTAATTATTATCTATTTTTCATCCCCCTAAATGGTGCAGCGGGAACGGGATCTGACGCCACGAGGGTAGGAAAAAATTGGCGGTACGGAGTTCGCCGGGACAGCTAGTATATACATATAAAACAGCTTATCCATGACCAGACGCCATGTCTTAATTTTGAATTTGTAATTCGAATTCGAAAAAAAATGTATTTATTAGTCTAATACTTCTTGATACCTATTCTTCTATGAATCTGACGTTTGACAGAATGCATGCTGCAAATATCGTCAGAGGATGATTAGTAGACTCCGAATATTTGTAACAAAATGCGATTTGTTCGCGTAAAGCAAACGATGGGAGGGGTTTGGTGACTTGCTTGTGCCGTGAAAATAGTTATGGAGGTGTTGGGGGCTCTGTGGACGTAAGGGACCCGTGGTTATTAATTTTTATAATTTAAGTCGATCTCGGTAGTATGAACGGCCTTGAAAGCAGAGGTATATGGTTGTATGGGTATATACAGCTCTGTGGGTTTATGGATCCCGTTGACCTAGAATTGGTGTCGGGAGCTCCGTGGGCGTATGGGGGACCCAGTCGAAATACTTTCCATTCTCAAAATAATTAGGAGAATTTGATACAGCTATAAGTTGAAATAAACACTTCACTTCTAAGGCGAAACGAAGTTTGCTGGATCAGTTAATACAAGATGATTATCCTTCTACTCTACTCTGCATAGGACTGACCTTTGTGGAGAACACCGCAGGTGATAGTATATCACACACTCAATATCATAACGGTCTAACAAATAATAATCGTAATTCGTAATTCAACTACGGTTTTTTACTCGTATTGTTATTTTCGTGAATGGCTATGCAATACAGTGGTCTTTGTCTTATTTTTCAATGCTTTCTGAATGTGACACATTTCTCATTTTTCGATTGTTAGAGCAGAAGTTAAGTTTTTACCGAAAATTTGACGTTTTGATGCCATAGGTTTAAACCAAACGTACGTTCACGGTAGACAATAGTGATGTTTATGTAAATATTATTGTTCAGGAATGGATATTATCCTTTACCCTTCGATAAAACGCGTATTTTTCATTGACCGCGTTCATTCTGATCGTTTCTGAGGTTGTGCACAGATGTAAAGATGTTTCGAAAAGTTTGTTTCTTTTTGATATTTTTCAACGATTTTAATAACAGTGCGAAGTCAAATATTGTAAATGCGGATATAGGTGCACCTGCAGTCGGTTTAGTGAAAACTGTAATGAAAACATTTCAAAGATATTATGGTGAAGTTAAACATTTTTTTGGAAAAAGGACTACGGGGCCGCTCCCAAAAATGACCAATAATACGAATGAACTAGAAGTTGCAATAAACGCTCTGACTTATAACAATTTCAGTAATCAAGCGTCATGGGAATCTGGACTATCAAGTTACTCTTCTGAACGATTACCAAATAATAAAGATACATTTACTACGATTTCTACGAAAGTGAAATCCGCACCTTATCGGAATAGCTTAAAGGAACCACGAATAATCATGCCAATGAGAGGTGGAATTGATGCAGCACAGCTGATTTCATCAGTAGGATATAAGTCCGAAACTCATACTGTTCTCACTTCTGATGGCTATATGCTTACCATGCAAAGAATTCTGCCGGATTCTGAAGATGCACCAAAACAAGCAGTAATGTTGCATCATGGCTTGCTAGGCAGTTCTGAGGACTGGTTGCTATTAGGCCCAGGTCTATCCTTGCCATTTTTGTTGGTAGACAAAGGCTACGACGTTTGGCTCCTTAATGCCAGAGGGAACAAATATTCAAAAGGACACACTATATGGTACACGGAGTCATATGACTTTTGGGATTTTTCTTGGCATGAAATGGGTATATACGATTTGCCAGCAACGATAACGTATATCAGTGAATATACTAATGATGCAGACCTATATTTTATTGGTCATTCTATGGGAGCATCGGCGCTAATAGCACTCCTATCCACCTTACCCGAGTATAATGAGATGTTGAAATCGGCATTTTTTCTAGCTCCTTTAGCCTTTGTAAAACATGCCAAAGGTCCAATGAAACAGTTTTCTATTATCCGCAGAAAAAAAGGTATTAGTGCACTAAGTTTCCTGGGAACTAATGAATTTTTACCAGCTGGATCATTTCCTCAACCCATAATACAAAAATTTTGTAAAGGAAGCGAGAAGTTATGTATGAATCCCGTTTTATTATTAACAAATGGCGCTGAAATAGGAGACGATGATTTGATGGACAACATTCTTGCTCATGTACCAGCGGGCGGATCAGCCATGACTATTTTGCATTATATACAACTAGTGAAAAGTGGAAAATTTCAAATGTATGACTATGGTGTACAGGGCAACCTCAACAAATATAAAAGGAAACATCCACCAATATATGATTTAGGAGAAATATCCTTACCGATTTCGTTATTTAGTTCACCTTCAGATTGGTTATCGAGTATGTCGGATGTGAAGACATTATTAACGAAATTGAAGAATATTTACGTTCATCACGTAGTGAAGAGAAATGATTTCAGTCATATGGATTTTGTATGGGCTAAAGACGCACCAGAATTAGTGTTTAGTCCATTATTAGAAATTCTAGATCAAATTGCACCAATGAAAGAAAAAAGAAGAAATGACTTAACACAAACCACCAACCAAATGTCAATAGAAGAGGAATAAGGCTGCAGTCTCTGTTAATCTCAGTGTTGTGCATAGAAAGTACTGTATTTATTCTTATATAAGGTTTGTTAGTAAGGGGGCATGAACCATGAGTGAAAAGATTACATGTTCTGTCCCATGTGTGTAATGTTGAGTATTCACGAGACTAAACTTATGTGATACATATACAGCGTCTACAAAAGGCAGAGGCTGCTTTGATCTGTGTTGTTGAAATGTGATTTTTTTATTGGTGTGATCGTACATGTGATGAAAGACTAAAAATTCTAGACTAATAAGAAATTGTGAGTAAGTGTTGTAGTACCTAGTCTAGGGAACTGAATAAACATAATAAATAATCACTGATCATTAAAAATAAATAAGTAAATTTCATTGTGATAGTGTAATTTTAATAAAATAAAATCTCGTTATCAATTTTAGTAGTGGTTAAAGCGTACGTGTTTTAAGAGTTTTGCAACGTTAACAATAGTTATTATGAAACATATTCTACGTAATTTTAGTTGTTTTTTGGTTTACGAACACATATAATATGTATTCTGATTTTCCAATGGCACTATTAAATGATAAAATAATTTCGAGCTCAAGATTTACATAATAAAAATCCAGATAATGTACACAATAAACAAGAATACAGTGAACCTAGTTGAAGAAAAGATTAAGTACATTGTATCGATTTTTGAAGAGTAAAGATTGTCCCAAAAGTTACTTCAGGAAGGTGAATAAATGATTTGATTAATAACAATCTAAATTTATTGTCGTGACAGTAGCGTTCAGTATTTTTGCTGTAGCACATGTAATGAAAGATTTAAAATACATTGGGGGTAATGTTTATTACTAAATGAAATAACAACAAAAACCAGCTCGTGAATGAAAAATATATGTGACATTTCACAGTGATACCATGGTGAAATTATATCTTCGAAGTAATCAATCTATCAGTTAAGAACTCCGTTTCATTAGGTACCTACATTTATTTATTTATTTAACTGTTTATACTGGAAATTGATGACGCTTGGTGGAATCTACTACACATAATATAATATTGAATAATACGCTTGTACTTTTCCACTGTTTAATTTTATTTCTAGTATTCTATTTCTAGTAGTATACCTTTGAGAATGCCGTAAGGCGAAAGCGATCAGAAATAAAATTAAACTCTGTAAAAAAGTACAAGTGTATTACTTATTCAATAGGTATATTTATTTAACATTACACAAATATACTTCATGTTTAACTCTCATGGTTAATATGTTTGTGAACTTACTTAGTAAATGTCTTTCATTATGATTAACACTGGGACTTAGTACCCATTTGCAAATCATGAACCGAAAAAAAATTATAGGTGCCGCCTGCTTTCAAACTTGTTACGATCTTTTCAGCATTCAGCAGTTCAGCATTGGATTTCTTATTTTTAATAATTTTTTTTATTTGCTTTTCAGTTGAGCTTCACTTTGCAGTCGGGTTTTTGTTTTCTTAATAATTAAGTTTATTTCAAACTTTTTGGTTATCATAATATTGCGAAACAACAAATTAAAATTTTCATCTCGTTTCTTATATTTTTGCTCATTTCTCCGGTTCTACTTATCCGATTGCAATCAAGCAAACGTCAGATTTTAAGTCTGACCAAGACCTTCCAAACAAATAAAACCACATTGAAACCCGTTCTTTAGTTTTTGCGTCCATCGCAGTCAAATTTTGGTTTTGTATAAATTTTAATATACGACACCAGGTATATTAAAACTCACACAATCACCACAGTTCAAAGGACTCCTCGCATGTCAAAATCCGTCAGACCGTTCAGGCTGTAGAGCATGCAAGAAAAATTTTCAAGGTTTTCATTTTAGCGCCAAAAATCCGCCATTTAGATTTTTTTGAAATTGTAACATACCTAGTGTCACTCACACAATCACGAGGAATCAAATTACACCTCGCATGTCAAAATCCGTCAAACCGTTCAGGCTGTAGAGCTTGCCAAAGAAATGGACATACATACATAGTTTTGAAATCTGTTCATCTTTGATTATTATTTTTGGTATTTCATACCTACCTATTTTTATCACATACTTTTAACTTTGGATTTTTTCTATTAAATAGGATGAAGTTAATATACTCTAATTTATGATCAAAACAAAAGAGTATTTGGTCGTTGTTCATCATAAAGTTAATGTGTATAATAAGTATACAAAAAAGTTCGGAAATCGGGTACTTAGATGTATTTTGGTACCTTAAAATTAATTAGGTATAAGAATAAAAACGACTTCATAAAGATATTTTATGCCAACGTACAACCAAACTCTGTTTGTAAATACAATAATTTTAATATAAATAGTTAATTGGCAGTATTGGCACTCAGGTTAGAGGGTTGAGTCAAGGGCTAGATACAGAAAGCTGTGCTCATTGATACGGTACGTCGCCGTCGCGTCGTGAGGAGTTTTCTTTCACTGGAGCCCCGACCCCCTGGTCACTGTGCTCTTACCGGTGACGCTCTGTTATTTATATTTTATGTGTTTTTATTATTTTTATAATAAATTAAAAAGATAAGCAAGTAATTTAAATAAAAAAATATGTAAAATAAAATAAGAATTGCACCAATATACTTATTGATCAGTTCCTTCCAATGTTAGCATCTTTTCATCGATCGTACTGTAATCTGCCCAGAAACCTGTCAACTTAGCCATGTTGAAAGGTTAATATTTTTCTATTATCATCATTTATTTTCATTATAGCCGCTCTTCTGAACCACACAACTACGTCCCACCTCAAATTCTTACTCAAGTCCCATAATCCCATAATTTAAAAACTGAAAGGCACATTGTGAAGCCGGGTTAGACCGGGTTACATAACGGGCATTGATGTACTTTAATACTGCACATAATAACACGCTCAAAACATTTCATATACATTAAAACTTTCGATATAATAAACATACAATAAATACGTTTTGAAGTATTGTAATTTATCTAATACTTATCTGTATATCCTTCACAATATTGTACAATGCCTATATTGCCAGCAAGTACTTATTGACTTTCACTACTTTAAAATATCATTTTGTAAATAATTGATAGTATTGCCAGTAATTTAATATATGAAACCCAATGTAAATTGTTTTTTTAAGTAAATAAAGATATTCTAAGTGTATTATGCTTTATGTGACCCTGTTTTGACGAACCCATGCAGTATCTGGGTTCATTACGCTAGGAAGCGGATCCTAAAGTACTAGGTCCCGCCAGATCGAGTGAACCGAATGGTTACATTTACAAATGTCACCCTACTGTCTTGGGCTGAGCCCCAGGCATGGCTCCGGTACAGGTACTCAGATTCGAAGAACCCATCGAATGCAGTAATCCAGTACAGGCATGCACCAGTACGTACTTGATTCAGCGGATGAAGTTCAATTGATGGTTCTGATTGGCGTGTTATACCACGTATGTATTCATCACGAACATTAACTTAAATATTGAATTAATCTCTTAGCACCTAAACGCTGTGTTTATTCCAAACTAAACACAGCTTTTAGGTGCTAAGAGAATAATTTAAGACCCAAGTCCTAATGATGCTAATCAATACATAGGTTAGAATATTATTATTAGATACCTTGCCTAGTTATATAAATAAATTTATTTAAATTATATCGAACTGAAATTTACTGTATGTACTAAAATTAAAATTTCCTATCATCAATTAATTATTCTAAGCATTCACTGTTGAATGAAAATCACGGTAAGAATATGTTATATCAATTTGCTTTTATTATTTTCTATCGTCGTCGTTGACAGCCACGTGAAACCTGTAGTAGTATTATTATTTATGTGCCTGTCGCCTACATGAATCCTTTTTTGTTTCCCTCACTTGCGTATTATTTTATTCACTATACTAAATGTATAGTGGGTCGAGGGATAGGAATTTCTCTCGTTGCTATTATTTTATTCTAAGAATGACCCTGATCCGCTGTGACGACGCAGCGCAACGCACAGGTGGAGCCTCGCCCTGTGACATACTACACATTTACACACATATACATTTGATATACATATACATACATTGATATACATTTTGAGATACTAAGAGCACAGAAAAGTTGATAGTACTAGCGCTAAGGGGTATTCTAGAAAAATAAAAGCGAGCAAATTCCATTCATTATAAAATAGTAAATATTATCTAGGTATATACATTTACCTTAGGTAATGTCATCCAGGTAGTATCGTAATTAATAATATTGTTACGGGAGACGGGTAACGGGATGGGAAATAAACAATTTCTTATGAGAGACCGCTTTATTTACAGACCCCAATAGCCAAATCTTGAACACAACACTCACGGCGCGACTATACCGTACGATGCACTATTGCACAAACAGTCTTATTCGCGACACTCTCAGCGCGACTGTACCGCCCGATCACTGCACTTACACGACACTCACAGCGCGACTACACCTTACTTGCACTTTTCACTGTTTTCCCACTTTTCTTCCTTTTTCCTTCTTCTTCTTCTTATTCTGTTCACATTGAACTCCCGAACTTAACTGTCTTTTCACGGCTCTGACAGCTCCTTTTATACCCTTAATTTCGATCGTCTTTTCGATATTCATTTTATTATTTCTCTAGAATTTTCTATGATCTCCCAGAAGAGCTAAACTATATTTTTGATCTTCATTTCGTTTCTCATTTTCATTCTTCCAGAATGTTCTGCTAATAACTAGAAGATTTTAAATATAGAATCTTCTGTTACATTCTCCAAATAAAGATTTACATAAATTAGAAAATCACAAAAACCACATATCGTGACACCGGGATTCGATCCGTCGATCATCGTTTTGGCAGGCGTTGTCTAAACCGCTCAGTCACAGCTGCTATTGATAATAAGTTCGAATTTATCGTTCCGATGCTGTGACATGTTACGTCACATTTGTAACTCTGCCCCCTCCTAAGACATGCTCGTCCCGAGCATCGTTAGAGCCATAATACCGGGCGAGTCTATCGATGTGAACAACTTTAGCGGAACTTCTCGGCGATTTTTGAATTCTGTAAGTAACGTCATTAATTTTTGTTATCACTTTATAAGGTCCTTCCCAACTTGGCTGCAGTTTCGGAGATAATCCTTGCTTCCGTACTGGGTTATGAAGCCACACTAGCGATCCTTCCTCAAAACATCTTAAATTGGAACTTCTGTCATATCGTGTTTTCATTCGTTCGCTGGCCAGTAAATTGGCTTCTCTCATGTATCTGTGAACTTTATCCATTCGTTTCCTTAATACATCCGCATAATCTGTTAAACAGCTAGGTGAGTCAGGAGGGCCATCCGGTGAGGAGTTCCGCCGGTAGTCGAAGCTCTCTGCCAAAATTTGCATGGGCCGGTGTTATGCAAGTGCTTTCATGAACCGCTGTACGATACGATAACAGAAATAGCGGAAGATATTCGTCCCAGTTTCTTTGATGTGAACCGACTACCGTACGCGATGCCCCAGTGTCTAAAGTTAACTGGCATGCAGTTCCATTTATCCTTCCAGCGACGGTTAGACTATTTCCATCTGTGCTTTGGTAAATCTTAACTTTTGGGGCTTCTTGTCCACCGGCCAGCGCCCACCCCCTAAGCTTGGCCGGAACTAGTTTTTCCGCCGTCTCCGACGCTTGAATTTCCACGTCGACTCCGGTTCTTACTGTCATACGGTTCGGGCACGTATTTCTTAAGTGACCTCTTTCCCCGCATTGATAACAACGGGGAGCGAAGTTCCTTCGACCACCTTCTTGTTCAGGCGTCGTTACTCTTCGCACACGCCAACCTCCATATTCACCACGGACGGTCTCTACTTCTAGCGCATGCGCCACAGCTTCCTTAACTTCCGGATGATGGGCCAATCGTACCGCAGCTCTCACTTCCCTATCGCGGATACCATCGACGAAAGTTTGTAGCAGCATCCGCTCGATGAAAGTCGTGGGAGAGGACTGGTATGCCTTTCTCACAAGCTTTTCAACCTCCAAGGCCCACTGTTGCAGTGTCTCGGTAGGCTTCTGCACCCTGTCTCGGAGCTGGGCTCGGAATACATGTTCGAGATGCGCGTCGCCGTACCTCGATTCTAGAGCCTCTACAAGCTCCTTGTATGAAGCGTCACTTTCTATAGCCTCCAATACCGTTGCAGCCTTATCTCTCAACGCTAAGGTAAGGCCGGTCCTTGCTTGTTCTTCACTCCAGCCGTTTAGCTGTACTACGGCTTGAAACTGCCTCTTATATGCAGTCCACGAAGATGTTCCATCATAAGGAGGCACCTTGAAGCTTCCTCCCGAAGAGGCAACGGAAACAGGTGTTGTTGTACCAGAAGCCTTGATCTTCCGTAGGTCCCCCTCGACAGATGTGATGCGCGCTTGATGGTCAGCCAGCATGCTTTCATGGCTCTCTACTGTTTTTTGAACCTCTTCTACCTTTTTGATAGTCTCCGTGACAGCAGAGAGGACTCGGTCTCCCATTGCTTGTAATTGTTCCTCTTGACGGCGCGCTTTCTCCTCCGGGAGGCGTGACTGCTCCTCATGACGGCGCGCTTGCTCCTCTTGCAGAGCGCGTAGCTGCTCCTCCTGGCGGCGCGCTTGCTCTTCGTTGATAGCACGCAGTTGTTGGAAGAGCGCACCTATATCCGTCAGCGGGAGCGGCGGTGCGCTTACAGGTTCCTGAGTGGCTGACGCACGTGCAGGAGCTGCAGAGGTACCTTCGCCAGCCTCCTCTCGACCTCTTGCGACATCAACGGCAGCTACTGCCGGGTTTGCGTCCCCTTGTTCCCGCGCTGCTGATCTGGAGCGTGTGTTGGGGCGCTCTCGGTCGTCTCTCGGTGTGAACGGCATCGTTTCTTCCAATCCCACTTCTGACACCAATGTTACGGGAGACGGGTAACGGGATTGGAAATAAACAATTTCTTATGAGAGACCGCTTTATTTACAGACCCCAACAGCCAAATCTTGAACACAACACTCACGGCGTGACTGTACCGTACGATGCACTATTGCACAAACAGTCTTATTCGCGACACTCTCAGCGCGACTGTACCGCCCGATCACTGCGCTTACACGACACTCACAGCGCGACTACACTTTACTTGCACTTTTCACTGTTTTCCCACTTTTCTTCCTTTTTCCTTCTTCTTCTGTTCACATTGAACTCCCAAACTTAACTGTCCTTTCACGGCTCTGACAGCTCCTTTTATACCCTTAATTTCGATCGTCTTTTTATATTCATTTTATTATTTCTCTAGAATTTTCTATGATCTCCCAGAAGAGCTAAACTATATTTTTGATCTTCATTTCGTTTCTCATTTTCATTCTTCCAGAATGTTCTGCTAATAACTAGAAGATTTTAGATATAGAATCTTCTGTTACATTTTCCAAATAAAGATTTACATAAATTAGAAAATCACAAAAACCACATATCGTGACACCGGGATTCGATCCGTCGACCATCGTTTTGGCAGGCGTTGTCTAAACCGCTCAGTCACAGCTGCTATTGATAATAAGTTCGAATTTATCGTTCCTATGCTGTGACATGTTACGTCACATTTGTAACAATATGTTTTCACAAAAGGGCACACTTCTCTACATTCCGGACTGTTGTTTTCACTAAGAGGTCCAACAGGATTTTCAAATACTCATGGAACCCATTTAAGTAGTGGAACCAACAATATATATTATGTTTTATCCTGTATTTTTTTATACACACAAAAACACGCGCGCGCGCGCGCACTCCTGTACGGTGATTTCTGTCAGGCCATGCTGCTTCCGCCAGGCTCTGAATGACCCAAGATGAATACCCAAGAGGATAAGACGGACGGTGTAACTGGAATCCCGAGATGCGAGCCTCTGTTGCCTCCGAGACTAACGCAAAGTATACCTGCACGAACGAGGCTCTGGAGCTGGCTGTGCTCTCGGGATTGGAAGGTAAACGGCAGTAGACGACACTTCCACAAAAGCAATGTAAGCCAAATCTAAAAAAGAAGCACTCCAAGTTCCAAAGTGAAAGCTACTTTATTCACCGGGCCCAACGTTAAGTTACCACTAATCCACAGCCTCCCAAGACAAGTTACGAGATTCTTTGGCACCAAACCATAGCACAGTGTTTCGATTAGAACAAGCTAGTTGAACAAAAGTCATTGTCGAATATCCAGAAACCTGAGCCTCTAGCTAGATCCCCATGTGTCCCAATTCTAAGAATTGTTTTGCCAATATCAACTACATTACTGATAAAATAATGAGTGTAGTATACGAAGATAGAGTTGAAGTTCACTTATTCATTGCGTTTTTACGCTTATCAAAAAGTACCAAAGTAACCACTTATGACAGTGAGTTCAAATTTTTTGAAAAGTGTTAGTGATGAATCTGGAAGTTAAGGGTATATATTTTTTAATTGTAATAAGAAAATTGATATACTTCAACCGCACCTTTTTTATACCACTTAGGTGGCAGACAAGCACACGGCCCACCTGATGGAAAGTGGTTAACGTATGCAACCCCAGGGGCGATACACGTGCTGCCTACCCTGAAGAAACTTTCTAATGCCCTTCTTGAAGAACCCCATATTGTAGTCGCTTGGGAAAACCACGGCAGGGGGTTCATTCCACAGTTTGAGAGTGCGTGTGATGAAGTTTCTTTCATACCGCACAGTGCTATGGCGAGCGGTGCGGTGATAAAATGTAGCTGTGGGCATCATGTCGAACGATTCTCCTGAGCACAATCCTTTGTATAGGCGGTAAAACACACACAGCGAGGCAAAGTTCCTCCTAAGGCTGAGGGGTTCCGCATCACCTGTGAGTAAAAGTTTAAAATACCTAGAGTTTAAAAAATTATGTTAGTTATGGACGATTTTCTGAATTCTTTGGACTAGAAAGTACTTGTACCCTCTTGTATTCCGGCTAGAAATTGCATATATTATAGCCATATCTGTAAACTAGTGAATTTAAGTCATTTTAGCCTGCGCCCTTGAGTGCAACTTTGTCAATATATGTCTGTTTTTCAAATTACGAATTTTCTACGAATATACGAATATATTCTCGAAAAATATCTACTTTTTAATTATTTATTGATAGATAATAAGTAATAATTCCACATTAAATCATGATACCTATATTTTCATTCGTCAATGTTTTTCGAAATTTTAAATTTGAATGCAATTATCTGTCTAAAATTCAAAAACACAATGGACGGGCTATGGAGTTTTCTGTGCTGATACCGTATTAATACATCATAACAAAGCCAAACGAGGCAATATACCCCAATAAATAATTTTGTCTAGCAAGCTTGTTCTAGTCGAAACACTGTGCATTGCTTAGAATAACAATCGTAATATTTTTGAACAACTGAACTGAACAGCGCTATTGTTACTGTAACGATTGTTGTGAACATCAGAATTATTTCTGTGGATAACGTCCTCCACATATTGGTAACCTCGAGCAGGCGTGCTTTTGCCCAGTTCAAAGATAAGATAATCGGGCTTATTCGCTAAAATTGTTTTGTGATAATGGCCCAGTCTCAGAAAAGCTTCGCACGGTTACCTACTGTTGTCTCCCAGTATGCACGTATTATACCGCTCGTTGAAACCATACCTATTTGAGGCCAAGCTCTTGACAGTTGTTTGATTGTGTCTATGTAGATTCTCTGTATTAACAGGCATTGGAAAGCTAAGCAGGTAACAAGTCTGAGAGCCTGACCAGGATGGTCTACTACACATCGTGTGAGTAAGGAGCACCTCTGATAGATTTATACTTGCTTGAATAATGTTTGAAGAGTAGTTGTAAAACTAATTAAAAACGTAATTTAAAGATGTGGAAGGAGGATTCTTCTCACAATACCTATGTGCCGTCTGCATCAAGCCCTTGACCATAGCGATCAGACCTGACCATCGGTCAGTGTTCTGATACTGATCAGAACAATTTTTAACCGCTGACTTACAAAATCGCATGTTATTTTATAGCTTTCACAACGATATGTCTCATTAGTCTCTTCACCATCTCAATCGATTATGGATAATCCAACTCATAATTTTTTAATTGTAGGTGATTTCAACATGAGTGATATTGTGTGGATGCCTATTGAAAACCATTCGTATTGCCCGACTAATGTATGTTCCAGCAATGAACATTTATTGACAGACGAATTATGTACTACATTAGGACTGTCACAGTACAACGGCGTAGGCAATTCACAGGATAAACTCTTGGACTTAGTTCTCTCAAATATATTAGTGAATGTATCTAAGTGTAGCGACCCCTTAGTGCGTATTGACCCCTACCATCCAGCATTATTAATAAAAATTGAAGATCTGGAAGTATCCAGTCTCGAGCATGCACCGTGCTCCCGTTTTGTGTTTAATAAAGGAGACTTTGAGTCGATTAATAGAGATATCAATGATGGGGACTGGGAGAGTAAATTCGTGGAAGGATCAATAGACGATTCCGTTCACTTTTTTAATGAATATGTGTCTAACAGACAAAATAAATACATACCTAAGAAACTTATCCCCAATAAATCGTATCCTATTTGGTATAATACATCACTTATTAAATCAATAAAAGAAAAGCATAAGTACCATAAAAAATTCAAAAACTACGGTAATCTATCTCACAAATTGACGTTTAACTTGTTACGTGAGAGAGTCAAATCCATGGAAGATCTTTGTTACAGAAACTATATTAGTCGCACAGAGCAGTCAATAAAAACAACCCAAAATTCTTTTGGGCTTTTGTAAAAAAACGTTATAATTTAAATGTAATCTAGTAAATGAAACCTAGTAATCTAGTATATAATAATGAATCTTTACAAACTGGGAACTCTATTTGTAATGCATTCAGTTGTTATTTTAATTCAACTTTTCTCGCTCACACCAATAACGACTCACTTAGCCAATCCTCAACTATACACAACTCTTATTCGCCACTTAGCGCAGTGACCGATATATCTTGTGTTAAGGTAGAAGTTGATGAAGTATTTAAGAGGACTTCCTAGCATCTGTTTCTCCATAGTACCGTTCTCCCCTTTTTCCTCCCTGAATATTGCTTCTAGAACCATATTTTTGTTTTCGTAAAATCAAGATATTCTGTACGCATGTCCCTGTTATTTTATTTTTGTCGACAGTCAATAAAATAAGAAAATATGATCGTCTAAAGATGATAAAAAATGACTAATTCTTACCGGCCGGCATGTTTGGAGGACTACCAGACGAATTCGAAAAGGTTTTAACGTTATAAAAAATAACAGGAACATGGATACGCTATTTCCTAATAAAACGGTGTCAAAAATATGTAAATTGGCGTAGTTTTTGCTGAAAAAAAACGGAAATACGAAACCTCGATTTTACCCAAAAAAATTGTGATAAAATTGGTCTGAGCTGCGGCTATCCTTATCGCACTCTACGGGGACAGGAGTGAGACGGGGGCGACGGCAATAGTGGCGTTCAAATGACAGGATCAGGATTAGAAGCTAGAAATTAGCTAGAAAGTCCTCTTAACCTACTCAGGAATTTAGACGTATCAAAAGGCGCAGGCCCAGACAATATTACTTCAAGGTTCCTTCTGGAGTGTGCACATGCTATATCCCGTCCCCTAACTATTTTGTTCAGGAAGTCATTATCTTCATGTATAGTCCCAAGATTATGGAAATCGGCTTACATAACACCCGTCCATAAAAAAGGTTCCAGAACCGATATAAAAAATTACAGGCCAATTTCTAAACTATGTATAATTGCGAAAGTTTTTGAGAGGATCATTTTCAAACAACTATACTCAGCCGTCGTGAAATCTCTAAGCCCTTACCAGCACGGGTTTTTAAAGAGCCGATCCACAATAACCAACTTAGCTTTATTCAACGACTACCTCACCGAAGCTATGGATGGCGGTGGGCAGATCGATGTTGTGTATACGGACTATAGTAAGGCGTTTGATAGAATTGAACATAGTATCATATTAAAGAAATTATACGACATCGGAATACACGGGGATCTTCTGAGATGGTTCTCCTCATATGTGCATAACAGGTCACAAGCAGTTGTACTTGACAACTATATGTCTAGCTGGCTTCCTTTGCCAAGTGGCGTTCCCCAGGGTTCTTTGCTAGCTCCGTTATTGTTCATCATCTGTGTGAACGACATTGACCTATGCCTACAGTCATCCTCAGTTTTCTGTTTTGCAGATGATATGAAAATTTTTAAGGCTATATCATCACCCAATGATACGATAGCTCTTCAAAATGACCTCTGCCAACTTGAGGACTACTGTCGGACTAATAAACTGGACCTGAACCCCCTAAAATGCTCAGTTCTCACATATACCAGGAAGCTATTACCTTTATCAACCACTTATGCACTTGGAGGTACAACGCTACCGACGAGTAACACTGTACGGGACTTAGGCGTATACCAGGACGCCAAGCTTTCCTTCGAAGTGCATGTGAATGCTATAGTAAAAAAAGCCTCAAAATCACTTGGATTCATTATGAGACTGTCGAAAAACTTCACCGAAGCTAAGACACTTAAAATCCTCTACTGTACTTTTGTCAGGAGCCATCTAGAATACGCATGTCAGATATGGAACCCCTGTTACGACAAGTATATCGACCGTATTGAAAATATCCAAAAGCGCTTTATCAAATACCTCTGCTTCCATCAGCGCATTCCATATAACTCTAGCAATTACTTCCAGCTTTGTCGGAGATTTCATCTCTTACCTCTAATCAACCGTCGTGAGATAAGTGACTTCACCTTCGTCCTCCGAATAATTAATAACGATATCAACTGTCCCGAGCTGTTATCAAAATTTTCATTCAATGTACCGTGTAAGTCAATTCGATTTAATCCACCGCTACGAATTCCGAATGCTTCTACAAATTACAGGCAAAACAGCTACATAGTGAGGGCTACTCGTAACTTTAACAGACTATGTAAGCAGCACGATATTGACCCTTTCTCGACTAGTGTGCCCGCGGCAAGAAGGTGCTTGAGCCTAGCTTTTTTCAAACCCATAAATTGATGTCATATATTGCTAGTATTGGCAGTTAACTAAGGTTTGCGCAATGCGTGTTTATGTTCACAATGTTTTACGCAGCGACTATAAGCGAAAACTTGTTACTGGCTTTCTATTGCTTAATCGAACGCTATTCATGTTTTGTAGCTGTAAGTTTTCCATGAAATAAATAAATAAATAAATATGCTTCAGGGTGTCAACATCTCTGATGCTGCTATGCTGATAATGAAGCTACTGAACTCCTTAACGGTTAGAAGTTGTGGGACAGTACTGTCATTGGTCGATGAAAACTATTTAGTAGTATGTAGGGCTAACGTGTTGCTTGTGAGGTATGCTTGAATCAGCACACGATGCTGCTGTGCTGATAGTGAAGCTACAGCACTCATTAAGGGCTAGTAGTTAGGGGACAGTACTGCAATTGGTCGATGGAAACTAGGTAGTAGTATATAGGGCTAACGTGAAACTTGTAAGGGTAGGTGCTACTCCTAAGGTAATCACGAAATTTCAGAGATAGTGAAGAGTGAAACCGAGACAATTCCTCAAATATTAAAAATAATAAGTATGCTTATAAAAGGGTATATCTACTCCTGAGGTGGTTTTCTTTTATCGTAAGGAATTCCCCTCGGATATCTCCCCCGCCGGAGCCTTTGTGTATTATTGGGAGAAACAAGTTATTAATTAAGGTACAGAATCGAAATACCTATCCAACCATGTATAGGAATATATTTATTTATTTATTTTTTATACAGAAAATCCCAATTTTCCCTTTCATCTTAACAAAATAATTATAAACAAAATATTTTTTTATCGTTTTAAAGGCACAACTAACCTATAAATCTTTTCTTTTTAAGAAAAATTCAGTATTAATATGAAAGGACACGTATTTTATGTAATTATGTCTTTGTAACGTCATTGCGTGTTTAAAAGAGCATAAATTTTACTTTTTTTTTTTACTTTTAAAATGATTGATTTTTTCACTTACTTTTTAATTATGAACATTGAACAAATAATTATTTCATTAAAATGATAAATTTGACGTAACACTTTTTAAATCACCGTATTATAATACGGTGATTTAAAAAGTGTTACTTTAATTTTGTTCTAGCAGTCTAGTAACAAAATCTAATTCTACGGGGCCGAACTCACGCAGGACGTGTTTCAGTTCAATGATCTAGCTATCACGGTTCATGAAATAATAGCAAAATCTGATGAAAGACAGAAAGCGAATCTTATTAATAAGGTCCCATTTTTTATTTAGCTTTAGTGACTGTTAAGTACTATTTACTTATAATATACGGCGTAAGCGCGCGCGGGTAGGCATCTAACAGGCACGTGCGTAGAGGGCAGCTTGAAAATATTACTCAATTTTCCAAAAATTGGATGACCTGATTTAAAATATAATCATTTTTTTTGTCAATTAATATTTTCAGCCTACCCTCTGTTCATACTACCGTTATATGTTTACCTATTTACCTATTGGAGTTATCAGAATGAACGTGAAAGTTATGATTATCTAAGTAAAAACATCTGATTACATAATCATAACTTAATTTAAGATTTTACTATGAAATAAACAACATTACTTACCAACAAATCAGCTTGCGTTTACCTTGTATTGAAAACATTGGCGCAATGATAAGCGCAAGGACACCCCCACATTCCTTACCTACCTTACTGGCGTCTTAAAGAAAAGGCACAACTGATCACTTGTGACTTCTCTAACGGTTTATTAATGTTTGCCATAATTTCATATGCCATACTTGTATTTGCCATTATTTCATTAGAAATAACGCTTCAGTTGCCATAATCGTGAAATGACATAAAATGACTTTCACTAATTTCATTAGTCATAATCGATCAAGTGTCATAATAATTTAAATCCATAAATGTATTTGCTATAATTTTCGTTTTCAATAATGCCATTTTCCATAACTTTTTTTCACCATAATATAAATAAAGATAATTTAGTACAAGCGCCTGCAATGTTTATGATAATGAGTAAGTTACAATATATTTTTTGCTATTAACATATTCACACTTAAAGTAATAGTATGAGAGTAAAATAAAATAAGTCTGACATAAATAGACGGTCCTTATTAACATTGGTCGTCAATTCACTATTAGTCTTGTCGAGATGAGTAAAAGTTGTGAAGTGCTTAAAAATAAAAAAGTGGCATTAAATTATTTTTTTAGGGACGAAAAAGGTCGATGGAGCCCCGCTTTGCGGGGCTCCTACTTTTGGGTGGTTTAAAAACAACCACGAAGACTTAGTCTTCTAACCTAACCTATCCGAGTCGGATTGCACTGAGTCGGGGTGTTAACGATAATTAATTTCGACCTAACAATATCATGTATTATGTATTTTCATATTTATATCAAATTTTGATTATGTCAAGAGTCGTTTATGAGATGTGTTACTTATGGAAACTAATTATTATGATACCTATATGTTGTTATAGAAAGTCATTTCATGGCAAATAAAAGTTATGACTGTTGAGTTGTTATGGTAAACGTTATTGGTATAAATGATAATAGTGCAAGTAGCTATTATGATCGGGGATGATTATGGCAAACAATATTAGTGCAAATGAATTTATGGAAAACGAGAAAATACTCTTTATAACACTTTCAGTAATAAATTGTTTTTTTTTTACAAATTGAAAAGGAACATAATTATGCCAAATAAGTCTATTCATTGAAACACATTTAAACTTAAGTATTTTCTACTAAACATTTTATGAATCTTGTACTTATGACTTTAAATTATAAAAGTCATAAGTACGTATTTATATGGTTTCTTCTTAATCGGTGTCAAATAAGTCTTTTCAATTTATGCAATAACAATTTAGCTGTTAGATGTGCCTTTCGGGCCTAATGTATTTCCGTAGATTCTAGAGATAAAATTACACAAAAAATTGGGTAGATGCGCCTTTTTCTCATGATTCCGAATATGTATATAACTCAACTTTGAAAAAAAGTTAGTTAAGCCTTTTCTCGCTTCAGCTTTATGTAGATTCTGGATTCTCGAAGCGGTGACTGGGAAGCCACCCGGGTGACTCAGGAACGTGAAAGTCGATTTTAAGACTCCCGAACCGGCCCGTGAGTATCCTACCGGCTGCGCCATTTAAGATTGTAAACTCGGTTAGAAATAAAAAAAAAATTGAATGAATTTTTTATAGCATTTATTATGCTAACTTTTAAGTTCGAAAAACATCGGAAAAAAAGAAATGCTCAACCGTCGCCCTTAAAGACGGATATAAAGAGAAGGAAAATTTGAAATGATTCAGGTGTGGCTCAATAGCTCAGTTGGAAGAGCATTCACTCACAACCTTTCCCTAACAGGGGGTAAGGGAAAGGTCGTGAGTTCAAGTCTCACTTAAGCATTTCATTTATTACGATGTTTTTCGAACTAATAAAAATATTTATTGTTTTTTTACAGAGTGACAACTTATTAAATACAAAATCTTGATTCGTGCCTACGCGCGTTACCACCGTGGCCTGCTTCTGCTAGGGTGACAGGTGGCTCAACCTGTCACCCCCAGGCCCGGACGGAGGTCAGTCTGTGCCCTGCGATGCCTTAGGCGCATGCGCACGCGGGCAGCGCGATCTGCGAGTCTCTCGCTCACGGCGCGTGAGAACTCTCACTCCCAGGGCTGCCACCAGCTCCCGCCTCGGTCCAGCCCACGCCGGATACCAGTTGAGCGTGTGCAGCCCCGTGTCCTCGCTCGTGTCGCAGTTATGGCACTCGGACGTTGGCTCCTTATCGATCAGACGCAGATACCGCCCGAAGCACCCGTGCCCAGTGGTAATCTGCGTCAGTCGATACGAGAGGCTGCCATGTGGCCTCTCTAGCCATTCCCCCATGATGGGCCTTACTGCCGCTACGACGAGGGCGTGTATGCACATATTTTTAAGCGTCTTAAAAGAAGGAACAGGTTCTTACAATAGACGTTTTCATCTTTCCATTTCCCTTAATGCCTTTTCATCAAATGGTCTGGTAAGTAATTTGCTTGATTCTAGATCGCAAAGTGCAATACCGTATAAAAATTTCACTCGACTTAAAGCAACATACACTTGACCTTTAGTAAAAAAATTATTTCCTAAGTCAATTACCGCTTTATTTAATGTGGTACCCTGAAGCTTATGAAACGTTACAGCCCAGCTCAAGATTAACGGCAGCATTCTTCTTTCCACATCCCCATAGCCCTTTGTTGCAATTGCAACTAAGCTGTCGCTATCTTTCAATCTAATGCCAATAGTATCATCGTCAAATTTAATCAAAACTGCATCAGGTAACGCCTCGTGACTGGACTGGTGACCGGATTCTGGCCGATCGTGACGCAAAGCAGACCACCTAAACTTACAAACAATTCCCTTTGCACCGTTGACAAGATCCTCAGTAAAATAGTTGAGCTATCACCTTAGAGTTGTTGTCATTCAACAATTTGATCGTTGGTAAATTCTAACTGCAGCCCCATCTGTTCAACACGCCTTCTTTCACATAAAAGTTCCAGTTCCCTTAACTTACTGGGAGTATTATGGTCTCATAAAAGACGAAAACTGTGGTCAATGGCATGCTGGACTGGATTAAACTTGGACTACGAACGCAAACCTTGGTCCACTAAAAAGGGAACATTAGATAATTTAAAAAAAATTGCATCGACCATAAAACCAAACAGGAAAAAAATGTTTAAAATAACAGAATTTAGAGATTCAAATTCAAATTCAAATTCAAAAATAGTTTATTTTCCGGCAAGAAACTCAGCGGGCATTTTTTTTTTTGGTCTATTTACAATTCATTTACTTACTTAGCCTAAAACTTATGGTCTAGATACAATGTTTTGCTTGAGTAGCATAGCTGAGCGAACAGCTCATTTCCAAGCTTGTTTACCGTTCAAATATTCTTGGATTTTATAATAGCCTTTCTGGCACAGTTTGCTCGTTACTGTATTTTTAAATTTATTAACAGGTAAATCTCTGATTTCATTAGGAAGCTTGTTAAAAAAACGTATACAGTTGCCCTGGAAAGAATTACTTATTTTATGGAGTCTGCTATGACAAACAACAAGATTGCTTTTATTTCTGGTATTTATATTGTGCCTGTCACACAGTTTTGGAAATTTTGCAATATTTTTTATGACATACATTAAGTTTTCGAAAATGTATTGTGACACTACGGTTAGAATATTTATCTCCTTAAACTTATCTCTGCGGGAGACTTGGGCCCAAATTATAAATAGCTCGATTTTTATAATTTGGGCCCAATTTAGATTTTCGATCTGATAGAAGTCGGTGTCATATTTGGTTGCTGGTGGTTTGCTGTACCTGATGCATTGAAATGAAATGTCGATTATTTCAATAAAAAAATCTGTATCAAGTCAAACAGGCAAAAGATATAGCTAAGTATGATAGGCCACCCCTACATCAACAAGTCATTATACCTAAATTGATGGCATTATAGCTGGTCGGGCACAGCAAACAAAGTTGGCTCCGACTTCTAACAGATCGAAAATCTCTAAATTCTCTCTCTAAGTTCTGTTATTTAAAAAAAAAAATCCTATTTGGTTTTGAAGTCGGTTCAATTTATTTTACATTATTTATTAGTATCAATTGGTTATGAAATCGAGTAATTTTATTTTCATAATTGATTTATACATTCAGTGAGATAGAGATTTTAATGGCCTTTTGCCCCAGTTACGTTAGTACAAGTTAAGAATTGATTTATTTTGGTACTGTACCTGGACTCTTCAGCAAAAATTTAACCATCTCAGCTATTACGCCATCGTCCTAGACTTTCAATTATATTACTTCAATATGTGCAATTAAATACCTTTATTAGATAAACATACTATTATACATACATATTATTATAAACGTCAATAGATGTATTATTTATTGTCTGCGTTTTAATATAAATGAAATGTTAGTAGCAATCGAGTACAATCTCTTTTAAATTGGAAGTAGATCGGTTACTTATAAAAATGCTACCTGAGCTGTGTAAAGTTATTTTGGTATTTTATTGCTTTCAGAAAAATATGCAATTAAATTTCAATCATATGGTTTACGGCAATCTAAGACCTGACAATATCTATTCTTACAAAAAACACCAGAGACATTTAATTTTTCCATTTCTTGAAGACAAGGGGAGTGTGTATTTGAAAAGTGCATTACAAAGTGACCATGAAAAAAGCATTATACGAACGGAAGATGTGGAAAATACTGAATTTTTAAGTAAAAAAATCAAGCGAAATAAAAAAAAGTCACCTAAAAGGTATGGTAAGAAATCAAGACATAAGAATGCAAAATCAAATGCCGATCAAATAATCAAGTCGAAAGGAGCAAGGTCAAAAAAGTGGTCATATAGAAGGTATAGCCAGATAACAAGAGATGAGAATGAAAAATTAAATGCTGAAGAAATGATCAAGTCGGATGGCTATGGAGCAGAAACACATATTGTACATACAGATGACGGATATGTGTTAACCATTCATAGGATTCTACCTGTAATGAAACATAAAAAAGCACACAGAGTGATGCTACATCATGGCTTACTCGGTAGCTCTGAAGATTGGTTGCTTTTGGGTCCTGGACAGGCTTTACCATACCTTCTGTCAGATCAAGGCTATGATGTATGGTTACTTAATGCTAGAGGAAATAAGTATGGAAGAGAACATCTAAGTAATATTTTGCAACCAAATAAATTTTGGAAATTTTCTTGGCATGAAATGGGTTTATACGATATACCCGCGGTACTGAGATATATCAAGAAATCTACATATAGGTCTGTTACACATTTCATTGGTCATTCTATGGGAGCTACAGCTTTGTTAGTGCTTCTTTCCATCAAACCAGAATATAACAGGGAATTGAAATCAGCAGTTCTATTGGCACCATTAGCATTCATGTATCATGTTCAAGGTCCTTTAAAACGATTAACAGAATTCCATAATCATGCAAATATAAGTACTCTAATAGATGTGAACGAATTTTCGATAAATGGTTTATTTCCTCAAATACTAAGCGATAATTTCTGCAGAGGACATATGGATACGATATGTTCAAACTCATTACTATTGATAGCTGATGGTGGTAAAGACATACATGATATTGTTTTAAGGAAAACCATTCTTAGTCATGTGCCTGCTGGAACTTCTACGCGAACGATTGTGCATTATTTGCAATTAATAAGAAGTGGATTCTTTCGAATGTTTGACTATGGAAAATTAAATAACTACAAACTTTATTTCTCAGAAGAACCACCAAATTATAGCTTGGAAAGAATAACTTTACCTATTTCGTTAATTTCTTCTCCATCGGACTGGTTAGCAACAGAACGAGATATAACAACACTAGTAACAAAATTGCAAAATGTAAAAGTTCACCACATGGTGAAATATAATGATTTTAATCATCTGGATTTCATTTGGTCAAAGACAGCGCAGGCCCTAGTTTTTGAACCTGTGATAAATATGTTACAAATGTAGATTATTTTTGTTTTTTTTGAACTTTTTATTATTTATTTATTATAGTGGAAAGAACGTGACATACAAATAGAAATATGAGGCTATTTCTAATGTATTCTACTTAAAAATCTATACATTATTATACATGTTACAATAGCTAGAGACAAAATAAACTAAAGAAAATAAAGATATTAATAAAATACAAGTACTCAGAAGGCTGGCTGCATTGCCACGTTGAATGGCAATGCTTAACCTCTGTGCAAGGTAATAACCAGCCTTCTGGTCACGTGTGGCGTCGATCAGCCGCTTTGCTAGATCTTTGTAAAGAAAACGGGCACTTGGGCCCCATGTCCCCAACGTTTTTTGTTTTATGTTACATTTTTATTTTCACATAAGTTAAGATATAATTGGAAATATTAGTATGAAGAATTTTATTTGCATCAGTATTTTTTATAAATGTGAAACAAAAAACTACTTGCCTAATTTTACATTCCCTTGCTTCAATAATAACAACAATTAATTAGTCGTATTTAAATTATATGTAGGTACCTATATTATTTAATAAAATACACAATTAGACATTGAAATCAAAACTCCTCGTTCACAAAGATGCTTTGATATTATGTAACATCTATGCAATTGCCAACATTATGAAAATAAAAAATACTCATCTACAACTTGTTCTTCCATACAAAATCCAAAAATGTCTACGTTTATGTAGTACGAACAGACTACGCTTACTGGTAACAAACTATGTTTATCCAGTAATTTTGGACCTAAAACTGTACAGTATATCTAATAAATAAAAATCCTACAATAATTAGCATTTTTATTCAAAGCTAGGAAACGCAACCATATTTTTTAGTTTAGTTCTTTTAGTTTATGACAAAATCTACCTCAGTCCTTAAGGTTAACACAGTTTTACCTTTTTATCAACCGTGCCTGCCTACGTAGCATTTATTACTTAGTACTAGAATTTCATACTAAGTTGATTGAGGTGCATGAATACAATATATCTATCGGGTAATGGAGATGACGTCTTTGTATTCCGCCTATCTATGCACCGTGAAGCATCAACGTGCTCTTAGACTTATGCTTTGACGTCATCGTGCTAATGGAGTACCGATTGTATTTCTCAGTCTCAGTTAATTAATATGGAGCAGTTTCAATAAGTGCGTTCTTTGCTGTGGCTTAATAGGCTTCTGACTCCTGTAAAGTTAAGTTATTGTTATCGGTAAGTTTACGTTGTCAACAGTGAACTACTATACAGAGTAGATAGATATATAAATGAGGAAATGATATATAATTCAGAGTTCTTGTTGGAGTATTTACTCGTAATTAACGTTAGCGTCAGTGTTAATCATCTATCTACGACCGTATCTCTGCTCTTTTGTCATCTCGGGCGAGACTGGATTCGATGTACTCTGTAAAAAAATTATATATATTCCAAACATAAGTGTTTTATTTATGTTTATTTGCTTTTATACAACTTCTTTTTTTTATGTAATATCATTGTATACAACAAAATGCGCATAGCGTCTATCATATAAAATTAAAATGTATTTTAATATAAACTAAACTAATTAAGTAAGGTAGTTTACATTGAAATAGTATTTTATTAATTCCATGAGATCAATGTTTTTCAAGGATTCGTTAAAAGACAGTGCCAGTTTTATTTCCGCTTATTGCTGTTATCGCTTTTAGTGACTTTACTTGAGTGTTTGTATATAAAGATTGTGAAATATGTTCAACATTCAACATTCTGTTGTTAGAGGAATTTGCATGTTTTAAAAATGTGAATGTTGAATCCAAGTTAAGGGAAGGTGACATAAGGGGCGCATCAAGACTGTTGTTTAGCAATGATGTGGTGGCTGCTTGCTCTCCAGATACTCTTGCAGAACTGAAGAGCAAGCATCCAGCACCAGCTGCTGACCTTTCCTTCCCCGATCCTCCCAATGATGACGATGATTTTCTCTCTGTTTCAGCCAAGGACGTTTTAGCTGCCGTTGGTTCATTCAAGAGTGGATCTGCTGGCGGCTTAGATGGTTTGACCCCGCAACACTTAAAAGATTTATTGAGTCCTGGGGAAGCTGGCGATGCTCTCTTGAAGGAGCTAACGGCTTTAATCAACCTCATGTTATCCGGCAATGTGTGCGATGCCATCGTTGACCTACTTTATGGCGCGAACTTATGCGCCTTGCGTAAGAAAGACGGTGATATTCGTCCCATTGCCGTAGGGTGCACATACAGGCGTATAGCAGCCAAATTATGCTGTAGAGCATATAGTGAAATAGCAACCAACCAATTCCAGCCCCTGCAACTTGGCTTCGGCTCTAAAGGGGGCTGCGAGGCTGCTATACGTGCCCTGTCTACGTACCTTGGCTGCAGTGGAGGAGAGGTCATTCTTAAAGTTGACTTGAAGAATGCCTTCAACTCAGTGAATAGGGACACATTGTTGACACAAGTGAAATTAGAAACCCCGAAAATTTATAAATTTCTCTGGCAGTGTTACAGGTACCCCTCAAAATTATTATACAAGGACAACGTTTTGGAATCATCAGTTGGGTGTCAACAAGGTGACCCTCTTGGGCCACTCATTTTCAGCCTGGCAATACATCCTGTAATTCGGCAGCTAAATTCTAAATTTAACATATGGTATCTGGATGACGGGACTATAGGAGGAGACGTTAATACAGTTTTAAAAGACTTGGCTTTTATAAAAGATGAATTTAGATCTATCGGCTTACAATTAAATCCTACTAAATGTGAAATCTTCGTTAAAGATAACATTGACAGTATTTCAACTCTATCAAAATTCAAAGTTTTGGCCCCAAATTTAAAACTTATTCAAAAAGATTCTCTCCGCCTTCTTGGGTCCCCAATCCTAGAGGAAGCATATGACTCTTTCGTGGAAGAAAAGATTAAATATTTTTGTGAAGTTTTGGACCGGTTGCAACAAATTAATATCCATTCTGCTTTCACTATAATCCGATATTGTCTTTTTGTTCCTAAATTTACACATGTCCTCCGTTCAACTCAACTTTTTAATTATTTGGCTCTTTTAGGCAAAATGGATAGTGTGATTCAAAACACACTTTGTAAAATTCTAAATGTGGATATGAACGACCGAGTCTGGCTTCAGGCGTCCATGCCTGTGCGTCTAGGCGGGCTCGGCGTTCGCAAAATTACCGACGTAAGTCTACCAGCTTTTTTGTCTTCGGTGCATGGCACGGATGAATTAGTTAGAAAAATCCTAACTCCTAGCCTAACTAATTCGGAAGTGCCAGGCAAAGCCGAAGCCTTAAATGCTTGGAAAATGTTTTGCCCAAACATTAATTTGCCAGCCAACCCATTTTCCCAGAGACAATGGGACGTGCCGCTCTGCAACATGGTAAGAAAACATCTCATTTCTACTTCCACCAATGATGCGGAGCGTGCTCGCCTTTTGGCTGTGGGGGAATGGGAATCTGGTGTTTGGCTTCAAGCACTACCATCGCCCAACATTGGTACCATGTTGGACGACAACACCTTCCGTATCGCTGCTTGCCTTCGTTTAGGTGCTCCTTGCGTTTCTCCACATCGTTGTCGCTGTGGAGAAGAAGTTGGTAGCCTTGGACATCATGGTCTCTCATGCAGCAGGAGTGCGGGTCGGCTTTCGCGGCACGCGTACATTAATGACATAATCCGTCGGGCTCTTGTCACCGCCGGCGTTCCATCCGTATTAGAGCCTTCTGGTTTGGTGCGCGACGATGGCAAGAGACCAGATGGAATGTCATTGGTGCCTTGGAAGATGGGAAGGCATTTGGTGTGGGATGCAACATGTGTTGACACCCTTGCGCCTTCTCATCTTTCAGGTACTGCGGACTGTGCCTGTGCTGCTGCTGCCTCGGCAGAGACCCTCAAACGACGCAAATATAGTAGTTTAAGTGATAATTGCATATTTGAGCCGTTTGGGGTCGAGACGCTGGGATCATGGGGTCCAAGTGCACGTCTATTATACAAAGAAATATCTAAACGTTTAATAGACACTACCTGTGACCAGAGGGCTGGTTTATTCCTTGCGCAAAGGATTGGCATTGCCATTCAACGTGGCAATGCCGCCAGCCTACTGGCCACCCTCCCGGTTGACGTCGATGGGGAGGAATTCTTTGACGCCTGAACCTACAGTTTTGCACATACCTTTATATTTTTATTTATTTATAATAATTATTATATTACTTAAATTATGTACATAAATGTTTTAAATATAACTAAATAGAAATTAATAGATGATAGATTTTTATTCTGTTGTAATTTTTAAAAGATTTAGAATTTAATAAATTGTGAGGTAGTAGACCTGCCTAAATTAGTACACAATTTCTAACGATAAATATCCTCATATCTCTAATCACACGCAGGGAATCCATCGCCACAAAGTGGCGACTGGAAACAGTACGTAAACTTCTTCCCCCAAACGCTTAAACTGTAGAAAGAACTCCGTGCTGTGGATTTTCCAAACATCTTCAATGTGGGGTTCGTCAAGGAAGGCATTAGAAGGTTCCTACAAAGTCGGCAGCGCGAGTGTGGTAACCTCTTACCATTAGGTAGGCCGAAAAAAGGCGTAACGATATTTCCGGTAAAATTTGCAGGAACCGACCAAGAAAAAATACCTACTGATTTTGTTCCTGCGGCTCATAGGAACCTATAATCCGAGCGAAAGTAATGCACATAGCTTGTCTTATATTTGCAGTCACGCACTACTTGTAATCATACCATGGGTATTGGGTATACTATATAAAGCTGTGCAGAGGCCAAAGGTAATCGTTTTGATTTTGTTGCCATGCACACGTTAAAAATATACCTACGAGTACTTATTTTACTCAAGAACGTTTACAGGACATCTGCATGAGAGCTTAAACAACAATTCACCTTCATCATCTTATTGATAGTCACGGGCGCATTGGTTCTCACTTTGGAGACTAGGGTTCGCTTTCAACCAAACGTTTTACTTTAACTGAGTATATGAAGGGTCAGCAATCCGTTAGTTACATCTGCTGATTACCAACCAAGACTCAGTAACAGGCTTTCCTCTCAAGGGTCAAACAGCATTCGCTTACGCAATAGCCAATTTATTGCAAATTTAGAACGGACTCAGGCTCCAAAGTAAAATTTTGGAACTGTTGTAACTAACATCTTTTTTAGTATTATATATTTTTAGTAGTATATAATTATTAGTAACTTCGGTTCTAATATTCTTTAAAAAAAAAACGTCCGAAATAGATATTACGTAGTATTCTGACGTGCTGGTAAAAATTAGTTAGACGACCGAAGCAATTTTAGTTCATTTGTGATATTATCATTATCATTACATAGTATAAAACAAAGTCGCCTGTCTGTCTGTCCCTATGTATGCTTTATATCTTAAAAAAAGCTACGAATTTTGAAGAGTCATTTATATGTATTATTATATATTATAGTAGAGGGTGAGGAGAGGAGGAGGAGAGAGAGGAACGGGATCTGACGCCACACGAGCGTTCGCCAATTTTAGTAGCTGCTAGTGTTTAATTTAATCATATTTGAGTTGGAAATTTTTTAATAATATAAATAAACACCATAGTTAATATAGGTAACTCTCCATATTCGATCATTTTTAACAACCCTTATAGATTCGTCACGTCTGTCTGTCGGTCTGTCTGTCCGTTCGTATGTCCAAATTAAGAATTACACACAAAAATAGAAAAATAGCAATAAATTTTAGGGGTCGCCATTATTAGAACTTAAAGTATTTTTTTTTAAATGTGTGTAAACCGCCTCTAACTTCTAAAATAAGAGAACTATAAATCAAAAAGAAAAATGATGTAAGTACAGTGCCATGCAAACTGGTTTGTGGTTGGTGCAAAAATTGGTTTGAACGAGATCTAGTACCTAAGTAGTTTTTTTTTAATACGTCATAAACCGCAATTTTTGCCTTTCATACAATTAACTCAAAAATCTAAATATATAATAACTCAAAGGTGACTGACTGACTGACAAAGTGATATATCAACGCACAGCCTAAACCACTGGACGTATCGGTCTGAAATTTGGCATGCAGGTAGATGTTTTGACGTAGGTATCCGCTAAGAAAGGATTTTGATTAATTCTACCCCCAAGAGGATAACATAGGGGATGAAAGTTTGTATGAAACTTTGTCAATTTTAAACCGATCAGGCTGAGTGTTTGCATGCATAAAGGACTCAACACTAAGCGATAACCGATATCCACGCGGGCGGAGCCGCGAGCAACAGCTAGTAATTAATAAAAGACTTGTAACTTCATAAACATAAACCTTATGCATAAAAAGTGAACTTTTATATTATGTTACTTGCTGCTACGGAAGCGTTCTCGGGCGAGTCCGACTCGCACTAGGTCGGTTTTTATTACATCTAAAAACATTATGTTGTTTGGCAGAAATCGCAGCAATAGGCCCATTGTACTGTTTCTGCAATTTGTGAACTTTATTGTATTTTTACTTCGCTGGCAATTAAATGTATAAATCAATAAATAATTCGACAGTAAAAATTCAAGTACTGTGTTGCAACAGGTAATACAATTATTCTTCAATAGGTATAGAGTTCCGCGTGCAATCTTTGAAACTGAAAACCGAGCAAATATTGTCCCGTCTCCGATTTTATAATCAGATTATCAATTAACGAATGAAAATAAACATTACTATAACCGCTTACTTACCAGCTAAATTGTATAGAAGGCATCATCATCCTATAAGTCGTTAATATTTATTCCTAACTTGTACCTTTTGTTCATGGCTCTATCTATTTAATGATATCTTTTGCATATAAGTAGTAGGTAAGTAGGTAATGATTTTCTCCCATCCTACTTCCGAGATTTTATTAATTTTATATGAACAATGAACATAATATTTTTTTATAATTAATTTAGTGTAAATCAGTTCTTGTCAAGGTTGACATTTAATTGTGCCTAAGCTTATGTTCGATTTCTTTGATTTTATATTATGGTGAATAACGTACTGTTGCCGCGTCAGCTATTATTACATGTTATACAATTTTAAGAAACTAAAACCTTTTGACTTGTCACATATGTTGGCCTATCTTAACATCAAGGATTATTTTTTTGTATGCAAACTTTCTCCTTGAAACATTGATAGGAGAATGTTTGACACTTAGGTTTGACATATTTTCATTCTCAAAATCAGCACGAGCGTAACGCCCCTTCTGTTGCATACGTCCATAGGCCGTGGTAACCACTTTCTATCAGGTGGGCCGTCTGCTTATATGCCACCTAAGTGGTATAAAAAACCTGGGTAAAACGAATATTGAATGTACACCGAATTCATACTAATTACGCTTTCACGCCTATCCCACTGAACCGATTTTCATGAAATTAGGTATAGGGGTAGATTAGACATCGAGAAATGACAGAGGCTATTTTTGGTCGCGATAACTGACTTCCATTCGGGTGGAGCCGCGTGCAAAATCAGGTAATATTTAGAATTCAAATAAATCTACATATATAAAAATCAATGCCACTTTTCGTTGTTATGTTATAACTCAACAACGCCTTTACCGATTTGGCTAATTTTGGTCTTGAATTATTTGTGGAAGTCCAGGGAAGGTTTGTACTTAGAGAAAATTTCGAATAATTGCCGGGAACCGACATCCACGCGGGTGGAGCCGCGGGCAAAAGCTAGTTGTAATATATACTAGGTACCTATAGTACAACAAAAGAAAATGGGAATTCCAATCGTTTTACATAAAAGGTATTCACAATAATCTTATAATGACTATTATATATATATATTACTTTACTATTGTTAAAAGTACGGATTAGTCAGCGTCATAAATATATTGACGATGAAGTCTCAATATGATCTCAATACTCTCGTATTAGGAGCAAATCAAACTATTTTACTGATTTATATGGTATTATTGTTTGAACTAAAGGTGTATACCAAATATTAGACCAATCGGTCTACAAGGAAGGGGGTAAAAAACGAAATTAATTTCATTTTGAGCACTTTGTTAGTCAACATCTTTCTGATGCTGACTGTACATACTGTTACGGGAGACGGGTAACGGGATTGGAAATAAACAACTTCGTATTTGAGACCGCTTTATTTTCACACCTCAACAGCCAAATCTCGAACACGACACTTCACGACGCGACTGTATCACTCGATGCACTACCGCACTTTAGTCTTATTCGCGACACTCACAGCGCGACTGTACTGCACGGTCACTGCGCTTTCACGACACTCACAGCGCGACTGCACAATTACTGCACTTTTCACTATTTTCTCACTTTTCTTCCTTTTCCCTTCTTCCTCTTCTTCTGTTCACTTTGAACTCCCAAACTTAACTGTCCTTTCACGGCTCTGACAGCTCCTTTTATACCCTGAATTTCGATCGTCTTTTCGATATTCATTTTATTATTTCTCCAGAATTTTCTATGATCTCCCAGAAGAGCTAAACTATAATTTCGATCTTCATTTCGTTTCTCATTTTCATTCTTCCAGAATGTTCTGCTAATAACTAGAAGATTTTAAATATAGAATCTTCTGTTACTTTTACCAAATAAAGATTTAAATAAATTAGAAAATCACAAAAACCACATATCGTGACACCGGGATTCGATCCGTCGTCCTTCGTTTTGGCAGGCGTTGTCTAAACCGCTCAGTCACAGCTGCTATTGATAATAAGTTCGAATTTATCGTTCCGATGCTGTGACATGTTACGTCACATTTGTAACTCTGCCCCCTCCTAAGACATGCTCGTCCCGAGCATCGTTAGAGCCATAATACCGGGCGAGTCTATCGATGTGAACAACTTTAGCGGAACTTCTCGGCGATTTTTGAATTCTGTAAGTAACGTCATTAATTTTTGTTATCACTTTATAAGGTCCTTCCCAACTTGGCTGCAGTTTCGGAGATAATCCTTGCTTCCGTACTGGGTTATGAAGCCACACTAGCGATCCTTCCTCAAAACATCATAAATTTGAACTTCTGTCATATCGTGTTTTCATTCGTTCACTGGCCTGTAAATTGGCTTCTCTCATGTATCTGTGAACTTTATCCATTCGTTTCCTTAATACATCCGCATAATCTGTTATACAGCTAGGTGAGTCAGGAGGGCCATCCGGTGAGGAGTTCCGCCGGTAGTCGAAGCTCTCTGCCAAAATTTGCATGGGCCGGTGTTATGCAAGTGCTTTCATGAACCGCTGTACGATACGATAACAGAAATAGCGGAAGATATTCGCCCCAGTTTCTTTGATGTGAATCGACTATCTTCGCCAAGTGCTGCTCCAGCGTTCTATTGAAACGTTTCACCATGCCATCTGACTGTGGCCGATAAGGTGTCGTTCGCGTCTTGTGTATTTTCAAAATCTTACAAACTTCCTGAAACACTTGCGATTCAAAGTTTCGTCCTTGATCACTGTGAATTTCAAGAGGTAGTCCGAATAGGCAAAAGACTTCATTCACTAGTTTAGTTGCCACTGTTATTGCTTCTTGATTTGGCACCGCGAACACCTCTGGCCACTTAGTAAAATAGTCCATCACCACCAATATGTAACGGTTGCCGTTCGTTGATACAGGAAAGGGTCCGGCCATGTCTAAAGCTATCCGTTCCCAAGGAGCACCGACATTGTACAACTTCATACTAGCTCGACTTCGCGTCTGTGGTCCTTTAACAGATGAACATGGTTCACATTTCCTGCACCATTCTTGGACATCTTCCTTGCAATGCAACCAGTAAAAATGCTCACGTATTTTCAATAGAGTTTTTCTAGCTCCAAGATGTCCGCCGGAAACCCCATCATGAAAAGCTCTTAGTATTTCTGGAACTTTTGCCTTCGGTACAATTACTTGCAAGTGTGTACCATCTCTTGACGCACTCTCCCATTTACGACATAGTAGGCCATCTTGAAGTATCAAGCTATTCCATAACGCCCAGTAACTCTTAGTAGAGGAACTCAATCCAGCAACTTCATTCCAACTTGGACGAGGAGAAGAATTTGTTAACCATTCTAGTATTGGCTTCAAGTCGTCATCTTCTTCTTGCGATTTTCGCATGACGTCATTACTCCACCTCTCATTGAATGAATCCATTCTTATAACACGTATAGAGGTCTGTTCCTTTCCCTCTTGTCTTTCGCAATGTTTACAATCATTGTCACAAGGTCGGCGTGACAACGCATCGGCGTTTCTATGGGAACCACCGCTTCGATGTTCAATTACGAAGTCGAATTCTTGCAATTGTTCGATCCATCGTGCGACTTGTCCTTCGGGGTTTTTGAACTGCAGAAGCCACTTCAATGCCGAATGGTCCGTTCTGACTAGAAACTTCCGTCCTAATAGATATTTCTTGAAATGCTGTAACGTTTTCACTACAGCCAGGAGCTCTCTTCGTGTAACACAATAATTTCGTTCAGGTTTTGATAGCGTTCTACTGAAGTAAGCTATAACAACCTCCTGATCTCCTTTTCTTTGTGACAATGTCCCACCTATGCCTGTGTTACTGGCATCTGTGTCAACAACAAACTGATTTCTTCCATCGGGATATCCCAAAATAGGGGTTTCGCAAAGCCTCTTCTTGAGATCTTCAAAGGCAGTTTCACAATCTGCATCCCATACAAACGTTCGCTTCTCCTCTGTAAGTCTATGTAGTGGCTTTGCGATGTCTGCAAAATTCTTAACGAAACGCCGATAATAAGAGCAGAGGCCCATAAAGGCTCGCACCTGAGTCTTATCCTGTGGCACCGGCCAGTCTTTTACGACGGATACTTTCGCGGGATCTGTTTCTACTCCGCCTTCAGAGATAACATGCCCCAAATAATTGACTTGTCTTTTGAAGAAGCTGCATTTCTTTAGATTCAATTTTAAGTTTGCTCCCCTAATTTTACTCAGCACACTTTCTAACTTTTTAAGGTGATCGTCGAAATCTCGTCCCACAATAATGACGTCATCGAGGTATACCAGGCAAGCTTCTCCTATTAATCCTGCAAGAACTCGCTCCATCAATCTCTCGAACGTCGCTGGCGCGTTGCAAAGGCCGAAGGGCATTACCTTGAAATGCCAGAGCCCTTTACCGGTAGAAAATGCAGTCTTTTCTTTATCTTTAGGATCCATCTCCACCTGCCAGTATCCACTTTTAAGGTCCAGCGTAGTAAACCATTTCATTCCACTCAAAGTATCTAGTGTGTCATCTATTCTTGGTAAAGGATAACTGTCCTTCTTCGTAACGTCATTAAATCGGCGGTAATCGATGCAAACCCTAGTTGTACCATCCTTCTTCTTGACTAAGACAACTGGAGAACACCAAGGACTAGAAGAAGGTTCTATCACTCCATTTCCTTCCATCTCTTTAATCATATTCCCAACTTCTTCTTCCTTAGCGAGTGGAATTCGTCGAGGTCGTTGGCGGATTGGCAGTGCATCGCCAGTGTTAATTTGATGTTTCACTAATCCAGTCTTCCCGATGTCCCGTTCTCCTTTAGAGAAAATGTCAGCAAAACGCCTCAACAAATTTTTAGCTTTCACTAACTGCATTGCTCCCAAATCTTCTTTACAGTCGAGAAAAACTTCAGTCAGATCTATTTTCCCTGATGAGATATTCGTCTTTTCTTGGCAACTCCTTAACCACTCCATTTCTTCAGCGACTCCAATCAGAGTGCCCCTTTTTAAGGTATGTACGTCGCCACTCAAATTAAGCACTGGAACTAGCATGTTTTTAGACACACTGATTACCGTTCTAGCTGGTAACCACGAATTATCATCTTCTGTCTTTTCAACAACCAAATAACGCCGGCTATTGTTACTTGCATTTTTATTCATTGTTATTGGTACAAGTGTCTGAGTTCTAGGTGGAAGTCTGGTATCTTGAAGGCAGTAGACTTTACCACCACCACCTCCTTTCATAGGCACCTCAGTTACTCCACATTTGATGACTCCATTTACAATATCAATTGTAAATGGAGTCATCAATGATGATATTTCATAAAGTCCAACCCAATTATACAGTCATCCACTATATCAGCTATTACAACTTTCTGCCAAAAGAGTTTGTCACCTATAATAATTGCTACCACTCGTTCTCCTCTCACGGGTATGCGCTGGCCGGTAGCTGTAGTCAAATGTACAGTTTCTCCCTGGATCTGACTCTTCCCACAGTTCTTCATTATCTGTGATCCAACTACCGTACGCGATGCCCCAGTGTCTAAAGTTAACTGGCATGCAGTTCCATTTATCCTTCCAGCGACGGTTAGACTATTCCCATCTGTGCTTTGGTAAATCTTAACTTTTGGGGCTTCTTGTCCACCGGCCAGCGCCCACCCCCTAAGCCTGGCCGGAACTAGTTTTCCGCCGTCTCCGTCGACTCCGGTTCTTACTGTCATACGGTTCGGGCACGTATTTCTTAAGTGACCTCTTTCCCCGCATTGATAACAACGGGGAGCGAAGTCCTTCGACCACCCTCTTGTTCAGGCGTCGTCACTCTTCCCACACGCAAACCTCCATATTCACCACGGACGGCCTCCACTTCTAGCGCATGCGCCACGGCTTCCTTAACTTCCGGATGATGGGCCAATCGTACTGCAGCTCTCACTTCCCTATCGCGGATACCATGAACGAAAGTTTGTAGCAGCATCCGGTCGATGAAAGTCGTGGGAGAGGACTGGTATGCCTTCCTCACAAGCTTTTCAACTTCCAAGGCCCACTCTTGCAGCGTCTCGGTAGGCTTCTGCACCCTGTCTCGCAGTTGGGCTCGGAATACGTGTTCGAGATGCGCATCGCCGTACCTCGATTCTAGAGCCTCAACAAGCTCCTTGTATGAAGCGTCGCCTTCTATAGCCTCTAATACCGTTGCAGCCTTATCTCTCAACGCTAAGGTAAGCCCGGTCCTTGCTTGCTCTTCACTCCAGCCGTTAAGTTGTACTACGGCTTGAAACTGCCTCTTGTATGCAGTCCACGAAGATGTTCCATCATAAGGAGGCACCTTGAAGCTCCCTCCCGAAGAGACTACGGAAACAGGTGTTGTTGTACCGGAAGCCTTGATCTTCCGTAGGTCCCCCTCGACGGATGTGATGCGCGCTAGATGATCAGCCAGCATTCTTTCATGGTTCTCTACTGTTTTTTGGACCTCTTCTACCTTTTTGATGGTCTCCGTGACAGCTGAGAGAACTCGTTCTCCCATCGCCTGTAGTTGTTCCTCCTGACGGCGCGCTTGCTCCTCCTGACGACGCGCTTGCTCCTCCTGACGGCGAGCTTGCTCCTCCTGACGGCGAGCTTGCTCCTCCTGCAGAGCGCGCAGCTGCTCCTCCTGACGGCACGCTTGCTCCTCCTGACGGCGCGCTTGCTCCTCCTGCAGAGCGCGCAGCTGCTCCTCCTGACGGCGCGCTTGCTCCTCCTGACGGCGCGCTTGCTCTTCCTGAAGAGCGCGCAGCTGCTCCTCCTGGCGGCGCGCTTGCTCCTCCTGAAGAGCGCGGAGCTGCTGGAAAAGTGCACCCATGTCCGTCAGCGAGAGCGACGGTGCACTTACAGGTTCCGGTGTGGCTGAGGCACGCGCAGGAGCGGCAGAGGTTCCTTCGCCAGCCTCATCTCGACCTCTCGCGACGTCAGCGTGTGATACTGCCGGGTTTGCGTCCCCTTGTTCCCGCGCCGCTGATCTGGAGCGCGTGTTGGGGCGCTCTCGGTCGTCTCTTGGTGTGAACGGCATCGTTTATTCCAATCCCACTTCTGACACCAATGTTACGGGAGACGGGTAACGGGATTGGAAATAAACAACTTCGTATTTGAGACCGCTTTATTTTCACACCCCAACAGCCAAATCTCGAACACGACACTTCACGACGCGACTGTACCACACGATGCACTACCGCACTTTAGTCTTATTCGCGACACTCACAGCGCGACTGTACTGCACGGTCACTGCGCTTTCACGACACTCACAGCGCGACTGCACAATTACTGCACTTTTCACTATTTTCTCACTTTTCTTCCTTTTCCCTTCTTCCTCTTCTTCTGTTCACTTTGAACTCCCAAACTTAACTGTCCTTTCACGGCTCTGACAGCTCCTTTTATACCCTGAATTTCGATCGTCTTTTCGATATTCATTTTATTATTTCTCCAGAATTTTCTATGATCTCCCAGAAGAGCTAAACTATAATTTCGATCTTCATTTCGTTTCTCATTTTCATTCTTCCAGAATGTTCTGCTAATAACTAGAAGATTTTAAATATAGAATCTTCGAGTGCATCCTCGTGCTCCTACTAAATTGTCCTACTGGTAGGAGCACCGGGACACCTATGTCCTGGTGCTCCTACTACAAAGGCAACCGTGAAGCGTCCAGTAGGAGCACCAAGACATTACAAAAATAGAAGTACTCATACACATACTCTGATTCAAATACAGACGAATGCAGATATCTACAAGTGTCACTTTGTTGTATATTTTGTCACTTTTTGTCCGTGCAAGAAAAAAACTATTAAAATAATAAATTATATTAAAATTTAAAATGAATACAGAAGAAATTATTCCCGTTTTAATTAAAAGGAAACGCGGAACTGTACCTATTGCTCTTCAAAGGAAAGCAATAATATGAACAAGGAGCTTACATAAGTGTAGTGAAATTATGACAGTGCAGCTATATGAAACTCGACCTGGATCATTATTTGAAAATAGGTTTCTGTATGAAATTCATGTCATAGACTGTGTAAAGTAATATGCAAAAAAGACTCAGGATAACAAAAATTGAAGCTCTAAAATGTGTATTATTTTTATAACGAAAAAGAAAACTAATCTCCTCTATCGAATACATAGAAAAAAATGGGGCGGCACTCGAACCCGCGATCTTTCCCTTACAGGGGAATGCCTTGACCAACTTGGCTACCGAGACATTCCCGATGTGATTCGAATTTCCCTTCTATTTTTATCCGTCTATATTCTAATCCTCGTCTAAACCAAAGTATGGTTTACCACAAGAACCTTCCAGGCGCTCGATTCTACTAAAGCTAAACCACTGTGGTGCCGCGGTCACTGCAAAAAATTACAATAAATTTTAGACTTTATGGTGGTGGCAGATTTATGTTTTCAAAATTAATTAAAAAAGGTACCGTTTGACATATAGTTTTAATACAAGTTTTTAAATGTAAAGTACATATGCGGATTTTTTATTTAAAGATGATGTCATCCAAATGTCTTCCACCTAGTTGCACACATTGTTTAAAACGGAGCATCGTATTCCGCACCACACGCTGCAGTAAGCTCGGTTCAATTCGATTCTTGCCGAATGTTGTCTTTTAGGCCCACAATAGTTCACGGATTGCTGGCGTACTCTCTCTATGATGTAGCCACACAAAAAAAATATTACATTAAATTGGCCACGGGACTCCGACTTCCGTCGAATTTTAAGTGTGAAAAAAATTGTCGACGAACGAGTACGTAGGAATCGTTGCTTTTGGAAATTACATCGATAGCGTACGCGCGATGGTCACCCGTCCACTACGACATCGTGACTGGGAAATCCGCACGAGCAGTGATTCGAGTGATTCGAAAGACACTACCCTCTCCCCGCTCCGCTTATAACTTTTTGAGATATTCGTTTTTTTTAATGTAAATCTGCCTCCAGTCTCCCTGAACCTACTGCTAAATTCCAAAATGAAATGAAAACGGTTTCATTATACTTCTTCAATTACTCTGCAAAAAGTCATTGAATTTTGGACTTCTGGACCTCATCGCTCAGTAGCGGTGGCACCATTGTGTTGTTTGGCTTTAGCAGAATCGAGGCCCAGATCATCTGCCAGTGAGATCCTCCAGCGAATTCTGATTGAAAATTACTACTAGGAATTTTTCCTATGTCAAAAAGATTCACCACCTTTTGGGGTATAAATCGAAAAATATCGATCCTTGGAAAAAAATACTACCACTAAATAAACTACTATTTTAAACTGAACTTGGCGGGACCTCTTTTAATTTCCTCTTAAGTATTTTTCGGTTGACTGTACAATATGTAATGCAATAGGAGCAAAAAGAATTAAATTTAGAAAATTATTTTATTCCTCTTGGTTTTTATGTTCAGTAGGAGCACCAGGACATGGGTGTCCTGGTGCTCCTACCAGTAGGACTATTTAGTAGGAGCACGAGGACGCACCCGAATCTTCTGTTACTTTTACCAAATAAAGATTTAAATAAATTAGAAAATCACAAAAACCACATATCGTGACACCGGGATTCGATCCGTCGTCCTTCGTTTTGGCAGGCGTTGTCTAAACCGCTCAGTCACAGCTGCTATTGACAATAAGTTCGAATTTATCGTTCCGATGCTGTGACATGTTACGTCACATTTGTAACAATACTATAATATAGATTGCTCACTAGCACACACATTCATTTCAACGACGCCAAGGCTCTGAGCAAGAGTCATGATTTTGCGTGTTATGGTCATGAGTGTGATATTGTTTTATTTACTAAATCAAGATGTTCAAGTCAAATATATGTGTAATGCCGATCGTCGCCACTTAAACAGGTCGTTAACAAGAATACTGACAGTAATAAAGCGATACATAATATGGACAATCATACGTTATATCAACAATACAGTATACCCTAATAAATGGAGGCCAAGTGGATGATTAATAATGCTGCAATTACGAAATTAAAATAATTACGAATGGAAGTTATTACCACTGAATAAATATCGTGCTTGGTATACTTATGACGAATCGATGTGGGCCCCAAAGATCAACTTGATGGCATGACTAATTGTGCCATCATTTCATATTTCTCGTCTATCATAATATAACAAAACATGACAGCATAAATTTCATTTTACGTTTTTGAATACCAAATTCAACAGTTTTAACGTTTCCTTATTCAATAATATTATGTATTTTTATAGTATGATAGCTGATGACATTAACTCCAGTCTCATCCCTTATCTGATTGAAATGTGTATCATTAGACGCGTCTTTAATTGGAGAACACGAAATGGCTATGCTGCAAGGCTGAAATCCTGATCGTGATACTAAAAACCAATTATGAAAAAGCTAAAAAAACGATATCTATTATATCTATTAAGTCTACCGAGTTTCGTTTGTACATGGAAATAGAAGGAAGTTAGGACTATATGATAGTGCAGTGCTGAAAGTGTTCATAACTGGCCTTGTCAGTGGCAGCAGCTTGTTAAGTGTCACCTAAAACTAGGTATCGAATACGATCATTTAACCAAAAAAAAACAGGCACATCTGAAAGGTCATCAAGTTCTGTGTATGAAAAAATAGTTAAAATGGTTGTTGCAGTGATTGAAGTTCGCGCGCGTGGTTCGTTTTGGTATTTCCGATTTAATATGTCAGAAGAACGTATATAAAAAATATAAGTAACAGCAAAGTGAACCTTTGAGAACGCCGTAAGGCGAAACCGGTCAGGTCTAGAAATAAAGTCAGTGGAAAAGTACAAGTGTGTTATTCAATATGTGTAGCAGATTCCACCAAGCGCCATCAATCTCCAGTACCATTGACATTGACATCATTGACTGTACCACCACCTTGATATAAAGCAAAGGTGGTTACAGTCAATGATAAAAGTGTTACTTATATTTTCATAATAGCCGGCCGGATATGACTGATATTAGGTAGGTACAGGGATATATTTCACTCAGAAATAACACATAGGCATAATTATTGACATTTTGTTTTAGCAATTTTTTTGACAAAAATAAAACCACCATTGTAGACAATATAATTATATAATATGTAACAATTTCAGTACCTGATGCATTATTTTCTTACGTTCCACAACCATATTTATAAATTTGGTATTACTACCTTTCCAAAATTATATATTATCCCAACCTTTTTTAAGAAACGGTTGCAGATCATTGAAGTAATTCTTCATATTTTCCAATACAACTGAAAGCGACCTGTTTCGGGGAAACGGTAATAGGGGTAACGGGAATATAGTATAACCCAAAAATTAAACATACAAACATGTATTATAAGTACTAAAAACTTCGATTCGGATAAACGGCACTATTAAGAAGCCGCTATTCAAGTTAAAATTATAAATGCTATAGTAACTCAACTAACTAACTCAACTGGCCTAAACCACTAAACCGATTTTGATGAAATTTGGTATAGGGGTAGATTAGACCATGAGAAAGGACATTGGCTATTTTTGGTCGCGATAACCGGCATCCACGCGGGCGGAGCCGCGGGCAAAAGCTGGTAAATAATAAAAACAATTAACAATATTATCAAATTCAAGTAGGTATTTCACGGTGCGTACAGGCGCTTCAGATCAATCTGATGAACAATGGGCTCATAATGAACCAAGGGGCTTTACGCCCATCCTGTTGACGAATTGTTCTGATAATTACCGTATAATTACCGTGTGTAATGCAGATCGTGCCCACCTAAATAAGACGCTTTCTGTTGTATTACAATGTATAAAGGACTATATATAAAATTTGAAGCAGCAGTTATATGGTTGAAAACAATTATGTATCATATAACATTGCTGTGCTTGTCTCAAGTGGCATAAAAATTCACATAATAATAGACAGTGCCAAAAGCAGATATTGATTATAATATTAAATTTTATGTTTCAATCAAAGTAATGTATATTACTTAATGAAAATGCGCGTTTCGATATAATAAAATAGGCAGCCTCTATTAAAATATATCGAAATTTTTATCAAAATATAACATGTCATTTTCAAATAAATTTAAAGTCGGTGCCTGAAGTGAAATAAATTATGGCGTGTTTTGTCGGACTAGGCCTATTCAGTTATTTTTGACCTCTTTGTATCTATTTTTTGTTTCTTGAATGCCGTTTAACTTTTTTGTTACCTATTTTTTATTTTTCAAGCTGAGACAAAACGAAACCAATTTTTTTGACGTTAATAATCCTAGTAAATCCTAGTAACTAAAGCGATAATAGAGAGGGATTTTAATGATTCTTTAAGTTTTGCGGCTAGAAGTGTACGGCACACTTGAACCCTCTCCCCTAACTAAACACAATACCTACAACCAAAACCAATGTTTCGGTTAGCCTATTTACGGAGAACTGTTGAGAATCAATATAAAACTCTATGTCCCAATTTCACCCGGGAAAAAATCGTAGATAATTCCATATTTGGTAGTGACCTGAAAACGTTTATCACCTATTTTACCCTCTTAGTAGTTAAATTTTGAAAAACGCTGATACATGTGTTAATTTTTTTCTTAAAAGACACAGGTTTATAAGATTTAGTGCATCTTGCTCTGAAAATGACGGACTTTCATTCAAACTTCCCCCTTATTTTAACCCTTTCGTAGCGGGATACCTACTCGTATCATAAAATACACGTACTGTCAAAATTTCAAGTTTGTAGGTCCAGCGGTCTGCGTTGATGAATCAGTTACAACAAGCACAAGTAATTTTATATGTATAGATGACAATAACATCAATATGCGCATTTTATTAATCAAAATTTTAAGAGTACCTACCCACACCTCTCCAAATAAAACACATCCTCTTTTTGAGAATTTAAATTTGTGAGAACACACAATTTACTTACTTGTTATCCGAATATTAACCATGATATCATTTCATTTTAATTCGTTCGCCATGTTATTAGTAGGACTGCATTTTTTTTTTATTTTCAGATCTTTATAAACCCTATGTTGTATGATTCATTTATAAATAAATGAATATCTACATTTTTTAAAGATGTCACGATGTACTTAAGAAGCCATATTACTCAGAGAATTACTAACTATCGATGTAAACAAGATTCGTATTAATACAATGATGCAATGGGAATCAACCAGATGGACGAAGGCAAACTCATAATTTCCCGCGAGGGTGATTTGCACCGCGAACCGTTAACAGGCCCATACATGACACCATTCTGAGTATATTTACGAAGGTTCAAATTCCTCTTAATAACCAATTAATTTTCATATATTTAGGTACAATACGGTTATAAACAATCGTTTTATCGATCATTGCAGGTGCCAACAGAGTTGACTAAGAGTTTTATGGTAAACACGTATGTTATAGATTTTGTTTGCATTGAAACAAATAACTATAAATTATTGGTTTTGTAATCTTGAGAAGACCAGGTTAATATACTTTAATTAGATATTATTTGTTATTTCGTATAAGGTTTTAGAACTGTTAATACGATAAGTGATAAATTGTATTGTTATAAGCTGATATTTTTCTCGTTGATTGTACTGTGAGTCTAGTCGAAATTGGAACCAAAAATCCTATTATGACTTACTTCTCCAAAATACTATCAGTAGAAACTTTTCATTCGTTAGTAGAACGACTCCAAACCTATTTATGTTCTTACTGGCCGCCCATCCCGGCTCCGCTCATGAAAAATCCTATAAAGTCTCTGTAACCTCGCCTGCTGTGTCTAATTATTGTGAATATCAACTATGAACGGTTGCATTCGATCCCACTTTAAAAGTATATCCTTCGCTAAGGACGATGCTCTGGCATAAGTTTTCCTCTTGCTAAATAGGCAATGTTCCCAAATGACGGTTAGCCACCTTGCCTGCATAAAAAATCTCGCAAAATACCTTATATTATAAAAATAAGTTTTAACGTTCAATTTTGCTTTACATTCTACTTTATTCATTACATTATTTATTCGGGACCATAATTTTTATTTATGAAATTTATGAGATATAAAGTTCAAAAATGAGCTTAATTTAAATGAAATTGTGATATTTATTTGTTCAGGGAGGCATGGCTGTTGACCACGAATATTGAATGTTACCTGAATATCCTCCCCTGTGGTTCGCCGTTGGACATGACGCGGTGCTACGACAAGGTTTTATTTAACCAACGCCACAGGAGACAAATTCAATTAACTCTGTTCACGAGTTACCAAACACTTTTAATATATTTTTTAAAATTGCCGGTTATGGACGTAGTTAGGGGCTAGTATATATAACATGATAAACGAAAGGTGCTCTCACACTTTAGTATTAATGAAGTATTTTAATAATTAAGTAGGTACAACCTAATTAAATTGGCATTATTGGATTAATGGGAAATTCAGATTTTTAGAATACCGTAGCCCTATTATACTCGTACATCAGTTGTGAAAGATAATGTGAAAAATAATGCCAAAGGATATATTACGATCGAAAGGTCCCGGGTTCGAATCCTGGCCATTACACTACCGACGTGAACCCACTCCTAACACAAGCAATTTAGCTTAGATGGAGAAGTTAAACACAATTTTGAAAAAAAAAAATTGGCATTATTGGATTAATGGGAAATTCAGATTTTTTGAATACCGTAGCCCTATTATACTCGTACATCAGTTGTGAAAGAAAACATTTTTTTTTTCAAAATTGTTTTTAACTTCTCCATCTAAGCTAAATTGCTTGTGTTAGGAGTGGGTTCACGTCGGTAGTGTAATGGCCAGGATTCGAACCCGGGACCTTTCGATCGTAATGTATCCTTAACCATTGAGCTACCGACGCTTTTTAAATATATTCTTATGTACATAAAACCGTTATCACTTAAATTTATTGTTGTATCCTATTCGAATCTCTTTTATTTGAAGATAGCAGTATATAACTAATGGTAACGATCATTGTATTTAATTCAATCAATTAAATGAGAACATATCCGTCCGCGGCGTATTTATTCATAAATGAATCATCAATTAATGAATTTCTGGTTGCAAAAGCCAGAGAATAGAACTTTTTAGTGTGAAGTAAGCTAGTTTGTGGGGTCATAACCCTTGCCTTGCAGCCACCATTTTGTAAAAAGGGATGAGATTGATTTTTACGCTATACCAGCCTACTGGGAAAAAACTGTTTGCCGCAAAGAAAATTTTGTTTTAAGCAGTTATTCACAAATTACATTCCTTACAACTATAATTCTGTTTAGTACTTGCATGTTTATTTTATAATTAAAAACTGAACTAAATAAAATTAGTAATTCTTTCCAGGGCAATACGCTTTTTTAACAAGCTTCCTAATGAAATTAGAGATTTACCTGTAAATAAATTTAAAAATGCAGTTAAGAGTAAACTGTTCCAGAAAGGCTATTATAAACAAGCTTGGAAATGAGCTGTTCGCTCAGCTATGCTACTCAAGCAAATCACTGTATCTAGACCATAAGTATTAGATTAAGTAAATGTTTGTAAATAGACCAAAAAAATTGCCCGCTGAATTTCTTGCCGGAGTCTTGTCAGGTCTGGGTTGCGTTTCGAACCGGTGGTCCATTTGCCAAACTAGTATTTAATATTTATTTTATATTGACATTTGTAAGTTCTGATTTAATGGTCTATACAGGATAAATGATTTTTGACTTCTGACTTTTAACTTTTATAATATTAAATTAAAAAACTAAAACCCGACTACTACGGGTTTTAGTTTTGAACTTTATTTTTTATTTAAATTATTTTGGGTCAAAGTAAAGCTAATAATTTATATATATTTAAAATGTGCTCACTAAGCACTTTAATTTGATACCAAACACGGCATATTTATCTCAAATTTATTTTTTAACACTGTACCTTATGAGTGCTAGAGGGCGCCACACAAGATTGAGTGACACGTCATATAGCCTCTAACCATTGGACGATCATGCCGCTTGTAACGATACCTCATTTGTCTAGTTCTAATAAGTAATTGAGGAGCTATGAGGGAACAAATGAACATACATACATACATACATACATACATAGCCTGTCAAAATCATAACCCTCCTTTTGGCTTCGCCGTAGTCGGGTAAAAATTATCTTACTGTGCTACTCTGTGGAAACTCTTATCTACTATTATGGAAATATTTTCTTCCTGGATACCAAAATCCCAGCGTACTACAAACTGGAATAATAAACATTTTCAAATGATGTACTCGTATCAGTAATCACATTGATCTTGACTAGCAAAGTAATCAATAATGATCTTATTGCCTTGGTATTAAGTATGACTGTATAGTTTGGGATTATTAATTATTCAATAATGGTAGTGCTAACAAACAATCATTCGTCCTCATATATACTCATTGGTAGCGATATCATTGTTTAAAGTTACGAGACGAGACAAGTACGATACGTATTCCAGCACGACGCTCAGTTGTGAATTGACCATCACAATGACATTCAAACTCTCATCTAGAATACAATCTGTCCTCGAATCTAGTTACAAATCCATATTCAGGAGTGCGTATCATTCTGGAATAAGGGGGCCCTAGAGTGGAGACTGTAAATCGAAAAACTAGAGACGTACTCAATTTAGATAGACTGACAACCTAAAAAAAGGTAGGCAACGGTGAATTGCATGCTATGTTGCGTATGACGCCGGCCAATATACAACAGTGGCCTCAGTTAGTTGATGATATTGTAAATAAATCATATTGTCGTGGACTGTACGATGGACTTTTATCGTTGTCAACCAGGAAATAAAACACACGATTCTTCGATAGCTCTTGATTTTTATTGCGTACTCCGTTCTTAACTGCTGACAATAGCTGAACTGACAATATTCTTGAGTACTTAATACAATAACAAGTGAAGGTTGAATGCTGGATGAAATAATAACCAGTAGTCGTGGAAGCAACAATAAAATACAATTTATATAGGGATACGAGGAGCTTAAGTACCCCTTTTTTCCATAGCCCGCAGGGGGACTTAATGAGCGGGCTAATGACTAACATTATTTACAATTTTTCCTTACTTCTATCTTAGCCTACTGTTTTAAAATGAGTTTATTTCTTATATATCCTTATCCTATTACATAGTAACTTACAAACTACACTATTTACATCGAATCAGCTATAATTCAGGCGGTGTGGCTCGGCGTACTGGACAGTTCTCCCCCCAGTGCAGCAGTCTGCGTAACGGCCTTTTCCAGCACGACGAGCTTGCTTACAGGTCGCTTGAACACTCCGGATCTCGTTCTGACGTCTGCCATCCGGATGCCGCCGTCAGGTCCAGTGTAGGTGCGGGTGACCTCTCCCATAGGCCACACGTTGCGTGGTAGCACATGATCTACTACCACCACGATGTCTCCAGTCTGCAGGGGTCGTCGCTGGCTGCTCGGCTCGCCGCGCGGTACCAAAGTAGGTAGGTACTCGCGCACCCATCTGCTCCAGAAGTAGTCGGCGAGGGCTTGACAACTCCTCCAGGTTCGTCTATCGGCGTATTGACAGGGCCCAGTTGATGGTAAGCCCATAGATGACCCCAACAGGAAATGGTTCGGGGTTAACGCCTCTGGGTCTTCCGGGTTGACACTCACGTGGGTTAGCGGTCGCGCGTTGATTGAGAACTCTGCTTCAGTTAGCAAGGTTCCCAGCACTTCTTCCGTCGGCTCTTTCTCCTTCAGAGTGGCCGACAACGCCGTTTTCACTGACCGAACTAGTCTCTCCCACGCTCCGCCTCGGTTCGGTGCTCCCGGTGGTATGTAGCGCCAGTTGACCGCGTGCAGGTGTCCCAGGTCTCGCAGCGCCGGCATCCACTCTTCGTACGCCGTCTTCAGCTCCTTGTCGGCTCCATGGAAGTTGGTGGCGTTGTCCGAGTACATAGTTCTCGGCCAGCCTCGTCGCGCAGCCATTCTTCGTAGCGCCATGATCGCGGAGCTCGTGGTAAGTGATGCGACGATTTTCAGGTGTACAGCTCTCGATGTCAGGCACGTGAACAGGGCACCCCATCTCTTCTCTCAGCGACACCCCACTTTGACTACCATGGGTCCGAATGCGATGCGTTCTCAGCTCTCTCAATGTGTGTAGTTCTCAGCTGCGACGTCTGGCGGCGACACTTGTCTATGAAGGCTAACACGTAGGCGGCGGCTCTAACGTAGCGATTGTAGTTAGAGAATCGCGCGGGGTCGGGTAACCACGCGTGATGTACCTCGCTCTTCTCGCAGACGTGTAGCACCTCGCAGTCTTCAATTGGTTGTGTCTTGTCTGCCGGCCATTTGTCTTCAGGCTGCAACAGGAACTCTGGACCTCGAAACCACCTATCGCTCGCAGTGATGGCTGAGTAGTCGATGCGCGTCGCGTCGTCTGCTACGTTCTGCTCAGTCGGCACCCACCGCCACTCTCTGACGTGAGTGAGTTCGGCGACCTCGCCGAGGCGGTGAGATACAAACGGCGTGTAGCGTCGCCCGTCGTTCCGTACCCAATGCACCACTGTGGTCGAGTCGGTCCAGTACACTGTCTTGCTTATCTTGACCCGATGCTCTCGCTTGATCGTCGCCGCTAATCTTGACCCGATGACCGCTGCTTGTAGCTCTAGACGTGGTATTGTTTGCGTGCGTCGCGGCGCCACCTTGGACTTGGCGGCCACGAGGCACAACCTGACGCTCCCGTCCGGCTGAGTGATGCGCCAGTACGCCACTGCAGCGTACGCTTGTTCGCTCGCGTCACACAGCACATGCAGTTGTAGGTCTTGAGCTTCGTTCAGCATGTAGCAGCGCTCGAGTCGCAGGCAGGCTAGGTCACTGAGTCGGTCCAGCCAGGCAGCGAAGAGCTCGTTCTCTTCCTCGGGTATAGGCTCGTCCCACGAGATCTGAAGTCGCCACAGGCTCTGCAGCACGATCTTGGCCCGTACGGTGAAGTGACTCAGCAGTCCGAGTGGGTCATATATTGACATGACCGCGCTGAGGGCTTCTCTCTTCGTCGGCGCGCGCGTTCGGTTGATCACTTCGGTGGGAACTCGGTTCATAGAGGTGTTGAACCCAAGCTCGTCTTGCTCTGCGTTCCAGATGAGGCCGAGTATCTTGTTCTCGGGCCCATCTCCCCCCAGTGGGGTCGGCGACGTCGCTCGTAGCTCAGCTGGGACGTCGCGGAGTACGCTGGCTTGGTTCGTATTCCATCCTTGTAGCTTGAAGCCGGCGGCTGCGTGGACCGTCATCAACTCGGAGACGGCTCGCTGGGCTTCATCTTCATTTTCGTAACTAGCTGCCAGGTCATCCATGTAATGGCTTCTCGTTATCGCCTCGAGGGCCGTCGCGTGAGTGTCTGCGTGGGCCCTCGCGTTCGCATCTCGAACATAGTGTGCCATAAATGGTGAGCTGGCGGCACCGAAGATCATGCTCGTCATCTTGTAGTGGCGGGGCGGTGTGTCTCGGTCGCTTCCCCTCCACAGGAACTGTTGAGCCGGTTGATCTTCGTGTCGTATCTTCACTTGCAGGAACATTTCTTGTATGTCTGCTGTGATGGCGATCGGCTTCTCTCGGAACCGGAACATAATCCCCTGTAGTGATATCAACAGGTCCGGCCCTTCAAGTAGATGATCATTGAGGCTGACGCCCCCACTCTTGGCAGCTGCATCGAAGACTAGTCGCTGCTTACCAGGCTTGTTCGGGTTCTGCACGGCGAAGTGAGGTAGGTACCAGCAGAAGGGGCTTGTAGCCTCGGTGCCGTCGCACGGTGTCGCGTACCCCTTCTGTAGCAGGTTGTCTACTTGTTTGGTGTAAGCTTCAGCGAAGTCTTGATCGTTGTCCATTTTCTCTTAAATTTTTCTCAGTCGACGCAGCGCAGAGTTGTAACTCGGCGGGAGTGTGACGTCGTCTTCCTTCCATGGTAGCCCCACTTCGTAGCCCTTACTCGTTCGCTTCATTGTAGACTCGACGATGCGTACCGCTCGACGTTCCGCGTCACTCACTTTAGGTTTGTGAGAGACACCGAGCGCGTCGATCTTGAAGTGATGATCTACGAGGTCGTGTAGGCGTTCATTCTCATTCTCGGCATGGTCGGAGGTGAAGACATGTAGCACGTTGTTCTCACTCCAGTAGATGACGCTTCGTGGTAGCGTCCCGTGTATCACCCAGCCTAGGTCGGTTCTTGATGCTACGGGTTGGCCTCGTTCACCCAAACATTTCGTTCATAAAACATTCAGGAATTTGCTCTTTGAGGCATGTTAACGATCGGTGAAAAGAGGAAAATAACTCTTACTCCGAACTCGCAAGCTTAGTCTTTGATGTAAATTATTATAATTGCCCCGTTGAGTAATGATATTGTTATTACCTTAAATGTTTTTTAGGTAAATTCGACAATTTATTTTTAATATCAAAACGAATACTCGAGTTCAAATACGAGTATCTAAATTGAGCCCCTTAGGTTTATGAAGTGCTAGGATTATTCTGAAGTACTACGAACGAAACAACTGATCTTCTTACGTAATACAGCATGAGTTTCGTTTCAGTTATTTAGGGTAATTATGTGGATGATATGGGGAAGGCGTATCTAATTATAGTGTTTACATGCTATACTGGACTAGACTTGGACTAAGAAGGCAGATAATTGAACTTTATAACAAAGGTTTTCCACGTCTCGTATAAAATTTTCAAGAAATATTGTGAATCTTAAGGGCACTTTACTTTTAAACTAAGCAGTATAAAAAACTGTTAACAAAACAAAAAAAATAGTAATATATCTGGCCTAAACTTGCACTCATCTACCTATTTGTCATGAATAGAAAGAATATTGTTGCAAAAAGCGACATTTCGACCCCGCACTCGACACACAATAGTGATCTCGGCTATTTACCCCTCTGTGCCCGTGCGAGGGTTCCGACATCCCCAACAAAGCTTAACGTTACCTTAAATAATAACACTTAGTAAAAAAAGCCCGGTATAGCACCCCGGATCGATATAATACATAGTAAAGGACTTATTGATAAACATGATGCATGACGCACTTATGCTGCGGTTTCATATAGAGGGTCATTGGTTTTAGATCAAAAATATTACGAGCGTACAATCATCTTTATCATTATTGTGGTACCTACACTTATTATGTGCGTGAAGATTATTTATGTCCATTGTATCATCATCATCATATCAGCCACACATAGTCCACTGCTGAACATAGGCCTCTCCCATAGACCTGTCCATTGTATAGTTTTCTAAATTACTTAGGATTTGTTCAATATTCCATTGGTTTGGTGTAGTTTGTTTAGAAAGAGTATTAAAATTGACAAAATGTAATTTGTTAGCTGTAGGACGAGTAAAATAATTTTATTGAAATACACTTGTGGACACATCTATTGGCCCACCTTGCATTGTCAGTTTCGTTTATTCCTAGCTAAAAATTTATATTATGTCGAGCAAAAAGTTTTTATGTAGTTTGAACCAGGCACATTCATAATTTTATTCAATAGTCTTTTTTGAATTTCGAACACAGAATATAAAGAAACAAAAGACAATGTGGAGCCTGCTCGTTGATATCAAACAATCGAATACTAAGAAAACTTGATTTTATTGGTTTACTTGGAATTAAAGTGTGATTTTTCTTTTTGGTTTTGCAACAAACATTACTTATTCTTAACATTAAGGTGAGGTTCTATCAATAATCTATGGATACTTCGCCTGAAGTCGCCGCCCAAGCTGTGGCACTTATCCAGGCCAGATACAGCCAAAGAAAAGTAGTGCTCAACCTAATTTAAGTCGATCTGCGGTTCGAAATGTTTATCGGAGGTACCTAGAGAGGTCGCCAAGGAAGGCCACGATCTCGGGTCACAACTGAAAGGCAGGATCGATTCATCGTGACGACCAGCTTGAGAAATCGTCACCTTACCTCCATTGAGATACAAAACCAACTTCGCGACTTCCACGGAGTATACGCTGAAAGGTACATTCGTGAGTGCTTAGAACCTCACGTGATCCCATACGTAGACTATTTGAGCCCAAAGGAGAATGCCAATGTTCGTTTCTTTTTGAAAACCTAAATAAAAAGTGTATGGCTACTTATGTAACTTGATAAATCATGTAATATTTTTTTAACAATCTTTTAATTCACTCGAACAAAATCGTATGTGGGGTTTAAACTTCGATATAATTCGTGGTGTAATCGTTTATAATTGGCAACATGGCCTCTGTGTGTTACCGCAACTTCCGTTTATAATTGTCTTCTTACTCAAATGCACTGAACATAGATAGTTTCAAATGGAGTAGGAATAATGTTGTTGAGATAAAAGTAGTTACCTATATATGTAAATAGTGTAAATAGTAACGTTAAAAAATCATTTTAGCAGGTACTTTTTAGCACGTTTATCAGAGATTTTATATATAAGAAAATCAGTAAATGGAAATCACTTTAACTGACAAATACAATGTCTTTTGCGTTACGAATCATGAAGTATTCTATATAAATCAAAATATATCTATACGATTATGACAATGAGGGTAGGTTCGTAGGGTAAGCTAGCTTTTAGTGATATTTTGTGGTAAGACCCGAGACCATGGCGTTTGTGAAAAATGCTAATAGCTAGCTCTTTAAACGAAATACGAGCTGTTAAAAAAAGTTTAAAGCTGTCGTGTCATGACAAAGTCATGCTAGAGCTCCTAACAAACAAAACGTTTTTCCAGTAGCGAATGTGCGGTTTTGTTTTCACTTTTTATTGATAGTGTTAATAATGATTAGATTAAAAATATACAGCTTAAGACAAAGGATCCGCTGGGCGGCAATAAGCTCGCCCTCTATTACGTCGCGGGACCGAAAATCATAATTGGCGAAACGTGGGTGCATTTACAGACAGGAGTACATGGATGGGTGGATGTTATTATTGAGTGTTGTGTTAATAACCTATTATTGTATTGAGTTCGTGTACAGTTCAGTCTTGGGATTCCTGCTCGTTCCGGAACCTTTTTGAGGACTGTGCTGTTCCTGTGCTGGTGTATTTAGATTGTGTAGAATGTTCTCACGACTGGGATGCTGTGCCCACATTATGACTATATTTGGTATATGTTTTTTTTTTTTTTTTAAAGAATATTATAACCGTAGTTACTAATATTCCCTCTAACCCCTCCAGCTAAGCTAAATTGCTTGTGTTAGGAGTGGGTTCACGTCGGTAGTGTAATTGCCAGGATCGAACCCGGGACCTCTCGATCGTAAGGTCGACTCCTTAACCACTAAGCTACCGACGCTTCTCAAAGTTGGGCTCGACTTAGATCCATTGAACCGCCAGCTACATTTTTGGACCACATATGTCATGAATATGAGGATGATGATATACTTAGACATCATAGATTAATAAAACTTGCTTAAAAAATATCCTAGCAATTTCATTTTCTACTTCCTATAAACCTGTATATTAAGCATAACCTAGTAAGTACGAGCTGACCCACCCGGCTTCGCACGACAAAGTCCTATAACACGATTACATACCTACCGGGTCCAAATTATATGTCTACTAGCTTTTGCCCGCGGCTCCGCCCGCGTGAGGGTCGGTTATCGCGACCAAACATAGCCTATGTCCTTTCTCATGGTCTAATCTACCCCTACACCAAATTTCATCAAAATCGGTTCAGTGGTTTAGGCGTGAAAGCGTAACATACAGACAGACGTGTCTGTCTGTATGTTACGCAGACGTTACCCGGTACTGTCAGTTACGACAGACAGACAGACAGACAGACAGACAGACAGAGTTACTTTCGCATTTATAATATTAGTATGGATTACTTTCACGCAAGCACGACCATGCATTAAATATTATTTATAGTTTAAGTTTTTGAAAATTGTTAATGACTTTTGAGCTTTTGCACTGAATACAAGTCTCGTTCACACCTCTGAATTTTATTTGCCGAAAACCAAGTCCATTTTCGTACAAATATAGTTATAGTATAAACATTGATGTGTAGGTACCTAGGTAGGTATTACATCAGGGTTATCTTATAAGTGTGTTGGAACTATTACTTCTATCTTATTTGAATTAAATCCATGTTCATCCATGTAACGATTAGCACTTTTTGGATAAAATCGATTTGACTGATTGATGGACATTTGCTTCAAAACTAACCTCTAATTTGAACAGTTAAACGAAGAATGAGAGAAAACCCCACAAAATAACAGAATATTTTTTATTTCCTATGAAAGTACGATTTAGCAATTTTTGTGAATTTATTGTGTAATCATATTTAGCACTTGTAGAACGAAATTTATCTGTTCTGTGACGTAACATAGCCTTACACTGCATGCTGTGTTCGCATCAAGTAGAATACAATCATATAATGACTTTGTAAGCAATTAGTATAAGACATATTACTGGTTGTATTTAGTTTTGTGAACAAAATAAAAAAAAAAAAAAAAAAAAACAATTCAATATAGTATCCGAGTTTCGCCGTCATACAAAATTATATGTTTTGAAACGGCGGTCCATTGAAAAGTGGGCAATCTCCTTTCCTTTTTATGCATGATAATGCAAGAGCTCATACGGCCGGCATCGTCAGGGAATATCGTCGGGATAGGAACATCACAGTTATGGACTGGCCATCCAGATATGAACCCGATTGAGCACATGTGAGCATGTGAGACGAGCTAAAAAGACGTGTTAGGGCTCATCAGCTAGTTGCCCAGACGATACCGGAGTTGAACACTGCCATAGAAGAGGAATGGGAGATGATTACTCAAAATTTCATAGAACGGTTGATATACTCTATGCCTAATCGTATGAAAGCTGTCGTCGAAGTCCATGGAGGCAACACGCGTTATTAAATTAAACCTTTATTTGGTAAAACAGGTTTTTTTTTAAATTAACTGTCTTCATCAAGGCGCATACTCGACTTGTCAGGCGTAGGACCTTGTCGTGTGGTATTCTGAATTCAAATTTAAAACAAAAAAAGATTATAAAATGTGTCAGGTTTAAAACTGCATCAATAGTTTTTGTTCAATCTAGCAATCATATTTAGGTAGGGGCCATCGAAACCTAAACTCTAAGGTGGGCCAATAGATGTGTCCACAAGTGTTTTTCTTTTTTCTAAATTTCTAAAAAATAGAGAACTAAACCACAATGAACCTTAATATTCACCATATATTTACTTCTAGTCTATTACATGTTACATGTACGTAATAACGTTTTGTACACTATTAATTTTTTTACGAGATAAGTCGAGTGTTCATTTTAGAGCGACTGTGTATTATTTCGAAAAGATTTATGATTTTATTATGCTAACTTTAAAATTCGAATACATCGGGAAAATGAAATGTTCAAGTGAGACTTGAACCCACGACCTTTCTCTTAGAGAGGGAATGCTCTTCTACTGCGGTTCAAAGGAGTCCACCATCCGAGACATGTACTAAGATTCCGGTTCCGTGGTTCGGACCGCTGTTGGCGACACGAAAACCTTTGCCATCACCGTCGGGGTACACCAAGGATCCGTACTTAGTCCCTAACTGTTCAGCTTGGTATTAAACGTTTTGTCGGACAGCATCAGAGACTCACATGAGCAGCCTCCATGGTTGCTTATGTCTGCTGATGACATTGCGCTGATGGACGCAGACAGGAACAGGTTGGTGCGACGTGTGAAAGTGTGCAAGGAGGCGCGTAAGACCGGCGGTCTGAAGCCGCGTGGAAGTGGCGGGAAATGACTGGCATCACGTGCGATCCTAAAATGCCAGTTAGGCTGAAGGGGCAGGTCTACAAAACGATCATTAGACCTGTCCTTTTACACGGCTGCGTGTCACGGAGATGAAAATGCTGCGGTGGATGTGAGGAACTCACGCATCATTCATGTCCGTGACATCGCAGATAAAAAAAAGCAAGAGAGCCGTCTCCGCTGGTGCGGCCACGTCGTGCGGCAACCGCCCAGCTACGTGGGTAACAAATGCCTGGCAATGGCACCCACACCGGGTCCAGGTAGAAGGGGTAGGCCCAAGAAGTGCTGGCTTGGCGTCGTGGAGGGTGACATGCGTGAAAACGGTCACTAGTGAGACCGTTTGGACGCCTAAGATCGTGATCGTGGTAAGTGGAGGAGGAAGAGCCGAAAGGCGGACCCTGAAGTCTGAGGGCACCGTGGCCTTGGATTCAATAAGGACTAACGTCTTTATGTAGATGATGATGATGATGATGATGATAATGATGGGGGAATGAATTTTTTACCTATTAGCGCAGAAAAGTACAAGGACTTAATGGATTTAAAAATATTTTGTTCTGAGAGGCCTTAATCCCACTTTGAAGGCATTCGTCATGTTTAATTAGTAAAAAATATTAAGTTGGACATTCCTTGTAGGGGACACAGTGGACATTAACAGTTTTTGTATTTTCTAAAAGTTACTTACTTTTCTTTCTTAATTATTAAAAAACAAATATTTTCAATTCAATATTTTATATTCCTAAAATTAGACTTTATAAGATAAACTGAAGTTCCTAATAGCAGTTTATAATTTTAAGTGACATAAGAATGTTGTTAACTTTGAAAAATTAAAATGTTAATTACATAACTTTTTGGTTTTGTGACAATCCTTGTTTTGCCCCTGTACCCTTCTTATAGTAAATACCGCATTAAATAAGTAGGTTAAACCAATCCTGACGATAACCAGAGCAAAACATAACATGTTAAAAACGAAAAGAAAAAACAAAGTTTGAATCAGATTCAGGAACATACGCCAACTCGCAATTGAGTGTATGCTTCATGTTTTTCAGTTTCTGTCTCATGCATACAATTCAAATACCCCATAATTGGCAATAGCAAACCCGTGGAGCGGTATTTCTAAAGACGTCTCAAGCAATTACATAGAGGAAAAATTATTAAGTACCTAATAATGGTAGCTCTTATAATATTCAAAGCTTTGAAAATATTTGTACACCGTGGCATAATCTGTGACCGTGGTAACGGTTTATATAATGAAAGAGACGTATTGTATGTACCTACTGGGTAAAAATTAATGAGATGTGTAGGAACGTAACGAAATATTCGCGGTGCAATCCAAATTCACCTGCACGCAGTGTGCCTTTCGCGCAGATTTTTTTCTCGCGGTTACGAAACGGTAATCATTTTTGTTAAACCACAATAAGAACCAAATCAAGAGAAAGAGTTTGAAACCGGACCCGGGCTCCGAAGTATAATGTAACTAAAACTATCGCTATGATGACGATACTGAAAAATATCTAAATATTTAACCAATAATGCTAATTTTGACTTAGCTATTCCAATAAAGTTATCTAAATACACGTAGGTATTCCTTCGTTTACACGTTCCGTGCGTCGTGAACTCTATAAGGTCATAGACGAGAGGTGGCAGGTGTTTTCAAAGGTTTTTCTATGAGTATGAACGAGATAATTAAATATGTTTTAAAACAGGATCCAAATCTAAAAAAAAGAGATAAGGCAAAATAGTGGTCACGACGCACAGCGACTAAGTTTATTTCACTATACGCGGCATGAGAAGTATTTGCCCACACATGACCACCTCATGCTGCACTGTAATTCGGCGCGCTACATGATAAATCCACCGAAGTGACGCGCAGTAGCAGCACAAACTTCGACAATAATTATAATTATATTAGCCTAATGAAAAGGTCACGTAAAAGAATAGACTTTAGTGAAGATGGGGAAGACAATAAAAGTACAATAATATACTATATTTATGTTTGAGTGCAAACAAATTAAATCGGGTCGGGTAAAAAAGCCAAAATTGGTATTTCATAAATGTTGACTAGAAAAATCTCAATTTTAAGACTGATTTACATAGTAGTAGAATATTCTAAGAATTATTTCGTATCTAAAAAAATTTTTATTACTATACCTACATGCCATTGTTATAAAAGTAAGACTGATTTATTTTGAAGTAGAAAAACCTTTAAAGTTTCTAGGTTAAAAATAGTTTTTTTATTGTGGTATATGTTACCAACTTTTGAACAAAATTTAATACCCATTGATATTTTCTTTCAGTACAATTATTATTCCATGTCCCAACAATACTAAAGTGATTGAGGCAAGTTTACAGTGTGCGGTATGGCAAAATACTTCTCATGAAATGTGCCTTTTTTTAAAACATTCTATCTCCGAAACTATTGATCAGAACTGCGGGCGATCAGAGATACTTATACTACATTATATTCACCAGCATTTGGTTTAAAAATCATTAAGATAGCTATAATTTTCATAAAGTTATGGCCTTTCAAAGACAGGAGCTGATGTGGACAAATAATGTTCATAACGCACAGTAATAAGTAAGGATATGGATGCATAGAGGAAATGTAGCACCCAGGGAAAGTATTGTCTTTTAGTAAACGCATGGAACGTGTTAATAAAAAGAATACCTACTGTTAATTTGCGTAACCAGTGAGTTTGTGGAGCCACGCCAAAGTGACAACTTTTCTTTAAAAAAAATCTAACTATGTAATGTCATTACCGTTTATCACCCAGTAAATTCTCAAATAACATGTGCAGCTTTACTCCTTGTTTGTACTATAAAGTTTCAAGTACCAACGTGCGTTAGTAACAGGTTCCCCATACTCTCTGTCTTACCCTTACACAAACGGTCCCCCTGTTGACTTTTTCAATTTGTGGAAACATAATAAGCAGTTGATACAGTTTATGTTTCTCTTTCATTCATTTGGGATCAACAAACCAATATTGTCAGTGCCCGATCGAACTTCTCTTATCTTTTTACGACAGCATTTTTTTTCTTTTCTTGTTAACTTACCAAGTTGATTGAATATTTAAAATCCTACATTTTAAATTTTGGTTTAAATAAATAAATAAATAAAAATAAAATAAATAAATAAAAAAATAAATTCTACGTTGCCAGCCAGCAAATTGCCACTCGTCTAGACAGGCTGGTCCCGGCATTGCTTGCCACATTTAAAAACTGTTTTTATTAAAAATCAAAGTGTGATTAATCACGGGATATATTAACAGTCTATGAAAATATATAACCTGAATTAATGTTTGTTACTAATGAATCTATGGATCTAGTAGGCCGAAATAAACATAACAAAATAAACACCTTTTAAGAATTTATCAGCAGAAATCAATAATATTACCTTCACCTTAGAGGTCGTATGTATATCGTATGCTTCGCTCCTAATTTGTGTAGCTGTTTAATCGATAAACTAAGATCAGTTAGAGAGCTCCACGAATTTCGAATGGCGTGTAGATAATATAAAACACAGTTGCAAAACTCATGTAGAAGTTGTCTGAATTAACTCATGTAAAATTAATACAGTACTCATATGGACACAATAATTTAACTTGGAAGAACAAATTGTTGAAAGAAACTTCCTGCGAACGAGTGCGAGGGTGGACGTCGTCAAGCAAATAATGTTACTTGCACTAGCTTATCTAATGTGCAATGTGCAGCTGCGTTCGTGCCATTTTAGGAGGGCGGCACATTTCAATGATTGAGCATAATATTATCATAATTAATTTTAAGATTGGGTAAATATACTTTTTTAGTTGCTACGTTTATTAATAAATAAATAAATGTTTATTTCACAATAAGGAGTACATAGTAACATTACAGGGCAGTGAATGAGATATTATTATTTTACATGGAATTTAAATACTTAATCTTTAATGTTACGATAAACGTGGAATTAAAAGCATCTTAAAAATATTACTAGTAAGCAGAGTTAGTAGTGTCCACAGTTAACAATAATCCTGGATTCGTCAATATCATACATAACATTAACATAACATAAACTCACGCCTGTATTCCCCGAAGGGGTAGGCAGACGTGCTAGCACCCACATTTCGCCCGTTTATGTTTAGGTCCCAATGTAATAAGTGGCGAGCCTATTGCCATTAACCGGGCACTTATAAACCCGCGATAAATACACACATAACTTCGAAAAGCATTGAAAAGTCATTGGTGTGTGCCATGGTAAACCTGGGATCGAACCAGATACTTCGTCTCAGCAGACCATTATCCATACCACTAGGCTACCGCAGATCGTCAATATCACATCTTTCTTAATATCTTGTTAATAGTGCAGTAAAATAATATAATTGACATCCTTGTCACATAAGCACACAGTTTTGCTATTCTTTTTTTTTATAAAGGACACGTCAATTTGACTTCACCTCGCCTGATGTTAAGCTAAAGGCCAACTCTCGGAAAGAGGGTCACCATCGTATACATACAATTGACATCCTTATCACATAAGCACACAGTTTTACTATTCTTAAGTAGATTCGATATGAACTCTTTTTATTTTTCTGTGATTCAAATATCTTGGCTACCATTGGCGATCTTTAAACAGTAGGGACATAAACAAAAGACCTTACTTTAATAATATTTTTCCACTGGCAGGAGAGGCCGTATTAAAATTGAGGGTTGTATTGCACAAGACTCTCAGGCTAGTAACTTGAATCTTAAGGCAGCCATAATAAATCAATTATTATACTTCGAGAAGTTTTTTTTTCGTAATGAAAAAACGCAATGATTCGCGGTAAAACATGTGGCTGAACTTTTGGCAAAAATAAATAAACGTGACATTTCTTCTAACTTAACTTTGTTTGGAAATTTTAACTGGTTGCTATGTTTTCATCCCCTATGGATATTTTTCAATTAAACAGTAAAGTTTTATAATCTATGTAAACGTAGGTAACCTTTAATATGGCGAATAAAAATGTAGTTTTTATTTATTACACTTGTAATTGTATTGTGTTGATGCACCCCTGTTATTTTTTTATTAGCCTCAGCTGTAAGCAATATGTTTCCGGGGGTTATATGGGATTAAAGTATCGGTCAGCCGTGCGAATCAATAGGCCTTATTATGCGTGACACTATTGTACATTTGTAGTTATTGTAGAAACCCCACAGAGGGGCTTGAGCTGCAAGTGCAGGTTTTAATGAATCCATGTTTATTGAAGATTTGATGTCGTTTTATATCCGCGCAATCTTTATTTACAAAGTAAATGAAACGCTATCTGTTTAAATCCTGTACTATGTGATACCACGTGTACCTTTAGTCTATATGTATGTAGATATATAAAGTTACATTGTAAATATTTTTGCGTTTGTTGCGTATCTCATATCGAACGAGCTTTAGTACTCTCCTGGGACAGAAACATAGGTATGACAGTGCACACCCCATTTTTTGCACAATGAAATTAACCATGTGTGTGTGTATGGACAAAAATAAAACTACTTACTATAATAGCTTTTAGCCATTATGGTGTTTTTTGTTTGAAGTAAATTTTAGTGATAGAATGTAGTACGCAGTAGCGGCTCGTAACTTAAGAAGACATTTATTTAGCTTTGGTCGTATCTCCTTCGGTGGTTAGGGGGGAGAAGAGTAGGTAATCTACATAAGCTGCAGTTATAAGTACTCTTTCCCTGAAGAGACAAGGATATTTTGCATTGTGGCTGAATCCCATAAAGCGAGAAATCCACAAACAACATCTACATACAATTCACAAGCGTAACTTTTCCTCCGACGACGCCTGTTACATAATAGTGATAATAGTCATTTAAATACAGGTAAAATATATAAAAAAGTTAAATAAATAAAAAAAGGCTACAGGATACGCATACATAATTTTCTTGAAACCACATACAGAGGCCTAACCTATGTGATAACAGAAAGACATATTGAAGTCGATTTATCGATGTTCTTACAGGGTGTAAAAATAATGAATCTTTATCAGCAGAAAAACATGATGTGAAATGAGTAGAGAGAGAGTTTGCTATTTTAGTCAGGACCTGTGCCGTTAGACTCTTATAAATTTAGGGTAGACTGGGTGCGGTTGAAACGGTGGACGGTTGAAACACAACAAATATCTCGTGAATAGTGCATGATGAGATGATGGGTACAAGGGGAGTACGAAGCAGACTATATAGTCGAAACACGAATTTTAGTTTTACGTCACACTTCGAGCGACGTGCTTGTCAATAGGAGGCCCCATTGTGTTTTTGGACGGAATTGGACGAAAAAATCTTAATAAGCGCAAAAATGTAGGTGCACATACATTTTTGCGATTATTAAGATTTTGTTCAAAGTTAGAGTATTGAGAGTTTCTTTTTTTCGTTTTAATTGAAATTTGTAGAATACCGCAGTATGATTAGTTTTTATTTAAATTTATTATCATTCTTCCTGTGAACCGTTTTATATCAAGAGGTGTATTGGGGACAGTTGAAACATTATTTGCGGGTACGGTTGAAACAGTTTTTTTTATTTAATTTTCTTGTCTCCTAGATGCCAAGGAAAGACTACGAAAGGTAAGGCCGAGTTATCAACGCACAAACAAGCCTATAAAGATTTTAAAGCGGGATCTTCGTTAAGAACAGCCAGTGGCAGAAAAAATAGACTAAACTATTGTTCCCTGTTCAGATATACGGTAAACGAGATGGAGTTGTAAATGGAAGTAATAATGAAAATCATGAAATGCGATATAAGGCCCACAATCGGGTGTTTAATATTTGTGATATTTAAATGTGCCATTACGATACGTAAAATGTTATTAGATGATTAATAAAACATGTTAATTGATTATATTTTGTATTATTTTCATGTGTTTCAATTGACCCCAGGAGCGGTTTCAACCGAGGGTCGGTTGAAACAAATGACAGTTTTTTTTATATGATCTTGTACAGAAAATACTACACAGTGAGCTCAAATAAAATTGCCTATTAGTAGTCAGATACAAGGTCTATTATTTAATACTAGCCTTTGCCCGCGGCTCCGCCCGCGTGGATGCCGGTTATCGCGACCAAATATAGCCTATGTCCTTTCTTGTGGTCTAATCTAACCCTATACCAAATTTCATGAAAATCGGTTCAGGGGTATAGGCGTGAAAGCGTAACTACAGACAGACAGACAGACAGAGTTACTTACGCATTTATAATATTAGTATGGATACCTCACTTAACAAATCCCGATACTATGCACGATGAAGGCTAAAATGTTTCTACCGTACCCAGGCTACCCTACATAATATTGTATCTACACGATACAAACAAGTTTTCCTGACACGTTAAACTGCAACTAAAATTCACGTCCTTAAATTGCATAACATTAAAGCAATCGTATTATTCACATAAATAAACTTAGGTAAATTTGATACATTGTGCGATATTTTTTTCATTCTTCCAAACGATATGTTTTGCGCGACGGAAATTAAAGAGCACCCTCTTACATTGAAAATTCAGCATAAACAAGATGTGGGCGGGCCACGTGCTCGTATATTGTATTGTTGACGATATCATTAAGATCTATTTTCGTCTCTTTTATATCTTCTTTTTATTGATTTACGCACCTCAACCCAAATGTAAGCTTATAAATCAACTAGCTTTTGCACGCGGCTCCGCCCGCGTAGATGTCGGTTATCGCGACCAAACATAGCCTATAACCTTTCTCATGGTCTAATCTACCCCAGTACCAAATTTCATCAAAATCAGTTCAGTGGTTAGGGCTTGAAAGCGTAACATACAGACAGACAGACATACAGACAGTTCTTTCGCATTTATAATATTAGTATGGACTAGTATGGATATGGATATCGTGGGTTGGGTACTATTACCGGTTACAGGAACCTTTACTGCATGCACTAAATTGAATCTATAATACCCAAAGCCAATAAAGGAGATTATGAAAATATTTTATGGATTTCGCAGTCTTCTTTAAAATGAGTGGGAGATGTTCCAGGCAAATTTATTCAAACACTGTTATCCGCTACGTTTCAATTTACGAAAACACACAATTATTTCTTTATTGGAAATTGATATTACAAGTTGGTTTTGAAGCAAAATTATAATTGCCGTACTAAGAATTTACGATTATCATAGAACTTTGGACGTGATGGTACTTAAGTATAATTCTATCACTATCACTAAAATATCACTAAAATATCACTAAAATTAAAATTAAAATTAGCGTCACTCGTGTGTTGTCCGTTAATATATTGTATAATAGATTGATAAATGATTAAAAAATAAAAAACCCGACTGCCACTGAAAAGACCGAAATAAGTTTGATAGCAGGCGTTACCCATAAATTTTCTTTCGGTTTATGATTGGCAAATGGGTACCGCCTGCTATCAAACTTATTTAGGTCTTTTCAGTGGCAGTCGGGTTTTTTTATTTTTTAATCATTCGTTTTATTTTATACTTTTTATTTATGATATGACATGTATTATCTTTTGTTAATTTCATTCATATCGTTTATACTTGAAATAAAAACTTAAATTAATAAGTAAGAAAATTAGCGAGAATGATTATTTTGTTATACAACTTTAAATATATCCTAAACTATTATTTGAAATGAAAAATGATAAAAGGAACCTAAAGATGATTTTAAAATACCCATTCAACGACACCCAGCTTGACATAGTTCATCGACTTTTTTTTTTCATTTTGACAATATGGCGTCTAGTTGTCGCTGTGGTGAATTTTAATTACTGTCATGTCTTTAGTGACACACGCAAGGTTAAGACGAATCGATTGACGTAAGAATTATCAAAATCGGCCTATGCATTTGGTCTCTACAACGCCACATAGAAACAAACATATATACATACATACATACATGACTTTGCGTCGCGCAGTCGGGTAAAAATATTGATGATGATTATTCACTAACTAATAACCTAATAAATATCTACATCTCTTTATATTATATCAGTGACACAAACACAGACAGCCTCTGTGGCGTGGCGATAGTGAACGCGACTGCCACGCAGAAGGTGGGGGTTCGATCCCCGCTCAATGCAAATATTTGTATGCATGAATATGGCTATTTGCATTGGTGTGGGTGTTTCTATGTATAATATGTATGTGATTCCAAAAAAAGGTATATAAGTATGTTTATCCGCATTCTAGATTCCATAACACAAGCTATAAAAGCTTACCATGGGTCTAGATAGCGTTGTGTAGAATGTTGTGGAATATTTATTTTATTTTATTTATTATCAGTGTTAAACAACACATAAAACCAAGAACAGAATAAAATTCAGGACCGAAATATTTAATTAACAAAATAATTACATTTGAAATGATTCCTTACCAATTCCGCAAAACAAAGTTTTAACAACAGTGCTTCAACTTCGGTCTTTACCGCCTGTTTTATGAGCATCAATGTTACTAAAACGATGGTAAATGATGATGGTCATCATAAAACCGAGGTAACGAAAATTACAGATAGATTTTTCCCCTGGAAATATAGCTGAGAGGCATTTGACCATCCCGGGTAATTTAGGGTTGGTAATGTGACAACTTTCGATGCGTTTACCCCAAATTGCTCACCCGATATAACCCGGCACACGATTCGTGTGAGGTTTACATTGGCAACTTAACGTGTTATATTTAGTTTCATTCAAATATAAACTTTCAAAGACTATTATATGATTTTAACTAACTAATCTGTGTTATTATAAAATTTGTTTTGAAATAAATTTGGTCTGAAATTGTGTATTGGAGCTATGAAAAAATATTGATTGTCTTTTTTTATATCCTCTACGCCGCACTCATTAGTTTACTTCTCTGACCCACACTTTTGCGTGAATCCCTCACGTCACGCTGCCGTCATGGGCCTGCTTCTGTAAGGACGGTGAGCAGCCAACTCACCGTCCTCAGGCCCCCGGTCATGGAGGCCGATGGTCTTCGGCGAAGACACGTCGGCGGCGCCCAAGCCGCTGTCTCTGACCCACTCTGTACTCTCTGAAAACGCACGAGGCGCCTTTTTATCTAAATCTCGTTTGCGCTGAAGTATGAATCCGAATATTTCTGTAACTTCTTCGACTGAAGCTAATTGAGAAGTTGCACGATTTTTGTATTAGGTTGCGTGAGTTATTGCGGTGCCATTTCTATTGACCGCAATGTTGAAACGAATCTGAACATTCACCAAATGAAGTATGATATTATCAACATTTCGCTATCAAATGCGTTTTAATAATATTGGTGGAAATTAAATTAGTAACTGGGAAGTAACAACGATGACAGTTGTCTGACTGAAATTATGGTGAAAGGCGTCTATCTCTTTCTTTCCTCTAAAACTTTGTATGTAACTATCTTTGTTATTTTGCTGCTGAAATGAGCTGAAAATGAGTAAAATTGTTCAAAACATAATTATAAACAATACCTGCCACCGTTTCTGAGATATACCGATTCAAAAAGTTATATAACAACTCTAGAGATGTATATACTGCTCACATCTCTGGGTGCGATGGTGACCCTCTCTCCGAGACCTTTTCTTTAGCTTAACATCAGGCGAGGTGAAGTCAAATTGACGTAACCTGGATAAAAAAAAATCTACATAATTTGTAATTTTCTATTATAGGTTTACCAGTTATTTTCACTCTATAACCCGGACAATTTAAACATTCGAAGGTACATAAATTCCCAACAAGCTGAAAATGAGTAAAATTGTTCAAAACATAATTATAAACAATACCTGCCACCGTTTCTGAGATATACCGATTCAAAAAGTTATATAACAACTCTAGAGATGTATATAGGTGGCGTGGCGTACTCATGCATGTTATGACGATAACTTTTATAACTTTTTGAATCTCAGAAACGGTGGCTCGTAGGAAAAAACAATTCATGCATTTTTAATAGATAATTGTATAATCTACAATTTTTGTCTGAGGTACTTTTGTGATAAACTTACCGTTTTGCTGAAAATCGCGAAAAACTCATTGTTTAAACCTTTGACCTTGAATTTTTTTTTCCTTACACGGGAATGATGGGGAACTTTCAGGTATTGTATGTTTTCAACAATTGTACTCATTTTCAGCTTGTTGGGAATTTATGTACCTTCACTAACATTTTTTGGTTTAAATTGACCGGATTACTAAGCTTATATATTTATATTAAAGGGTACTTGTGGTTAAAGGTTAAAGTTCCTAAAGGCTTATAGCCTATGTTACTAAGTAAGTAGACTATGTCTGACATGGGTGAGAGCAATATACGGCTGTCAGCGCTAGTAATCGTTAATGAGTAGGTACTATTATAAATGTGAAATCCTTTGTAATCTATATTCTTCCCATATAAAACGATTCAGCTGTGCAAACCTGTGAAACAGTATAGTCAATTGATGTGTAAGGAATAAGTTACCTGGTTATTCAACATTATTTTGTTTGTAAATTTATCAAACGTTATTAAACATATATCTGCAGATGGTACTTTCTAGCTAGACTACTAGTAAATTACATTTTAATAGTAAATTACAAATTACATAAGATAAAAATGAATCGGGTCCCTCCGGAATGGACCCGAAAAACATCCACAATTTTTTTTTACATCTTTTGGCAGGGCTCTTTCCTATCTCTCTTGTTACTACCACCTTTCCAACACCATACTATAAAAAGCGTACTTTCCGAGCAATTTTTCAAACTACTTTGATATCTGGAAAATAGTTTATATTACGCTAAACCATCCAAAGGTTGTCTTGTAGAAATTGTTTCAAGTTAAAAGGTCAAACATTGTACTGCTTCCCCAGCCTCTAAGATTATAAGCATATTTGTTTACCCGACGTAGAGTCAAGTGTGTCATCCTGAATTAATCAATAAATAAGTTAGAAAAATTCCTATCGCCTTCCTTTATCATCAATGATTTTTGCGTAGGAGCTGCGCCAATTTCACCCCAACACGACTTTCGGCCTAGCAACTCATTTTCACGCCTTGATTGGGCGGAAAGTAACTGGAGGAGTGGCCTAAATAATGATTAGAAATATAGGTGTGACGGAAATAGAAAAATCAATCACCCCTGTTTAATAATTACATCCGTTGCTAGCAGGAAATTTATCGCTAGCTCTGTTGTATCAACATAAATGTCATATAATTATGTATCGAAGGAAGAGAATATTTATGTTATCTATAGGAGGTTATTTTTAGTGAAAAGTGTTATACCCTTAGCAGGTACAAGCAATGCACTAAGTATTACTACATTTAGCGCAGCGCACTCTCCTTAGCTTCGCTGTTCTAAGGAATAACTATGCATTAAAGCATTTAGTATAAAAGTCCACGAGTCACAAACCACCTTTGAAAGTAAAATTAAATCACATATATCATGGTCCTGAAAGCGACGCGCTAGGTAAGGCTAAGTATGATTAGGCTCCCTCCACAGTCCCGGGGCATTATTCTGTTAGTAAAGGAGCGTTAATCACAAATGTAACAGACTCTGAAGTGTGAATTGCAGTAGTTCACGTAAATGAATGAACTGGTACTGATAAAATAAAACCAAAAGCCAACACGAAATGAGTGTGCTAATATGAACAGGCATGTTCACGTCATAGTTGGTAAAACATGAAAGATATTATTGAGGTGTGCCGCAGTCGTATGACGCATGAAAAAAGGTGTTATATTTTACAAATAAAATTAATCATAACAGTGTTGGTCCTAGTTGCACTACTCTCTTGTATTAAATAATTGAGTGGGTGCCGTATCATACTCGAGAATAAAACCTGCACCATAGCCTCGACCATCCAACGGCTTGCAAGTGAGGTTGCAACATATGCAGCACTGTAATATTAAGTTAACTATATTACCGATTCATGACAGTAAATCATGTAGGTACTATGTACACGCCAGACAATATGTAAACAAAAATAAACTATGATAAACATGTCGGCTCGAGCCAACGTACCGGCACCGTACCGTACCGAATAGCTAATACTTCAGAGTTACGAAACCAGAACAGCCTGTGGCGCTGTTGCAACATTAATTGAATTTTCCGAACCTAACACGTTATATTTCTCTTTTCGACAGCAATGTGACTACATGCAATACCTAATGAGGAACACAAAATTCCTCTATTAGGAATGAGACATTTGTGCATTCTTACATTGTTATAAAATATCGTTGTAATTTTGTATCTAACAATGTTTATGTGGGGACAATCATTTTACAATACAATGATAATATAATAATTCGAAGATAAATTAAATAATATATTTAAAAACATGAAATTTAACTTTATAAGTCATAATTATAATCTACTTCGTGTATCAAATCACATCTACCTAACATAGGCCGAAATGATTGAGTACCGTACTGTTTCAGTCGGTTATAGTCCGACATACCGACTTCAGCTGTGATGAGACAAAACAACCCTCCCAGGTTTCCTCAAGTAAAAATCCGTTCCCCTTCTCATTCAATAAACATTTACAGATACGAGTAAAAACATGTAGATATGTTATCCCTCTCCTGCATCTGTATAATTGAGTAATAATATTTTTTCAATTTATATAAGTAGACCGGAAAATGGCGTTCAAATATCGGTGGGCTTTGTTTCCTCGCTTTACTTCTACTTTTTCCGTTTTCCATTTGTTCCAAAATGGAAAATTTTATTTTTATTTGCATCACACTGATTTATATTATCCTGCTAAGTTTATAATTAAACCTAAAACTGAATATAATGCATATAATCTATATATATATAAATCAATTGCTGTTCGTTAGTCTCGCTAAAACTCGAGAACGGCTGAACGGATTTATCTTATCTTGGTCTTGAAAAGTTCGTGGAGGTCTAGGGAAGGTTTAAAAGGTGAGAAAAATTCGAAGCGGGAATGGGATCTGACGCCACGCGGGCGGAAAAAATTGGCGGTACGAAGTTCGCCGGGCCAGCTAGTAATATATAAAATGGAGTCGCGGTTACAGCAAATGCGCAAGATTTATATTTTAATGGATAGGACGCATTCGCATAGGCACTGCTAGGTTATTAACGATGTACGAAATTGGAACACACGACATTGTCAGTGATGATGAAATGGTGGTCGAGGGAACTATAAAAGAGCACACGTTGAAAAAGCAACATAGATACTAAACGCCGCCACGCAGGTTAATTTTGTTCATTTATTACACTTAGTCAGTCATTCGATCAATTAATATTAATTTTCTAGGTTTCTGTACTTCAAAAGGAAGAAACGGGACCTTAAAGTATCACTTTGGAGTCTGTTCTTCTGTCTTTTGACCTGTTTCTCAGGAACGCGTAGAGATATTTAAATTAAGGTTCAAAATAAGAATCAAATGCAACCACTTATAGACGTAAAAATCAAAGTTTATCAGCTGTTACAGAGCACAAGGCCGGCTAATCATAATTAACACAACAAAATTATCCAAGTGTCCTAATTCAAGTATAAAATAAAATATTCTAAAAGGAAAATAGCGTTAGAATACACCGCAACAGAAAATAAATTCCCAAAGAAATACATCTTTCGATCATTTCATTATAATAATAATGATATCTGGTCTCGCCAGGAAATAGAATTTTGCCATGCGGATATTATACTGATGGCTACACCTCTTTAGAACGTTGAAAATTCAAAATAAATATTATGTTTGGCTGGAATCTTCGAAGACAAAGGAACGCAGTTACGTTGAATAAATATTGCATTCGTATTTTGTATTGAAAAAATATGCCCAAAAACGTTAGTTAATTATTACAATATTGTTTTTGATTATGAAATAATAATCCTAATGTAAAATTAGTCAACAATTTATTTAAAAATTAGGTGGGTATCGCCCACCTTTTCAAACCCGAGTGAACCCATTTTCTTTTTATTTATCGTGCGCAAAATCCCCACGGATACCACCCCCACGGAGCCGGTGGAGGCGGTTATGTCGGACTCGAACCGGCTAAAACGCACGCCGTCTTGGGTCCTTGGTTGTCGGAGGTGAGATTGCCGAAAGCATATCTCTCGCACCCCGGCAGACCCAGAACCATCTCTTTCGAGATGGTCACCTTCGGGTTGTGGGGACCTCGGTGTCCCTAACTGGTCCCGGGTACGGGGAGGCGCACATTACACTATTCCTTCTGTTTGTCATTTCTTTTGCGATGGATGCAAAAAATTCCAAGCGGATTTTCATGTGGATTCTTTTGTTTGAAAGGTTTATCTTACATTTATTTATTTGCAATTGCTTGAGTAGACAGGGCGATAAGAAAGCAAAAAACAGGGCTAGTCAGTTATAAGAATATAAATGATATGCCAATAGGCAATACAAGACACTTTGAAGAAGTCGATAAATTCGTTGTTATGTAGGTATTTGGTGAAACTTTCTAGATGCTTTCCGACTTTAATGCAGCATGTTTGTACGAGAAATTTTTAATATATTAGAAAAGTTTACCGTGCGGGACGGGGCGGTCCGCAGCGCGGGTACCGACTTTAAAATTTGTTGCCCTATACTCTGTTTTATTTTTAGTTTAATAGGATTAGGAGAGCTTTTAATGCGGGAAAATAAACAGTTGTGGCTTTAAAAGTTGGCTAAGAACAATCGTTAGGATAATGTTGGTAGTTCATTAGCAACAGTAATTTATAGAGTTGAGCATCAGAGCAATTAAATATACAAGTCTATGAAGAAAAATGATATCTTCAAACTAATTTAGTACTTCAGTTATTTTTTATAGATAATAAATTACGGCACGCTTGATATGATAACATAATTATACGATGATCGAGTATCATTGTATTCTGTGATTTTTAATGCATCGGAAATTAAGCTAGTATTAATATTTAATAACTAATACACCAAAAATTCAGTCAGAAAATCGGATCGATTGTCCTATGTGAGTCGTAGAAACCACAACGTTAATTAGGCGCACGCGTACGGTCTCCAAGGGCACGGTAATTCCAATTGCTATGGTACTGAATCGATTGTGAGGGTTTTTTTTTAACAGAAAGGTCTTGCACAGACTTAAAATCACGATCACAATCGGTTAAGTTGAACCGGTGATAATATGCCAAAACTATAGAGAAATAGACGACATCCACACATTCCACACCGGCGGACAGAGCCACAGAGAAATGCTAGTGGGTTATATTATGTCATATATCGCGTAATATCTAGTAACTTTTATGTTACGATTGAATGCATTCATTTCAAACACCTTTGTTTCCTGAAAACTCATTGTTAATTTGTATAGGGAATGATTGATCTAATAACTGTTGTTTGACCTGCAAGATAAACAGTTGATCTATATGTGTAAGGAACAATTTCAATGACAATACTCAATGTATATAAAATCCTATTCGATTACTTGTACCTACTTAGGTTCTGAATTTGTAAAACTACTTACTGTAAAATTCTGTTTACTTAAGTAAGTAGCCTTCTATTTGAAGAAGGTATTGATGTAATTTGCGACTTACCAAACTAATTTATCCAGTTGTTTTGATCAGAAAACTTCTTCAAAATTTGTTGTGAGAATTTTGACGAGACATAATGGAGTGTCATTCTGAATTTCAACGATGAATTATTTCAAAACGGTCACACTTTCGACAACAATATAAAATACTCATTGTATTCAATTAGTCCATCCGAAAGTCTATCGAGCGAGATCATAGTTGAGGTTTCTTCAAGCAAACGTCGCAATGGAAAAACTCCGTAGGAAGCATTTGTTTTGTCACCCTGCGAGTCATTAGCGAAAATTAATGAGCACAGTTCGTAGGACGTATCGATTACATACTCATATAGGGCGAGGCAATGATAAACAATTACTTAGACGTTTTGATGGTCACTGTCTAATAAATGTTTGCTCACTGCTACCAAAATACTATGAAAAAGGTCTGCTTTGTGTCTAAAATTTCATAACTAACTTAAGGTTGACGTTTACTCAGAATCGAATAAGATATATCCATACTAATATTATAAATGCGAAAGTAACTCTGTCTGTCTGTCTGTATGTTACGCTTTAACGACTAAACCACTGAAACGATTTTGTTGAAATTTGGTATAGGGGTAGGTTAGACTTTGAGAAAGGACATAGGCGATAACCGACATCCACGCGGGCGGAGCCGCGGGCAAAAGCTAGTAGATAATATAGCATTATTAACCTTGTATTATATTTTTTTGTATTGGACTATGGTAGGTAGACATTTAGCCCCCGAGTAATGAGTTCATCTATTGGTAGATACCTAATATACATAAATTAAATTGGACCTTATCACAGTGGTTTATTAGTGCTCATGTAAATTACACTGTGAGATAAATAAGTTGTAATAAATAAATGAAAAATCCTAGGTTGGCAGTAAACCACCCCTTTAGATGAATTTCCCGCAGACGCACCGCACTCGTGATTATTGCACGTAACCTGGTAAAGCTGATCTATCCGAGGGGATTTCCGCACGAAAAAAAAGAAAAGGTAGAGCTGATCTCTATAAAAGAATTGGAAAAATATTATCGCATCTGTTGCCCTAGCTCGGTGTCCGTAGTAACTAAAATTCGTGCCTTATGCTTAGGAAGTGAAATTCAATCAATTCTAAATCCTTAGCCTATATACCAACTAAAGACACAGTATATTATATCTACATATAGTAAATGTACAAATCCAAAATCATAGATTAAACAATTTTCCCATACTATAAACTGCTTTTAGTCGTTACCGATTCGCAACTGAATAATTTACACGGGTTCATAGTTACAAAAGAGAAAATTAGTTAGCTCGTTACGCAGACACGTTTTATTCACTAAACGAAGTGGATGGCACAATGATGTTGAATTTAATCTTTTATCACTTTTAAATCGGATCTATAATAATAAAATTAATAAATTGAGTATTTTTAACCTTATTGCAATTCGAGTGGTTTAGTCCCCATAGTACTTGATTGAGTATTGCATTAAGTTCCTTTTACCCAAAAATGTAATATAACTAATAAAACAAAAAAAAAACAATTGAAAATATAATAATATAAACAATTGAAAATACAACAATAAAAAATTTAAAATAGAACAATAAAATCAATTGAAAATATAATTAAAACAGGCAAACTTCTCTTTTTCAGTTTCACGAGATTTCCATCAAGGGATACTTGATATACGTCTATTTCTCCGACCAGACTGCCTAGACAAGTGACAATTCGTTAACTGGTGAATAGAATGATGGATGTATGGAGTTGACACGTATTTTGATGTTTATGACAGTCGTCAATGAAAATCATGTCTCATTCCCAGGAGAAAGGAGAACCTATTTCAAGGATAAAAAATATGTTGTGTGTCTATTTCTAACTATGTTTATTCTCTTAGTTTACTCGATTTCACTCAAATCAATTTAGCCATGTGAGCATGGTTTTGAACAGTCGGCGCCAGAAATTTCTTGACTACACAGTCTCAAATGATCTTCAAACCAAAGTATTAAGAGCAAATCAAACTGCGTTATTGATTTGAATTAAATTATTGTCCAAACTAAAGGTGGGTATGAAATGTCAGAACAATTAGTGAAATTGAGAGTACCTTGTTCATCAAGATCGATCATGCTGACTGTACCTAAAACATCTTGAATTTATAATATTAATAGGAAACTGCAACATCGTTTGATACCTACTACTGTTTGTATACATTAAACAATAACAATCCAATCTCATGTTTTCGACGTCACTTATAATATTCTGGAACGTATCGAGGATGTATCAAGACTCCGCTCAAAAACCCCGCGGCATATTAAATATGAAGACGCACACATCCGACAAATCACAAACTTCAACCACTTTACATCAATTCTGTCTCACATCATGGTAAAAGACATACTACGTATTAGTAAACTAAATTTAAGTTATAAATAAGTACTATTTTGGATTGAATATCGTAAGAAATAAGAATCATAACGCAATTTACCTAACTCAATCACTTCTGCAAGTTGTGAATTTTTTGTTATTAAAAGATTATTATACTCCGATTTTCCTAAAAGAAGATCACAATGGTATTCCAGCTCCCCCTGGACAAGTGGCAATTTGTTGGCCAGCGAATTGTTGTTTTACAATACGCTGGCCAACGCGGAAGTTGAATTTATGGGACTTGATGTAAGTAGGTATGTATATTATAGAGTAAATGCAAATATAATAATCACTCCAAAATAGCAAAAAAAAAAAACAAATTACCACACAGGTCTTCTATGGGCAACTATAACGTAATCGTAATCGTTATATAACTTTATTCCATTAGGTTTCAGCTGAACCACAGGTGACATAGCAAGACACAAGGGCGTGTCAATGCTTTTATTTTTTCTCTATATAATCTGTGGACGCGGCGCAACTGGCGGTTTTGTAGATCAGCTTTTGTCATTTTAAGCAAATCATATTAATTATTTCATGAGATTAGACAACGTAGTGTTTGAAACTGCTCAATGCAATTTGGTCTTAAAACCCTCCTGTGATACTATAAAAAACTCACCTGTGGTTCGTTATTTTTAACTCAAACTCATATTTTAGGACCTCTTATTATGCGACAGTTTCGTAAACTGCTATTTTACACCAAGCATAGATGATTACAAAATAAACCGCGCGCGTCAGGGTCTCATTTGTCTCGCGATTTAGGTCCAAGATACGTGTCCCGCAGTATACTATTGAAATGGCTTATCTTGACTTATACGGGAGTGACTGCCATCTGCCAGACCGACAAAATTATTGATTTAGTTCATAGTCCAAGTATTTTATGTCAAAGATTTAATCTTGTAACTATGATTGTTAAGCTTCATCATGTTATTATTAATTTTAATGGCTACAAAATCAAATTCAAGGATACAAGAACAATTAAATAATAATTATCATTAAATTGCGCAATACGCTCAAAAAAGATTGTTCCATAAACAATCATTATTATTTACCCTATCTCTTTCTCTATTGTTGAAATTAAAACGGACTTTATATAAATAGAGAATACCTATGGTTGGAACTTACAAAGAGTTTGAAACCTATTCACTTACTTAAAACCATACAAAGAACACGGGAAGACTTCAAGACCACCGTCCTGTATCTTAGACTACCCAAATCCAAAGATGCTGAAAAGCTATCAAAACTTTAGGTACATGGAAATAATGATATAACACCAAACATACGGCGATAAAATCCGCAAAATCTAGTTAAATTTCATTATTTTATTATAACATTCGCATAAATTTCCGACAGTATCATATTTAGATACATTTAACATAACACACGTTAAACTTTAGTCGCGCACGTACGCAGTTAAACAAATATTTGCACTGATCGAATGTCGAAACAGTTACCCCTGATACAGTAGTTAACAAATAAAACAAAAGTAAAAAGCTCATAGTATTCATATTTATTGGTACCTATTGAGCCAGACAGTAAATCTACATAATCTGAAACTGATCGTGCTGACTGAACGTGACTATACTTATAAATTTATTATTCCAAGCAAAAACTTAGTTTAATTCTGATACATTTCCGTATTTGTCAACAATCAGAAAAAGCAAGTTGAATAAATACAGTTGTAAAATAATAAAGAAGATTGTTAGACTTCCTAGAACCACAGTTCATTAGCAGAGAAAGTGTTTTGTTCTCATTTGATAGATAGCATTTCTACAAGCAATTATGGGGACCTCTTTCATCGGATGATCCATTTTTACTGTTTAGTTAAACAAACATGAAGTATTAAGCTTACGGGAGCTTCGAATAATATTTATTAACATAAATCCATACATATTTTACGGAACCAATATACACATGAGTTTACCAAAATATACACGAGCCTATAGCCGGCAGGTAGGTTTAATGGCTGTTGTAGGGTATTAACTAAAAGCCGTAAGCTTAATTAAGAGCACAGTGTATAATATGTACTTACATATACATATATAACTGCAACGCTTTTACTGATTTCAATGAGTAAATGCAAAGGAACGGATTAAAATAATATGGTAAGTATGTTTTTTGTATAGGTATCTAGGTATCATTTCTCTTTTACAAAAATATTTATGAGATTCATTATTAGAGGTATTAGGATATTTTCCATATTGTACTGTTTCGAGTTTTTGATTTTTTTCATATATTTTATAATTTATAATAAAATATTTTTAATTGTATTAATAAAGAATACGAACACAATTTACAACGCTACAATACGGTTAAGCAGGAAAACATCAGAGGGTCGCCATAATGTTCGAAAATTTAATCGAGTTTTCACGCAAAACAATAGAGCCATGTTAGCGCAAAATATTGATGTGAAAGTGTAATTATTTTACCGTACCAAACTGAAGTATTGTTATAATGAAATAACGTGATGAAGAAAAATGTTGACTGCAACATTTTTATGTGAAACATCATGATAAAAAGATTATGTCTGAGTAAGGAATTTATGAAATATAGTAAGAAATTTCTTTGCCTTTCTATTTATACGCATATATATTTTGTGGCATAACTTTAAGAATCTAGAAAATCATCCACCAAATATCTTAATTAAGAGTATCTTTGATGGAACGGGTATCGGCTGAGGCAACCACAGGCAAATTCCAGCCCCCGCCCTCGTCACTGTGGCAAAACTTGTAACGGCATCTAACTTAAACATAAGTTTTTTGATAAGTCAGTGTTTAAACGATGGGAAGGACGAGGTGGGGTGTTACAGGTTGCCCGGGTGCGAGGGGAGGATTCGTAGAGCGGGGATGCGCAATCTATTCACCGATATCGATATTATTCAATAATTATTTTAAATTTCACATAAAAAAGGTTAATTACGATATTATTATAATATTTTACAGTTAATCGTGTAAATAGATTATAAAAGTATACTTATAATTGATTTGCTACGAAAGGCGTTTCAAAAATAAAATGTTACTTTTTGAGATAGATTTACTTAATAACGTTATATGTATAAATAATATACATCTTGCAATAGTAACAATTATTTGCAAACATATTTATGGAGGAATAATGCGCGCCCATTGAATATTATACATTTAAAATTTTTAATAATTCTCAATACTATGTAAACTCAGTTAACACATTAATTAGCACTACATTTCTCTTAAAATAGAATACATTTTTTAAAACGTGTAATTTCAATTAACTTTTATCGATATCGATACGCATGTTATTGCCCATGACTAAGAAGCAACAGGGTGCTGGACGCCTGCGCGTTTCCACCCCAGCGCTAATAAATGGGGCTGGCGGGCATGCTTCAGCTTCAGATCCGAGTTTGGAGCCAGCGAGTTGGGACGGAAACCAACCCGGCTCTCGCGACCCCCCGACGTTGCAATGTACTCTTCACCTTCATAAATTCTTTTTTGGACATTGAAAGTTTTGTGAAGTGACTGTATTTTTTTGTGATGAAGACTTAGTGGCAATTATGAATGCATTGTGTGTCTGGGTACTGTAGTTGCTGCAAAAGGTAAGTGTCAACTTAAATTGATGACCACATTAATTTCAGTTTTTCAAAAATAGTTTAATTTTACTATTGGGAAAAATAATTACGAGAAAAATAGATTTTTTGTATTTTTACAACGTAATTTATTGTTTTAGCTAACACAACTTTGCCAAATAAAATAAAATTTAAACTAACATTATATTTTAGATTTTCTCATTTACCTAATTTTGGTGTACGTGATTAAACCAGTAAAATCAAGATTTTATACTGTTCGACGTTTAAATTTACAATAACGATTTTCCTATTTTTAAGCGTATTGTCGCGTGATGGAAGTAAATTAGTTTATAACTATTTATATTTTGTATTTTGCATAATTTAATAACCACATTTATTTATTAAAAAGGTGATTTCGTATCTCGCCACCGGTCATTGCGCTGTATATTAATTAACCAATCGTCCATGAGGCACGAGTGCACCGTAATTTTTAATACTTAGTAAGTATCACGATATGAATTCGAATAGTTGTATTATTTTAATTTTAATGCTCGATAATCCGCAATGACCAAAAAATAGCTTTCAAATTAAACTTCAAAATGTACTTGATTGTATTAAGTATTATATTTAGCAATTTATTGTTTTACCGACAAATACGGACTGATAAAAAATAATATAAATAAATTATGGGTTGTTCCGTTTCAATTTCAATAAAAACAGAATATTTAAAACCCATATAACATTCAGATCATTTTAGCGTTCAATTATAGCTTTTACAACATAGAACCGTATCACAATTCAATTTGGTTGATCGCAAACTTTTGAATTAGCAATGCAAATCAACAAAATGAGATATTGATACAATTTTAACATGTAAATGAAATACTCTAACAGTACTAACCTATACGAGGTAGATATTTATACACGTACGTACGTACCTGTATCATATTGACAGATAAATATACCTTATTGCAAAAAATATAGTTAAAAAGCTGTATCTTTTGTATATTGTGCTATGTTGTGTTTCTTTCCATAGAAGCAGAGAAGAAATGAAACCAGTAATCTCCGGGTGTATTTCCTCCAATTTTCAGAAGACGCAGTATGATTCTCTAAGTACAGTCAGCGTCATAAATATTTGAAATAAGAATTCTTAGCCAAACAATAATTGTTTTGATTTGAAGTGGCCAGTACTGCAGAACGACAATTTTATAGGAATTTAAATTCATACCTATCATCTTGAGGACGAAGTCTCAAATTTGATCTTAAAAATCTCCATTTTTCTGATGCTGACTGTACACAATAGCCAGGGTGCGAAAATAATTACTGACCTAAGATGGAGTACGGTTTTAGTCGGTTCGAGTCCAACAAAACCAACCCCTCTGGCTCGAGCAGGGAGGGGGAGGGGTTACTGTAGGTATTTCCACACTTTAAAAAAGTATGATTCCGTAGCGTCACGTTTAAAACATTATGTCTGCGGTTTTCAGGTGAACATAATGGAGGACAAATGGTCGATATTTGTATGTTTGTTTTAGTCACTTCATTAGCATTTTATAATTATTTTTATTTGAATCTTGAATGTTGTCAATTATGACCAAATATAAAATCCACAGCTGCAATAAACTTACATCTGAAAACAGTGTACCTAATTACCTTCTGAGCATTGGAAAACACGTTGGCTTGGGAAAGAGTTTTTTCCTGCCTCGCCTGATGTCAAGCTGAAGTCTCGAAAAGAGGGTCACCATCGTGAACATGTACCATGTTAATATAGTGGTGGCACTCAGCTTGACGACCTCATCAGACGCCCCTTCACGTCCACTTAAATTACTCGGGACTGTAGGAAGAAGGAAAGGAAGTTAAAAAAACCATCATCATGCTCAGCTCTCCTTGGGATTGTATTGTAAAATGGTTTCAGACAACGCGCCCTGCAAACTAACGTAGCTAGGGTCTAACTTTGGCTAGTAAAGTTTCAAACTGCAAGCCTTATGGCCTGGAATGCGAACCAAGTTTAGTGTTTGTATCATGCCTTTTGCATCTGTGCCACCTAGCCCCTCAATTCGATCGATTAAACTAACTGTAACTAGCATTGTTCTCGAACTAGTTTGATATTAGACCATAAGCCAATTAAATAACTTGCACGAAACTTAAACTTTACTAACTGCTTATGCTTGATTTCACAATCATTATAACTGAAAATATATTGAATCATCGCGGCGAGGTTCCCGTAGCCGGGTACAGAGTTGCAGTTCCAAAATCATTGAGTGATGCTGGTAAACGGGCAACTATCTATAGATACATAAAAATAGCGATAGTATTAATCAAATTTATGTTATGGTGTCTAGTAATACTGCAAAGATGTTGTAAGTGATGCGATAAGTAACGTAAATGCTAGGTTATTGTTTGTTCGTATTTATTTTTGCAGGTAAATTAAGTAACAGTATAATATGAAAGGTCTGTATGTTTCCTCACATGTGGCAACATATGAATAGTTCTTAAAATATAATTATATGAAGAAACGGAAGCAATTTATTCAATAATTTCTACAGAACTGAATAACAATCAAATCCTTTGACAATTCAATTTCATTGAAGTTAATACTGAATTGAAATTTAATGACGTTTTAATAGTTAAAACTTCGACTTATCGACGTTATTATTTAAACGAAATGTAACATAACAATTCGTTTAAATTTATTAATTCATTTTATTTCAAAGCGTAACATTCAGGTTCGCCGTAAAGTAAAATTTCATTTTCATAAATTTTAATCTCAATAAATTATTTTCAAGTGGACGAGAGAACAAGAGGTATTCACCCCGGACAGACTGAGAAAGGTAAAGGAATTAATCTAATGTCAAAGCGGCCCCAAATACAATAGGGGAACAAAAACTTTTTCATTTTTCTTACCCAACCCTGAAATTACCAGCCGGAAAATTAGTTGAAACATTTTTGAACAAATATTACCCTGGTATATTACATAATACAGTCAATTGAAGTATTTTAGATTGTTACCATTTTTCCCTGTGCAATCTGCTAATCGAAATCTTTAGGAAGGTAATTAGTTAGTAGAACTAAGGTGGCAAAAAAAACACTTTGTCTGCATTCATATTCTTCCCTATTACCAATTTCAAAGATTTTTATTACCATCAGGCGTACTACAGTGCCCGCTTTTGATTTGGCACATTGCAGAGAGTCTCGACTAAGATTGGCTTACTTCCGCTTTACAGAGCGTTTACTAGAATGGCTCCTAGTTAATTGAAATTAGCGCGTAGATGATGACGATAGTTCAATTTTGCACTTTTGTGCTATAGTACTTCTTCTTCTTTAGTTTGTCGATGGTAATATTTGTGGTATTATATACTTTTACCGCTGCTTCATTTGCTGCGTTGAGGTCTCCTATTGTTAAAGTCTTGGGACACAAACAACGGGTACGACAATAGGTGGTCCATTGTTTGCAGAGGTGCACCGCATTCATAGCCCCCGCTCCCTGCGTCCAAGTATCCCCATTTAAGTCGGATTTCCCTGCAGCAGCCAACCCAGGACCTCAGTCTGTTAAGACACTTCCCGGTCGCCCATTGCAGTTTATGCCCGAGAGGTAGATTCTTGGCAGTTTGGATGTGATCTAAAGGAGGAAGGTTTTCTGTGAGCCACCTCTGGATTCTAACACTTTCGGGTTAGCCAGCCACAGCAGCAGTGCATCTCAGGAAACTTCTTCTGTCTTATCTTAGGAACCAATTTTTAACGGGTCCTCGAAAACACAGCCTTCTTCTTAATATTAGCGTTAATCCCAGTCGCATACGAAGCTTTCAGCTTGGAGTCTGGGATCCACTTTACCAGCCTAACTGCAGATTTGGCTAAACTTCGATATTTTCTGTGCAACTGCCGTTTGACCTCCACAACCCAAAGATGATATCGAAGCATTGCAGCTAGACCAGTTGTTGGACTTTTGAGGGCTCCAAATACCCGTAACGACTGCCATAGATGTTCATATGGCAACCGGGACCGACGGCATAACATGCTCTCCGAGGCTCAACCAGACCAATGCAAATACCCATAGGTATGCATGAAGCATACAAATATTTGCATTGAGCGGGGATCGAACGCGAGGGCAGCCTCCGTGGCGTAGCGCACACCTCTAAAACACCGCCTGTTTAAATTAAATAGTTTTATTATCTAATAAACATGTGGTCCAGAAGAACTGTTTATGGACAATGTCTTGAAAACAGCGTTGGTTAGAATTCAATAAGTCTGTGAACAAATACAATAAGTACAAAAGTGTTTTGAGGGCCTACTACTTTTTGTAGTCTCTTATGTAATATATTGCAAAAAAAACCGTATTAAATAAAGTAAAAGATTTTCCTACTCAGCGTTCCTTTAATACGAGGAAATCAAATACCAAAAGCCTTGTTCCAGGTACTGTTTAGTGGTAAAGCTTCTTTATTTGTTTATTGTAAACTACTTATTAAACGATAAACATTGAGTTATTTGAGAATTTAATAATATTTGGGACAATAAAAGGACTTCATTGAAAAAAAAAAAGATTTTTCGACAGTTTATAGCTTCACAACTCAACATTTATAGCTTTATTCTAGTGAGTCTGTTGGTTTTCTTATTTGCCAAACTTCACTGAAACAAAAAAGGTGATATTTGAAAACTTTTGAACAGTAGGGTGTCCTGTGGTCGTCACCTACTAAGATATATGAGAATCGATCTAACAAAGCCATATGTTTCCCCCACGTACGTCTATTAAGCTCACAGGGGTAGAAAACGACTAGTAGCAAAAACATCAAAGCCTGGTTGATAAGCGGTTACCAGTACCCATAAATACTCAAAACAGAGGTGTAATCGTCACTTGTGCGTGGTCGGTACCAATCTTTTATTACAAGAACCGCTAATTAATAACCTTGAACACTTGCAGAAATACTGCACAAGGGGTGCAGTTAAGTACTGCAGTTTTCTGTGGGTGGAGAAAGTATAACTCAAAACTATTTTAGGTAAAATAACAAAATTTAGGATACAAAAATATATTTTTTAAATCGCATAATAATATTATCTAAGTAGTACCTACATAATTATGTAATTTTTGATAAATTGTTTGCAAACAAGTAATGAGCCTCACATCTCACCCAGCAATAAAAAAAAATGTGCTTTATAGATTACAAATTTAAAAAAATAAGAAGTAGTAATTTTCTAGCATCAGTATTCTATACTTATTTACCTCGTCACTTTCAACATCAAAAGGTACCTCTTGTGACCCAATGTGAAATTTCAATTCCACGGCAAGATTTTTATTAAAGTATCGAAGCTTGGAAGCCGTTCAAATATAGTTTGGAAACAAATAAACGACTTTCTCGGTCTTTTTCCTTTTTTATACATAAAAGCGTTGAGTTGATTTATCGTTGGAGCAGCGAGCGGCCGCTGCGTCCTGCCGCGAATCTTGATCGACGAAGCATTTCAATTTATTTTATGAGTCGACACCTTTGCAAGAGGTAAATTCTGTTCTTACTAAACCAACCAATTGGGTAGTTCGACATTTATTCAATGAAACCAATTTAGAGCACTCCATATAACATCCAGTTCCAGAACCCAAAACTACTAGCTCTGCATTGTCTCTTTGACAAGTTCAATCCCTTAATGACGAACTCTAGGAAATCTCGTCAAAAGTTATGTGGTTGTTTAAGTCTATAACTGTATATATAAAGTACTTCTCTTTGATAAATAATCAAAATGTACATTATGAAAGATGGGCTTTAACTAATTTGTTGTTTTGAAATGAATAAAATTTGGTTTCAAACGAGAAATAAACTACCATTTACGGTAAAAAATATTGTGACACATCACACATCGACAAAAAATACTTGGAAAGTGCATTCAATGGTTCGACAGTTGCGCAATCAATGTGCAATCAACACGAAATACTTTTAAACTGTGTGGCTTTTACGTTCTCTGAAACAGTAAGGACAAAAAGTCCCATAACAGCATTCATTATAAATGTAAAGCGTTTGTAGGAAATATGAACATAACATGGATATTATTCATGGCCCATTAACGTAATAATATATTATTAAAAGCACAATGTAATATTTGAGTTATTGCAGACTGGTCATAATGAAAATTCACCACAATTAAAAACAAGATGTACAAATTCGTCAGTCAACAAAATTGGCTATAGCTTAAAAGTTGTTAGTCAGTAGATATTTATTCTGAGTTACTATTAGCAAACAAAGTACTTAATAGCACCATGGAAAAAGGGCAATGACCACCAAATATATTATTAGAATTAAAATAAAGGTAAAGCAAGGTAAACTTAACATGACTTATTGAACAGAAAAGTTTTTACTTCAAAATGTGAATGTTATTGTTATGACAAAAGTTGTTATTCAAAACAAAAGCTATTATATTATCAATAAAAAATTTGTCGAATTCTAATGACAAACACAACGGCTGTAATTAGTAATAGGTTTTGAAAGCTTTTTTAATGAAGAGTGGATGTTTTAAATAAAAGGAAAACATTCCTTCCCGTCGATCCTTCCACGTCTCGCCCGTGCTATGATGTATATTTGTGTATAGCTATGTGTAATGAGAGTCATAGCAACGCAAAAGGTGGTAACTCAACAGCCCCACGAGTAACGAAAACAGTCTTTACGCCTGTTGTGTCCCTTCGGAAATTAAATAAATGTGAATCATCACGTTTTTTACCCACGACGGAACGGAGACGGTATATGCGTTTGGGGTGAGAGGATGTTTGTGTGTTTGTTTGTTTGTGCAAATCCATGTTGACATTTTCTCCAAAACCACCGATCCAATTTTGATGCAGTTTTCAGTCATGCGTTCGGCTTTAATTGGAGTATGTTCTTAGATAGGTGTTACAATGACAACTCAACAGGTTGCGCTATAGCAAGCATTTTCAATGCAAATCAATGTTGCCAATTTTCACAAAAAATACTAGTCCGATTTTGATGCAGTTTTCTAGTATTTTGTTTATTTTGGGTTTGATTGGTCCATGTTCTTAGATAGTTGTTACGGTGACAACCCACTAGGGGACGCTTCAGTAAACATTATTTTTTATACGTCCTGGGTTTTTTCAACTTTTTTTAATTTTGCCTTTTAGAGCGTGATTGGTTTTAGTTGTAAACTTATGTATAAGTTGGTATCGCATAATGAGTTACCAACACTTAAAACATAAAATACATAATACCTATGGAGAAAAAGTACAGATTATATCAATGCAAAGTCATTCCTCAATATGGCGAATCGATTTTTTCCCAAGTTTATTATCCCGGTTAGTTGCGAATGGTTAAATTATTCTCGACTATTCAGTACAGCTTGAAAGTTTCATCGTACTACTTCACAGTTAACTCTCTAACTAAAGACCTTAAAGTGAACGACGAAGATTAATTTCTCGAGTAAGCATTGTACAAAAATGCTAACACAGTTTTAGTTTTCCAGAAATAATGCACTTATTTTAAACTTGGTTTTCTCAAGAAAATGGAGTAATAAAATATGGTTCGCTATTATGATATGCTTATTTAGAAACCAGTTTCAAAACTTAGTTTCGGATATGGCCGAAGGGGAAATGACTATGATAGTAATTAGGCAAGTGTAAATGGGTAGTCTATAGGAATTTATCCTATTAACCTGCCGACCCACATAGGTCAAGAATGATAAAATGCTTCGATTAAATTGATGAATTCTTGAAAAAGGTCAGTTCAGGTGCACAAATGTCGAGTTAGCAATCGTTTTATGACATTTAAGGAAACTCATGAAGTAGGCATACCTACTTCATGAGGTTCCTTAAATACTATAGGACAGAAGTGAATCACGTATTGATGTCTATGTATGTCCCGGAGTGGAAGCCTTGAGTATAATAATTTGTACTATATGCCTATCTAATATATGTAACTACACCCATATTCGAAACATTCGCCCACGAATGTAACAACTATCCCTCGGAGAATATGTTTACTACGAATAACAACATTCAACTCAGCGGTTGTTAGCGAGATGACCTCTGAAATTGCCCATTCGTGCAGTCAATAAAAACGAACATAACAAAAACAATAATGAAAGTTTACGGCTCTACACTATAATATTTTTCTCTTCGCAACCACTATGATGAACACTGCTTGAACTAGTCGTATCGCACATGTAAAGAGTGCTACAACACTGAACGCACAGTCCGAGGCTACGTTAAAATGTAAACAAGCTAGCAGTTTTGAAAAGCAACGTGAATTTTAAACGGTGCGCTGGCGGAATTCCGCCGGTGCTTGTCCCGCGTTACGCGCCAAGCGAAGGTAAATGGGTCATAAAGGCGTATCAATATTGACCGCGCAACTCCCATCCAGCGTACATCATGCCCGTTATATTGGCCATATCTCACGTTATGCCGAGAAGCAATTTTTTCGCCACTAATTTATGTACGTGTCGCTCTTTTTACTTTTTTAAACGTGCCCCTTTTTACGAAATTCGATATTTGAATCGGGACAAACGCGCTGCGGTTACCCAAATAATGCGGGGCGGAGAAGATAGATTGCCGAAACTGAAATTATGGGGTGCGGTAACAGAAAATCTGCAATTTAAAGTGATATCAGTATTAAATTAAAATATAAGGTCTAAATATGTAAGTATTTTTATAAAATGCAAATGTCATACAATATCTATACTTACCTAGCATATTCTGATATTTGGTCGGATTTAAAATTTCAAGTTATTCAGGAAAATCACCCGTTGCATAAACCAGCTTGGCTAATTGGTCCTTGTTCAGTTCAGGCCCGCGCTCATTAAGGATGCAAGTCATTACTTGTGAACGCGATGAAGCTATTGTTTATATCAATACAAAATTTTTACTGTGGGGGACACACTTGTGTCTAATAACCTTTGCATCATCATTTTCTGAGTATTTTCCCTACTCAGTTAGGGTCGGCTTTCTGGTCTAACTAAGATTCGGCAGAACTTCGATATTTTCCGTGTAATGACTGCCATCAGACCTCCACAACCAGTCTTCTTTCACGCCAAATCTTCTTGAGATTGCTTTTTCCGGAAGCACGTACAATGAATGTTTAAGAATGTGAAGCTCAGTGAAGTGTTGATTCTTGGCATATCAGATAAGAAAATACTTTACAGTTGTGTAGGAGTTCGATTTGGTAGATATCTTTTTCTATTTCAATTATACTGAGCATATTGTTGAGATTAGCCACCCGAGGGTGAATGTTATACAAACAACTTAAATAAAGTCTTATAGAAGCTTTTTCTGGTTTAGTGATTAATCTTCTGTTACTTCAACAAACACCAAACACGTACCTACTGATGAACTGAAAAGTAAACGGAGCGCGACAGACGACAGTATTTAAAATCCTTTATTTAACTAGCTTAGAGCTTACCTTTAGCACTGAAAGCAACGCAAACAAGTAGAAAAACTAACAGAACTTAAGATTTTAAAGCTACGAATTATTTTTAGGTTAAGTTGGAGTAAAGAGGATTTCAGATTTAACTTCAGATACAGATAATAAAATTTAGGGCTTAAAAATCAACTACGAAGTTGTTATTATTTATCTATGTACCTAAATACTTTCATAATGGGTGCAGCCCCGTGCTATTGGCACTGAGCACTATTGGATTTAATTGTAAAAATTTTGTGATGATGGTTTGATTTTTAATAAAAATGCCTTATAGCTTGGGACATTAAGTTATAAGGCAAAGAATTCTAAATAATCACTTTGGTATTCAAAGAAACAAGTTTGAGGAAAAAATTATTTTACCAATTCAGACGGTTTGATTAAGTTTCGTCCAAGAAAGCAAGATAATTACTATTTCCGTAAACAGTTTTAATTATTAAGCTTTTGTTGTAATCCGTGCACCGGAACCCTTTTTAATTAGGGGGTGATATATAATTAAAAGGGATGCCGATGGTGTTAACAAAAGGATAACCAGGGAGTGTTTGACCGAGCGTCTTATTTCAATTACCTCTTAATATCAGGTATTTAGAACAACGGGTACAAATAACGTGATTAATTTTCGAATCACATTAATGAAAACTTACCGATTAAAATGTACTTAATTTAAATTAATTATGAATAATGAATTAATTATCTACCATGGTTTTTTTGTAATTTGTTGATTACTCTATATTACAACACCATCGAACACTTCGGTACAAATAGTAATGTTAAATTCAAAGAAATTCAGTAGGTAATATTAATGACAAAAAAGGAAAAAGGGCGTGTCTGTATGTAGGTATGTATGTTATCAAAACTCATTGAATGAAATGTGTTAGCACGGTTCATTACTGGTGAAATCCTAGGTACTGGCATCTACAAAAAAGTGAAATAGGAGTGAGACCAAATGTATATTTTAGGCGCTATATTTTTTATTGCTGAATAATCAGTTCAACATAGTAATTTATTACTTACTAGCCATTACCCGCAACTCCGCCCGCGTAACAACAATAAATGCATCAAAATCATTACATTGTAGTAGGATTTCGAGTACCCAGCATCAGTTCATTATCAGATAAATGAGTCGTCTTGCAGACAATCTCAGTTACGTACCATTAGCATTACCATGGGATGATAAATAATTCATTGGCTCATCCGGTTCGCACTAAAACTGATGAACTACTTAACCATTTTACTGAGCTGTGCTCTGAATCTAATTTACTTGCATCAAAATTGAATATTACTAATGGAGAAACTCTATTTATTCTCCCACAATTGACATATATTTTATTCTCAAATGTTTGAACAAATTTTTCAAAACTTAAAATTTATAATCTTACAACCACGCAGTAATTTTATAATATATTTATATAAAATAAATAAGATAATCATGAGATAAGATACTATTGTCAGTGACCAAGATAGTTTAAATACCAATAGGAAGCTTCACATGAATACCTATAACAAATCCAACAATCCATCCAAAAAAGTAACTCGCTTTCACGCCTAAACGACTGAACCGATTTTGATGAAAATTGGTATAAGGGTAGATTAGACCTTAAGAAAGGACATAGGCTATGTTTGGTCGTGATAACCGACATCCACGGCGGAGTCGCGGGCAAAAGCTAGTAATTTATAACAACGCATAACGTGTAGTTTACACGTAGACACTAGTCTCTAAAGTACTTGTTTGAATATGGTTATCGTAGTAACGAATAAAATCCTTTGAATTACAAGCTTGAACAGATAGCGAACATAAAATGTTCACCAAGAGTTGTTTTTGGCCCTGCTTTGCATAATGATATGAATATAAAACACTTTAGGGTTATCATATATACACCATACCCTTCATATTTCAAGGTGTGATAAAAAAAATATGTCTTGTATATTAGTAGGAGATATTTTATTTTTATCTAATGAAACTGGTCAGTTTTACGAAACATTACTAATATTTACTTAGTAGTTCTATCCATTCAAAATGATATTATTTCACAAAGAATTCAAAATTTGCTTAAAGGGTAGGAATAGTTCGTTGAATTGTAATACAATAATTTAATAACTTAATTGACTACTTATCATAAATACATCATTGTCTTTTTAACACAAAAATATATTTTAGCAGGTGTCCCCACATTTAGTTGAATCAAGAGCTTTTTTTAACTAACAATATTAGTTATAGCGTAAATAATTAAATAATCCATAGTTAAGAAACAATACCTACTTACTAGATTAATACAATTGAAGCATTCAGTAATATCAACCATATCAGAGGAAAAATACTACCCGAAAGTTAGTCGTTCATTAGTTCATTACCTACGAGTAGATTTGAAATTCAAATATCGAATGACAGTAATTGTAGGGCTCTTTTATTTATTTACCTTTAGCGGAGCGTTTGTAAAGATTATCCTTAGAAATAAACAATTGAGACGGAGTGGCTAAGTGTGGGCAGGACGGCGCTGCCAACCGTTGATAACGATGCTACGTGAGTTGGAATATGTTAGCGATATATTATACACTTTTAGCTGATCTGCGTGATTATTCGCGCTAGTATTCATAGTATGTTTATTTTAAACGGTTTATTTTGAGGGTCAAACTCAAAACGAAAAAAAAGAAACCAACTTAGGATCATTTCATTGTCCGTCTGTCTGTCAAAAACTTTTGCTCGGGAATGTGGGAACGGATCAAGTTGAACAAGTTGAAAAAGTAGGTGCTCAAGTCTGCAATCTCTTACAACTTTAAGAACATCATACTTCTAGGACACCGCAATTAAAAGATATCGTCGTTATATAACAAGTTCTTCCCTTGATTTAGTTATGCACGGGACCCTCACCACGCAAATCCAACTTCCATTTGGCCGACTTTTTATTAATCTTTCTATATAATTGATGGCCATTAACTATGTACCTAATTAGTTCTGTTACACTAAATTTGTTCTGGATGAAATTATTGATACTTTCAAAAATTGAATAATAAATTGACGTAAACTCATATCGAGATAATATATACGTGCAGTATTTTTTTCACGGCAATTCAATCTAAACCCAAATATCGACAATCGTACGTGACTTAAATTCCGTACCGTAAGTACATTATAGTCAAAGGAATAATATAGAAGTCTACTCTATAAATCAGAGTGCCTATTTATTCTGGTTTTGTAGGTTCCAGAACACTATTCATGTGTGAGTTTTCGAGAACGATTGAATTGATTTGCTTTAAATGAATCAATTTACAAGATTTCTGTACTTTGCAGACATTGGTCCTTCTATGTTGTTGCCAATGTTGTATCTCAAGAAACGAGTTATTGATAATAGGATAATATATAGTAGACAGTATATACTCACGCTTTTTTCCTTCCGAGGTAGGCAAAGATATTAAGTCTTCAAATATTTCTGTCCTTACGTGGCTCACAGGCTTCTCTGTACCTTCTTAAAGTCTTTTAACAACGATGTTGTAAACCTTTCACTCACTTCACCTAGAATAATATCTAATCCGGTGAAAACAAATCATTTTTTGAAGTTCCTAAAGGATTTCAATATTTACATACACAAATACATAGTTCGTAAGAGGATTTGATTTGAATTTTTATTTACATAGTAACCCAGTCCAAACATTTTCAAATCAATTTTTCAATTGAAGCTTACTTCATCTGTATGCAGATAGTTTAAAATTCATACACATTGCAACCGAACCGATTCCGTTGAATGCGTTATTTTTCATTACAGTTCGACTCACTGCCACCGTAATTAACCTCATATGAATACTAATGAACTACCCAATTATTAGATCTAATTTACTTAGGCCGATATTAGTTTTTTGTATAAATCCGTATCCAACCTTTATAGATATAATATTTGTATGTATGTACACGTTAAAATCATTTCAAGCAACCTTATTCAACAGTGCTTAATTATTTTTTCCTCAGGTATTTTATGAATAGAACGAAAATTTTCGCAATATTGTTCAATAGCACCGCTGATATATTATATGAACAGAATACACGCGAACGTTATGAAATTCCCTCTGATGGTGAACTTTGTAGCAGTAAGCGAATTTGTTTCGATCGTTTTATACATTTTTAATGGAGAGTCCTGTGTGTGGTAAAGATTCCTTTGCACCCGATGACTCATAAATAACTATTTTACCTCTTGATAGCCCTTGACAACATTTCAGGCGTCTTAAATTAAACTTTATTTTTTGAAATTAACTATAGACATAGGCAACTACTTACCTATCATAAAACGTATAAACAACATTCATGTTGACTTATAATAATATATGTTATCTGTATAAAGAAAGCTAAATACTAAAATGTAGAATTCTCCAAAACATGTAGGCACACCCTAAAATATATACCAAATTAAATTTTCCATTTCTCTCCTGTGAAAAAACAGAGAGCAAGAATTATGTCCCACAGGGAGTGGTTCTCGTAATGGCGGTGCATTTTTGAATGTAGCTAAGATAAAAAAAACTGCATCGTCAGATCGTCAGACGTGAGGGGTTTGCTGAGTCAACTTTTTGAAGGTGAAATTTTCTTTTGATCACGCGCCCGTCTACAATCAAAATGCAAAATAAACTTTTGCTTCTTGAAAGCATTTGTATTAAGTCGAATGATTGTAAAATAGCTTTTTTGGTTTTGTCGACCTCAACTTCGGTAACAAATGGAGAGATAAAAGCCAGTAAATCAATTAGTTCTGTATAAATATTCATCGACCAAATTAAAAGATCGCATTGTTTTGCATTAATGATTAATGATTTTTGTGCTGTCTTACATTATGGGTCTTTATTATAATATAAAGATTGATATGTTAATTACCAATTGAATAGGAAGACAAATGTACTGATATATTTTTTCTTTATTCTTATTCTTTTTCTTTGGCGGCAACGATCCTAATAATTTTGTTTACTGAGATCATCTTTAGTGCAAGAGGTAGGATAAAGACAGATAAAGGCAAGCACGATATAGAATGCACGGGGACTCCCCAGGCACATGTGGTTTGTTTGCTGTTGAAGTGAGATCCATATACGAATTGGAATTCTGTCCTATGTGTAATGTCTATGTTTTAATAATGACAATAGGATAACAATGAGTTACAGGTACATACTCGTAAGTGTGAAAAGCGTTGACATTTTCGTTTGTGAATAATTAACCTGATATATGGTTCGCTAAGCCATGTACCTACTGTGAGCGGTTACACCTTTTAGACGACATTTCCGAACGTCCATTAAAGGATTTGAGGGATTAAACAAGTTCCCAAGCCATGACGTTTTGCGTTTCGATTTTGCACTCAAATGTTTTATGGAGATTAACAATTCTTGTATTGAATAATACTTTTATGTTTGTGGTAGTCATCGGTGCCATCTTGTCCATTGTTTGATAAAGAAAAATTTATTGTAGTAACAAAAAGTTTCAGTTATGTCACATATTGCAATAACTTGTTATCTATATTAAGTTGTGACGCCTTGAATGTTAAATTATTTTATCCATAATTTGACATAGAGATAGTTCATGAAAAAATCCTACTATTATTATAAACACGAAAATTTGTGAGTATGGATGGATGTTTGTTACTCTTTCACGTAAAAACTACTGAACGGATTTTCATGAAACTTTACAATAACATCAGAATAACACATTGGCTATATATCATCACGCTGCTACTCAAGGGATCGGAGCAGTGATCAAATTCGGCCGGCATTGGCATACCCGCAGAAGTGACAGTGTGGTTATTTCTGTTGCTGTTTAGATAACTATATCATTGTATAAGAGGGTGCAGCGGGAACGGAATTGAACGCCACGCGGGTGGAAAATAATTGGCGGTACGTTTTTTTTGTATACCACTTAGGTGGCAGACAAGCACACGGCCCACCTGATGGAAAGTGGTTACCGCGGCCTATAGACGTATGCAACACCAGGGGTGATACAGTCGCGCTGCCTACCCTGAAGAAACCTTCTAATGCCCCTCTTGAAGAACCCCATATTGTAGTCGCTTGGGAAAACCAGGGCAGGGCGTTCATTCCACAGCTTGAGCGTACGTGGGATGAAGTTCCTTTCATACCTCACGGTGCGCACCGTATTCGGATGCAATGTGTGGGGATGAATTCCCTGTCTATGGCGAGTGGTGCGATGATAGAATGTAGCTGTGGGCATCATGTCAAATAATTCATCTGAGCACAAACCACTATATAGTCGGTGGAAAACACACAGTGAGGCAAAATCCCTCCTGAGACTGAGAGGTTCCACATCGCCTGCGAGTATGGGACTGTCGACGAGCCTCAACGCACGTCTTTGCACCGAGTCGAAAGGGTTAAGCTGGCGTGCGGGCGCTCCGGCAAAAAGATGACAGCAGTACTCCATGTGGGGCCGAACCTGTGCCTTATAAAGAAGGAGTCGCTGCCCCGCAGTGAAGTACTGCTTCGTAGAAGTACGCTAGTGAAGTTCACTGGGTCAGCTAGTACGCCATATTTTATATAGTTTTATGACACTAGACAACTTTGAACTCAACTTTAATTAAGCACATCTAACGCACTGAGTATTTATCATTAAGTGCAATATTATGAAGATACAATCAGATTTTTGTACACTCTATTCCTAAACACAGCTAAACACATCATCTGTGTACTGTATTTTCTCTATGTAGATAATGTTTTACGGTTAATTGTATAAAACAAAATTCTGTAAGAGAGAGATATCACCTGATGTTTTGCCCTGCAAACGAGAATATCGTCCAAACACGATAATATTTTCTGCCGTCATAATATGGCCATCTTAACATCTTCACGTAAAGGGAATTATTAAAAAACTCTCCATCAAATAAGGAAGAAATTGTTTGATATCAACCCCACATTCAGATTATACGAATTAAATTGAAAACGTAGCGAGAAAAATATGCAGACGCACGCGCCGAGCCCGCCTTATCGTAACCTCATTGGCAATCTTAAACCAAGAGAATGTACTCCCAATATTGTTTAGAAGAAAACTTCGCTGGATTTTTTTTCCGGAAAATAACAACCATCTTGTGAAATTGTGACGTCTATTTTATGCATAGTAATAGTTAACTGATAAAAATGATACTAATGACACAGAACAGATAATTGCTAATGATTCCGATTCCTATTACCTACTAACATTTTGATAATTTAGTGATTTAAAGAAAGATTCGTACTGAACAAATTAATTTAGATCACATATAATTTTATATTTCAACTAGCTTTTGCCCGCGGCTCCGCCCGCGTGGATGTCGGTTATCGCAATCAAACATAGCCTATGTCCTTTCTCATGGTCAAATCTACCCCTATACCAAATTTCATCAAAATCGGTTCAGTGGTTTAGTCGTGAAAGCGTAACATATAGACAGACAGACAGACAGAGTTACTTTCGCATTTGTAATATTAGTATGGATATAGGTAAACAAGTAAAGGAGATGGAAAACGGTGGGCCCAAATGTAATAAGTTGAGATATGATCTAAAAAATTAGTCATATTTTTCTATCTTAGAATACGAAAAATCACCTCAATTCTCAATCTGGATGCGGAGAAATATGAGAAAATAGTTTTCGTGAGATTATCAATTGAGTAATCGATTGCACTAAAACATTTGCAGTAAATAATTAACTCAAAGTAATTAAATGCACTATATGTACGTACATGCAATATAGTGCATATAATTACAGTCATATTATTAAATCAAATATCAATTTATTACTGAAAAACCAATATTAATGATTATCGATTTCATATCGATTCAAATCTCTCTTATATTTTTAGTCTATGTCACTGACATGACAGCTGACTAACATTGACACTAGACAGTTGCAGACTATTTTGTTTGCTCACTCGTTTCGTGTTTTCCTATGCGTTTTGAGTGCTATCCGAATTATTCGTCATTTTTTACGACACCTGCTTTGTATTTTACGGATTCTGACCCTGCCTACCTTGTACGACCCTTGCTTTCACCTTGGACACCGAAGATCGCTCACACGTTTGACTTGGAATTGTTATTTTGGATTTTGCCGCCGGCTTGTGGATTTGATATTATTGAAACTATGGATCACTGTGTGAATTGTGGGATATCCACTGGTCACTGCAATACACTGGGCCGACGGCCCTTACACGATGAAACAATTCTGTCAGTGATTCGGCAATGGCTTGCACCTCAGTCTGTAAGTAAATACCTATAACCTCATCAAACCAGCTACCATCCTGGCTGAGGCTTAAAATGTAAAATGTGTTTAATAAAAGGCGAATAAAACACTATATTAAATGATTTTTTATTTTATTTTAGACATCCTTTCCCTATCTCCTTACCTGTTACATACCTATCGCTTGAAGTCGTTGACGTTCATTCATATGATTTTTCAAACATTTTCTAGTAAATATAATAACTATTAGTGCAAAAGAATACATTTTGCACTTCAGGAATCAGCTGTTAGTTTAAGATTTAAGATTGTAACATAACCTCACTTTTACATAATCTCTTATATCTCTGTTCTCAGATTGACAAAATCCGCAGAATTTTCAGTGAACGGTTGATAATATATAAGCTATTAATTGACACCACTTTCATCTTCTTACAACTAGGCCCAAGATTGTATGTACCTAATCATTTCAGTCTCCTTTATTATGAGCCATAAACAACTAAGATATTTCAGAGATATATGCTTATATGTAAATATTATGTTTAGTAAGTGTCACAGAACATAAATGCCTAATAAATCTATTCTGCCGTACATACGATAAGTATTTTTTATCTGTTACGCTTTCATGCCTAAACCACTGAAACGATTTTGATGAAATTTGGTGTGGGTAGTAGATAAGATCATGAGAAAGGACATAGGCTATGTTTGGTCCTGATAACCGATATCCACGCGGGTGGAGCCGCGCGTGAAAGCTAGTTGTAGTAATATTTAGTAAAACTCTGTTATTTTCACCTTACAAACATTACAAATTTTCGAAAAACATTGGAAAAAATGAAATGCTCAAGTGAGACTCGAACTCACGACCTTTCGCTTACAGGGCGACTGCTCTGCCAACTGAGCTATTGAGCACCACTTGAATCATTCCAAATTTTCCTTCTCTTTATATCCGTCTATAAGGGCGACGGTGCAGCCATCTACCAACATTCTTACGAACTGTTGGAAACAATGAATGATTTTTCAACCATTTTTAAACATTGAATTTTGATGACTGCGCCCAAATATTTGAATGAATTTTTTATAGCATTTATTATGCTAACTGTTAAGTTCGAAAAACATTGGAAAAAATGAAATGCTCAAGTGAGACTCGAACTCACGACCTTTCGCTTACAGGGCGACTGCTCTGCCAACTGATCTCTTTATATCCGTCTATAACGACGGCTGCACCGTCGCCCTTATAGACGGATATAAAGAGAAGGAAAATTTGGAATGATTCAAGTGGTGCTCAATAGCTCAGTTGGCAGAGCAGTCGCCCTGTAAGCGAAAGGTCGTGAGTTCGAGTCTCACTTGAGCATTTCATTTTTTCCAATGTTTTTCGAACTTAACAGTTAGCATAATAAATGCTATAAAAAATTCATTCAAAAATTACAAATTTTATTTATGTTAGAAATATACCAAGGCACTAAAATGTAAGACGTCTCGACCCATTACATTCAGTTTTCGAATAACATTACTGAGGCTAGCGCATTTGGCATATAAAGAGGTACATAGTGCATCGATTTTGAACATACGGGTTGGACAAAGGACGTCCAGCGTTGCATTATGATAATGCATTTTGGAATAACAGGGTCATATGGAAACGTGCTAGTAGGTTCTTACCTAAATAATAGTAAAGTTTTTTAAAATGTCGGATAATATTTAGCTTAACTGGTGGGGCGATCTCCTTCTATCTTGTTATTTTGATAGCATCTCTAGCAGTGAACTGCTTTATGTTTAGTTGGGGAAGAAGTAAGTATTGTTGTTTAACACTCAACAGGAACGCATTTACAAACTGCATCTGCAATGCTGCGGGAAAATCCCAATTTGTTACACTTTTGATAGTCGATCACTTGTGAATATAGTAGGTAAATATTATTAGCTAACAGGGCTATTTTAGTTTCTTATAACTTAATATTCGATATTTGTACTATATATCGTAGTATACAATAACCGAAAACTAGCGACTGATACGATGTCATAAGAGATAAGACCAAATAGGAGTATTTGAAGCGCAGAAGGCACATTTTATCTCATCACAACACAGCCCATTCACTTAAGCTTTGATCTTTAAAAGCGCCCCTATACGCGTCACTCCCCTACAGATATCATCTACAAAATGCTTTTATTTAGATTTACATAGTTAAAATCCACAGTAATGCTTTATAAAATACCATGAGTTAAGTTATTATTAGATATAAATTAATTATAATCTAGGTAAATAAATAAAATCAAGAAATTGGGCTAGTGAAAAAATAACTGACCTAACTGCCTTTTGTATTAATTATATCTATATGAAAAAAATCTGTTCATTTTTTAATGTAATCTCCGTAACGGCCAGACTGCTAATTTCTAATCATCTAATATGTATCTTATACTGCACCTATTTTAGTTAAGTAGATAGTTTTAAAGTTCTAGGCATAAAACTTCACGTGGGTGAAGCGGTGACCACAGCTAAAACATGTTTGATGCCAAATATAAATACAGGTACTAACTCAGACTAAAAGAGTAACATAATATAAATGTAATACTTTAAGTAGTACTTACGAAACGAAGGAAACGCAGAGAACCTAGCGAGTGAAGTCTCCTGAAGTTCTTACTTTAGGTGACTTTTTGGCTTCACTAAGTTCAATGCGTTTCGTCTATGTTATTATTTTAGTCTGAGGGTACTAACTATTAGGTAATCTGTTATAGACGTATCTAGAACTAGTTGAAAGAAAGGCAATTTACAAACATTCGTTGAAAAGTTTCACTTACTACATCCCACTTTCGAGAGAACTAATGTATTATCATCTCAATAACACATTACCTACCTATTACAAAGTTTCAAATCGATATTACTGTTAGAAGTTGGCTAAAGTAGAATTCTCAGTTTTGTCCATAAAGATCTGACTATCGGACAAAAAGGCTGGTCTACTCTTCATGAGACTACAAGGTTAAACTTTATCATGTACAAATAACTAACATTGCCACCTGACGTGGCAATACTGCCAGCCTTTCAGGAACTTTATTAGTCTAATCAGTGATGATGCGGTGGAATTCTATGACGTAAGTTTAAGTAGATAATGTTCGATATTTAATTGAGGATTTTAGTTTCTTACAATTTAAACACTTTAGTCATTCTTTTACATTTTTTAAATTTAGTGTTGTACACATTTAAAGTAAAAACAGATTGTTATAACTACTGTTATATTTTATAGACACTAAAACATTAATACACTAACTGTACTTCATGAACATCAAACGATTTAACAAAGCATTTAGAATAAGTAGGAATTCCACAAGTGGGTACAATTACAGATGAATAAATCTGTGAAACTGTGATAAATCCTTAAACCCAAGCTTTCCTTTTATCTCCGCTATCGTGGACGTGAGATGTGTCCTCTGCGTGGTAAATGTGGTGTCGGGCACTCATTTTAAATTATACATGCGATTTTAAGTAACCAGACTAGCGATCCTACCCGGAGCCCTCGCTTCTACTTATCTCTACGATTTTGCAACGATATTCTTTGAGATAGTTGAATAATGCTTTCATTTATATATTTTATGGCAGTACTTATATCAATATTAGATGTTTTTATTTAAGCTTACAAAGAACAGTTAACTCTAAAGTAAATTCTACTTCTACTAATATTATAAATGTGAGAGTTCAAAAACGAAAATCGGCTTTGGCTGAAGTTTGGCACACGCATAGACTACAGTTTTGAATAATACATAGGTATTGTTTTTTGTTCCGCAAATAGATTTCTGGTTGCGGGATCAGGATGAAATTTTCGAAACGAATCCGCAAACAATTTTAGTCTAATATCATAATAGTAAGATGTCTAAACGAGACAGATGCTCTTGAGCACCAGGCTAGAATATAACAGAGATAAATAACTGAAAGCCAATATGTCGCAACAAAATAAAGAAATGACAGAGGTAGGGAACGATGCACAAAATTTTATTACATTCCCAAGAAAGAGCAACTTCATACAAACTGCGAACAGATCGTGCTGACATTGTATTGAGTCCAATAACGAACCTTTGTAAAAGAGTGCATCGTTCCACATTTCATGCTGGCTGACTGGATCGACCCATTGAGTATTGCAGGCGGCATTGACTAGCTAACAGAACATATTGCAATATAGCAACTTTAAAAATTGTGCTCTGAAAGAAGCCCTTCCACAAAGAACCCAATCTAAATGCTTTTAGACTCTTCCAATCACATCAAATCAAATATTATTTCGATGTTGCCTAAAACTAACTGAAGGAAAGAGAAATATATTGGAATAATAAAAATGAAAAGGAATATTCTTTGATAAGAAACCATTAAAACTAAGTCAGTAATGGTTCCAAACTTTAGAGAACACACTCCATTTCGTTTCAACTACATAGATAAAGCAAGAATCTAATGAGACCACCATTCTCCACTTATCCACAAACGATGATGCCAAGAAACTTTTGCGACTAGTGAAGTTTTTTGAAAATATGTCAGTTTGTTTTGAAAACTTCCAATAGAAGCTAGAGTTTAAAGTTTTTAAAACAATGTCATACTTATAACATATATATTTTGCTCAGAAAAACTCAATATTTTATGGGTGTGTTAATAATATGGGTGTGCCAATATGTAATGGCACTTACATTCATTATATTATATAAAAATAGATACCAGATTTCTTCCGAGTTACTGTGTAAATATAAAAAATCCACACGGTTGGTAATACTATTTCTATTTCAGCTAAACTAATCGATACTTTTAAGTTACTAGATCTGCCGCTTCATATTCAATTATCAAAAAATATCACAACAGATTCATGATATTCTTCCGAAGGTTTACATGTTTAGGTATTACCTTCTGTATGATATGCAATAAAATAACACCAAATAAATAGCGATTGAATTGATGACGTCCTTATTTCAATAGATTCATTATATCTATATATATAAAAATGAATCCCTATTTCCCTTGGTCACGACATCACGCGTGAACGGCTAGACCGATTTCACTAATTCTTTTTTTGTTGTGTTCGTTATTGTTAGGAGAAGGTTCTTATGAAAAAAAAAATGAAGAAAATTGCGCGGAAAATTAGAAAATTTAAGAATACATAACCACCATATAAAATAGCTGATCCGACATACGCCATGTCTAAATTTTGAATTTGGAATACGAATTGGAAAAAAATGTGTTTATTATTCTAATACTGTTGTATGCATGAACCTTTATACTAACTGGACTGCGCACTATGAACAGAAAAACGAGCCGAAAGAGAGGTTCCAAAGTAGTAGTGCGTCTCTTTCTAATAGTTTTTATCATGTTTTGATTGGTCTTTATTACAAACAATGTTGCCGCGTAAGAATTTTGAAAGGCTACCAATGTCACTCTCATAACATTTAAAATAAAAGTATTACTTTGTACAACTTCATAATACTTTCTACAACTTCATAAAAGATGGTCAACCATTGTATATTGATAGTTTAAGTATTTTTATGCAAAGTTTCATCACGAAAACATAACGCACAAATATATGCAAAATTAAAAAAAAATTACCATTTACAACCAAAAAGAAGTTACATTTACTATGGCAAGTTGTTAGACAGGGACAGACTACTACTTTTTGGCTGTCTCGCTCGGCTCGATTTTTCTACTTTCACCGAGACGATGAAAAATGTACCTTATGTCATTAGGGTTGGGTGTAAATTTGTAATTATTGTATTTTACAGTACGCAATCCAGTTAGTATACAGATTCATGGTTGTATGATATTCTTTTATGTTATCTGACGTTTGATATAGAATTGACATAATACGTGCAAATATCATCAGAGGGTGATTAATAGACGTTCTTCTGAATTAACAAAATGCCCGTTGCTTGGGCCGCGAAAATCTTTATGGTGGCTATTTTTTATTATAATTGATGGTTTATGGTAGTATGAACGCCCTTGAGCGTAGAGGTATATGGTTGTATGGGTCCCATAGGTATATAGGCTCCGTAGGTGTAAGTGTGGGCCCCGTGACCTATTAGTGTCGGGAGCTCCGTGGGCGTATGGGGCCCGAATCGAAATGCTTTCCATTCTCAAAATAATTAGTAGAATTTGATACAGCTAATTGATTCTAATTTCTAAGGCGGAACAAAGTTTGCCGGGACAGCTAGTTATTGAATATTCATGTGTAACACTGCAGCCTTATCGACACCAAATTATTCACCCTTTATCGCTATATTTTTTAATAAACGCTTAAACATTTTAGAACATGTTTAGACCCAATGTAAACATAGCTTAACTAACTTGTATTATGGGTTATATAATAACCTCCAAGACCAAAGCATTTATAAACATATTCAGGAAAAATATTCATCCATTTAAATATTTGCATCGACTGGGAATCGAAGCTGCAACCTACGACGTAGCAATGGAACGCTCTACCGCTACGGCGCGGCGTAAAGGTCATCAAACTTATCTAAACTGTAATATTTACAGTAATATTAAATAATGAAACTTTTTCCTTTAAATGAATGGTCTCAGTAATCTATAAAAGTTGTCTAAACTACGAGAGTTCCAAACGACTTTTCTTCAGTATAGATATGGGACGTATATTATTTGCAAATGTGAAATGTTCCAGTGAAAGTTGGTGAAATAAATGTTTCAGTTAAGGGCGACAAATAGTGTTAAAGTAACATTTCGATAAAATGAACAGCATATTGTAGTTCTTCAGAAGCCATGGCGGAGGTCACTATTTCAGCTTCCAATATACTTCTAGAAAAATTCTAAATATGAACATGACTGTATGTATAGTGGATTTATAATAGGAAAATAAGCTTCGAACCATAACTACAGGGAACAGTGGAATAATAGAAAGTAGGAGAAAAATAAGTTTCACTTTCGTATTTTTAGTTAATGTTGGTAATATTTATTTTTGTTGCATGTACATTTTATTACTAGAGAAATAAGTGTAATCACTCATTAATATCTATATATATATAAAAATCAATGCCACTTTTCGTTGTAATGTTATAACTCAAAAACGCCTTTACCGATTTGGCTAATTTTGGTCTTGAATTATTCGTGGAAGTCCAGGGAAGGTTTGTACGTAGAGAAAAATTCGAATAATTACCGGGAACCGACATCCACGCGGGTGGAGCCGCGGGCAAAAGCTAGTAATTGTATGTAGTATAGTTGTTTACTTTAGTAGTAGTTCATCATTAATATAGTAGTATAGTATTTCAAATAATTAAATATGAATACCTAAAAATTTATGCAAGTGGGATGCGCTCTAATAAATACGACTACACAGTGCACAGGGTGCGCTAGGAGTATCCACATTCAAACCCCTAGACAATCTGGAGTCTGGACTTTGTTGTTGAGTTCGATGAAGCTTCCTCGTCGTGAAATTCTCTTTGAAGAAGTTGATGAAAGATGAGATTTGAGAACTTTTTGTACATTACGGAGATTCTACATCTGTCATAATAATCATACAAATAAAAAAATTAAATAGAAGTTCCTTTCTGTTCGTAATATTTAAATTATAACTTTTATAATATTGTATCTACTTAAATATTAAATTTGGTAGTGCTTCCAGCGACGGGCAGTTCTCCGCACCAAGGGGACTCAAAAATAAATTAACAAACACATAGCTAAAACTTTTACTAACAGAACGTGAATTTTAAAAGTTCAGCGCATCGTAACTGTTATTTTGCACCGGAACGTGTAAAGAAAAAAAAAGGAAAGTTCTGAACTCCAATCAAATTCAAAAGCTTTATACGTAAACGCCTTTAGTAGCATCATAAATGACAGTTTTTGACTTAACAGCATTCCTTTTTAGCCTTTTCCTTTCGCTTTGAGCATGGCAGTGCAACAACGCTACGGTCGCCTTTCAGCTTTTGTGGAGAATATCCACAGGGTTTTATTGTGACCGTTTGTAGTTTACACATTGTCAGTAGAGATATGTGTATTGTTCACTCACTTCTCACGTACTACATGAGTATTAGAATGAACGACGCCTTTTTATGCGTTTAAAACAGTTAAATTACTTTCTGTTACTAAGCTGTTTTGTAAATTGAAATATAAACTCATCATCGTCCTAGTAGCGATTATCCAGTAGCGTTCCGAGGGCTCCCAACCATAGGCTGCTGGGCGATACCGTGGGGTTTTTAGTCGGTAGGAGTCGGGCATAACACCCATGAAGAATTTTCTCCCACGATAAAAAAAGCGTCCGGGGGCATTACGGGTCGCAGTCGCTCCGAGTGACTACAGTCTTACCTCCCAACTCTGAGAGAAAAATCCAGCTCCGTCCTCTGTTTAGCGAGTGCATCAAGTCGATGCGAGAAGAGGTTGGTTTGGGTTTTTTTATACCACTTAAGGGGCAGACAAGCACACGGCTCACGGATTTCAGTCACGGTATTCTAATTTTGTTTTATTTAATGGATGGGTTTGTATGGTTTTATTTTCTACAGAATACATATTTAGCGTATCTTATAAATACTCTTTATGATGACGTATACTCGTAACTGTTACTTTGTTCGTACGAAAGCAAGTCCATAATAATCTTATACAATTTTCTAAACTGCTTCAATTTCAAATTAGCAGAATTACATCAGGAGAATAGTCAGAAATCGTGTGTGCTGCAGACGCAGTTCACTAAACTCCAGCGGATATAAGCCTCTTTCTTTAATGTAGATACATAAATCCGAATTAAAACCGAAAGAGGGCTCGAATAAATAATGTTGCCTCGTTTTTCAGAGGTCTTAAGTCCTCCGTCCTACTTTATACGCCCATGTTTTTTATTTTTCGTATTTAAAAACTCTGGTAATTATGACTAAGCAGATTCAGCGCGAAGAAATTTTGTGTCCCAGTTGTTTATTTTTTTCTTTCATTTGTTGGTTTTCCTTTTTATATAGCATTTACCTTGAGCAGTAAAACTGGGGTGTGAGTCTGACATCATCTTGAGATGTTTTGCAAATACCGTGCTCAGTCAAGTGTTACTATAAGTATAGGAAAATGTTAACATAATAATACATACGTGAACGGCTGTTTGTTGTTTAGGCTATATTCAGTCTACTTTCATATTTACATAATAACTCAAGCCATTTTACCAATTGTAAGTGTTCAAGTTTGGGAGGCTGGATGAATGTATTTGTGTATGGGTATTTATTGCTTTATAGCCAGTTGGATGGATCTGGATGAAAGTTGGTAATAGATAGTTGTGCCATAACAGGGCATTAAAATCTTACATCAAAGAATTAAACCTAATATCAAAGAGATAAAGCACAACTTGTTAACTAAATTAAATTCGAGATATCGTTTTAGTTCTTTAATATAATAGTAATGTTGGCGTCGCATAATGAGTTCATTTACATAATTTAGCTAAAGCTGTATATATTCAATTTTATAACATTTCGAAATACTTTTGATGACCTAAAATAAAATACTTTTTTTTTTTAAACATAATAGGCATTTTATTACATAATGAATATATATACAGTGTTAATTGATTTACAAAATATATATAATGATAACTATCTCATATCATTTTCCCGTGGGGCCATAGTTAAATCTGTTACATCTTTTACAATCATGTGGGCTATTTGCCAGGCCATTTCCTCCTCAACTTTAGATGTATTTGTAGGCACAAACCGGCTCACCATTTTTTTTAACACAGATTTATCCTTCTTATCAGGGTCAGGTTCAAATTTAGATTCAAACCTGCCTAAATTATTAACTCTTCCTAGACTTAAGCCGTCATGTCTTCTCCGCCATAAAGCGTCAGCATTGTAAAGCTGATTAGAGTCTATTGTCATGTCAGGTACAAAGAGATTGCGCTTCTTTTTATGGAACACAGGGTCTCCCATAGCTAGGAGAGTATTTTGAGTGCTAATACTAAATTCACTAATGCAGTCAGAATGAGACTTCTGATTTGATGACCACATGTTATCCACTGAATGTATCATTTCAGAGAGGTACTTAAAATACAATTCTGATTCTAAAAATGTTTTCACATACCGTGCTAGAGTCTTAAATACAATTTGGTAAGGTAAATCAAAACATGTTGGAAGTGGACCTTCTTCTCTACATATGTCACTTTCAATTTTTAATCTAATATCTGTAGGAAACCCAACTGGGTTTGTAGCTTGAAGGGAAAAATATTTATCGTAGATCACTATAGCATCAGCCTGGGCTTGATCTGGGCTTGTCAACTTTACAGCTTGCTCAGCCTTACTGGCTTGTTGATGGCTGTCGCTGGTAGAGTCTGAATTTTTTGATTTATTTTCAGTCAAATTCACACATGAACTAGTAGAACAATCGTGCATTTGATTTGAATTACTAGTACATTAATCACTATTCTCCTTCCAACTGAACCTTTGTGACTTGATATCTCTGCGGTCCTGTTGTAATACACACTGGCACTGAAGTTTAGACCTTTGAGTTCTACATATCTTTGAATAATTGGAATTCTCATTGGTCTTTTCTGAGTTGGAAAACAATTGTCTAAACTCTTCTATCTCCAACCAACATTTCACAAGTACATCCTTTCCAATAGATTCCATGAACTGTATAAAGTATTTTATAATTTTTTTATCGTAAAGTATTTCATTTAAATTCAATGACCACTTGGAAGTTTTTTCAAACATTTGTTTGGGATCTTCATTACTTTCAAGCAAAACATTTGTTTGGGATCTTCATTACTTTCATTACTTCGAACCAATGCACGTTCAAAGTTAAAACAATACTTCGTTACAGTACCTACTAAATTTACCCTCCTCTCCTCACATTAATTAAGCAGAGCGAGCGTACAATGTTATTGTTACAAGGGAAAAATTAAAATACCCACCTATACTTACGCGCTCAATGTACCTATACACGTTTGGTATGGTTCTACATCATCGAAGGGGAAAGGAATGTATTATTTTATCTGCTCTGGGTACATTTTTAATTAAATTTATTTCTACCCCCTAAAAAAGCAACTGTTCAATTGAGCTCAGTCCATTTTAACATACCCTTCATTCACTACGGCTATCAGAAATTAAACATGTTTATATAACAGCTTTATAATACAAAGACATATATTTTACTGGTATCATGTAACTAACATCGGGGTTATACCCTGAGACATTAGTGTTAGTTGACTTTAACTAATTTCGAGTGATATTCTAGCGTTGCAGGTTTTTCTCAGCTACGTCAAGCGTAAAGTTTTGTGGCCTGAGAGAGTATGTAACGAAAATTGAAAAGGGTATGCAAAGGAGTTTCAGTCACGTAGGACATATGAGTGCTGTGTGTCTACCAATTATGTAAAGCACGTGTGAGTGGGCAGCAAACCAGCCTCAACTTCGTAAAACATACACTCATCAAATTGGCGGTGTATTGAAATAAGGTTGGTCAAAAGCACTCGAGCACCAGCGGGCTTGCATGTACGTAATTTATAGTCACAGTCGTAGCTCTTGAAGAGTGGAGCGTGAAAAATGGGAGTACTTTTAAATGTAATGGATGTATGTATATAACTGGAATATGACACTGGACATGACCAGCAGATAAGTCCCATACTAGCTTATTTACAATTAAAATTTCAGAAGGTTCTCAACATTTTTTTTTAGGAAGACACAAACAGATTCGGGGATTTTATGGTTAAACGTTACCATAAGCACCCGGCCTGCCTGGAAGTGAGTGGTTACTAATTGTCACCTTATTTGCCTGTGGAAACACAAGTCTGAATAAATAATATAGTTTCATTTTGGAAAAGTACTTAGTATTAGCAGAGTGAGTCTACAGCCCTATTCCATTTTTGGATGCTTTTTTTTTTTTTTTTTCGTGCGGAAATCCCCTCGGATACCCCCCTGCCGGAGCCGGAAGGGGAGGTTATGTCGGACTCGAACCGACTAAAACCGCACGCCGACTGTGGGTCTTGGTGCTAGGCCGGAGGTGAGGTTGTCATAGACATATCCCTCGCACCCCGGCTGACCCAGGGCCATCCCTTACGGTCTGGCCCTCCTCAGGAGGGGGGACAACGGTGTCCCCAACTCGCCCCCGGAATGGGGAGGCGCGCTATTCAGCGCGCCGCCGCCGTGGCCTGCTTCTGCTGGGGTGACAGGCGGCTCCACCCGTCACCCCCAGGCCCGCGCTCATGGGGGACGGAGGTCAGTCAGTGCCCTCCGACGCCCGAGTTGCCTGCGCGCGCGGGCGGCGCGATCCGCGAGTCTTTCTCGCTCGCGCCTCTCCCGCTCCGCCGTCTCCTTCACGACCATTACCTGCTCGCTGAAGGAGACGCCGGCCGCCCACGTGTCCGCGCAGCGGACCATTGCTGTGAGCAGGGTGGCGAGGGTGAGAACTCTCACTCCCAGGGCCGCCACTAGCTCCCGCCTCGGTCCGGCCCATGCCAGACACTCGGTGAGCGTGTGCAGCCCCGTGTCCTCGCTCGCGTCGCAGTGATGGCACTCGGACGTTGGCTCCTTTTCGATCCGACACAGATATCTCCCGAAGCACCCGTGCCCGGTGCTATTTTTGGATGCTAGTGATTTATGTATGTCAGAGCCCGTACTCATAACATGTATCCAATTAAATATTATTTGCCTAGACTGATTAATGTTTTGCTACTCATTAGGATTGAGCAGATATCATCGGTGATGTTCATATTAATGCTTATGTTTCATACTCAGTAAGGCGGGCTCTATATGTATACTCGAAGGATAAAACCTTCGTCACGATGATAAATATGATTAAGTTAAGCTTTCTTTGAACATAATTAAACAATATGGATGTGATATGGAGTTAAATATAGATTATAAGACTAGTCTCTTATTCAAAAACTATTGACCAGCAAATTGTGAAGTACATTATAATTTATAATCTTAACTAAAGAAGATTAATTTATTTTTCTAAGGCGAGTTTTCACAAGCAAATTTCAAGGTTTCAAAGATTACATGGCTTCATTTATATTAATTTTGATAATCCTATCAACTGCCGCCTATAATATAAGCCGATTCACATTTTAGTGAACACACCTGAACCAGGAAAGTTTAATGCCAAAATAGGACAGAGAAATTTTGAGTTTCGTCACGTTCATTTCAACAGTCTGTTTATCCATTAATATATGCGTGGTACATGTTCGCATAATTCTTTCACTTCACAATATTTCGTTCAAAAATGCAGGCAGGAAAAATGTTTGCAGGTTTCCAAATATTAAAATTATAATTAGCTAATTGGCTTATCGTTCAACTGGTTTACCTGCTGATCAACGAACGAGGCTCAGGCGTAGGGTTTTACTCGTTGTTGAGTGGTAGCTTCCGATATTGCCAAATTTGGTTATCTTCTATCCTAGATGCACAGAAATAGGAATTTTTGAAATATATGCAAAATAGTCAACAAATGAATAAAAAAATACATACGAGTATATCCCATTTCGCTTGTCTATCGTGGAGTACCTCTTTACCTCCACCGCATTTTCAGAGCTTACCTATCGGAGAGTCGTTACTACGCGGGTAGAGTAGGGCTCGGTCGACGGTACGGACACGTAGTGCGGTGTTCCACAGGGCTCGATGCTGGGGCCGCTTCTGTAGAACATCGGTTAGGACTGTACGACTTCACAATCTTGTCACAAAATTGACGTTTGTGCATACACCTGTTTCCCTATTTTGTATTTATTTCTGCGTTGTAAATTTCGTTCGTTTCGTTTGTATTACATTTACTTAATTTAATTTATATATTTTATTTTAAAAAAAGCAAAGAATATTAGCAACCGAAATTACTAACATCCCCTCTAACCCCTCCAACTAAGCTAAATTGCTTGTGCTAGGAGTGGGTTTCGAACTCGGGACTTTTCGATCGTAAGGCCGACTCCTTAACCATTAAGCTACCGATGCTTCTTACTCCGACATTACGTCATTATTCTTCATAAACTTGCAGGTACGTATATCAGTTACTCTTGATTTAATCTTAAACATAACTAAATTGACTATGTGTGTGCGTTGTGCCTTCTATTTTTAGAGAACTTTGGTTGAATAAAAGTATCTGAATATCTTCTAAACATAAAAATATATCGATTAAAATTTAAAATGACACGAAGTCACGATAGGTAGAGTAGGTATAAATTACATCAAAATGAATATTTATGAAGAAAGCATTAGTACACTGGGATTAAATTATACATTTGAATTGAGATTATTTAGATGTAGCGAGCGTACAATTATTTATAACGACCCATTTGGGATATACATAAGATATTCCTACTTTAGATTATTGCTAATGACATTATGAATTATTTGAATGTATTACGATGGCTGAACATGTCAAAGGTTTTCAATATTAATTGCCTAACAAGTTATTAGGTTGTGCTTATTGTGCTGTTAAAATCCTCTACCTAATTATGATATCTAGTTTCACGTTAGTAATAATATTATGGACGAACTAACATGTTAAGCACATATTTAAATTACTCACAAACAGATCTAAAACGCTTTAATAACCACAAATAAGTAACATTATTACAATGCAGTAGTTTATCAAAACCGTCTAATAATTAGGATAAAACTTATCTCATGGTAATATTTTCTCACTTTTTATTGGATTTGGCTGGGCCTTATAAACCAGATACAAGATCGAAAGCTGATTAAAAAAGTTCGTGGGTTTTTCCCCACGTTATTCAGACTTAAAAATACTACTTTTAAAGTTAAACTACCCAATGTTAGTCGAGATTTTGACCAATAAATAGGATTATATTGTATTGGTATAGGATTAATCAAATACTACATTAACCACAAAACCCTTAACAATCAATACTGTTTGCCTAAAATAATGGTAACGCTGTTTACTGTCATTAGTTGATCATTACTCACTTTGACAGTGACTTATGGCCCTGACCTTGTCGAGGACGGCTATAAAATGTATTGCAATATAGTCGTGTGAGCTTTTCTTGATATGCATTATAATAATATGTATAATTGACTCATAGGCATTTTATGATCATACCAGCTTTTGACCGCGGCTCCGCTCGCGTGTATGTCGGTAATCGTGACCAAACAAAGCCAATATGTTGTCAGCTAACTCCATATCAAATTCTATTAAATGCGAGTACGCTCCAGCCGCGTAGCCGTGAAAGAGTAACAAACATTCATCCATACATCCATTCATACTTACAAACTTTCGCGTTTATAATATGAGTAGGTGGTCTGTATTGGTTGCTTATGAGGCGTTGGAAAACAGTACATAGATTCCGAAAATTTGCTTTGGAAGCAACCGGTTTAGGAGTTCTAATTATGATGATGATAACCATCTATAACAAATTGTAGGGAAAAAAAGATGGGATCCGGTCCTTCATTTCTGTGGTCGTTACCGTGCCATTTTTGGGAAACTCCTATAAATAAGCGTAATAAGCGTATCCTAAAATGTGACAGTAAGCAAAATTAACTTTAACACTATCTAAATTCTTCTACATTATACTAAAGTGAACTTTTATAAATCACAAAGCAATGCCAGGCGACTTTAAGCTGCATCGGAATTTTCTGATGCGGAAGATAGCGCCAACAGAAAATTGTCAAGAATCGTACATATAAAATAAAATGAAACCTGGCAGCGTCATATTTGAATTCTAGGTGATAAGTTGGCGTACGTTTTGTTGTTTATAAGTATCAATAAAATTATAGAGGACGTTTTAAAGAAAACCTAGGTTTGAGTACCCGCAACCGAGATCAGCGAAATGGCCATGCCATGATAGTTTCTGCCGACCTCCATAGATAAATATCGTGACCGTATGCATATTTAAAATCACTATGTTTAAAAGTAGAAGTAAGCATTCCACCAATCAATAATTTTTGATTGATTAACGGCAGCATAATCACATAATATCTAACAACAGTTAGCAATCAGCGTTGATTGTACAACTCTATCCTATTTAGCTGCAGGCAATATTTGATATTAGTAATTACAGCATTTCGGTTAGGCGCAATTGGATAATTGATAGTGTGGTTCGGAACAATGCGTTGACATTCGGCACATTCCATTCTGGTCAACGTGCAGCTCAAGCTAAAAGTGATTTGCGTGCTACCCCGATATACTATTTTTGTGATAAAATTCGCGTATAAGTAGATCTTAATAAATACATTAAAAAGCATAAAAGTAAGTATATCACTATACTTCTCTTCGCCTGCGGTAAAACTTCGTGCAGAAACTTCAGACAGAGAGCAAACTGGCGTAGGTTTGATAGGCTGTCTGATTCTATAAAATTAAGTCACAAATTTCTTGTTGAAATACCTACTTACCAAGATGATATCGAACCACAAAACTCATTACCCAACTTTTGACTGTTTAACATTCTACAGCCGGTTCGTTTTAACAACTCTTTCTCTATGACGTTTGACAATATCTGAATAATTACAGGATGTTTTCGTAAAGCGGAAATGATGTACCGAATTGACAATAATCCTACGAAGAGAATGTCGCGCTTGCGAGGCAATTTCCGGTTGTGCTCCTCTCACCAGCGCAGTGGCTCCATAATGGAATACTATAAATTTGAATAAAGATTAGTCACAAATATACCTAATATGTTTAATACAATACATTGATGGATTAAAAAAAATTAGTTATTAAGTTAAACTTTAACTCTTTGTTCAAGAACTTCATTGAGGTAATTTATAATGTTACTTCATTTTTTTATTTCATAGTCTAACACAAAATCTTTGTTTTCACGAAATGACTATAAAATTTAGTACCGCATTATCACATACGGACTTTTTTAACAAAGGATCTGAAGGGCTTAGCTTTTTATTTTAAATACAACTTGCCTGAATCTCGATATTCTGGCCAAGAATGGCCAAAATATCGAGATTCAGGCAATACTACGGGTCGCTGGCAGGTGATCAGTAGGTAATTCATGTAGGTAGAGGCGCGGGCTACAATAAGTGATTTACATTCCCAAACGCCACATTGCTGTAAGAAATTTAATTATTTATTTATTTAACCAACTTATACTAAATGAAATATTTGGAAGTACTTTCAACAATTCATCAACCAAAATATTTCACATCGTAATACTTACCGACTAAGTTTAAGCGCGGAAAGCAGACAACCTAGTTCTTGAAAGCTCGTATCTTGAAAATCTTATATTTATTAGGTCAGAAAATTAAGCGAACAGAGACCGAAATGGTTTCAAGCGAGATTAGATCCTGAGTACAAAGGTATTAGATTTGGAATGGACGCCGAATTTATCTACACAACGTTGACATATAACTGAACGATAGTGTAGTATAAAAGAAAATATTATTTCACGACTGAGGTCACTCTGAACATTGTTGTTTTGTAACATACTGCATTTATGTTTAAAAAAAATTATTTCCTAACGTAAATGGTTAATGTTAGTTTGTATTTGTTAGCAGAGCACGACTTGTGAATTTATTTTCCCATGTTCTATAATACATTACTAATTTAACCAACGCGTCATATCTTTGCTTCGTAAAAAAATGTGACAATCGACTTCTGGGTAACGAAACGTGAGAAGTTTAATCTAGTAGAAAAAAGTTTTGAAAATCTTAGATATTTTGAACATTCTCATGTTTGTGGTGAAGTAAAGGTTGACCCATAAAGTAAGTACATATTTGATAAAATTTATTTTCCAATGGTTTTATGACAGTTTTCTTGTGTCTTTTTTTAGGTTTAGATATATTTTTTATTACTTTTCCAGTTAAAAAATGTACACACAGTATTGTAACAACCTGATAGTTGAAAAATTATTGTTTTATGACTATCTATATATTAAATAATCAATACTGTTATGTCATAGAATAGATAATAGCAGATACTATCTATAACAATAACAATAATATGTCATTTAAGTGGAGTCGCGATGTCAAAGTGTACGACTGAAGCCGCACTACTGATTTGTTACACTGATACTTACATTCAGATAAGAGATTTATTATATTATTTTTAGACACTAGTGCTGCATCTACTTGTTTTTAAAAACACATTATGTTTAACCGGTAAGTAGTTTGTATATTGCAGTTTCTTGTGGTTATAAAACAACTTCATTATATTTTATACCCGAAAGCGAGTTGTCTGGGATGAAAACTTATATAAATATTATAACGCAATGCCTTATAAACGAGTATGGTAGATAAAAAGAAGTAGAAAAGTTTTGTGTCCGTGCTCAAGCCTGATTAGTCTGACTTTGGAATTCATTGGAATAATAAGATTCTAGAGCATTTTTACATTTGTCATGACGCCTAAGGTCTTTGAAGAAGAAGTATGAGAGTATGTTTGAGATCAGCGTGCTTTGGTTTTGTGCGAAGGACTTCCCCACTGTTAAGCCTGCAGTAGACCCATTATCTCAATACTATCGTGATATCAAAAATGTACCACAATGGAAAATTTGGAAATATTGCCAAGATGAATGAATCCCGAGTTTCCTGATGAAACCTATGGAAGCAACCGAGTTCGATGTTAGTGATTTTTACCGCATTTTGGTATACAAGGGATAGCCGTAGAGCAGTGCCTCTTAGATAAAATAGAAAGTACCTGTAATAAAGCTCCAAAAACAACGTTGGAAGACTTGTCTCTGATAAATTTTAGTTCGCGGTAAATTTTGGACAACTGACATACTACACATACTTATGCGAGATGCCTGTGAGAACATGTTATGAATTCGAGTTGAATGAATTCGCTTCATCAAATACTACGAATCACGCAGCTATCCTGCATTCTAACTCTCTGGCATTGCATTGATATCATACTTCCAATTCATTTATATTTCCCAATGAATGCCTGCCCTTTTTACCCGACTGCGCGACGCAAAGGAGGGTAATGTGTTTATCAGTCTATGTATGTATGTATGTATGTATGTTTGTTTCTATGTGGCGTTCTAGAGACCAAATGCATGGGCCGATTTTGATAATTCATACGTCAATCGATTCGTCTTAACCTTGCGAGTGTCACTAAAGACATGACAGTAATCAAAATCCACCACAGCGACAACCAGACGCCATATTGTCAAAATGAAAAAAATAAAAGTCGATAAACTATGTCAAGTGGGGTGTCGTTGAATAGGTATTTTAAAATCATCTTTAGGTTCCTTTTATCATTTTTCATTTTAAATAATATTTTCGGATATATAACGATTTAAAATTGTTTAACAAAACAGTCATTCTCGCTAATGTTCTTACTTATTGATTTAAGTTTTTAGTTCAAAATTTATATTACAAAAAGATATACATGTCATATCATAACTAAAAAGTGTAAAATAAAACAAATGATAAAAAAATAAAAAAAAACCCGACTGCTACTGAAAAGACCGAATAAGTTTGATAGCAGGCGGTACCCATTTGCCAATCATAAACCGAAAGAAAATTAATGGGTACCGCCTGCTATCAAACTTATTCGGTCTTTTCAGTAGCAGTCGGGTTTTTTATTATTTAATCATTTGTTTTTTTATTACAGAAGTAATTAAATTAAAACAATTCTCAATGGATTCTGGATCGATTTATTTACTGTTATTTTGTTATTTACTCTTTTTTTTTAAGAGCGGCATATAAACATCGATCGTTAAACAGAACTGCACCTGTTAGTCCAAATTGCATAAGTTATGTGTAAACTTCATAGTTAAATGCCGTATTCGAGTAAAGTTTGCATAAGCAGCTTATATTTTGCAGCAACCCAGCATCGTCCACTGCTGAAAATAAGCTGACATGATGATGATAATAATGATATAAGTAGTTCAAAATTTGTTGGACGTTTGAAGGTACTTATTTGAACTCTTAAGGAGTCCATAACAAAGGATTTATGATACTGTTTTTACCATGATCCCTATTAATCTTTAATATTTTTAACACAGTGTAACGAGTTAGTGGTATTAATATGAATAGCTAAAAAGAAGGGAAATTCTTATTCTTACAATTATTGCTAATCAGCGTAACTAAAATGTTATAACGTAATCGAACACAGTCAAATCATAAAAATATACAAGATATCGTATTAAACAAGTCAAGGAATCACAGTAAGCTAATCCCAGTTACGATATTCTAAGGTATAAATAAATATCTTTAGTAAGAGCCATGTTCGTCCGTGACGTTTTGACATGACATGCCATCTGGGTAGAACGAAAATCGGAGTCAATGTCTGAATTACACGCAATTCGATTTCGTTCAACGTAGATAAGAATGACGTGTTTCATGTCAATCCCTTTTGCGGATTTTCTTGTGGTTTTCAGATATAGGTACGATGTGATATTTTGAATTGCGTATTGTTTACTGCTTTGATCACGAAAAAGTACATTGGTCAAAGCAAGGTTTTTGGAACCAAAAAGTTGTCTAAATACATCAAACAGTTGTTGAATGATTGGAATAATCATTTATGTATTACAATGAATAATAAAATTACTCAATAACCTGGACCACAAATTTCAACGCAGGAGTATCTTGAACATACTAACTGGACTGATAATAAAAATGTAGGTACAACGAATGTATATTACTTTGCATTCAATTCCAGTGGTTGGGTTACGTGCGGCTAGTTTCTAGCTAAGATAGCAGCTGGATATCACAAATCCTCCTGGCTTAACGTCCTGGGTTGGCACAAGCTAGGATGGTTGAATCGTTGCAGGGACTAAGGAGAAAACAATAAATCCGTTCAGAAAAATAAGATAGGGATGTGTTTCTTTTGATTTCGTTTACCTATAGTTATTTTGATACGAAAAAAAATCGTGAAATCACATGTGAAGAGCCACTATATTTTCGGATATATAATGGTCAATTTTTTGAATTTGGAAACGGCATTTTATCAATGTGTTCGAATGTTTAAATGTTAAAAACTGGCCATTATTATGTAGCTGTACCATAGCAGTATTAATAGTTTGGAGTTCACATAAGCTACTTGTTATTCTTGGAAAATGTTCCCATGGGTTGTGGCAACGGGACTAAATTTCCATGCGGCTGTGTGCATCATTTACTTGTTTATAATAATACAGTTGGTGAGCCATCAGTTGCCAAGGCTTGTAAACTCTTGCAACACCAAAGATGTCACGTTTTTAGTGGCACACTTTGACACATAAGGAAAAGATAAAGCAAGTTTGACAGTGTCCAATCTCCATTCATGCTGCCTTATATGAATTAATTCTGCTCTTGAAGTTGCCATAATCTCGTTAATAGTAATCAAAAGACTATAATTAAAATCATAGTTCTGAGGAAGACACAATTAATTTAAAATGTAACTGGCAATCAGATTCCCGACGATTGCTATGTTCTCGATGTCACATATTAAGTTCCCTTCAGTTATGCAATACTAGTACACGCCTGTCTGTATAATATAATTATGTTATGATGTTGCATACCTGACATTGATTAAGATAACTATTATTGGAATCACATTGTAACTAAACTCCATTGTTCAGAATAGTAATTAAATACTACATATATTTTGTAGGTAAGAGGATTTCAGTCGATAGAAATAGGGAAGTCGGTTCGTCATTATGGTATTTATTCCTACCTGGAGAAGGTATTTGCTGTATAAATACCTAGTTTAATTGTGTCACTTCATCTAGAAAATATAGGTAAATACAACAATGTACACGTTCTTTCATAACTGTGCGTTAAAAGTACTTGCTGGTAAAAGTTTTCAAGAAAATGCGTTTTTTTTTCGTTCTCATAATAATTTCAAGACAAAGAACACCGATATTATAGACTTGAGAAATGCCTACTTCTCATTTGATCTTCCTTTAGCTGCATTATTTCTAATGATTTGTATATGTCTATAGACATCTAAATGACTTTCTTTTAATATTATCAAGATGTAAATGTATACAGTCTGCTTAATAATAAGCGAGGGCTGATGGATATAAAAAAGAAAGTAAGCTTAGGTCATCAGCAGTTTCGCGGACCTTACACAGTGCAGCCTATTGCTCCCCGCTCATGTCATTCACTGGGAAAACCATCAACCATGTTCTTAAATACTTTAAGACAAAAGTTATATTTTGAATAAAAAAATGAAATTCACTACTGAAAAGTATGTTACTTAATTGCAATGAATACCATTGCATATAAGTTGCATTAAATGTTGACAATTAAAATATAGCCTATGATTTCACACCTCCCGTCAATTTTAGTAGATTACGGTTTACTATATTACGGTAAACCAAAATAATTTACAAACACAATATTATTTAATCACTTGGCAACTTTTCGAAATAATTACTGAGTTGTTAGCAAATAATTATTTAGTTTAATGAGATATTTTCATCATATCAGTATTAAATATAACAAATTTTAATATGATTTCATTAATTACTTAGAAGATATATCTGGCAATATTAATATACCCCTTCGATATTAATTTGTCAAGATCAGTGTAGCGATACAAACGGTATAGGTACTTAGCGATGATTTGTACCTGCGATAGCCCCGAAACTGACAGGCCCTTTGATATCAACCACCAATGGAATTGCTAATTAAATTTAATTAATAATAGGGTGCAAATCTTGCTTGGAATTCCTTTATGATGGGTACTTCCAATAATCCTTTATTGCCCAAATTCTAGAAGCTAAATATGCTGTTGCTTTATGAACATTGTTACATAATTAATTTTGAAGTGCAAAAATAGAATAAGTTCTATGTCTTTTAGCCCTTACCTTTTAGTTAAACTGTCGTCTATAACTTATTATATTGTAAGTACTTGTACATACAATACAAATATTTGGAGTGCAACCCCGTCATAATCTAAACGTGGTTCACAGTCAAATATTAACATACAACTTTTATTAAATAGGTTTCTCTTCTGTCGTTTTGGGTATATATCTGTGGATTGAGGGACAAGGCTCTTGGGTTGGGTGGTCAGATTGCAGTTACCCCCATAAAAGCACATAAGTTATATGTAAAAGAGAAATAGAAGAGCAGACCAAAGTTCAAAGTGCTAAATTTGGATACAACCGGGATTATCGGTCAGATAGAGACTGAGATCTTATGCAACAATATAGGCCTCTAGTATATAGATAAGAGGTCAAACATAAAAGAACATGTTATATACGTTATAATCAGCTTTTGCTTAATATAATGAATAAAATATACAAGCATTACATTCGGAGGCGACCGGCTCCATTACGTCGATATGAACGACACGGGAGCCAGTTATAGGTACCATTTACATTTACATAATTGCATTTTATAGCTGCCGTGAAAACCAGTGATTTTCACGCAGGCAGAGTAATTGTGTACATAAATAATAACGTTTGTAGCATTACTGTGTATGTAACTCAGAAAATTAAGAGACCTTTAATTAAATACAGACTAGAAAAAAACTTCTCAGTATGAATCGCAATGACTCCGTTGAGACTGAAGACTTGCATTTAATTAATTAAAACATTTTTATAGAATCAAAATCCATTGGCATTTTATTTATTACTATGGCAGATATGTATGACCTCACTTTGTGTTTTTATGATTACATGTCTCTTCGGGATATACGTAGAAAATTTAGCGATATTTTTATGTGCAATATCTTCAAGAATTTGTTCCAGGACCCGTAATTCAAAATGCTGAGTGCCAAGGATGCCAAAGGCTTAGGTGGTTCTTTCGAATAAAGAAATGTGTTAAGACGTTTTACTTGTATTTAAGTTATAGCTGGGTTATACGTATAGCAAATTTTTATTTATATTATACATAAGTAGTAGGTGTAATCACTTTATGGAATATTTTACAAGAAGAATGCTGTGATGGTTCAATATTGTAATAATAATATTGTAATATTTCAATATGGTATCAATATTATATTACACAAAATATTAAACATACGCAGTGCAGTTACTTTACCTACGTAAAACTCTATAAAAATAAGTGACATCAAATTGTATTGAAGCTGTCATCAAACCAAATGGTAGGATTAAAATAATATCGTCTAGAAATTCCGCCCGACCGCACAGAATAAGCTATTAAAGTCAAGTTCTAATAGACAAAATGAAAAGAATAATGAGTATGTTGTCGTTTTAAAATATAGCTGATATTGTTTTCATAATCAAATTAAACGTCATTTTCGTATTAAGAACATTATTTAATGCTATGACGTAGTATTTAAAAACAATTTTCAGATTCGCTGCCGCCTTCTCCTCAACTTGATTTGCATGAAGAAACTCCATCATATGTATAGCAAGCGGAGGGTTGGTAAACCACCTTGATTGGCATCTCAAATGAATAATTGTTGCTCCGATTTGACGTGAGGTATTTTTATTGCCTCACAGTATGAGCAATATTAGAATTCGGTACTCGTTGTAAAAACTTTTATAGAGGGCCGTATTTCTGTTCGGTCTCGGTGGTGTTGTAATATTTAGCAGTAATATTTACTTCGAAGACTTTTGGTGAATGTATTATTTTTCACTACCTTATTGCCTGCGGCTACGTCTGTGTGGAATTTTAAAACCGTTCGTGCAACGTTCTCTAGAGGTGTTATGTCGGTAGTCTATTTATTATTCTGGATTATAATTTATCTCTGTACTAATTCTATAATCTAATATATGATACATTCAACCGTTTTAACTTGATAGAGTACCAAACTTCTTCGCAAAATTACAAAACAAATATTAGTAGTTCATGAGAGGCATTTAAACAAAACTTATATTGCGTCATAAATGAAAGCAGTTTCGAATGATTCCTCGACAGAATCAAGAGTATAAACTATACTCGCATAAAGTTCCACCTGTCCAAGCCATATCCCTAATCTGCATTGAGTAAAAAGGTAGCTCTTTGGGGCAATGAGAACAAATTACGAACCACGAGTAGGATAAAGGGATTCAGTCTAAAACCACAATCCCGTTAAGCTATAATGCTGACCAGATTATTAACCGACAGAAACAATTTTTTTTTAAGATCACTCACCTTTATCATTAGAGGTTTTATTAGTATGTATATAAAATAGAAATACAGAAATGGTTACTACAAGTCATACTTTTACATTTTAGAAATAGTCTTGAAAACGAATAAGCCTATTAAAATTTTTCACAGTTCAATGCATTGATCGGTAAAACTATGTTTACTTACCGTAACATAGCAACCGAATGGTTTTATTAGGAAATACTTTCACGTTAACGGTTTTAGTGGCCGTGATTTTAATCATATTTATGTGCTTAGATTCAAGATGTACTTACACCATTAACTGTTAAGTGAGAGATTCTCTTCTTCTGAAACGGCATATCTCAATACGTACTATTAATACGTGAAGCGAACATTTTTTTTAAATCCTTTTTACGAAAATTGCGGGCACCTAGTAGGGTGAAATTGGGCATATTGTTAGTATTATGGCATATACATTATTTTTGTTAGAATAAACACAATTACAATTAAATCGTTCCCTGGATACCACACTAGGATTCCCTGTGTCTTGGTACCCCGTACGTGCCAACGAAGTATAAATTCAATTAAACTCTTAAATTATTATTTATCTGTGAATTCAAATTTTGAAAACAGGCCATAGTCAGTCATAGAACAACATGGCAACGCGCAGAAAATTACAAAATTGTACAGAACGGAGGAAATTGAACATATTTCAATAACATTATTTTGAAAGATCGGAAGTATGATTAAAATGACAAAGGTTCGACAGGGACTCTGCACTCGTATAAAAGCATTCAAACGAATATAGACCCTATAGATACCGAATTTTACGATATAATATGTAATTTTCCTGTGACAAACGTATTTATAACTTTATTAGCACGTCCGTCTCGCTTTCTCGTAAGCAGTTTCCTATGTTACGCCGTCAACTTACGGTACCAACGCCCTTTATTACTTCCTTCGTGCTATAAGTTTAAACTTCTGCACATTCCGGTTCACGACGTTTGCTTATTTCTGTGTAATTCATGTCCTATTGTGAGCAAGGTTGTTCATAAGGGTCTTAAACACACCACCAAGGTCCTTATCATTCACACAATAATCATATAGAACACCTACATAATTAACTTGGCGTAGTAAAGCTTTTGTTTCTCTAATGATAAGAGTGCCATAATTGTGTAAGTTCCAAGCGCCTATTTGTTACCATATATACATTTAAATATTATTGCGCGAGTACGTGTTCATTACAGTCGAGTGAACTAAATCATGTTGAATAATCTTCGTTTTCTAACAAGCGACTAACCTATAACGCTTGAATAAATTATCCGTCGGCACGCAATACAACCTTTTAGCGTTGATATTTCGTAGCACAAATAAGCTATTCACACATTCATACCTTCATGCTAGTCCACTGGAATTACTACGGAATTCGAAACGTGATTTCAATTTTCCCTACATTTATCATTAGGGAGACGAGAGGAGAAGGGGGCAATTTGAACCACTTGACGCGGATTTGACGTGAAGTGCTTTCACATCGCCGGCTAAGCTGGTGGCTTACTGAATCATCCTTCATTTGCCTTTGATGAGGCCAAATCCACGTTATTGAAAATATTTGGAATGCCTGATTGTTCGGTTGTCATCTGACGATGTGGCTTTCCTCTTCCTATCGTTTAAAACATTGATATTACGGTAATACCTATCCTGTTGAATTTTAATGATTTTGAAATACTTTTTCAATCGACTTTCACAGGAAATTCGCAACAGAAGGTAATTTTCTACTTAAATTATAAATATATATAAATAATAAATTGTATTGTTAGTAAAATTATTAATAAATTGATTACCTCGCTCGACAGAACAAGAAATTTTAATTAAAACTGTAGTTTTGGCCAGAGTTAGGAACAAATGTTTACTAAGTGAAGTTAACGGCGTTAAAATAAAGTTTTATTATAGAACTTCTTGCGTCGGAGAACCGTTGCGAACAATGTGTAGGGTACAACAATTTCTGCAACATCGACTTATGTACTAAACTTTATACTGAAATGATACCCTGTTTATTCTGAGCTTCTCTTTACCTTCGAAGTTTTTGAAAGCACAATACCTAGGAAAAACGATATCAGTATCATCAATCAGTAGGTATATTTTAAAATTATATATAATGATGAACAATATAATCAAAATTTAATAGAGCTTTTATTCAGTTCGGTCCTTTTTCCTTTTATACACACTGTAATACCTAACTCAAATACATCAAAATAAAATAGCAAGAAAAGAGGCCAGATAAATAATGTTGATAGGATACGTTTTTATATGTATCTAAATATATCGAATATCATATCAGTGCAATACACGTGGCAGCACATTGGGAGAGCATAATTTGAAGGCTGAAGCGCTATGGCCACGATAGGAGAAGATTATTGCAACCTGTGTATTTTTATTTAAAAACCTTTGTTTTTACAGGATCGTGATGTTAGAAAAATTAAAATATTATATAGTACATTGAGAATTAGAAACAATATTGAAATGTAAGTAAATTTAAAGCGTATTCTATTTTTAATTTTACCCTTAAGGTCTGCGTGAGTAGTTATATACTCAAGCAGATCGTAAAAATGTTGAAATTCAAATAAGTGAAACCCCTGAAGATAGAGACTAATTCTATCGTTCCGAGCCGTTTATATTTATTTATTTCCCAAACAGGAATGGCAATGCTAACTTGTTTGATTTATGGCAGTCTCCATATTTCGCAGGCTCGTTTATATTGCAATACTGTCCTCGAAGTTTCACAGCACAGTTTTGCCGAGCCTCCCCTAGAACAATGGACGGTTGACCGCTTGTTTTATTTCGTTTTGTTCCAACTCAACAATACACCGGTTTAGTTAACTGGCTTTCCCTGTGTTAATTACCTATTCGTAATACCTTTTTTACCATTTTTGTACGGTAAAACCAATGAATCATTTATGCTGTGTTTCGAACAGTTATTGCGTCCGTGCCGAGCGTGTAATAGCGCAACTAGGGGTAAAAGGCAAACTTCATTATAGCTTTAGTCTGTTGGATCTATTCCCCGAAATTAAGGAGATTAGTTGGAAACTGGCGAAACTCATCGGCATAAAAGAAAAAAGACCAAGATCTCACATGTAGTAAAACACAAATCGAGGAAGAAAACCAAATGATTTTATGAAGCACTAGTTTCGTATTAAGAGAAAATGCTTTTCGGTAAAATTAATTAGGTGTATATGTAATATGACAATTAGCAACTTTATAGAAATTTATTTAATTTTTATTTTTATTTATTTTACATGCTTTAAGCTTTTGAATTGATGCATTATGAGATTGTAATGAAAGTTCAGCGATTCACCACAATATTGTCTTGATCATCAAGTTGTTTTAGAAAAACAATCACCAATAAAATGAAAAAAATCATGTCCCAACAAATTATACTGAGTCAAGTATTCCATCATGTATAATAATAAATTAATGGTAACAGACCCTCAACAACTTGATTTATGAGGTTTCTGTCACCCAGTTTACAAGTTTGCAAGTAAAATCTGTTAAATATTTTATGAGGAGAAGAGGAACAGACGCGAGACGGTCGGTCGTCATTACTAATAATTATGTTTTATGAAGCACTATCTCAAGTAGGCTAAAAAACTCTATAAAAATATTTATTATAAGGTTTGTGAAACAAACTGTATTGACAAAAAAATCACTTATCTACTTCAAAGGAACCTATCTAGTTTGAATATTGGGTTTATTGGTATTTCTATGGATAATGTGTAGGTATGTAGGTATTTACATAAGAAAATTCTGAACATTTATACATGTTATCATGTTTATCCACATTCAATGACCCATAATCACAAGCTATATATTTAAGCTATGCTTACTTTGGGTCTAATTAGCACTTAATAATTAGAACATATATAAATAATGAAAATAACGTTACTATTCAGACATAATCCAAAATATGTTGAAGTCTACCGCTGCATTAAACTTCCTTCATACAGAACGTACTCGCCGAACTGTATACCGAGGGGAATAGGGGAGGCACCTTTATGAGATCACCACGTGCGGGCAGCGGTGTTTTTGATAAAATTATATTACACTACTCTCAACTGATCGCAAGACCTGCATCACAAGCGGACCCCTTGTGGTATCACTATGGTGCCGTGCTAGGGATTTTATGAAAAGGAACAGATGGCTCTATTTTCTAAGATGTTGATGGTTTGAGACGGAACCCGAACTTTACGTGAATTTTGATGGAATCACTGAAATCTTTTGTACTATATTATTTATAGAACCGGGATTAAATATTGCACATTTAGTAGCTAGATGAACTAAAGTATCAACTACTTTAGTTAATCTAGCTACTAAATAAATAATTAACTATGTATAGTGTTTTTTGTTGATTTTATTCAGTTTGACCATGTTGCTGTTTATGGCATCACTACAATGTTGAAATTTTTAAATATGAATTTAAAATATGTTAGGAAGTATCAATCAATCATTCAGCCTATCGTAAATAAATATATTACACAGAAAAGAATACGTATCTTAAATTCAATAGTTAATTACTTGTATCATCACGTTTTATTTTAATAATTAGGTTACCAAAAAGCAGAGGTTTATCTGATGTAATAATCGCATTACTTATGGAGAGTAAGGTAGGCATAGTGTGAGCAAATCACCATCAGACAGCGGTGTAGAAAAATTCTTTGGTGATCAGAATATTTAATAAGCCATACTAGACATATTACAATACAAAGAATACAGAAATCGTAATATCAATAATGTATGATTCCTTTCTCTTACCTTGGTAATATTTGAATAGTCTTGAGAGCTACAGAACTCGATGCGGACTCACGCTGTGTGATATAGAGATAGTTTTACAACAGTTTGTAGCAAGCAGAGTTAGCCAGCCTCTCACTTTTCTCCACAAGGCCATATGTCAAGAACTTCGTGATATACTAATACTTATGTATCCATTACTTTTTTTACCAACCATTACTTATTAACGTGTTGATTTCAGAATAAGGTGAATACAAGTTGAAATTTATATCATCTTTTCTCTTTTCACAGGTAAGCACGTTATGGATTATGCAATTTCATCGTAGCCGGATAAAACTGTAAGTCTGAGTAAGTCCTAGTTTCTGATTTACCGCACCTCAAAAAGAAAAATCAAGGTCTCTTATAAGGGTCCGTTCCTTATCAACATGTGGAGAAGTAAGAAATTCTTACTAAATATTAAATTAAGTTTATATTTGAGGGTTACTTCATTTTCTATCCTTTAGATTAAACACAAATTACATTGTTGCTCATTCTGTGTGTATTTTAAACTATGTAAAGGTGGACATAAAACGTGCACTGGAACTATTCACATAATACACAGAGACGCCTGGAGCGTCTGTAAGCGTACCTCAAACGTAGCCCCTTTTTGTCTCTACGTTCACAAGCTCAACTTTATTCAATAAAATTCTATTTCCATCGGGAATAGTTCAATGAAAGCTCTTACAAAATGTGTTGTAATGAAATTATTTAAAAAACTAAATATAACTAGGTATTTCACAAAGAAAGTCACTTTACTAGGATGGACTCGATTATTCTACGTATATAATAAGGGAAAATAAATATATTTTGGTTATAATAATACAACTATCGACCGCGCAGCGCTCGGAAAAAAAGTAACATAAAATTTCAAAGTAAATTCCATATTCAAATACCGAAAACTCAATATTTGCAGGGCGAAAAGTAGACATACGGTAATAAATGTCCCGTTAATATATCCATTACCAGCTCACTTCACGACAGTTGACGTACGCGACATTATTCACCTAATGTGGCGTGTCTGAAGCGAACATCTATAGCGCCTACAGCAACATAATGCAACTTTACATCGGTCACGTCTCGGTCTCGAGTAAATGTTGGTGTAACTCAGTTGTTTGTACTTACCGTGAAGGGTGACAGAGAAGGTAATATACTCTCGGGCCCTTGCAAATTGAAATCGCAAGGGTTCACGCTTAGTCCGTCAATAAACATTGAACACAGCGAAACGTATCATTGTTCTCTGTATATTTTAATTATTAGATACGGCTCGAGGGCTAACCCCTCGGGTGAGAAGGGCCTTTAATGGTAGCGATCTTTCGTTAGCTCTGGCTCTAGTACGTGTGTTGTTTCCTTTTACCTTTGTTGTTTTATGTTAGACAAGCTTAATAATTAAGTAGGGTTTGTACCTATGATTTTCACTACGTTTTGTGTTTGAAAGGTCTGTTATTCTTGAGAGTTAAATATACAATAAACATAAATATATTATAACATTTATAAAGAATTGTAAGTATACGCTTAGGTATATAAATTTATGATTGCTGTAGTATTCGAACAAATGTCTGTCATGATTACCTGTCTTTATTGTATCTGTAAGACCGATAATATTTGAATAGACAGAAAAAAAAACAAATTAATAAATGTTTTATCCCACATGACAGCTAAAAAAGTGGAATGATCTCTGGTTTACCACAAATATGGTACAAGATTGTTAATTACATGGTTTGAAGAAATTCTGAATGTATATATTCATCAACAAATTAAAAGAACTTGATTGTTAATGTTAAGTAACATTCCTATTATTCATACAATAAATGTGATTTTAATTTGACCAACGCTTATGGCATAACTACCAACTCAAAAAATGTCAGTACCACCACTTTAGAATGCGTAATGTAGCATAATTAATTATTCATCGCTCTATAGGTACTAGGTACATGTAAGTTTTTTATTATCAACTCACAACTAGGCACGCACGCCACCGGCTTATTATGTATTTAATGGTTTTTTTACAGAACTTAAAGCGTTTCGTTTTTATCATTAAAGGCTTGGCTTAGCTACAAATGTAAATTAAATGGTTCTGTCGCCCCAGGGACACAAATGGTTTGAATTAAATCTCTACTAAATTACTGTAAAGAATGTAAGAGGATACTTTTGTCTTCAATTTTTTATGATTATCACTGAAGGGGTTGTACTTTCGGTGCAGATTCTTTGTAAAAATATTATCCTGTGAAAAGATTTGAATTCTTGAAAAGAAAATTCGCTTTATTCATGGAGACAATACACTTTTGAAAAAGAGATTTGTATTAAATGTTGAAACACTTATTACGTGAATTAATTAATTAATGGTAAGGATGGGTATGGCAATCTAAATACGCTTATCTTTATAATATTACTTAATACTTTCGTATCACTGTTGTATGCTAAATTTCAACTCTAACCTTATGCATAAAACTGGCAGTATTATACTTCTTATTTAGGTCACATACACCTATAAGAATTAATATAAAATCAGTTTCACAGAACGAGTTACAAAGAGACTTCGATTGTCAGCAATATGCTCTTCTTAACTATTTCTATGGCTTTCACCACGTGTGCTATCGCACATGGTGAAAGAATTCAACTATTAATATATTATATTGAATAATTAAATCGTTCACAAAGCATAGGTTATGAGACGTAAGACCAAATCAAATTGTACAAATTTATAGTTATTATATTTTGTGAACAATGTCACTTCAAACATCTTCGGAAGGACCTTTCCTCAATTATCATTCAGCAACAGATTCAAAAGTACATGCATCGCTTAATAGCGGTAGTGTTGCAGAATTTCCTTCCAAGACAATAACAGTAAAGTTAGTTTACAACTAGCCTCGCAGTTTCATCTCGATAACGCAATTTGTGAGACAAACATCGCGTAGGCGTAGCTGCTCAATTAACGAAGGATATTGTAACTAACACATACAGGCGCGTTAACAAATAAGCAAATGTAAACTCTTGACTAATTTAATCAAGTGTATTGTAACTTTTCGTACTACAAGTCTACAAAGCGGGCCAAGTTCTTGAGAAGTTAGATTTAATATATCAAATAACGTAATAAATTGAATAAAAAGTTTTATTTCTGTTACTTTACCTAAATTTACAACTAAAATGCTCTTCGTGAGCCTTTACTGAAGTGGAAATTATTGACTACCAGAGTACTAAGTTATCGTGAAGGTTACATATACCTATATACTCTGTTAGTAAAGCCTATATTTGAAAATAAATGGTGAAACGAGGTGTCTGTTTACATGGATAAAATAAAATACAGAACTTATCAAATCAAATGCCCTTTCTTAGCTCAAAAGTCCAAAAGACTTGGTTAAAATGCAAGTGTGAAATTAGAGCCCTTGTCACAAAAACAAAACCTTTTTTAATAAGATTTACCAAACATACTGCGCTTATTATATTTAGTCACTTTTTTCCACGTTTTTCTGCCTTCAAGGCATCTATATCACTCTCGTATGTATGTCTCCTTTCAGTACAGCGTATTCATAAGTACCAAGGCTCGAGAGATTTAAGGTTAATTGATTTTTCCGTATTTGCAGTCTACTGAATATTTAATTGGGTCACTGTATTAGAGTTTTTATAGGATTTGGTAGGAAATGGAATATTATATTCCTTCTTTTTGTCCTTGTTGATGTAACAGTTGAGTTGGCGTTCGGAAAAAATATATTTCCTTGTTTTGTTTATCCAAAATCTAATAATGATTTCATGTAAAAGTAAACAGAAAAAAATGTTTAAAAAAATTAAAATTTATCCTACAAAAACCCTATCCGGGTTGAATTTGTATAGAATAATATAATATGTAATGATTAATAAATAAAAGAAATAAATAAATTTCACCTTTTGAGAAGTCTTTATTCACCTTCTTCCTTCACCACCACCTTATCGCACCGCTCGCCATAGACAGGGAATTCATCCCCACACATTGCATCCGAATGCAAGCTCAAGCTGTGGAATGAACTCCCTGCCATGGTTTTCCCAAGCGACTACAATATGGAGTTCTTCAAGAGGGGCATTAGAAGGTTTCTTCAGGGTGGAACTTCATCCCACGTACGCTCAAGCTGTGGAATGAACTCCCTGCCATGGTTTTCCCAAGCGACTACAATATGGGGTTCTTCAAGAGGGGCATTAGAAGGTTTCTTCAGGGTAGGCAGCGCGAGTGTAACGCCCCTGGTGTTGCATACGTCCATAGGCCGCGGTAACCACTTTCCATCAGGTGGGCCGTGTGCTTGTCTGCCACCTAAGTGGTATAAAAAAAGCCTTTTTAATAAAAGCTTAGAATATCTGGTAGCAAATAGATACTATATACAACAGACTCAAATACCTAATGGAGATGATAATACACAAACGGATAGTGACATCTAAATTTTGTAAAATATCAGGGAATCAGAGATTATGTTGGATAACATTTGAAACATTTAAAGTATTCTCTCTTTTAAAAGGAAGGCAACGCACTTGTGACTCCTCTGGTGTTGCGGGTGTCCATGGGCGGCGGTGATCGCTTACCATCAGGCGATCCGTCTGCTCGTTAGCCTCCCTAATCCATAAAATATTATAGCAATCGATAACTGTTCTATCAAGCAGGTTGTATGGATGCTGACTATCAAATAGTGAGCAACGTAGTAGTAAAAATAAAAGTATGTACTACGTTGTATACTTCATTCTCTTCGGTAAGTTGGTTACATTAATTACTATTGATAAAAACGAATAGTCATAATGTTTATAGTAAAATCAGAGTCACAAAAGAATACAACCATAATCTACCAACCAGCCTGCAAGTAAGATTATCGACCACCTCCAACATTATGATTGATGATGATTTTCTACCTTTTGAGACCGTACTAATCTCGGAAAAAGGTACATTTACTTCCTGCTCACAACATAGAGTCATAAAATGTACGAAAATGTCGTAAAAGTTTAGACCCGTCGAGAACATTCCCTGTAAACAAAAGTTACCGACGCTAATTATATTAAAAACCGAGCTGTGGGATGACGTGATATTCCTCGACAAGGGTTCACATTAATCATTCCGAAACCACGTTATCTCATACAGAAAAGCAACTTGTGCCTGCTGTCAAACACGCTAATGTTTTTGCTTATGCTTAATGTACTGCGGGTTGTTTATTCCATAGGTACTTGTGCTATTGTCGTAGGTACTGTTTTTAACCGGCGACGAAAAGAATGGTGTTACAAGTTTGACGTGTATGTCTGTCTGTTTCTGTGGCATCATAACTCCCAAACGGGTGCAGCGATTTCGACTACTAGTTTATGAGGTAAAGAAAACAAAAATATATATTTTAATACGTATACTATAAAATATTCCGTACAATTCGTAATATCATACACTGGACGCCAAATCATTTTATGTTACTAAAGTGGCAAACAATTATGCAGCCAGTCTGACATAAATCATTCGCAGTAGCCTATCGAAATTTCCTATACCAGGGGTAACCGACCATTACACACGACACACGGCCGTTACCGACCCTATAAAACTTTCTATTACCCTTTTTGTAGTACTGTAGTCACTTATGAAAACCATGGAAGTCATTCAACAACTTAAACGTCCGCAGAAGGAAATTCATTTTCATCCATACACTATATTTATTACCATTCTTGTTTAAGTGTTTTGTTTCACAGTTATAAGAATTAAGGCAAGATTTTTTTATTGTATATTAATTTAAAGTATAATTTAGTGAAAATAATGATACGAGGTACACATTAGTACAAAAAAAATATAAAATAGTTTGGTACTACAAAAATAACAAGTCATAGCTATAGCTCGTGCGAGTTAACATGGCACCTGCCTCGAAGACACCCACCTCCCGCTTCCCCGCGCGCGACCCCGCTCTCGCCGTGCGAGGCTAGTAGCGTCAGCGTACACGCCTCCCGCTCCCCCGCGCAAAGCCCCGAGCCAGGTGCCATGTTAACTCGCACGAGTTGTACAGTACAATTCCGTTGGGTACTATTGTGTTCCGTTTATGTCAACTTCTATACCTTTGTTTGCTGTTAGCAAAAATACCTTCACTGGTCTGTACAGATAGATTTTCAGGGAGAATATGTTCTTGAAATTTTGCTGATACGTAACTGTTTCCAAAATATTCTTCAAAAAGTAATCCGCCACAGTCTGATATATGTATAAACAATAACTACATAGGATATTATGTTATTAATCAAATATAATGAGATTTACATAATATAATATTAATCTTATATTATGTAAATCTCATTGATGTCAATTGACTCATCCTTTGTACATTTCAGGCTTTTCCACTAGGCTACGACTTTTTAATAGGCATACCTTTGCCTTATCCCACAGGAGATACAGACATAATTTATAAGTATGCAAATAAATAGTTTCTCAATATTCAACTTCAGCAGACCATTAAATAGATAATAAAATCGGCTGACGTAACCCTAAAGCTCTCCCTTTGCCAAAAAATATGATATTATATTGGCAGTTAGAAGAGTTAGCTGAATAATTTGAAAGCATAATAAAATTTATGGAGTAATTTTCTATGTAATTGGCACAGTTTTTATGGGGGCGATATGAGTTCGTTCAAACTATATATTCCTATGATAGCTAACTGATTCCATCAAGCACTCGATGAGGTACCTGACGCAAAATCGATGGGCAATTAAACTTTAAATATAATTTTCGAAGTACCTATAGCTTCTAACCTAAATGGTTCTAAACATTGCTTAAAGAAATGCTACCTCGAACTAATGTGTTTCAATTCCTGGCCTGTAAAACAAGCTAAATTCTTTTAAATTCATAAGGAAAATTCATTCTGCACGTGATAATTCTAACTATATCATGACGATAAGTTATGGGCTATAATGAAGTGTTACCCCTTATTAAGTTGAGTATATTCTTCAGAATTCACATACACACAGGCCCTTAAAATGATTTCTCGTGTTAGTAGAAAATAAAAAAGAGTGACGTGACAGTTTTTGCTAGCTTTAACGATCATTCTGCGGTTGTCGTTAAATCAAGGGAGCTTTCGTGTCATGAATATGCAAATATAACATTCGTGCTGACGATTATTGCTGAATTGCCGTCACAGATACAAGCTTTGGTGGCCTTTTTTTATACAACCTGTTGACTTTACTTGTACGACATAAAAATGAACGGAATTTATCTGTAAATAATAATACAGTTCACTATTATTAACTCAATTCAAATAGTTTATTTCCGGATTACAAAGATGGATTGTGTCAGTAAAGCTGTATAACTTGTGTTAGTTAATAAAAGCTGGAGCTATGATAAATATCTAATTATAAGAATTAAATGGCAAAGTTCAGCCAATCACGCAGTTAGACTGGAGAAAATAGACCTCGGACTCTGAGCTGAAGATGAACAAAAAGTTAATGATAGCTAGAGCTACAACAAAAGTCCAACTAAATAGTGACTGTACATGATAGCTGTTGACGTTAAGAATTAGTATCACCTCTAGAAATTTTTATACATCAAAAAAACATTGCCATTCTAAATTTGCCTTTGTATATTTTTTTGTGAATATAAAGGGTGAAACTGAAACTTTTAACAAACTACAGGCTTCAGCAACATTGACAAAATAAAAATATTTGCGGAAGGTTGTAGTACCGAAATGTAACTACTTTTTTTATTTATTTCACAGCTACAGAATTTGGGGGTTCAGTTGCTCTTTTTGAAGTATTTGATATTTTACACCTTTATTTACCAAACATAAAATAACATATTGTGTTATGGTAGAAAATATAGTGACCAAGAGCGAGTGGAGAGAAACTTTTTGGCAGAGGTTAGATACGAGTTCTGCTGCCGCATTATTTATTATCCATCCGACAGTAAACATACAGCCCAAGACAAAGGGCCCGCTAGACGACAATAGGCTTGCATTCTATTACGTTGTGGTACCGTAAATCATAATTAGCGAAACTTGGGTGCTAATTTACCTCTGCTTGCCCCTTCGGGGATTCACAGACATGAGTACCTATATGTAAACGGATGTGGACTATTTATTAATAAAAATCATAAATAATATTTTTGAGCATGTTTCCGTGGATTTAATATCCACAAAGGTAAGAAAACTATTTTATCAAAAAGTTATTGCGAGTATTTTTGGAATAATTCCGTTGTGCCATTGGTGACGCAATTTAAAGAGGAGATTAATACAATTTAAGCAACTCTTAACAATGTAGTTTAGTGGTAGAACACCTGATGTGAGAGAATTAGTATCCAAGGGCGGATAAATAAAAGACCCAATTATGGAAACGGTTTTATACGAAATTATAGCTACTAAATATATTTATGTTCAATACTAAGACTGAAATACTCTGACAGTTTGATTGGAATGGTGAACCCAACTGAGTTGGTTAAAGGAAGGCTCAGAGAATTACTATAAGACGATTAATACTAAAATTCACGTGTCATAGACTTCAAACAAGCAGGGACAAAACCACTTGATATTAATTATATGTGACGTGTGTAAATTAGCTATTATGGCAGGTAATAACAATTAGTTGATTAAATTAATTGAAGCCTAGTCCGTGCAATCAGAACGGATAACGTAATGGATTAGCTACCTAAAGATGGTCACCTAATACTGTATATATGTAATGCAGTGTGTAGATATGAATAATATAAAGATACCAAACGATAAAAGTTAGATATTTTTATTAAGGGCTACCAAATATGCAATGTAACATCTATATATTATAAGGATAGCTACCTTATTTTCTAGAGCTATAATAAAGTCTCTATTACTATGTAGGAACTCTTTCATACTTTCTTCGAGACTGTCCGTTTCCAGTCAGAGCCTTTATCACTGCAAAAAGTATGACATACATACATACATACAGTCACCACTTTTTCCCAGTGGGGTAGGCAGAAACTACATTGCACTAGCTATGATCCTGACATAGTATGACGTGAAGATAAATTATAACCATACTAGTATTTTGTAACAGAAGAAGAATAAATTCATCTGCAAACCATTGAATAACGACCCAAAGATACCAGATGAACGTCAATATAGTTTTGCTAACCAGCTTTCCTTGCATCTTTGATAGTGAAACGTAAGTTCCAGTATATTAAAATTGGAATAAGCTGTCTTAGTAGTTATATACATCATTCTATATCAACAAAACAGTGTACTCTATTTATAACAAGAGGTATTAATATGGCAAAGTAGCGAAAAATAAACGTGAATGGCAGAGCTCCATTATGTTGCGAGTACGAATTAAATATACACGTAATCTGTTAACTTCATACTCCTGAGCTGAAAACCGTGCAAAATTCATTACACGTCTCCCCTGCGTTTGTTCAGTTTAAAACAATACAATCTTACGGTTTCTTTCAGCGTTATCAATTATGAATGATGCAATTCTGCGTTTACGTTTCCATTTGCCCGAGGTAAATAATTCTGAGCTGTGAGCACGTGTAATAAGAATGAGGTAGTAGTAATTAAGTGGTCTATAAAATGTAGGTTTTTAGATTATTATCGTTGGTCAATTTCATGGGTTTCTGATTACACATTTATGAAGAATACTCCCGATTCCCATACAAACCTAAATTATTATAAGATTTAAATTCAACGAAAAAATGTTTGACTTGAAATTTTTCAAATGCAATTCATTGTAAGTTTATTGACTTAAAATTTACTGTCATGCAGTTGTCTGCCGTGTTCTCCTCTAACACAGTTTATAAGTCTTGGGTGATCAAAGATTTTACTGTTACATTTCTCCATAAAACCCTCAGATGAGATTGGAAAAGTTTTTTAATTAAATTGAATTCTTTCTTTGATGTTACTTGATAACACTACACATCTTAGATAACGCCATTGCCCTACAACGCGCATGTAATGTTATACAAACCAATTAACCACTACAGACGGTAATAAATATATTTTCTAATTCTGTATCTAGTACTCGTAGACACGCAGCAGTCACGCGATCCGCAACGTTACCATTGTGTCCTAATTTCGATGGACTGTGACGTGTTTCTGATAGATTAATGGGTATACCGCCATTTCATTTAAAATAACTGGGCAATGCCTTTATACTAGCGTAATTATGTCAATCATATTCAAATGAAAATACCGGTATAGTAAAAGAATCTGTGATTTTGATTGCCACTTGTCAAGCAATGTCATTTCAAATATGTAAAATACACCACAAAACAGATAGACTAGCATCGCTAGGAATGCAACATCAGGCTATTAAATTCTTTAAGGTCAGTGGTTCTTCAGTCAGGTTTCAACAGAACTGGCTGATGAACCTACTGCGGTTGACTTATTTTACAATAATATACATACATTGAATAGCAAACATTCCATATGTCTATAAAACCAATAAATATTATACCAGTAAGTCCAACAGCAGTAAGAGAAATGAAGTTATTAAAGATACAGATACCATATTTTACGAAGCGCTGGAGGCTTTAATAACCGTGGGAGACGATTTGGGCTGCAATCTACAATATGATGGAATTCTGGAGCTAGTATAGCAGCTCAAATTTTGACACATAATTTCGTTGTACCCTGCCTATCTAAGACTGGATTTTCTTAAATGAAAACTATTTTAATTGAACTGACTTTTCTCTTACTTTGAAGACTTTATTTTATTCGTTACAATGAAATTTGCTAACGCAGTTTTAGTTGAATTAAATGTATTCATATTCACCAGTGCTCATTTGCTTTAAGCTATTGACTGCAAGTACCTACACTAAAATAACTAAAGCAACTCACACACTTGCTGCAATTGTATACCATCCGATAGGCCCTCAAAAATGTTGGTTTAAGTTGCTCGAACCGAAGCCATAAATAATTCCACTCGTGTGTGTTCTGGCACGGTTTTCTGGTCACTATATATTTCTAGCATGCACTGTAAAGAAATTAATTCAATACTATTATATCAGAAATACGAGCACAAATATATGTTCCAAGCGAAGTGAAAGTAGAAGGTGTACGTCGTGAAATCTGACAGGTGACGTCAGTCGCGCCACAATGGGTATGCCATCTTTATCGCTAAGAGGGAAATAAATGAGACGACTTTTTTCCTGCTTTACGAGCGAGTCACTCTGAATTTTGTGTTTTGTTTCGTCCTAGTACAAAATATGTTTCTATATTTTTAGGGGCGCTGCCTAAATGAAATGTTATTTTTTACTTTCTTTAATATAACCGCATAAAATTTTAAGATACTGCTTAAGGCTTTCTTCATAATTTTGCTGGTAGAATCAGTGAGGTAAAGAAAATTGCCTGAATGCGGCCCCGGGCGTACTCAGAAGAAACTAGTAATTACCTACAGTCTAAAACGCTTCTTATTCCATTTATAAATTGAATAGATAAAATATTTATTTTTACCATCAATGGAATATATACAATTTATCTATAGCCTCAATTTTTGTGTTAGGTGAATAAAAGCGGTACCAGTATGTGCCTTGGTTCGTTTGTGACATCCGTGTCCAATAATTTGAATTTATCGTGGTATAACACGAAGGGGTTTCATTTTAAACGTCTCTCGTCTTATTCTTTGTTGAACAATAGTTATACGTTAAAAGATTTCGAGTTAGCGTGAAGGCGAATCATTTTGTTTAGACACGAGATTGCGGGCGGGCATAACGTTTTATTTATTCTTTCATAGTATATTTACCGTTATGAAACCTTTTGTGTTTTGCAGAAGCATGAAACTGCCATGGGCACTTTTTCAATTTTTTTTGTGTAATAACGGCACGGTTAATAAAATATGGTATATGTTTGTTTCGATAACCGGATAAATACAGTAATGACAGTCGAGGTGCCTGGACAGTGCAAAGTATTATATAGGGGCCTAGGCAGTGTTTAATGAAATGTACTTAAAATAACAATTAAAACATTTTATAAGCCCCATAAGTATGCAGTCATGCGTCTGTATGTAAAGAGTTTAAGCATCACTAGGTTCTTATATCACCCTAATAAATGGTTATAAAAATATATTAAAGAAAATTCTTGACGACAATATTTAAACTGTTATCGTTATAATATTATATATTTCGGCATTTAATCTTACCTACTGTTAAATAATTTAGCTTACGCGTACTTTGGTGAAACAGAGCTAGATCCAAGCAATTCTGGAGATCTAAATGAAACACATGAGGCTATACAAAAATACGTAGCGTGCGCTACGGTCGAGGTCATTAGTCGTGGTACAAAATCGTGACCTCGCATTCTTTAACCCCGTGCAGATTAATTAAAATGGTAAGGAAAATTACGACTTCGAAAACAAAAAGCTCAAGTCTATTCTTAGAAACTGATTAATTTTGGTTATAAAACTTAAAAAAATGATCAACAAGATCTTCCATTTATGAGTCCATAATCTGCCAATAACACGATTGTTTTGTGGTAATATCAACCACGCAATCAATATATACTTACAGTAGGCAAGATGTATCGCCTCGGGTCCACCTCGCGCCGCTTCGGTTGCGTTAATGGAAGGACGCAGATGTTTTTCGACTTACGTATTCTATATTGCGCTACTTAATACACTAAGTATAAGTGCCTCGACAAAATTTCCAACTTTGTTGTACCTACTAAAGTACAGTAATTGTTGACTGCTTTTGCAAGTTCGTCACTATGATTATCTTTGTCTGAGGCAACGGGTCTGAGAATTACGTATTTTATAATTACCTGCCGGAACTAATATTGCAATAAATAACTAATATTCGTAACACGTTATTTATTGCATTTAGAAGTAAAGTTAATTCATTCAGATTCCTTAACATAAGCTAGTTAAGCAGGGTGCCCCTTTTTTCGTATAACATTTTCTATCCTAATGTCGAATGGCATAAAATGTTTAGCATAATAGTCACTTCGCATAATGGTCTTTTGGCATAATGGTCTTTACGCATAACGTATTCTTTGGCATAATTATCAATTTCCATAATTGTCTTGACCATAACTTTGTTATCTATAAATTTTAAAGTCATAATAATCTTAACGCATAAATGAAACAAATACGATAAATCAAAGTATGTAATGTCATTCATTATTGATTGATTGATTAATGATTAATAATAAGGAATTATTTGCAATAGCTTTGGTTTAGGTTAAATAAAAGTTAGGTAGGTTAGGTTAGGTTAGAACATGACAAACGCCAGAAGCGAATCGCACTCATCGAGTTAATTATTTTTATACAAATTTACCTGCTTCTTCAGATATATTTGTTTTCCAATCAGCAAAATAAATGGATTATGTGCGTTTGAAATGTAATTAAAATTTAAGGAGTTAAATTATGTTTAAATATCGTTACACGATAAACCATTATGCTCAATAATTTTATGGTTAAAGATGATTATGACTAAAGTACATGTACGAAAGAAATTATGCGTTAAAATTTTATGCCGAAACAGCGTTATGCGAAAAGATGATTATGCTAAAACCAGTTATGCATTTCGAAATTAGGACTTTCAATTTTATGCAACCCAATATGGACCCAGTTAAGCATACCATGGGTCTAGATAGCGTTATGTAGAATGTTGTGGAATATTTATTATTTATTTATTTATTTTTATCTCAGGATAATGTTGGGTGCAATAGACTGTGGGGGATGAAAGACGATACTCTTCTAGTTATACCCGTTTCTGAATCAATGGAGCGTATAGATCGGTTTTTTTATTGGCATACTTTCATTGTAAGAATGCCAAACGGAGATGATATTCATCGAGATTCTTACTAGTTGTTTGCGGTATTCTGGGCTCCGTTACAAATTTCCTTTGTATGCTTGTCCTTCCAAGCATAACGAGTTAAAAGAAAAATGAAAAAAATATCCTTCGTATACTAAAATGTTATTTTTATACGCGTTGTTTCCTTATTCCCATTCCGCTGAGATTTCTTTCATGTCATCCGCCAATACTGGTGACAACATTGTTGGAACACATCTGAGCAATGTAACTGCGCTTAATGTCACTGTATTCTACTGAATTAGAATAAATGTAATATCCTCGAGCCTCAAGCTCAGATATTTCAATTTATTGTTGATGTATCTAGAATTCTTACATAAAATTGATGAAATATAAAGCTTATTGTTTTTTAATTTACCTAATTACAATATCAAAGATCATTTTGTTAGTGAACATTAAAGTTTCAATTGCCGAGGGCTTCAAAGAGAACCAAAATAAACTATTACATTGGTTCACATTAAATGTACGGTGAAAAAGGCAAACGGCGCGGGAAGAATTGCTTTTTACGGATCGGCTAACATTCCGCGGTTCCTCGAGGGGCGCAGGTACGTGACGGAGGGGGTGACAACGTGGTACAACGGAGGGGAGAAGAGGCTTCGCAGAAATGAATTGTTTTCGGTTTACCGTAAGGTAACATTACATTATTGCGTACCTTTGTGGCTTTTTGAGTGTGTTTATAGGATTTGATCCCGGACCAGTTGTGGTACACCACGTGGAAAAAACGTTACGTATGTTCTGGAAAACAGTTTAATTCAATCTGTGTAATGTATACAACTCGCCCTTAATTTGTTACACGTTAAAGTGTATTTAACGTTAATATCTGCTTACGACTTTTCTCTCACTGTGTCTGTCCCTTTTTTCGTGTGGAAACTCCTACAGATACCGCCCCACCGGTCGGCTGGTAAGGTTGTGTACAGGTGTAAGGATAAGGATTAAATCACACATCATCTAAGGTGGCCCCTTAAGGTACCCTCGCACACCGGCTGACCCTGGGCCATTTCTGGTTTTGAGATGACGTTACCACACCCGAGCTTGGCTTCCCATAACCACCACAGAAGGGCTTTACGCTATCACTAGTCACGCCACCACCCCAGCTGGCTTCTGCTATGCAGTGATAGGCTTCTTCACCTGTCACCCCCAGGCCGGCGACGGAGGACAGGGGACGTTGAGGTGACCTCCAACGATTGAGTATCTTGCATTCCATAGCACATCGTAGCTGCCAACCCCAATATGTAACTAATTTAATTATTATTCTGTACATAGGAATTGCGTCTAACTCGCCGTTGAAAATCATTTGAAGTGAAGTATAGCACCAATTTTGTTCACCTGCGTCGGATGCCGTGGTCGACACAATAATTTAATTTCGCTCGTTATACGAAGAAATTATTCGAAAAAGTAGAGGGAAACTCATAAAGCTATTACATAGCTTGGAAACGCCTGACGTTGCGTTCACAGATACGAGCTCAAAATTAATTTCTGAAACCGTTTTATAGTACAAAGTTTTCTAAATTGCTTGAGCCCCTACAGCTAGCAAAAATATTAATTAAGCGTGGCTTACGCAACGATTACCATGTTATAATGATTTATATCTTGAATAAATAAAAATCAACTAAACTAATAACATTGCCAATATATACCTACCCATATACATTACATTAGGCACTTTTGCACTTTTGCTTTGTAAGTTGACATACAATATTAATTCTGAAATGGCTTTCATAAATATGACAAGTGAATAAATGATTTAATAACAGAAAAAATGAGAGGCCCTCTTAAGAATGCGGACGGGAGTGCTCAATTTGTTGTCACTTAAGGAAAATAATGTAATCCCGCTCAGAGTCAATAACAATGATTGTAAGAAGAGGGCATTCCTCTTTTTGCTATTCTTGGTCCACTTTGAATTAATGGCACAAATAATCAGAGGCATTCGTCCTTAAGTGCCGTATGGTTCCCGGCAGAGTAGAAATTCTACTCTGTCGGGAACAATGCGGTCCACCCCATCTCTTTCAACTCCTCTACAAGGCGACTAAGGGATAGCAGTGTACTAGTCGATGCACCTGCTAAACAACGGACGAGATTGTGACGCAGAATTTCTCAAAGCGTTGGGAGGACAGACAGTAGTCGCTCCAGGAAAAACGGACATACTAATCAAAAACACTCTGGCTCTAAAGTGCAAACTTAATACGAAGCTAGAAAATCGTTAAGAGGATGATGATGAATGTACATATTATAATTTGTTATACCAAAATAAATCCCTAGCTCAAATAGGTATAAGTTGAGATATTATGTAAATAATAAGTGGGATAGGTAATGGAGGTGTCGAAATACGCATAGGAATCGCTGTTAATTTAGCAATTCTAAAACAGTGACCCTATATTCCTTAAAAGGTTGTGTAGGTTGCTGTGTCTACGTCAGACAACACTTATACGTATCTACAACTTCAAAGTTAGTATAAGTTGCGTAAAAACTTTAATGATACGTCTATGTAGTAATGTCAATGTCTTTTGTAATTTTAAAAAGACAGACATTACCCCATAGACGAGGAGAGAGACCGAGGCATTAAAATTATTGGTAATATCAATTTAGGGCCTTCGCATGGACGGGACGGGAACGTTCCACGTGCGGGGCGGGAAAAATCTCGTTCCCGACGATGTTCAATTATACAGATAATTCTTGAAATGAAAAATTAATCTTTCGTGGTTCACAACATTAGATCGGAATCACTATCACGGTTCGTCCGTCCCGTCCCGTCCGCGCAATAACCCGTCACGTATTCAACGGCCTTTAGTTTTTATTCTATTTTAATATACCTAGGTAAAGATCATTTGTAAGGTATTAATTGTTTTAGGGCCTGAATAATTAATAAGTAGGTATGATTACAACGAATGTAGTACAAGGTTTGGTCTAAGATACTTATCACAAAATTTAAAAGCTCATGCGACAGCTATTATAACGTCGTTAGGTTCATGCGACGTTTGGCTTTAATACTTCCATAAATTACGCCTAGCCTACCTTCAGACACGTCTTAACCATAAGACTTTACCGAACATTTTCGGTTCTACCATGATCTAGCACTCTTCAATATATACGTTATCGCGAAAAACGCTAGGCCACGTGGGTAACAAGTGTATGGCAACGGCGTCTCCGCTAGTTTCTGGTAGGAAGAGTAGACTCGTCAATGGTCTTACTACTTATAGATGCCCAAGACCGGACGCAGTGGAGGAGTAAAAACAGGAAAGGTGGACAATGGGCTCCGAGTAAAGGCCTCTGTTGTGTCCGGTATTAACGGAAGGACGATGATAAGAATCATTTGTTACTTTCGATCATTGATATATTTTTGCTTTCGATCGCGTCAACCAACATCCACGCGGAAAGAAAAGTGGATAACAACCTAACCTAACCTAACTCATGTCAGTCGTATATGAAAACTGTCTGGACAGGGCACGTGCGTCCTTTAAGCCGGAGAGCAGTGTTCTGTTAGGCTTTTAGTCATTTCTCTAGCCATTGCGGGCAGGCAAACTTTTAAACTTTTAGACATGAAGGTTTCTTCAGAATGTTTTATTTCTCTTTTTCTACGGGAAGCAAAGTTGCGTGACCTGAGATCAAATTTTAAGCGTGCGGTATTGGTGTAATGGTCTAAGATTGAAACGACTTGGTTTTTATTGCTATCACATTAAATTAGGTAATTTGGTCTGGCGGTAAAGCCAATTTTCAATTATCTAGCTAGCGAACAGTTATCTGGCTGTTTAATATAAAACTTATCATACAACTTGGTAACTTGCAATAAAAATATATCATACTTTCGAGTTTACTAAAACTCACTCTATATACTTACTAAATAATGCTCTCAGAAAGCTGAATGTTGTACAGAACTTTTATTAACTTGTGTTCCTATATTTCCGAATGAAAGTTAAATAAATTAGCAGGAGTAGGAATGGGCAAACGGTCGGATTAACGCAAAACAAAATTAAATTTTTACGGCACCCGACATGACTTAGTAACAATAATTATTACCCTACACGAGTAACGCATATTTCTCTTAGTTGGAACGTTATTATTAAAAAATTAGCTCATATAGACAACATTGTTTTACCTACTGATGTATTATCGTCAACCGTAATAAACATAGTATAACACGACAACGATAGAGAATAAAATAAAAACATTACGTCCTACGTCCAAGATATATTAGGAACCTTATGCCCCCTTTTTACCCGACTGTCATGAAGTCTTATGTTTTTCGCGCGTATCTTGTATCTATATTTTTGTTTACCAATTTCCCTACTGTCGTAAATCGAACATATGAAGGGTACAGGTAAAAAAACAGCTAATGCCTAATGAACAGATTTCGAAAGAAGCGCAATAGGCAAAGATGTGTTTTTAATAGAAAATGTAAAAAAAGACGTTCACCGTTCTTTCCCTGTACCCTACATAATAATATGTACAAATACTACCTGATTCTGTTTTAGGTATGTAGATGCAGCCAATCTGTATATTACAACGGCCGATTTGAACAGTAACGCTGCACCTAACCCGAATTAAACAAATATACAGATATTGCATTCAAATTCTAAACGAGATTGATAAGTTCTGTTTCAATTTGTGTTTGTATTCTTAATTGGGTAAATATACCTTATTAAGGTAAACATATACAACTTATCAGAAATATGATATGAAAAAAACAAAGCATGTTTTGTAAAATACTAATCAGCAGAGCTTGTTAGTTGTACAACATAAGAGCGTGGCTTGTACGCCGCAGGGTTATCGAGGGAACTTCGAGTCATACCCTAATTAAGGACTTTGCTTACCATTAGGTTACTTATGTAGGTACATGGATATTTAATATTAGGAGTATTTTTTCCCTAATAATACTTTTAAACGCTATTTTTCAGAACGACGACGTTTAAAACATTAACTCAGATAAAAAGTGTTCTTTATAGTAGTTACCTTGGTCATCAAAGAATAATCATTAATAATGCATAATCATAACCAACACTATGTTACATTACATAAAATACAATTATACTATATTGCATTTTTTAACGCCGTCATTTGCATTTACATTGTCATGACATGATACTCGTATGTGAATCGCTTTGTATTTGTTCTACTGTCATGGAAGACTAAATCGATAATTTATTACTGATCCCAAAATATTGTCTTCTTCCAAATCAAAATCATTAGTGTGAAACTATTTACCAAGCCCAGATAGCCTTTCCTAAATATAAAGGTGCAAATGATTAATGCCTATATTTGTTCGTACGAATGATAAAAATTCGATTTATCGCATTATACGCTTCCCCTCGTTACTGTGCAAAGCAAAGTTGAATAGCTTGATTTTTGGGCTACGCTTATAAATGACGGAAGGCATGTCAAACACTGTTGAGTTCTTTATTAAATTAGTTGGCGTGGATGAGTAAAAAGCTAAATGATCTTTTCACTGTTCCTGCATAATTTTTTGGTTGTATTAAGTTGACAATCAAGCTCTCTTCCCGCCTTGCGGTAAGCTGTACAGGCAGACTACATTAGATCGCTAATAAATCTCACAAAGCCCTTTAGCTTGAGAATAATTCGTGCGTTAGGTATTTTTTTTGGCACAAGACTGACTTTGCACGGGAAAATTTCAGGGGAAATGTCCCAGAAATCTATTTGGTTCTTACTGTTACTATAATTGAAATCCTTTAATCTTTATTCAATATTTTGTGCAATTAATACTTAAAATTTAAGTAAAAAAATAGTTTTTATTTAATTAATTTGTTATATACTCGTATTTTGTTTAATGCACATAGATTTTCACTTGTATAGTTTTATTGTGTGTATGTATAAAGACTAAGTTAGTTTTTATACGTATGGTTTTACTAAGGTTTTCCGGAAAAATATTCGTGGGTAAAGTTTTGTGAGTAAGGAACGGAAACACTCGTAATATAAAGTAAAATCAAATAAATGCATTGCTGTATTATCAACATTTTTTTTTTGTTCACATCATTTTAATTTTTACACGTGAAAATCACTCCAGAAGAAAGCGTACTTGTAGTCTTCGTAATTATCTTTGTCGTACCATGTCTGATTCCATTTCTCCAAAGTAGAATGTAATAAGCGCTTTTAAAGCTTCCCTCCGAAAATATTAACTTTTTCACGCGTGAATTAGACGTTTTACAACCCTATATATAAAATGGATTCTAGTACCCCCCTCGCTTGATAGGAATTTTGCGAATGTTTCTCATTCCACCTTTATAAATAGAGCTACGAATTCATATTGTAAGAAATGGGTATGAAATTGGACAAATACTGCGCATTGCTATTCGTGACTAAAGGTACCTTACCTACTCAAAGACAATTTCAAAAAACATGTGCTTTCTTAGCTGTTAGCACGTCGTCCGCCATCGGTTAGAATTACACATAAACGTACATAAAAATAGTTGTTTATATATCAATATTAATAATAAGCTACATTAACAATAATAATAAAACTACAAAAAAGCTACAATAATATTTTTCAATCGCATTACATAGATTTCGTGACATAATGTCTCTTCTTACTTGCCTCTCGTTGTGATGGTTCATTTAACAGAAAATATGTTCTAGTACTCCCTGTAATGCCTCAACCAGAGCCCGGTCGTTTGTTTAATATAATTTCTAGCCTGCGCCATGCGGAACATGACCTTTATTATTAACCCGTCCACTCTCGGGTGTAAGACATCCTAGACTGCTTACGTTAAATAATGAGCTTACCCTATTACTATGGATACGTTAAACTCATAACGTAACTGCAGGTACTGGAAGCCAATCAGGTTATGAATAACAAAATTTATTCAGGTCTTCATTTATACGAATACACCTATGGGGAAAATGGTATTCTTGGTTCCCCTCTTTCTGAATGTGAAAATTTTATCCACAATTAGCTGTTATTAAGGTATATCTTCAATGTTACGCTTACTTCACATTGACTTGGAATTGGCTCACAAAGGACGAAAGCTTATTTTTATTTTTTTGAATGTCTGTTATTTGATTTCAAAATTAATTATATCTTTTGATCTGTTTGTTACAGGTACTCGACAAAGGGACTACTTACACGGGGAGCTTTAATAGAATTTACCAAATAAAAGGCATTCAGCCCCTTATTTTGTTAATAGAAAATTCTACCAAATCTCAATTATCTTTATGGCCAAAGGGATTTTTAATTTTTGTGAACCGATTCTTTGTTGATATTTTTTCACAAAATTCACAATTAGAGATTTTATTCAAAAGCTTTCTTGTGCCAAATATCTTAGTATATTATATCCTACTGACTTTAAAGAATTTACTGTCCTGGGACGATCCACGGTGCGCTTTCGATGGCCACTCTCTAGAACTTTCAGTCCCCAGTACTAGGCAGTTTTGGCTCCTGTATAATCTGCTATAATCATCTTAACCTAAAAAGTCCCCTGTTGAACACTGACTTTAGCCAAATACCTCATACATGACCGAATTCGCTCCGGATCTATCCACTGACACTAATTGCTAGACTAACTTTGGCTAACAATGTTTCAAACTGTAAACTTATGATCGAACCGGATCTTACGTGGGCGCCCATTGCTATTTTAACTTGTTAACATTAGGAATTAGGTAGTATGTCGGTTAACCTTATGTATATCCTTTATAAACTTACTAAGTATGAATTGTTGAGGATCTTAGTGTCTTCTTATGGGAACTTTAAGGTGTCAGTGTTTTACAACGTTTATCATGCTTTGAGTTGTTTATCACCGTGCCGTAAGACAGCCTCCGTGGCGTGGAAGTAGTGAACGCGACTGGTATGCAGGAGGTGCGGGTTCGATTCCCGCTCAGTGCAAATATTTGTATGCATGAATATGGCTATTTGCATTGGTCTGGGTGTTTCTATGTATATTATGTATGTATTTACAAAAAAAAAGTATCTAAGTATGTTTATCCGCATTCTAGATTTCATAACACAAGCTAGTTAATCTATGCTTACCATGGGTCTAGATAGCGTTGTGTGGAATGTTGTGGAATATTTAAGTTGGAATCAGTCTACAGTCGAACTATGATAGGGCTGGACTTCGTTAAATTACGTGAAGCAACTGCCAGACCATGGCGATAGTTAAGTTATCCTGTTAGTTCATCGCCGAAGACCATCGGCCTCCAGGGCCTGAGGACGGTGAGTTGGCTTACAGCAGCAGGCCCATGACGGCAGCGTGACGTGAGGGATTCACGCACGAATATAAGTGGGATGACATCCGAAAACCTCCCATAGACGCGGGATAGCACCCGAACCACCCTCTAGGCGAAGCCATAGTTGTAGCCGTAGGTCTGATGGGAGTCCTGTGACATCCTTCCGAAAGCTTACCCGGGGCTCTCAACCGTAGGCTATTGGGCGTTATCGTGAGGGTTTTTAGTCGGTAGGAGTCCGGCATAGCATCCATGAAAGATTTTCCGTCGCGGTAAAAAAAAAAAATCTAGTTAGATCAGGTATTATGATCTCTCACTATCGGTTACGAATGCTACAGATCTTCGTATGGCAATCAAGTCCGACGCCTTAACGTGCTCCTGGTGAGTGAGAGGGATCTGAATGTGATAACATCCATCCAAAGACAGACCTTCACTATGACTATCTATACTCAGCTAATACTTGGCTACGCGTCAGTATTCTACTAAGTTTTAGCCTGTTTGACCGACTTAAAAAAAAGGAGAGGATCTCAATTCAGTTGTATTTAACTCTGAAAAAGTAGGCCACGTGAGGTTTTGAACAAAATATTGGCAGTATTGGAACCATTAAGCTTATTTTTTTTCAAATATAGCAAATTATGCAAGGGAAATAAAGTGAAACGTCAGCGAGTCAAAATTAAAATGGTGAAACAGTATTTATTACGATCATTTAAACGTTTCAGCAAAGAACCAATACGAGATTGGCAATAAACTTAGCGAATGCTAGGGTTGATCCATGCGCCTTTAGAAAACAAATTACAGAATAGATCGTTTAGTATTCGTAAGACTGACTACTTCTAATTCACCCCTCGACTAAATCGACTCAATCACTCCGCAGGATCTTGCACTGCGTATTTTTTTGATTACTATAAGGTACCTAATCGTCTACATGTGAGTGTAAGAGGCAGGTAAGTACATACAGCAACAGATCGATCTTGACGAACAAAATACTCAAATTGACTGGTTTACCCCACTTACTGTGAACAGATCGTTATATTTGAAACACACCTTTAGTTCGGACAACAATACAATTTGAATCGATAAAACTGTCTGATTTGCTCTTAATAACTTAGTATTAAGAGCATTTTGAGCCTTTTTAGTCAAGATCCTTCTGACGCTGACTATATCTAACTCATTGGTTACCCTTGCAAACATTAACCGTATCACAGAAGTGCAGTCAACCTTATTAAAACTCATAATTAATTTTATTTTAGGTAGGTAAGTGGTCTCACAGCTGACAGATTAAACATCAAAGGTGGTCCCCTTTTGTTGAGACAAAGGATCTCAAAGAGAAATTATCTGGGGTTCTTTAGAGTAGGGTAACAGTTAGTTCGATTTTGCCCGTACTCTTATTTCGACATTGTGGTAACCATAGATTTAAACCATAGATATATATTTTAACTAAAATATACATAGGTACAAGCATAATATAACAATAAAATTATTAACCCTATATTTTGCTGACGCTTTAAAATAATTATGTGGTATAAATTTTATAAGAATTTAGTATAAACAGTGTACCTTAATGACACCTTTAAGGCAGGGCTTTTAGAGTGTTAAATTTTTAATACTTAGGAATATAAAAATAAATAGCCGAAAGTGATTTAAAATGTGAAAAGAAGTTAATGAAATGTAGCACAAAGATACAAAATCCAAAGACATTAAAACCACTATTATAAATTTTAAAACATGTAGGTACTATCTATTAACTACATAAAATTAAAACAATATCCACAAACTGAATTTACATTTGGTTATTATATTTTAAAGCTGCTTTAAAACCCTGTACGCAAAAAGATAAGCTCCCTGTATTTGCGTATCATGCGGTTTTAGTGAAAAGTCCCGGTTACCTACGTTACCAAACCCTCTCATTATATTAATACGGCCGTGACAGCCCTAATATGTATAGGGTGTCGTTACATTACAACGGCGATATAATGCAGCTTGATTTGACTTTTAATTGGAGCACCCTTGAGTACGAACGTTGAACTTTAATTTACTTGGTTCGTTCGACCGATCGGTCTCACTCATCCACCCGACTGCACTACAAATTATCGGGGAAATATTGGAAAATACGACTCGATCAGTATCGATGGTTTTAGAGTCAGTTTCATTAATATTTGTTACAATTTAATTACATCATATATACATATATAACATAAACTCACGCCTGTATTCCCCGAAGGGGTAGGCAGAGGTGCTAGCACCCACATTTCGCCAGTTTATGTTTAGGTCCCAATGTAATAGGTGGCGAGCCTATTGCCATTAACCGGGCACATATAAACCTGCGATAAATACACACATAACTTCGAAAAGCATCGAAAAGTCATTGGTGTGTGCCATGGAAAACCTGGGATCGAACCCGAGACCTCGTCTCAGCAGTCCATTACCTATACCACTAGGCTGCCGCAGATTTACTTACAGACAATTTAATTAGTATTTCTTAATTAAACTAGGTATATTTTAATTTAATGTTAAAGGTTACTTTATAAATGAATGTACATAATAAATTATCACTACATAGTATAGCAAAGTCGCTTTCCGCGTCCCATTGTATGATTATATCTTCAAAACTACGCCACATATTTTGATGCGGTTTCTTTTAATAGATAGAGTAATTAAAAAAATGGTTTATATGTATAATACATGCTTAATATAGTAGAAGGAGCAGCGGGAATGGAATCGGAGGCCACGCGGGCGCTAAAAATTGGCGGTACGAAGTTCACTGGGTATATAAACAGGAACTCAAATAATATATTATGAATCAAAGAATCGTGAATGAGCGCACGTGCAAGTGAAAAGCGCACGCAATAAATACATAATATACGACCTGAATAAAGTTTCTCCTTAAACCATGCTTTGAACAGTTATTAAATAATAAAATGCGACCTATTATATGCAGTTGTTATTATGCAGTGTATTTTATTATTGTAACCAAATGATTGTCCATTACATCATCTAAATATCCATATATTTGATAATATAATAAATTAGTTTGCTATTAACTTTTCCAAAAAAAATTTTAGGTATGTCTGAGCTGGATCTCATTTACTGGCCGAGACAATATTCGCTCTGTAGATTATGGTAGAGATTGCTAAGACCACTATTAAAGTCATTAATCTAATAGTAAACAGTGGCACGGGACAGAGCTATGTCATGAAGCGGCGCACGAAGTTTATAATAACTTTGTTGTTGACTAAGACCACAACGGAGGTAGCAACAAATCATGGAGGGAATTATCTCGCCTTGCTACACATTTCAAATCGTCTTCAATTAATAATAGCTACAAGTTGATGGTAGTACTTGAATGCTGCGGGCATTGTTCTACATATACTCATGTCTGTAAATCCCCGAAGGGGTAGGCAGAAGTGGATTGACACCCACGTTTCGCAAACTTTACCTTTTTTTACTTTACTTTACTTACAGTATTGTTGTTATTAGCATATTCCGTGTCAAGCACTTTTAATGCGAACGTATGAGGTCGTTTCTTAAACTTTATCTGTGGCAGACATCAATGGTATTATCGATTTGCATCCTACGTAGTTTTGATTATATACGAGGAATTAATTGAAAAAAAAATTAAGACCTGAATAAACAAACAACTTTCTTCGGATCATAAGTTAACTTTAACAACGTTAAGGTTAACGAAACCTGGGATATGCGGCAGTATTTAACTACTTAAATTCAATCAAAGTGAAACTCTGTCACACAAAATTATGTTCACCTTAGGTCGCCTGTTGAACAATAGGTTCGGCCGCAAAGTACTTAACTCAATCCCTAAGTAACAGAGTGATGACTAACTTCGATAGATAGGCGAGCACAGCGATGAGCCTAACTTTAATTAATTTGAAACTAGTCGGCTATTCGGACATTCGATTCTGATTATATTATTTACTACTAGGTACTACTTGTCTCAATTAATCTCTTAAGTTGCCTAGTTTACATATATAATAACATAATTATGTTACTGTAGAAGATCGAACTACGGTAAATCCTTTTAAAATTTTCGAAGTACATCTGGCAACAATAATAAATACATGTTATATTATGTATAATTCGCATAGGCCTGCCATTGTGCACTACTTGCTGTTATAAATCTGTTTAAGAGAAATTTTGAATAAATTACTCCAATTATCGCCAATTACACTAACGATATACGGGTACACTAATCGACCTTCAGGTTGGCACAAAGGCTTGCGCCACCGCCTGTAAGCTGAAGCCTGGAAGGTGCTGCAGAAAGATGTCCAATAATGAACTACATCTTCGCAACCTGCAGGTGAATATAAACAACTGCGGCAATGCTAAGGACCTTCTGCTATAAAGCACTGGAGTGTGGTCATCAATATTATGTTGGTCACTGAGCCTTACGCACTCAAACGTTACCGGGAATAACGCGAAAATGATGACGAATATGTGAATGTAAAATATCGTTTCTTTATCGTAACGTAACGGGTTTTCATCGGCCTTGTAATAACGACATGGAACACGTCAGTGTGCTCTTTGAATGTATATACTGCAAGAGAGCTAAAGGCTAAAGGAACATCGTCTAACGGTTTCACTCCATGTGTAACCTCATAAGGTTTTGCCGAATAACAACGGTTGTTGTTGCTCAATATGATATATCACCTTGAAATGAATACCTACCTACGACTGGTAGGCAGTTCATTAATAGAGGAAATATTTTTCTGTTATCTGATAGAGAGTATTTTAAAATGATTAAAAATAAGATTAAAAAAAGATATAATGCATAAAAAATTAAGCTGTTTAATATCTCTTATAATAAGAGATTATAAATATAATATTTCCTATCTTATTTTAAAACTACAGCCTTGTCTTGTTAAGCAGTTATCGTCATTGGAGGTATCAATCAAAAAGTGTTGCTTACCAAACCTTCTATAATATGTTGATCTAGTGATCCTGCTTACCACCAGAAACCCAACTGTAAGCAAACAGTGTTGTTAAATTGCGTTTTTCTCTTAGTGCAGGATTATCTGCACAATTAGGGAACAATTCTTAACTATGCAGGTCAAACGCTACAGGCAATATTGTGATACCACTAAGCATTATTTCCTCTAGAAATGAATAAGAGCGAGCTTTTTTTAAACCAAAATAAATCAAGTAGAGGTCTGCCATCATATTTTAATAAAATATTGAACAGTTGATAAACTGGTGTTGCAAGTATTATTAGTACCTACTGTCTGAAATTTATAACGATGGTTGTATATCGGCTCAAGTCAGTATTATTAGAAGAATACAATAAACAGAACTACATTATTTCTTACATTTTCTGGTTTTGAAAACACGTTTAAAATTGTGGGCACAAAGCTCTTATTCCAAAACAGATAAAACTTCCGGCAGAATAGAATTGTAAATATGTAGTTTTAGATTTGCTCCAATTTGAAATGAAATAACGAACACTCGTTTCCTCCATCTATAGTCAAGAAAAGATTTTCTGCAATAGCTTTGTATGTAGTGCACAGTTTTATTATGAATACATACAAATAGTATTTAGTAAAACTATTCTCATGAGAAATGAAAATAATTTTTCTTTTTTTAATTATAATTAATAATAATAATAATTAACTTTGTTTTCTTCTAGTATAGGTATTACGATTTTATAAACAATTTACTTCTTCCAACTTTCAAGATCAAGCAGTTTTAGAGTTTATCCCATAAGTTACAAATCCATTCATAGTGTGAGAATTTATTCGCCAATAATAACTAATAGTTCGTAATTAGCACTAAGTACTAAGATACAGAGTAAAACGACTAAAGATATAAGTCTACAGAACTAAATCACAGAAAGGAACGTAATTAATATTGACAATCAGGTACTGTAGAAAGGTTATAGCCCGTAGATATTACGACAAATATCTTGTGTTTACTAGACAAAATATTTAATCAGAAACTTAAATTAGGAGGCAGTTGACACTCAGTTATTAGTCAATGGTGCCCTAAACACGAATGAAACTTTAGAAGTTACCCTTGCAACTCAATTTTTTTATATATGAAATTCTATCAAATCTTAATGACGAAATGAAAAAGATGATGTTGATGATGATCTGTGATAAATTGGTTGATATCACTTTATTATAAGGTAAGAATAAAGTACATAAAAAGCTCTGAGAAAATTTGAAAAAAAATGCAATTTTTCATGTTAATTGTAGACTCCTATGAAATCCCAGCTTAGTCTGTATCTGTGATACCCAACAATTTTGCTACTAAAGATAGGAATAGGCCTCCCATTTCATATTCTCGAAAAAGGAATACAACTGCCAACTTAATTTCATTATGGCCGTCATACAAACATTAGTTACATTACTTATTGGTTTATCACGAATAATCAGATTAAGGTGGGACTGGTTACTAGATAATTACCGTACATAGATTTGGCATTCGCTTCGCTGCTCTTACCACCTATCAGATTAGATTGGACCCGAAATGGACGTACAAGGGAACAACTGCGGTGATAATGGTTTACTAATTCTGTCGTGAAGCATTGTTCTACATTAATTTTAGTGGTTCTTGTCAATGCAGCTCCCATTTTTGACGAATTCTATGACTTGGAGTAATTTGAAGCTTTTTTTAATTGACTATAAATAAGACACAATTTAGCTTTACAGCTGCTATTATTATTGTTTATCAGAATCTTTAAAAATCTGCTTAAGTTCTACTTCATTATTGAAATTTCTAGGAAAGGTTTGAGATTTTTTAAATTTAAGTTATTTAAATATTTAAGGAGCCCATTTCTTCCATATTTATTTCTGTGATTGTATGATGATGTAAGATGATACCTGAAAGCATCACGCTATCCGGGGCGTCAGCTAGTTGTTTTACAGAGAGGAACGTTTAGACTGTTTTTAGACCGCAATGCGCATGGTGTTATTAATATGTATCAAAGATTATTCTGTAATGCCATATAACTAGGTGTGTCTCGTACGGTTTTCGTACGACCCCTTTAATCTCATGAAGCTTACTTTGCCCCAGGCTTGTGGGTATTAAATTGTGACGAGTTGTAAGGACGTAGGTAACCACGGCAAATGGGAATAATACATAATTATATATTCATATAATTTGAATCTTGTTGTCTGTATATTTTAAATTCACTAATTGTTAATTAATAAATATTCCAAAACATTCCACTCAATGCGATCCCCATGGGAAGCATAGCTTAACTAGCTTATTTTGTGTAATCTAGAATGCGGATAAACATACTGATATACTTTTTTTGTAAATACATACATATTATACATAGAAACACCCAGACCAATGCAAATATATTCATGCATACAAATATTTGCACTTGCGGCCGCGTTCACTACCGCCCCGCCATAGAGTCTGTCGTTAATATGGGCTTTACACTTTACCTATATTTCAAAAACACAATATTCTTTTGTGAAGTAACATTTCACTTACAACAATCCCTTATATCACAAAACACGTATAAATGTCCTGAAAATCTTTGCTGTTACAATACCGTGCTCAAATTTATTAGAAAATATTCCTATCCAAAGATCAACATGTAGGGGTGAGCGAACAAGTAATGGTATGTTCCCCTTCATACGTACCGCGGCGTAATCTTCTTACGTGTCGCTCCTAAGATATATAACTAGATTTACATCTCGTATGTATCAGGTGAAATAACATACGTGTTTTAATTGATGGTAAGTTCATTTATAACTTGTGTCATATGATATTATAATACCGGTACGCGTGTTACACATTTATTTTAAGAAGAAATTTGTCAAGTACATACGATGTTATATTACAATACCTATATATTAAATCTAGTTTTATGTTACTTGTCTTAATTTACTTTAACAGGTATTACAAGTTTAGTAAAATGTTAAAATATTTAAATTAAAAATATTATTATCCAGTGTCAAAGGTTATTTATTTATATTTATTTTTTGTTATATAAATACCTGCACTCTCTAACTCTTTTTATTTTCAGTATTGAAAGGAAAGATAGGTCACAATAATTTGCAGTGAAATTATAAGAAGAAATTATTATACGTTTTCTTACTTTATCTATCCAAATATTAACGAGTAAGGCACAACATGGAGTAAATAAGACACGGCTTTTAAACATTTTCCCGGTGTACTGTAAATCCTGGTTCTTTTCAGAGTGAATATGCCGTTCTCGATAATCCTATGATCCTTATTTACTAGCGCAGACTCCGAGGGCCGCAGGCTTATCCGAACGCACTCGCCACGCAACATGGCGAACACTGTTTTCTCCAAGTATTTTTGCCAAAAAATATAGTTAGGCGAGGAGATAGTGAATCGTGTCTTTGTATTAAAGCATAATATAGGTAATATTTTAATTTTGCCCGAAGTGATGTTGAGAAATAATGTTTTAATTTTTCTTATATTTATTTAATAATACCTAAGCTGTTATTATAACTCTAAAAATAGCCACTTCAATTGTATTTATTAAGATTATGTTTATATTGATATACACTTTTGGCCTTATAGTGCTCATTTTAGAATCATTCGAGCCGTCTGGCCACAGCAACATAAACCCTGTAGTAATAATCGTTTTATGACTTATTTCGGTAAAACTTTTTTGTTTCCTTTACTTTATATGTGCTTAATCTTATATAAATGAAATTCAAGTTCATTTTCACGGTTACTTGAGACACAAAGTAGTCAAATTGATTATCGTTACATTTCACATGTGTCATCGTTACAGCTATTAAAGTCACCCCTCTGACTGGCGTTATTCCAACGTGTTGCTCGGCTACGTACTTAATTATGTGCGGAACCAATACATTCTACTTTAAGGACCCCGAACTTCAATAATATTATGTGTGACGATACTCCAGATTATACACAAGGGCTACTGCAGCCCCAGGACATATATGATAGTGGGTTCGGTTGCAAGAAATGTCATATTTATAGACAAATATTTTCTGTATTTACTTTCTACTTTAAAAAGTTTGGAAAGTAAACGTTCAATCATGAAACGTGAGAGTTTCTTTATCTCTATCAGTTTCTCATACAGCCTCTCTCTCAGTGATCATTGAGAGAAAGCCTATCAGGGGCAGCAAAAGGTGGCCTTTTCCTGGCTTAAAAATCCATTGACACGTGCTACTGTATGCGTTTGTTTGTTGTGCTGCTGCGCCTCTAATGATTATTGTAATAATATGTCTACAAAGCCACTAGGTTGTTTTCTACCACCACGTCATAGTATAACGAGCGGTATACGTAATACCTCAGCCACGTACGGCGCATCACTTACGAGCACTATAATAGATCTGCTCCCTCGCTCGACTCATATAAATTGCGGGAGGTACGCAGCTGATGCTATAAAACAGCCTCGTTATTTATTAATTTAAATTGCACCCTATTTTGTAAATATACTTTTTAATATTTATAAGTCTCACTTCCAGTAATTTGTTACGTTTTTTTTAATAATTGCGGTATCTAAGTACCCATATTTTATATAGGGGGTAAGGAAAACCATTTACAGGTTGTAAAATCTATGTTCGAAGGTAAATATGTTCTCTTTTTTATAGATACCATCCTAATTTTACTGTTTTATTTAAAAAGATAAATATAATTGATAGGTATTGTACCAATAATACATTCCTATTCTCTTATACATTGTTTAGCAAATACACGTATATATAAATACGTACGTAAGTAAGTACGTAACGTAAGCAGGCATCTGCACCTTTCGATTGCGTTAAAATATTTTCAGTTTATTTATTGCACTTGCACGAGGGTGGATTAGGGGTACTCAAAGGTATACTATATCCATTGCACTTGGTAAGAGGTGCTTTATTTTACGAAAATACCAGTGCTACGTCGGGTAGTTCACTTATGTAGTACCTAGGTACTATTAACTATTCTGTGATTATGTTTAAAAAATAAGAAATTGCGCATTTTTATTCTAAAGCACTAAATCGAACTATCTCTTCGCCTAACACCTGTTTACGCCTGTAGTTACGCTAACTGTGCCGGCATTATAGGTAGATATGCAGGCGCAGTTGGAATTTGCGATGCGAAGAGGAAACATTTAACGTAAAGCCACAAATTCAAAGGACGGACATCAACCTCGGTCTTGACACTGTCAACCCTTTTTAATAAGTTGTAAAGAAACGAAATACAATACATTTTTAGAGTACAAAACGCTTTATGTACACAAATAAAATAAATTATAGAATAGTATACACAGAAAATAAAACAGATATTTATACGCTGGATTTCATAGAGCATATCATTGGAAGCTGATTTAGCTTAGCATTTATCTTAAACATAGTATTTATCAACAGAAAGATTTCCGACATACCTACTTACATTTGCCAAGAGTCTCACAATTTCCTACTGGAAGTTTCTTAGGTGTAGTTACTGGTCAAACGAGTATTTTTCAATTCAAAGCAATTCTTAACTGGTACTACTCTTCAGCTTCTGCAGTAAGTCTTCTACTCCTCCTTGATTTTTTACAAAAGCGATTGTCGTCGGACCCTCAACTTTAAGCGGGAATCTATGCCAGAACCCCGACGATCTTTTGCTTGCATATAGGCTCCATGAAAATGGGACCTATTTAGATGGAGCCTCATACACTCATCAGGTTAAAATCATAATGATAGGTGTCATCTTGAATACTTCTAATACCTTGATCCGTACTTACCAGGAACCAATTTCCACTATTGGCAATCCTCCCACTTGCATAATACAGTATTATATGTATATAAAATATTCGTAGTAAGTATATCGGATCGAGGGAACAGGGAGAAATGACCAAGCATACTTAGGTTGTACGACGTTGGTATCTATTGAATAAGCTCAACACGTAGCTTTACCTAGATGTATGAAATTTAACATAGTTTACATAGTTTTGAATATAGTTACATAGTTTGAAAATAACATAGCTTACAACTTTAGACATATTTATTTGAATATTGAAATTTGAAAACTGACGTTTCAGGTATTCTTTGTACTGAGGACGACATAAAACCATTCAGAAAAGATATTTCGTAAACGCCTGAGCGTTTACGAAATATCTTTTCTGAATGGTTTACAACATTATTGGCCTGAGCTTACAACATTAATCACAAAATAATCAAATATTCAGAAAGCCTCTTATAAAATGATAAAAGCAAGCTTGATAACCGGAAACAGTGTCTTTTTTCATCGAACGAGTCGAGCCGTCCCCCTGGGAGGGAAATATCAGCATGTCATTTGTTTATATTGCGAAATTAATCCCCCAAGCTGGCGTGACTGATGAGTCGAGTCAAACATCGCTTGCCAAACAAAGAAACACCGAGGTGTGTACTATAATCGATGCTCACTTAAACGACAGATGCTACAAACGGGTGCCATCAATCTATCCCCTCCCCCGTGCCCACCATCCGATTCGTACCCCCGAGGGCCGAATTGTTATTCACGTTCCATTACCTCAATTTTTTAGAACCGAGGTGCCTGAAAAGAAACCCTTTCACTTATTGTGTCTCATTCCTGAATAGGTGGAGGGCCATCGTAAAATTAAATTTCTTTAGATTATTCATTTTTTCCCTCTTTTCTGGCGTCGAGTGTTTATTCAGGATCCGCTACAGATAAGTTACATGAAAACCATCAAAATGCCTTATGAAATAGGTTTACTAATAATATTCGCGTTCATTCTCGAATATTTTCTTCGTTCTTTGTTTGGTATGGCAGATAATAAAACAAACGATAAATTCAAAACGCTCGCACGCACGAGCGCGCGGTATTGAGTGCGCCACACGCGACAAGAATCATTCAATAATCGATTAAAGTCCGCCGCACACGTACGGGAATCGAGCAAACATCGAGAACTCAATGGCCCGATCACGGGGCGAGTTGAGTCACGTTCCACGAACCAATAATTCAATAAGGAGCGATCCAAACACCGTGCCAAGTAAAATCATAGCGTTCAGGGTGCAACCAAAAACGTAATTGTATTTCGCAATCACAGTAATAAAATTACACAATGGCGTAAACGTTTAAACCTCTTAGCTGCAATATTGTTTTTATTAATTAAAAATATATATTATCAGAATTCATTATTAGGAAGCTTCTTCAGGGTCGGCAGCGCGAGTATAACCCTGTTGTTACATACATCCATTGGTCACGGCAACCTCTTTCCATCAGCTGGGAGGTGTGGTTGTTTACCACCAAAATGGTATAAAAAACATAATACTGATTGCAAAACATGAATTTCAATCATAATCCTCCGAGCCTTCTACCAACTCAATTGTGGTTGGATTTTCAGTCTATGAAGCGGTCTAGTTTTGATATGTCCAACTCTCTGACGACCACAATTCTCTGCAAAAATCGTGTATTTAAATAATAACAAATTAATGACAGGCATGTCATTGGGTCAGTTAATTAAATTATGTAATTTTGATGTGGAAGAAGGGTCATTGAAGTTATTAACTAAGTCACTACTCGTAATAGTTGGTAACTAAGTGTTTTAGCATAACAATATGCTGTAAGCATCGTAGACTATACATCTGTATAAAAGCGGGTAAAGACCAACAGCTTAGTTTAGTGGAGCACGGCATTTTCCCTATCACAATGGGTTACCGCAGCTTAGAAGCTGGAACAAAGCGTCATTATTCCTTTGGCTCATTAAGTGAATTAATGAATTCGAAGTAAGGATTTTTGGCAAACGCGTCGCAGATGGGACTCATCATATTGATGGAGGTAGGTCAGACTTAGCACGGTATTTAGTAAAAGAAATGTACCTATAAATCTTCTTCTGTTCTGCAATAAGTTTATTCTTATATAAATATAAATACAAGACGTTTAACTGGATAGTTTTTCACCTACAACTTTTTAAAGCCCAGTATTTTATCGTAATTGGAAAGTCAGCTTCATCTATCAACAGCGTCTTGCAATAACAGAGGGTAAATAAAAGAGAGCATTTAAAATAGAATCTGGACATTTATCGCACAGAGATTTATGAATGTATGACACGGGCCATTATTTAGGCCATGTCGAGCTATGGGCGGTCTGGTATGCGTGATAATAATGATGTTAAAATTTCTAAAAGGAGTTGAAATGCGTGATAATGAATTTTGGCATACATTTATTCATTGTAGCAAAATTACTTAATAGCATTATACATGATTATATAAAAAGAATAAAACTATAAGAAATTTGCTTATTCTACCTTTGTGTATGTGTCCATTTAGTATACATACCTAGTATACATACCTACTTATCAGTACTTATTAATTTATGAAATAAAGTAGGTAAGTTTATTATTTGATAGTACCGCATTATTTCCAATTTAAATATTAAACACAACAATCGAAGTGTGTTTTAGTTTATTTAATGTTTTAACTTCTATACTAATATTAATTTGCTTAAAATATACGAGTATACTAACAAAATAAATTGTCCATAGCTAGGTTTTTGAAGCCTTCTTATAAAAGTATTTTAAAAGCACAGTGCTACTACTTATGTTATTTACTTTCCTAGTGACAAGTAACTAAAAAAGTAAGAAAATTATAAACAGTAACATAACTCTTTCACTACTATAATTGCAGTTCTGTTAAAAGTCATTGGTGAAGTTTTTGTTTCTTAAACAAATGCTATCCGTTGTTAGGCATATGAACTTACTCAAAAGGTAGAACTTAACTAAAAACCTCTAAAAGTACTATCGTATATATGGTAATCTTCAGAGAATGACAATAACAAACAATGAAGCAGTTGGCCCCCGGGAAGTTAAGTAATCATTACTTAACTTCAGTCGGTTGACAAACCTGGGCACCGAATTGCAGGTGTGGTTGGTGTGGTTTCAATGATGTAGGCTCTGAACACCTAATAATTTAACTACCTTCACAGAAAAATACCGAAGTTATTCCAAAAAAAAACCGTATATTTAGTTAAATTTAAGACAGAAAATACATAAACTGTGAAATTTAAAGAAAACTCAACATCGAACTCAATTTCTCCAGTTTAAATATTAAATCAAATTACGTCGGGCTTTCGCCTTCTACAAAATAGTGGACACTTAAAATTGATTGCATTGCAAACTAAGTTGCACCGAAGGTACATAAATTAGTCCATCTCTACCTTGATCGTGATGAGCGCCGACTGCAGTAAACGATTTATGTGCTTTGATTCAATTATAAAGTTCTGGAATATACCTCACAACTTATAGCTTTGCGAATAAGGATTTTAACGAAATTTTTACAGTGAACATTTCAATAGTGATATTTTTAAAAGGTAATTTATAGTAATCCGTCTGAGAATGTCTACAGAAACGTCTCGAAAGTTTCTTATTCTAATATTATTATTATATAGACTATTCCTTTTCATTAGTTGATACTTTTGTTATTACACACCAAACTTGACTAGTGCAATAACTATTTTTTTATTAAAGAATACTAGAAATCGAAATTACTAACGCGGTTCCTCTAATGTTATTCATTTGTGCGTTCAATTTTACAATAAAATATCTGAAACTATGGTCTTACCTATGAATAGAATTTGTCAATATAGAAGCCACATCATTTACTAGCGTTTTGCGAGATAAGATTTTAAAACTTCCACAGCAGATTCTACGCTCGTTCACGCTGACACAAGTCAGCAAGGTAACTTCCTGTTTTATATTGTTTCGTTATTCTTTGTCCTTTTTTACCTAAAACTGTTCCAGAATTCCGCCTTTTGTTTTTGTAATAGATAAATTCAACGCTCTTTGTAGCACGCCAAACATCTTTCCGAAGTCCCGAGAAAGAGGAGCTCAAGAAAAATATTGTTTACATTTTTGTCAGTAACGCGATTTACCTTAAAGCGTAGCGGCTGAAACGAAAATGTTTTTAGTTTAATGAATTTAAGACCCACGTATATGTTATACTGTTCATGAAACTCGAACACTGCATTAGCATGCCAACTCACCTGTATAGAGCTAAGTTAAAAATCGTGTAGCACTCGGGGTCCCGTGTGGACGTCGGGCTGGGAAAATGGGGGACTCGGAAAATAAGGAAAACCTTCCGCCATTGTGTAACTTGAATGCAAGAGCTGCACGCCAATCGAACGAGCTATCTCGATCACAGCAAGCTTAATTTTCTACGTAAAATCTGGTTTTAGTGGCCTCGGGCCGCGAACATAGATTTTTATTGTATTTTAAAGTATCGTAGTGCAACATATACCTATATCATAGTATAATAAATCGTGTATACATGATTAATTATACTATTAAAATCATTGAGGCTATGTTGTACATTCCTCGAGTAGTTTTTAAGACTACAATTGCATTTCTACATTATTATCAAAAATAGGTATATACTTGAACTGTGACACTATTTAAAACTAAAACAATTTCCACCATGTGCTACAGCTATCCATTGGAGATCAAACGACACTGTACCGCAACGCAATGTACGACATCATATAAGTTTTGTGAAACTTGAACGATATCGTATCAGATACAAAGTACTATTAATGTGCGAAACAATGTTATCGGTCGTTGGGGTCGCATAGCGAACACATTATTGAATGATCGGCACACCCAGATTGTTGGTTATCGTAACACCAAATTTTCTATTTGATCGAATCTAATCGGTTCGTGCGGCGGAGAGGAGTGCGGCTTTACAACACGTTGAGGCGACGCGACGCCGCGCCGTCTCGGTGCGCGCCTCAAAATTACGTTAGCATTCCCTCGCACCAGTTCAGTCCGTTCTAAAATTCCGTAATCTCGTTCCAATTTCGCTGATAAATTCTTGAAAATTCGACATATAACTGACATCTTACAATTTAAGATACCTCTGAGTCGCACTTTGAGTCTTAACTATTTTAGTAAGACCACGGAGATAATACTCGTTGGTTAGATTTATCATAGATTCGATACTTACTCTGCCATCGATTATGTTTTCAGACCCACCTGAAATTTAGTGCTTTTGATATAAGTATTAAGTATCTAAGTAAAATCAATTTTAAAAATATTATGTTAAGCACTAAAATTTTGAATAATTTATTTATCAAAATTCGAGTGCATTTTGTAGATCTTTAAACAATAAAATATTCCGTTTGAATTCCGATAGCAGAAGTTGATCAAACACCACAGAGTTGAGCGTCATTAGACTGTATAAACTAAGATCCGGCTGCAGGACCACGAAAATTATGAAGTTTACCGTCTTTGCTTGTTCGACCTTAATATGATTTACTAATTTCAAAAAATGGAGCACAAAAACTAAAATAGTCAAGTTTATAATAAATGCGCAGTTCTGAGCAAAATTAAATTCATTCAGGTTAAATACATACTTAATATCGGATACATTGATTTTGTTCAGATTTGATGAATCAAAGTGTACCTAAATACATTCGGTTTGCATTGCTTTTGAACCCACGTCAAGGCAATGTTGACGCATTGGGACCTTAATTACATATGGAGGTTCGGCCCTTTTTCAAAACCACCTTCGCAAAGACCATCAAAAAGTTTGGAAAGCTAACTGAAGTAGGATATTTACGGAAGATGATTAATAAGTTGTAAGAATAGTTTTCATTATCTATCTATACATACTATACATACATATACATACAAATAAATAAAATTGGAGTGTCTGTTTGTAATATTAAAATAACCGCTTTCTACTACATGCATATGAATGTATATACGGTACACATACTAAAATATATATTTTTAAATTTTTTGTCTGTCTGTCTGTCTGTCTGTTTGTTTTGGCTAATCTCTGGAACGGCTGGACCGATTTGGACGGGACTTTCACTGGCAGATAGCTTATGTAATAAGGAGTAACTTAGGCTAAAAAAAAAACTGTTTTTTTTTATTAAGTACATTCCACGCGGACGAAGTCGCGGGCACAGCTAGTGTCAAATATATTTCTCGCCTGTTATAAGAACCAAAATACTCAACTGAAACTATCCGTGCCATAATAATTTATTTTCTGCTTTCTAGCTCGTATACGCCTTTAACTAATTTTAAGGAACAAGTCTCCCTCATGAATGTGACTATAGCCTATTGAGCAAGCAATTCAAAATCCATTAACGTGAACTCACGTGATAGTCCGGTAGCTGTTTCCGCGTAGCGTGCGTGACACGCCGTGAGCGTGAACAACGTGCTACGTATCTTTTGTTCTGATACAACGTACTTTGAAATCGTTAGCTCGCCAAGTCAGCAGATCTGCTTTGCATCCCGGCGCGTCGCTATTATTGTTTTGTTTCATTCTTCACCGCCTGTATAAAGCTTTTATACCGCTTTTATAACTCGCCTGAATATTGAAACTTGCACTAAAACTGTTTGGATGTCTCAACAAAGGCGATCAATAAACAAAGCCACAAAAGCTACTCCTAAAAACGAAGTATATCCGCTCCAAGAACCAATTTTGCAGTTTTCTGTATAGACGATAGACCAAGTTCCTAGTCTATTATCCACTCTAATAGACTTTTTCATGAATTTGTTTGCACCAATAGCGAGATGTGTTCACAATGTTCACTGGTCTTAATTGCATTTTGCAGCAGCCCCGTTAAATACCACTGGCGTCAAAAAAAGTCAAATATCGAAGTTCTCTCAGTAATTTAATAAAAAGAGCAACTCTCGAATAACTCTGTAAATATACCGGGAATGTTGAATAGCAGCTTTCTGTATACGGGGGGATGAAAATGCTATAGGCGTGCCGGAATCAGGTATTTGCTCGGTAAGATAAAGTTACATGTATAGCATAGTTGTGCATATTGCGATTATTACATTTTTTGTTTGTTTTGTATGAGATATAACATTATGTTATGCTAGCATGTAAAAGTTGAGCATTGTTGGAGATGAAACAGATTAATTTGCCATCATAGTAGATGGCAAGCATTACTTTGATAAATTAAAAAATAATCTCCAACCTATATTTTCTTTTTGCTGAACTTTATTTCGTTGTTTGCATGATGTTGAAAAAATTGCCGATTCAAGATGACTACATGACTGCCAATTCAGTACAAGACTTAGAATGAATTAGAACTATTGTTGGGCTTCGCATTCTAATAAAATAAAATAAATGAAATCGGGTTGGAATTCGTAGATTTTATTTATAGGAAGGAAGGAATATGCACGTAAGGTATCAACAGTCTAGCAATGGCCGAAAATTCTTTCCTCCTTATTTTCTTTGATGGCCCTGGGTCAGCCAGGGCGTGAGGGATATGCCAGAGGCAACCTTACCGTCGACGCTAGAGGACTCAAGACGGTATGTGGTTTTAGTAGGTTCGAGTCCGGCATAACCACCCCAGCCGGCTCCTACAGTGGAGTATCCGGGGGGATTTCGCCACTGTAAAAAAGTGCCGATAATATTACTAACACAACTAACAGATAATATTACTACTACATGTCACAGCATGCTGATATACTATACATTATAATTAGGCATGCCTAATTTAACGTTAAGTTAACTATTCACTATTCATTACATGACTAATTAAACAGTCACTAAAACCTTTTTACCAAGTTAAACCAGGTTAATAAAGGTAGCTGTTTTTCTTCTCATATTTCTCATAATGTTTGCGGAAAAGGTTTTTGAAGTTCCTTTTCGATTAATTACTCTCCCCGTGGAGATAAAACGTGGGTAAACTGTAACATTTTTTGCCCCGCGGGGGGCTTATTGATCAGTATAAAGAGGTAGGGCGGGGAATCATGGTAAAGCAGCCTCAGGCTTAATAAATGATGTGTTTGTTTTCGTGTGTTGTACTAGTACAGACTGATTTATTTTTTGTTTTCCATATAGATTTGGTTGAACAAACATGTATGTTTCTATCTTGATGAAAGTAATAAGTCGAAGTTTAAGTATGTAGACAAATAATTATGTTAAGTACCTACGTTATAATAAGTACCTTAGCTATTCAATTCATGGATTTTAATCATTTGCAATCCCTTACTATTTTATATAATAGCAGGTTTCTAGAAAGAAAACATTTACTACAGGTAAAACCTCATTGGTTATTTAACCACTCGCAAGGGTAAGCTAATACGCTGGGTCAGCCGGGGTGCGAGGGATATGTCGATGACAACCTCACCTCCGGCCTAGCACCACGACCCACAGTCGGCGTGCAGTTTTAGTCGGTTCGAGTCCGACATAACCTCCCCTTCCGGCTCCGGCAGGGGACCATCCGAGGGGATTTCCGAACGAAAAAAAAAAAAAAGTTTGAGCTAATACGATGCCACTGGCTAATAAATTTGCTTCAGTAGTGTGGAATTGTAAAGTGTATTCATAAATAAATGATTGCATAGACGTGCTGGTACGTAATATTTTGACATTGACTGGTTTGTACTTTTGTTTGAAGTTTTTCGACAGTTTTAGTTTACGTATATTGATTATCGTATTATTTTTGGACTCAATTTACTTAATGGTAGAAATACCTTTAGAATTGACTTAGAATGAATGAGAGCCTGAGCCGGCTCCTTTCTATATTTTAATTGGATATGAAATTTAAATTCAAATATAGATACATAACCAGGTATGCGTTTCATTGGTTCCAACAATTCATACTTAAGTGTTGATAGATGACTCCACCATCGCCTTTAAAGATAGAGAAGGGAAATTGAATTGATTCAGGTGTGGCTCAGTAGCTCAGTTGGAAGAGCGTTCCCCCTGTAAGAGAAAGGTCGTATATTCAAGCCCTACCTGAGTAATTTTTCCTGACGTAATCGAATAGGTATGCGATTCAAATAAACTTACGCAGTTCCTTTCTAATATGTACGATTCAATATAAGATATTCCTTACCAGACCCAGAAACGATTATGTATGCAAACAGTATATTGGTGCCGGTCAAGTTCTACAAAATAAATGCTGAATCCAATGTAATTCTGCAAGTCTTGAAATACTCACAAGAGAAAAGGACACATAAACCTTCACTCTAACTTCATTTGAGAGGTAACAAAACGGCTTTAATAAGTAAACCAACCAATACTCTATTTTATGCGAATTAAATATAGTATATAGTAGTTAATCTCCTTTTAAAATATAAATCTCTAATCTTAACTTCGCGTATGCTTCATTGGGCATTTCGTGTTTTCATAAAATGCTTACACACCAGAATTCTTTATTCGACTTACTACAGTCAAAGCATAATGAAGTTTACAGTAGGCTTCACAAACAGAGCATACTAACAGAAAATATTAAAAGCAATATGTACTTGCATATTTTATATGTACATGCAGGTTCTGATTCGTCTGCCAAAGCGGGCACTTCAACATTTCAAAATTATGATTCCATAAGCATACAGTTGCTCATTTATTATTCATTCTAGTCAATATTGAATAGCCGGTCTCGCTATCAACTACTTATGCGTAGGTACGGGTATTACAGTGAAAATTCATAGCAATCCCTAGGGAGCGATCTATTCCTTTCTGTAGTGAATGCAAATATAGTACTTTGACGTAAGCTAATATCTTATTCTGTTTGAACAATATACACATCGGCTTAGTCCGTCGTATGTGTTTCGTTCATTACACAGATTAATAGACACAAAGTTATTCAAAGATGACACGGGTGAAACTGTTACTACATACTCTATTCGACATGGGTCCAACCAGTAGATAAATATGGTCCCCTGTCTTGGCTGGTTCCGCTGGAGATGCAGACTGGATTTTTTTAGTTGGTTAGTGCAAACCACACACATTTCAATAGGGAACCAGTATACTATACTGTAACTGTATTTTAAATATACACCCGTTCACACATACGCCTACACACATTTATGTACAGATTGTACACTCAACCTCATTTAAAATATTCATACTTCAAAATATAACCTATTAGTATACATTTAAAAATTATTCAGTAAAAAGAAATGTCTTCTGCTTAAAAAGAAGTTGTGTCAGTTACAATTATTCAAAATTGTACTTTTAAGGAGGTTAATAATTAGGGAAAAATATGATGAATGAGAATCTAGGATTTTAGGTAAGCTCTTCAGCGTAGACCGCATTATCTCTTACTTATCAATAGGTAAAATAGGAGTTAAAGAAACTCTATTAATAATAAAGTAAACTAGGATATTCTTACCCATTCGTCTATCTCGGTCATTTGCATGATTGTACCTACCACTATCAGGACGGTACAATATACAAAGCCAACAAATAGTTCATTTCATCACCTTTCCGGATTTATCAGTAAACCCTAATCAGCATCTGTCAGCAAACTTCTCAACGAAACTAATCTAACGAGTCCAAACTCGAGATGTTTTCGTTATGCTAATGAGAAATGATTTTCATCTGCCTGTGGTTTTTTCATCAGACCCTAATCATTATATGACAGCTAACTACTCATTATCATTTTCCTAAAATTTGATAAGTGTGCATTCTCTACGTACTTTACGTGCTCAACTTTTCTAACTACTAATAGCGGAGTGGTAAAACATTTTGTTTGTAATTTAAAATGTTGCAGAATATACCCATGACATAACAGGCAATTTATGTATTACGCCGGTTGGATGAACGTAATGGGTAGCATCCTCCTGCTTATTTACTGCCGTCAACCTGTAATCAAATAATCTGTTAAGCTGTGGTTATTGCTTCGTATGATAATATATTTAATAATAGGAAACATCGTCAAAAGCTTTGCCTTCGACATTTAACTTTCAATTTAAAACAATATATTTATCTCTTTTCCATTACGTATTTATGTAGTGTCGTGGATGCAACTGGTGTAGCTGGAAATAGGACATAATCTGCTTCTTCCCTTGGGTTTATATTAATCCTCCGACCGCAAGAAGAAGCCTGCAGGTTTTCCAGCTTCCAGGCGAGTTTGGCTTGGGTTACTTTTGGGATTTGATGGGGCCCCAAACCCCCAAAGTTGTATTAATCATTCTGAAAATATACTGTTCCAAATTCCTTCAGTACCCTAAAGAACGCAATAAATATCTTAGTGACAGTACTGTATCATCTTCCTTAAATTTTAAAAACAAAATTAATTTAGAATAGAATGATCTATAATTCCCTTTGGAATGTTGCAATGACACTCTTGACTCGACGAGCCTATCACCCAAAAGAAAGGTTATCAATCATTTTACCAAGCCTACGTTCGGCCCACTAGCGCTGCGTACGTGCCGTGTGTCTAACCAAACTGATTGTTTTTCTGCTTTTCCCTTAAATCTAATGCGATTGCGATAGAAATTGTTTATTGGTGTTAGATGGTGTGTAAATGATTGATAAGCTTCGTCTTGATATGATAGAACGAAGTAAAAGAAACAACTTTTAGAAACTATTTACTATAATGGAAAGTAAGTCAAGTGGCAAATAAGAATAGTAGTATGGTAATTATCTGATAAAAGCATCATGGTGTCAATCACCCTCATAAAATACTGTTACAATTGCAGTAATAAAGTATACGAAGTGTGGTGAAAATTGACTTGAATGAATAATATGTATATACATACCAATAGGTCGACTACGAATCAACCGTAGGTCGCGCGTCTAGATAAAATACCTATTTGTTCTGAGACTTCATATTTCTATAGTATATATTAGGTGTATACATGTACACACCACAAGGAAAAAAAAATATTAAATTCAAATAAACCAAAAAAAACAGTGAGTCTTCAAGAAGTCAAAGCAGTTTCAGAAATTCGAGGGTATGCGTCTATATCAACGCAATTTCAAAACAGTATAATAAAAGTCAAATACAAAAATCCAACAATAACAATACAAACAGCGTCACTGAGGCATAGCATCTTGCCGGGTGTTTATTAGCACCATTAGCGGGTATATTTGCGCCTGTGACTCATTACGGGCGGCGACGGCACCGCGTCATATTTTACCGTGTTAGTCGCAAGTGAAACACGAATCCACGAGAACGAGGCAGTATTGCAAAATTGTTCATGCTTTGCTGTGCATGCGACAACTATACTGCATAGTAACAACGCATTGAATATTGACATGTTATATCATCATATACATAGACAGACACAGAAGATATAATGTCGTAGACCAACATGTGAACTTAATTTTCTCTCTGATCAATTCGACTACCTTGCCTGCCTGCCTTGTACTGATTTATTTTCTTATCTATCAATAGTATTACCTAGTAGTGTCATAGTTTTACTATTTTGATGTTAAGACCCTCACTCGTATATGGATATATAGGAGCTAAGAACCGCAAAATTAATGAAAGCAGGGTCAATGTAAATAGCTAGAAAATAGTAACTCGCCATCGAATTTCAACTGCGGTGGGACTTTGGTTCGCTAAAAAAACGATTTACGTGTAACAATCTCAGACTTTTAACTACTCCTAGCTCTTAGTTTTATTATAATATTAAGGGAAACCGTACTTACCAGGGAGTTAGTTCATAACACGACTGGCTTTCACTGTAACATCATGACATGAAGTATCTCAGGTACAATTTTAATCCTCAAATACTAGTTTAGTTTGTGAGTTTCTAAGCACAGAATAGATAATAGTTCCCACTGACGTACTCTAAGGCAGTTTTAAGTTTTGACAGATGATAAATGTTAGAAGTCCTTTGTAACCGATGGCTGTAATCTTAGGGATTTGACTGGGACTTGGAAATAGCTTAACAGAGCTCTATATTTGAGTCTATGTACCATCTTTAGTAATGTCAGTATTGAATAACTATAGACAATTTGAATATTATTACCTATTATATATACATACATACATACATATAGTCACGCCTAAAAATCCCCGAAGAGGGTGTTAATTACACCTCTGTCTAGGTAGGTGTAATTAACACCTACATTGCGAAAAACTATGATCTTCGGTGCCGTCAAGCGGGCACTTAGCCATGGACTGTACGTTTACTGTCGGATGGAGAACAGTCCTATCCCTTAGACGCTCTCTACGAAACCCATGGAAAGAAACCAACATTATATATTGTCATCAATTTACTTATTCTCACTATATCATTTTAGCCTCTTGGCAGGTAGGTAGTTTTTCGATTATAGGAAGAGAAAGTTTGCAAAATAACTATCAATTGAACTATATCGTTAATGAATAACGTTCATAGCGTTACTTTGTAAACTGAAACGGAAATGCTTATTGACAAAGATTATTTTATTGATTTAAATACGCATAGAAATTCAATAATATGCTAACTAAAATACTAACTGCCAAATATAATATAAAAATCGGATCGTTCCTGGTGCAAAGGCCATCGCTATCCAGCGTGGCAACGCAGCAAGTCTGATGGGCACATTTGCACCGGGAACGATCAGGGGCGGGTTGTTTGATTAGCACAGGTTAACTGTGCCCTGTGTTATTTTATTTTATTTTATTTGACATAATGACATAAATACTTTTATATTTAAATAAATGACATATAAAAATTAAAAATAACTTATTGACTGAAAAAACAGATCACAGCGCATTGTGGTTTAGTAAAACATTCACACAGTGATATTGGTTTCATAGTCACCTAGTTATTCCACCGCAATGTATTATAGCAATGAAGAATACCTATAATACATTCTGAGCTATTTTTGATATAACTTGATAAAAATAGCACCCGAACTATCCCCTAGGTGAGGCCGCAGTAGTAGCTGCAGGTCTGATGGCAGTCCTGGGACATACTTCTGAGGGTTTACCCGGGGCTCCCAACCGTAGGCTGTTGGTCGTTACGTGAGGGTTTTTAATCGGTAGGAGTCCGGCATAGCATCCATGAAAGATTTTTCCGTCACGTTAAGAAAGAATCTATTAGACAGGTAATTATTATTTATTATATATTGTATATTATTAACTTCATGCACTATAAATAAATAGTTTGGACCACAGTAACAACAAAGGCCTATAAAAATATGTGGCACTATCCATCTCATTCATATTCCGATACACTAGTAAGGGAGACAGGCATATTAGAGTACGGAATGAGTGAAAAGGCTAGTAATAAAAGGGTGCCATTTCAAGAACATTTGAGACATTACGACGTATCGTTATAACAGTAATGTGCGTTTGTTTTAGTGCCTATATCTTCATGGTGCCTCTGCCTATCTACCATAAACAAAATTTACCCCTTTATTTCCTCCAAAGAGTCTAATCATGAAAATCAAAAAGGTTTGTACATTTGGGGGAGGAAATGGTCTAAAGGGAGGAAAAATAATTTGATGTACTGCGTCGCACAATTCAGCAACGCTACATTCGATATACGAACCGGAGCGTTGCTTTAGTCTGCTTACTTATACGAACCTACAAGAATTATGTTATTCGTCATTAAAAATTAGTTGTAGGTTGTACACACAGAATATATTATTTTTTTGCTATTTATGCTATTTATTGTTCTGCTAGTTACCTCTTTATAATTCGATCATTTACAAATTCAATTTTTACAAGACGTTCAATATGCACAATAATTTGAATTTCACCGATGGGTGTGAAATAGTTTTTCTTCCAGCCCACTTGGGGTGCAAGAGACCTCGTAATCTAGAAGCGCCACCAATGTTACATTTGCATTTTATTGCTTAAGTTTCTGGTCGCAGAATGCCTATTTTTATGGTAAACTTATTCAAATGCACGACGATGTCATAAATTGGGTAAAGGGGTGTCCTGGCACGGCAGGCACTGAAAAAGTTTACGAATACTGATTGTGCTCATACCTCGTCACGTCTGGTTATCCCAGTTTGGATATATTCATTTAGAAATTATCCACATGACGTTTATTAGTCAACATTTGTTATAAACAAATCATTTTCGACTTTATGTCGTAGCTTGCAAAGTGGAGGAGAAAAATAAGACAGACCTCGGGTTTCGACTAATTACTCTGTATAGTTAAATACAAATCAAGTCAATAAAAGTGTGTTGACACAACATCTACGCGTCATAATCTTATCTGTGATACCAATAAACTTAATTATTAAGATAACGAAAAACCCGACTACGAAGTAAAAATACAACTGAAAAGCAAATAAAATAAATTATTAAAATTAAGAGACCCGACTGATGCTGAAAAGATCGAAACAAGTTTGATAGCAGGCGGAAAAAAATAACTAATCGATTGCAATCAAACAACCGTCAGATTTTAAGTCTGACCAAGACCTAATAAACAAATACAACCACATCGAAATCCATTCTTTAGTATTTACGTCCCTCGCAGTCAAACGATTTTGGCTCCAAAAACCCGCCATTTTGATTCTCTAGAAATTTAATATACCCAGTGTCACTCACATAATCACGATGAATCAAATGACACCACGCTTGTTAAAATCCGTCAAGTCGTTCAGGCTGTAGGGCGTGCCAAAGAAATAGATACATACGTACATACATACATATTCTCGAAAAACATTACCCTCCTTCCTTCGGCAGTTGGGTAAAAACCCCAACGAATAGTGTTAAATAATACGTGGATATGAAATGCTCGCAGCACACAGCCCGACAATATTTTGACGTTTCCTGACATAAAACGCTACCTTTGTCGAGCAGTGATGGACAAATAACATCGAATACCTATCAAGTAATAAAGCTATCGACTGAAAGGTTTTTAATTAAAATCGAAAACCACATAAAGTTTATTTCAGTACGTAATCCAATATCAAAGGGTAAAAGTTTTGTATCGTAACAACGTAGATTTAAGTGATTGAATTTTTAAATGGATGTTGCGTTTGAAGTTCGCCCTTTTCAATTTAAATTACGACAACATTTAAATCATTAGCAAAAAAATTGTTGACGATTAAAGATCATATAGATATAAGTGGTTAGGATTCAGTAAGTAGGTAAGGGGTACGGTCACCAATAAGCTTATACTAAATATTCCATAATATAGGTACCTAATAAATATTCCACAACATTCTACACAACGCTATCTAGACTCATGGTTAGCTTAACTAGCTTGTGTTATGGAATCTAGAATGCGGATAAACATACTTTTTTTTTTTGTAAATACATACATATCATACAAAGATACACCCAGACGACGTGCTTACTGCCTTGTGTAGTCGACTTTATGCTTTTTAGCTGGAAAGATTAGGTGGATAGTCATTTTGGTTACTAATATTCTTACTAACATCGAGAAACAAACACTATTTATTTTACTAAAATATGTAATGTGTAGACCACCATTTATGATAATTTAAACCGTATTATTTCGTGCACGTGATATCAAATACCTATTTAGTTATATTTTGATATTTATTTTACATCACACTTGATAAAGTAAACCTACTTTTTCCACCGAATTATTTATCAGCCAGCAGACTATATAACGTTTTGGCACCTTTACCTAAAGAAAACCTATTGATTTCTCCCGGTGAATGAAAATCAATTCCTTACAGTTGAGAAAATTAATTTATCGACCACCTGCGTTCCGGTGCTCGATCAAGCGGAGACCACTACAATGGAGCCCAAGGTCTAATCTTAAGAAAGGCGCTTTTAAACCGCACCGTTGTCAGGGATTACCTACCCACCTATATCACTAAAATCTTGTGTATCAAAATCCCAGTCATTATTTCTTATGAAAAAATACCAGAATTGATAAAGTTTATACGTCAGAGCATCAATCATTCAACATCAGACAGGTTGATATTGATAGTTTCACAAGTATAATGCTTGTGAAGCTATCACATACATTGTGCTAACTTAATCTAGTCTATGGAAAAGTAACTGAAACGCCGGGTATAGTGTAAAAATAACACATAACTGTCTGGTTAATAATATACTTAATTCTAAAACAATTAATATCAAGACATGTTTTAGAATTTGGATGATAATATATGTGTTCAACTCCATGTGTATAATAAACTGGCAAATATCACACAATAGATATTAGAAAAGGACACGAGATAAACCCCAATCCGTGCAATTTATATCCGAAAGGAGATGGAAAATGGTGGGCCCAAATGTAATAAGTTGAGATATGATCTAAAAAATTAGTCATATTTTTCTATCTTAGAATATGAAAAATCACCTCAATTCTCAATCTGGATGCGGAGAAATATGAGAAAATAGTTTTCGTGAGATTATCAATTGAGTAATCGATTACACTAAAACATTTGCAGTAAATAATTAACTCAAAGTAATTAAATGCACTATATATACTTACATGCAATATAGTGCATATAATTACAGTCATATTATTAAATCAAATATCAATTAATTACTGAAAAACCAATATTAATGATTATCGATTTCATATCGATTCAAATCTCTCTTATATTTGTAGTCTATGTTACTGACATGACAGCTGACTAACATTGACACTAGACAGTTGCTGACTGTTTTTGTTTGCTCACTCGTTTCGTGTTTTCCGATGAGTTTTGAATGCTTTTCCGATTATTTGTCATTTTTTACGACAACTGCTTTGTTGTTTCACGGATTCTGACCCTGCCTACCTTGTTAGACCTTGCTTTCACCTTGGACACCGAAGATCGCTCACACGTTTGACTTAGAACTGTTATTTTGGATTTCACCGCCGGCTTGTGGATTGGATATTATTGAAACTATGGATCGCTGTGTGAATTGTGGGATATCCACTGGTCACTGCAATACACTGGGCCGACGGCCCTTACACGATGAAACAATTCTGTCAGTGATTCGGCAATGGCTTGCACCTCAGTCTGTAAGTAAATACCTATAACCTCATCTAACCAGCTACCATCCTGGCAGGTTTAAAATGTAAAATGTGTTTAATAGAAGGCGAATAAAACGGCTACTATATTAAATGATTTTTTATTTTATTTTAGACATCCTTTCCCTATCTCCCTACCTGTTACCTACCTATCGCTTGAAGTCGTTTACTTTCATTCATATGATTTTTCAAACATTTTCTAGTAAATATAATAACTATTAGTGCAAAAGAACACATTTTGCACTTCAGGAATCAGCTGTTAGTTAAAGATTGTAACATAACCTCACTTTTACATAATCTCTTATCCACTTGAACGTCTGTGGATAGCATGGTATCCAAAAAAAATATTGCGTCTTACGTCCTGGATACTATAGTGTCCAGAGCAACAAGTTTAGAAAACTGACATCTAGTTTATAAATGACGTACTACAATGACGTTTGTATTGATTTAGAATGCTTGCTAATGAAATAGAGCAACTTATAACAACTAGATGTCAGTGTAAGAGGTTCGATTGTTGAGAAAAAAAAAATCAAAGTCAGTTGACTTGACGTCTTGTGCGTACTGTGAGCGTAGTGCCAGTGATTATGTCGTAAGTATAGCAGTTATATTACATCTTTCTTCAATTATTATACATCAAAATGAACTTTGAGACTTACTCTTTACAATTATATTGAATTAATATAGCTTTGAGTGCTAAATTTAGTATAATTTTAACGTCAAAATATTGTTGTCATAGAAAATAATGGTAACTTTTTTATGCCGAACCTCATTTTCTACCCTGTTTTATGTAAATCACGATAACAGCACAAGGTTAAATAGAATATTAATACAATCTACGTTCTTAGACCTACATTACAGTATTTTTTTCTATAATTTAGGTATGTTATAGTAGGAGTTACATAGCTTTTTGTAATGAATAGGACGCGCGGCATGCGCGGCGATCACAATCACGAATAGTTGGACGTAAGACAGTAATGTTTAATGCGCGCGCCAGACGTTCAAGTGGCTATATCTCTGTTCTCAGATTGACAAAATCCGCAGAATTTTCAGTGAAAGGTTGATAATATATAAGCTACTAATTTACACCACTTTCATCTTCTTACAACTAGGCCCAAGATTGTATGTAATCATTTCAGTCTCCTTTACTAATGGAAGTAAGTGATCAAATCAATCCAAACTATGCACCAAGTTTTAGTCAATGAATGAGCGTGATAACCCAGTTCAGTATGATTTCATAGCAATTACTTTCATTGGTGAAATTCAACTCTAGTCTGCTCTGGCAACCATGAGTAAATATTTCATAGCAGTACGGCTTATTACACTAAGTGCCTATAAATTTCAACGCTCTGTGCCGCTTACCGTCGGCATGGCCATAATGAGATCGAATTGCATACATCCGTACCAGTGTAATATTTTTCAATATAACAAAGGCAATTTTATTTCAATTTCATTTTACTATTCTTTTCTCGCAAGACAAATGTCATTCAAATAAATGTTTTAAATATATATATACATAAAAATCAAACTTGGTGAAAGGTTTCAGTATTCACCGTGGCTGAAACTAAAATCGGAGGTCATAAACATACTCAAGCCGTACTGGGGAGGTAGATTGATTGTGAAATTTACCTCTTTTTAAGCGCAGTGTTTTACTGTATTTACCATGACAAGTGTTCCAATTAACTCTATTACTTAGACTGCTTGCTTATTTTCCTATTTCAAACAATAACAACAAAGGATGCACTGTGTTGTGATGTCACCCCCTTTAGTTACAAAAATAAACCTAGTCACGTTTCACACAACATCTTATCTCTTCTTAACTGATTCTTGGAATGGGGGTAAAAAATCTTTTATAGAAGTTACTTATCAAATTGACCGTCACAATTTTTAAATTGCTTACATCTGGAATAGTGGATAGTAGCCTTTATATTTTTAGACATCCTCCAAATGTACTGCTAGGCAGGATTTTCAATCATCTATTCAACTACTAAAAGCACAAATGTGTTCATAATAAATAGTGCACCACGTCTTGTGCTTGCCTTTTACTATTTCCTAACATTATACAGAAACGACTTTGGAATTTTTTAAACCAGTTTACTTATTCACAATTCACATACTGTCCATACTGGTTGGCGTATTTCTATGAATTGCAAAAAATATCAGTCCTGAATCTCGATTTATGATTAGATCTGAGGACAGATTGTATTCTAGATGACAGTTCTATCGCCATTGTGAGAGACGATTCACAACCGAACAATGTTCTGGAGTACGGGCCAGAGTCAATGTTGCTGAATGCAACTTCGCAATTGCATTATAGTTTAAAATAATAGTGAAGCAAAATATAGATCAGTGACAAGCAATGCATCGTGGGCTATAAGTGTCAAAGTTTCGTTAGCCACAGTCTCATGTTGGCAAAATAAGTAGGCAACATGAAGGTTGTAACTGTCAAAGTTATTATTGCCCGTCTGCGTTACAGTTGCGAAACATTTCGGCTCAAATGGAGGTAGGTACGACCAACTTAGTTTATTCAATGTCATAATGAATTTAATTAAAGTTACAACATTGATCTTTCAAAGTGAAACCAATCAAAGAACTGTATATTTTAATTAAAATATGAATATCAGAAATGTGTACTTTCATATTTATAACACAGTTATTCAACTAAAAGCTCTTTGAGTCCTTAAATTTTATGGTAAATTCCCTAATTTTCCAAACAAAATGACGATTCATTTTGAATTCATGCTCTATAAAATATCATTACGTAGATTCTTAAGGACGTAAATAACCATTTTATTACACTCAGTGGGCAATTACACAACTTTGAAATTAACACACCAGACGTTGCTATTCTGAACGGTTGATCTTTCTTTTAATTATCGATTTTCCAACTAAGAGAGAGCACATTGAACAGATAAAGTGCCTTTGGTTCAACAAAATCTTATTTAAAGTTGATTAATTTAGTATAATGAAGAGTTGTGATTCAACGATCGTGACTCAGGACACAACAGCAACTAATAAACGTGTTTTTTTCACTTTGTCTTTTATATTGCACCATAACTGTCATTCAGTGCGTTAATAGTTTATTTATTAATTCATAAAACTTTTCTATAGGCAATTCGTCTTAGAAAAGTTAAGTGAAATCTGATTTAAATAAAGTACCTTTTAAATATCGCTTTCTAATTTGTAACGAATACCAAAATCAAATCAGATTTTATTCCTTCTTCAAGCTGATATTGTAATTAATTCAGATTTGAAAACTGTTATCTAGCAAAATATACGGTTCAGTGATAGTCAGTCAAACTATTTGTAAGGGTTTGAGATAGGCGAAGAATAATATCAAGAGAGGTTTGGAAATATTACCGAAGCGGATCGGCACCGAGGTGACTTCCAGTCTTGCTCTCGAGGGATTTCAGCCAAATTTCAAGCCAAGACTATATTCCATCCAGCTCAGTTGGAAGTGTCCGTGTTAGTCGAATTTAAAGTATTACATCTCAGGCGATTAAATAGCAATATTTTTGTCCCCATTATGATACATTAGCATTTTTATTACCACGATATAATTGGCTACTTTATACAAAAGGGGAATACAAAAAAACATACTTTAGATAGATAGTACAGTCAGAAAAAGCCCTATCTTACTTTTGCGAGTGTCTTGATAGTGTGGTCAAGAACAAGATACCGTTTGGTTCTTGATGGAATTGTTTGCATTTTATGGGTGACATCTAAGCCCTGCACGTGTAGTCCTGTATAGAACTGCATTATGTAGCTCATCGGAAGATTTACCACGGTAGAGACGGTAAAACACTGTCAAAAACACAATAAAACTACGAACTGTAAATGCTTGAGGGTGTTGGTGACATCAGGCTTCCCAATAATGAGAACCGCACGACATGACAAACTGTCGAGAGCATTTAATACCTATGTACTCCAAATCATGAGATCCAAAAATGAGAGCTATATTCCATACAGGAACGACTTTGTGTCTTATACTGAAGACATGGTTGCTCCGCAAATCCGTCTCACCATGATCGGGACTTATGATACTCGAGGTTATTTTCTATTATGGTCTCGATGTAATTGAACTAGGTTGAAATTGGAGTAACACCGAACACGATCAGCTGGTATGATTTACATATATCTAGGTATGTTTTTTATATTTGCTATGCTCATCAAGGACTAAGTCCACGTCTACGGTAATACTTGCTAATACCGTAATCGAAATTTTGGACGAATTGCCTAGAAATTTCTATTCCGTTTTCAAGACACCATATAGTAAACAGCTATGACGCCACCGGCGTCAAGTACCTACCGGACGAATTTTACCGCCAAATTTATCAGACCGAACGACCGGAAGATGCGGTATCGCGTAGCCATCTTGAATCCCAACTAGCGAGAACGAAATTTCAGACAAATAACCTTTTAATCTTGGGTATATTCTTGAATAATTTCATTTATAAACGATGTACAAGGATACAATAAGGACTAGCCAGAATTTTAGGCTATACACACTACCCATATTATATTCAATAAATAAACTAGATTATTATAAACACAATTAATTGAGAAGTTGACGTAAAATGAAAATAAATATCTTTGACAATCTCAAATTCACCCTTTTCTAAACTGGAAGTAGTCACTTCGCAATACAGCTTTAGTGCGAGTGCCTATCGAGTGCTTCAGCATATAACAAAAAAATAGCTTTTAAAACTAAACACATAATTAGGAACATAGGTATATCTCTCACATAAGTACCGACTACTCAAATAAATATCAATGAACTAAATACATTGTCATAGTTCTCCTGAACTACACTTTCTTACAGTTCTCGTAACTTAGATCCATAAAATAGCAAGGCGCTGTCACAATTGTGGTATAAAGAGCTCGATCTTTTCTGGAGAGGCACTTTTTATTATAACGTTGTTTCTTTGTAGAAGTTATCTTCTTTTATAACTTTATGTCTTTTTATGTACTACCGGCATGAATAGGTTAATATTCGAAGTTTTATAATATACATTAACGACAACGCACCTCCTATAAGTATTAAAACTGTAGGTATTTCAATCAGTATTTTAAAACAAATAACAAACTAAATCGAAGTATTTGAAGATGAATAGTCAAATAAAGCAATAATATCGAAACTTTGTCGCCGATTGGTAACGCTCACAAGCTGGCTGATAAAGTTTTACCTTTCAGCGGAAGTCACGTAGATTCTTGTTAATATAGTTCAAAATAAGAACTTGAACAATATAATATTGAACCTATGACTCATCAGTTATAACATAATATAATCATACATTACTGAGTATTATTTGTAGAGTTGATACACCTTGTTTAAGTATCATCACTTGTCCAAGTTATTCCGCAATGTTTGACTATTTAGCAAGATATTGAACACTTTATTAAAAACTTTGTTCCTCCTCCATATTTAAGTTTAACATTAACAAAGTTGTTTGATGTTCTTTTTCGAGATACATTTACAAAATAACTGTCGGCCGTAAGAGGTACATAGGTAAGTAATGTTAAGGCCGTTCTTGTTTGTTCCAATTTTTCTAGGGATGAGGTGTCTTGTGTTAATGTCTTTCACAAAATAAATTATAAACTTCAGACTTGTTTGTGACTATTCTGACTAATTTAATTCATAATACATACCTACTTGTATAATGTTTCCTCAAAAGTATATTCATAAGTTTCTAGTGTCTTAACAAACAATGACGTACCGATAATGATACAGAACACTGCTCGAGAGAAATAGGAATGTATAATAAAGAAATAGAGATATTTATTTGTAACCAGAAAGCGGTATATGAAATTTCATTCCTCGCACTTCGTAAAAGACGGGCTTCTGTGCAACCGGTCGACCGTTGTTGTTTTAATGAAAGAAATATTTTCTGGGAGTCAACCGCAATAGATGTAGTTATGCTATGCATCCTGGCGAGTTCTTTATAATTCGAGAAGAACTATAATTCTTTAGTACATTTTGAAACATCTCTCAAGGGATAGCCTACTTAAGTCATTGTAAATGTATTTTTCGGGGACTTGGCTGTCAAATATTGAATTAAAACTAAAATGTACTAATTTTTATTATTCTGTAATTCCATAATAAAACGTGCCGACGCAAAAGTAGACTTCTTTTTCAAACTTCTTTTTCTCTTTGTCCACAGACAAGATGTGGGGATCGGCGCCACTGGTGATATGGCTGCTAGCCGTATCACTGGTGGCGGTTGTCTATGCCGAACCCGGCACTAGTGGTGACACCGCCATGGCCAAGGCGCCTCGTCCCACTACCGTCCGCGCCCCGCAGTCCTCGCCTCCGGAGAGGCGCAAATCCGGACGGCAGAAGAACCGCCGTCGAACTACGACTACCACCACAACTACTGCTGAACCAGATGAAGAGGATGACTCCGACCTGACCACTCCGGTGACTACGACCACAGTAGACCCACGGACCTTTGATCACAGTAAGTACTATGCCTGCATCACAATCTGTACTATGTGATAAAAATATATTTTTTACCTGAATTAGCCCTTTTTTGTTGGTATCCTACTAACAGAGGAGGGTTTTATATAAAAAAACGCTGACCTGTGCCGACCTCGCACGATAACATTTTGTAAAAAACGCCTATAATCTGATTGCTGCGTACATGAACTACTGGACCCGGTAGTCCAATAATTGTATTATGTCTATAAACTCGTGTAGATGCGAACGAAACGTTAACTGATGAACGTAAAAATTTCGCACCGAAAATTCGAATAAACATAGACAAATATTGATTTTCATATAAACTAATATTAAATTATAGTGATAGATGCTGCATTGATTGAGCTCAAATTACGACACGATATACAATTTGTTTCAAAGATAGCTTTTAACTATTTTTCACGTCCTCTATTTTTTTTCTAGATTTACTTATAAATATATTCCCCAGGACCCTACTAGTTTAATATAATATATAATAAAAATCAATGTTAAAGTTTGTCTTCCATCTCGTTTTGAAATAAATTATATTTATAAAGGTAAGGTTTTACATAGAAAGTTAATAATTAAGCGCCCATTGCTTTGTACGTGAAACGTTCATTAGCAGATTACCCTCCAGGATATCCTTGGCTAGTTGGTACGAAAATGTTTTTGTTTTCACCAGCTTTATGTTTTACCTGTTTGCTTATAAATTTACATTCTTATTATTTTTCGCCACAATTTTATCAAAAGCAGATAATGTTAATTACAAATTATGATGTAATGTAGCAAAATATCATTACATCGATATTCTTACCAGCATTACTTTCTCATACCTTAATGGCCCAAACAAAGACATAGGTTGCTGAATGATTAGTTAGTTCCACCTTTGTTAAGGTGGTAACAAAGGTAGAAATTTTATTTGACACACATTGAAAACATTTATACTTTTTCTACAGTAAGTATTTATTTTATTGAACCTTGACTGTTTTCCTTATATGTTCAGATATAGTAGAAACTGAGGTATTTATTACGGATATTTCATCTCATATACCTGTACAAAAGGATAGGCAGAAATCCACAATAATTAACCATGCCGCTTACAAAATGTACTATCTCCGATATTATATTAACCATAATAAAACCCGACATTCTTGTAAATCGCAAACTCGTAATCAAAGTAAATTGAAGAAGCAGCGTCCATCCCATAGCAGTTTTAAGTCACATAGTTTAGCACCCCTCGGTAGGAATGCGGGAATACGTGAGGACATCCAAATTGTTTGTCTCCAAACAACGGCCGAACGTAATTTGCGAGAGTTACTCCACGACACGGTCATTGAAGGAATCTGCTGAGTTAACTCGGTATGCGCACACCCTGCCGTAAACAGTTTTAATTTCGCCAGTATCTCTATTTTTGGAAACATGCTGTCTTTTGTTTACAGTCTAAGTGGATTTCTAGGGAACCTTTGACTCTTTTAAGAGATAATTTAAATGTGAAAGATGTTCCAACATCGTTTGAAAAACTTATTGAACTTTATGAATAAAAATAATTGCAGATAATAACAGTTTTTAGATTTAAAAAAAAACCTAGAAACTGCGACGGAAAATGGCTTCTGGCCAAGTATCTCAGACGTATCTTTTATTATATTGAGGATATTTTTTTTGTTTTATATGTGGACTGTAGGATGAAGGAAACACGTGAGCTGGCAGAGATTTCCAGGTCTTAATGGTGCGCCATAGGAATGATTCACCGAACCGTTTGGTTCAAGAAGGTATATTCTGCACCGTATGCGCGTGACATATAAGCCCTGCACGTGTTGTCCTGTGGAGGTAATCAGAGGGCGGGACTACTTGGAAGAGCTCATCAGAACATTCACCATGGCAGAGACGGTAAAATACTGCCAAAGACGCATCTGCAAAGGCTTGAGGGTATTCGTGACTTTAGGATTAGGAATATTTTAATTGATTCAGGTGTGGCTCAGTAGCTCAGTGGGAAGAGCATTTCCCCTGATATTCGAGTTGTATAGTTAGCATATTAAAGCTACCAAATTTCATTCAAGTATTGAGACCTTTTTACTAAATTTCTCGTTATATAAAGACATAAAAAGGTTACCAGTAAAATGTAATACAAGTATTTAAAATGCACTTCCAAGGTTTAGTTCTAAAGACATTCAATTTAAAATTAAATGACTGTGGAATATTGAGTAGTACAGCTGTATTGCAATATTAATTTCTAAAGAGGCTACCAATCAGCGATCATTCAGTCTAATTGAGAGGTTTGTTTTCATGTTACATGGGATAGCATAACAAGAATACTAATTTAAAACTGTACAGGTTGCTTAAGTCACTCCAATAATATCGTTGGGGCCCAAGTCAACCTCAACCTGTAAGCCTATTGTTGAATGACGAATGACACCGTGGTCACAGAAGAGATAACAAGGTTATCAATTAACAACAAGTGTACACAGGTATGCTTACCTATATATAAGTGGTAATAAATATAAGAAATGTAGTGATACTCGTTCATGTACATAATATAAAATACTAGCTACAACGCGGGCAGTTACAAATTTGCCTGGGAATACATTCGTAAAAAGATCCTGTAATCCGAATGGAGAATACTCGAATAAAAAACTAAAAACCATCTCTAAACCGACTTGTATATCATGTCAAAACTTGAGTTCAATCGATGCAAAACTTTTACGTTGTTGAAATTTAATTAAGTATGCCAAGCAACTTAACATTTTTATATCTATAGATAATTCTATTGTATAAACTGCGACCGTCTTATTGATCAACTAACTAAGAGCGATAATAATGAAAGGCACAAAATGAAAAATCGCGTTTCACGATGGCCCATCTATCTAATAAACCTAATATTGGTTTGATACGCGTTCAAGAGGCGTGAAATAACTCCCCTCCCTCGCCCCGCGAGCGTCGGAGGTACCAGCCTAATGAGACCTGTTCTGATTTTTTTTCCTTCAGCGCTTTTGAAGAAAACAACCTCATCTAACTAAACTGGAGGCTTTCACACATTGGTCGGCTTACATCTTGCCTTTCAATTTAGATTTGAAAATGTGGAAAGTTTATTTATGCGCAATTTATAGAGATCGTGGACTATTGAATACTCAATACAGTATCAAATGCTTACAATAAGGGTGAGTTCTATATTATCCACGCTTTAGTAACAATATATATCATTGAATTTTACAGCAATAAGTATGCTAACTATACAGATCGAATACATAGGGAAAAGATTAAACTTCTAGGTCCGTCGCCGCCGCCTTAATGACGGATAAAAATAGAAGGGTAATTTGGACCACATCGGGCGGTAGCCGAGTTGGTCAAGGCATTCCCCCTGTAAGGGAATGATCACGGGTTCGAGTCCCGCCCGAGAAGTTTCATTTTTCCCTATGTGTTCGAATCTACATCAATGTACGCACGAGTATTCATTTAAAGTCGGTAAATGGACTTTTATCAATCACAGATTAACCTAATTCAAACCAATATTGTATACAGTATGAATTAAGTATAGAAGTGTATCAAACATTGTTTTAAAATTGAATCCTCAAAACTGCATTAAGATGTCAATGATAGATTCTTATGCAGTTTCAAATAATTAGACTTACTTTAATAAAAGCTATAAAATTATATTGATTGTGGAACAAGTAGAAACGAATCGAAGGCATTTTTTTATTTTTCCGTACATTTCAAAGTATTTCAAATCTTTAGCGAAACTCTGAAGGAATAAGAGTTCCGAGAAAAAACGTACCGTAACCGATTTCGTAAGTCGTTCTTTTCTAAGAATAACTGAATAACAGGAAAGAGAAAAAACAAAAATTAATTTTATATTCATAAAGCGCCGGTGCCCATTATAATGCATAGCTCGCACCTAGGGTTACCATCCGTCCGGATTAATCCGGACATGTCCGGACTTTTCGACACTTGTCCGGACATTGTCCGGCTCCCTAACTTGTCCGGATTTTTTTCAATTAGATTGAATATGAGAAAGAAAATTACATACCTACTATGTAATATCAAAAAAGTCTTTAATCTTTATTACTTAACCTGTCCTTTATCTATAATCAAAATATAAAATCTTCTTTAATAATCTACATAAGGATCAAACAATAAATCTTCTTGCAAACCAACTAGTATTCATAGTATAAAATAATTTCTTGAAAAAGAAATCAAACTTATTTTATACTTTTCAACACTAGATACTTTACTGAGTACCCATCATCATCAGCCCGCGGCAGCCCATTGCTGGACATAGGCCTCTCCCATGACACGCCACTTAGCCCGGTCTTCGGCTGTCCTCCTCCACTCCCAACCAGCCACTCTGCGTATATCGTCGCTCCATCTAGTCGCAGGGCGCCCCACACTACGTTTGCCGGTTCCCGGTCTCCACTCAAGGACTCGTTTACCCCAACGGTTATCGGTCCTACGGCAGATATGGCCAGCCCACTGCCACTTCAGCTTGCTAATTCGTTTAGCTATGTCGATAACTTTAGTTCTCTGCCGAATTACTTCCTTGCGGATTCGATCCCTCAGAGATATACCGAGCATAGCTCTTTCCATAGCACACTGAGCGACCTAGAATTGGTGGACCAACCGTATCGTAAGTGTCCACGTCTCGGCTCCGTATGTCATTACAGGTAGAACGCACTGGTTATCGACTTTTGTCTTAAGACATTGTGGGATGGGCGATGAGAATACCTGACGAAGCTTTCCAAATGCAGCCCAGCCCAACTGTATTCTTCTTTTAGCCTCACCCTCAAAGTTGTTTCTCCCTAGTTGGAGCATCTGCCCTAGGTATACATACTCCGAAACTATCTCGAGGGGAGTTCCGTTCACGGCAATCGGCTGCAGGTCAACGTGCTCGCTGAACATGACCTTGGTTTTATCCAGGTTCATCCGGAGGCCCTGAGTACCCAGGTTCATTTAAAGTTATCTTTTAGAAATCTTCTCATCTCATATTTTAAGGTTGTATTGAATCATAAGCAATGATTTTTATTATTTTAGTGATCAGCTAGGCGTGTCAAATGTAGTATATTGTGTATATTATACTGTCATATATGACATGAATGAGCCACCTGACCCAGGGACTGGCCTTAGGACTGAACCTAAAAATGTGCTCTATACGCACGGTACATATTTCTGGGTTGTCTTTTGAGGATAACACGGGGTGCTACTGCCATGGACGAGCTCAAATTCACCAAGCATATATTATTACTAGCAAACAATCCACGGGTGCCTTTTTTTTTTTTTTTTTCGTGCGGAAATCCCCTCGGATACCCCCCCTGCCGGAGCCGGAAGGGGAGGTTATGTCGGACTCGAACCGACTAAAACCGCACACCGACTGTGGGTCTTGATGCTAGGCCGGAGGTGAGGTTGTTATAGATATATCCCTCGCACCCCGGCTGACCCAGGGCCATCCCTTACGGTCTGGCCCTCCTCAGGAGGGGGGGCAACGGTGTCCCCAACTCGCCCCCGGAATGGGGAGGTGCGCTATTCAGCGCGCCGCCGCCGTGGCCTGCTTTTGCTGGGGTGACAGGCGGCTCCACCCGTCACCCCCAGGCCCGCGCTCATGGTGGACGGAGGTCAGTCAGTGCCCTCCGACGCCCGAGTTGCCTGCGCGCGCGGGCGGCGCGATCCGCGAGTCTTTCTCGCTCGCGCCGCCTCTCCCGCTCCGCCGTCTCCTTCACGACCATTACCTGCTCGCTGAAGGAGACGCCGGCCGCCCACGCGTCCGCGCAGCGGACCATTGCTGTGAGCAGGGTGGCGAGGGTGAGAACTCTCACTCCCAGGGCCGCCACTAGCTCCCGCGTCGGTCCGGCCCATGCCGGACACTCGGTGAACGTGTGCAGCCCCGTGTCCTCGCTCGCGTCGCAGTGATGGCACTCGGACGTTGGGCTCCTTTTCGATCCGACACAGATATCTCCCGAAGCACCCGTGCCCGGTGATAATCTGCGTCAGTCGATACGAGAGGCTGCCATGTGGCCTCTCGAGCCATTCCCCCATGATGGGCCTTACCGCCTCTATGACGGCATGCCCTGCGCGTCGTTGTTCAAGTCGTCGCTCCCACTCCGCCACCATAATCCCGTGGAGCCGGGACCTCTCGGCCCGAATGTCTTCGGGCTCGGGATCGTATCCCCGCTCCAGCGCCTCCTTACGGAACCGATACAGTGCCGCAAGGGATCTCGCTTCCAGGATCCACGGTGGCGATCCGGCTAGGAGACTCGCCGCTTCAAAGGATATCGTGCGGTACCCCCTAATGGCCCTACAGGCCATCGTCTGCTGCGGCGCATGCAGCAGTTGCACGAACCTGGCCAGCAGGGCGTCCGCCCACACGGGGCACCCGTACAGGGCCATGGACCGCACGACACCCGCGTAGAGTCTCCTGCAGGAGTCCTCTGGGCCCCTCAAGTTGGGCAGCAGCCGCATCAGCGCGTTAGCTGACACCAACAGTTTGGGGTGCAGACTTCGGAAGTGCTCTCCGAAGTCCCACCGACCGTCGAGTACGAGCCCCAGGTATTTCAACCGGGGCTTGATGTCGATGGGAGTACCTCCCACTGTCAAGCTGGATCCCGGGGGTGGCCCGCGCCGAGGACCATGAAAGAACAAGGCCTCGGATTTGTGCAGAGCCACCTCGAGACCCAGCCGCCGGATCCGATCCACGACTTGAGCAACAGCGGTCGTGGCCCTCTGGGTCGCCTCGCGGTGTGTAGCGCCACTCACCGTCACTAGCGTGTCGTCCGCGTAGCACGTGACGGTGGCCCCGAACGCGAGCTCACCGCGAAGCACCCAGTCGTATCCGATGTTCCACAGGAGCGGCCCCAGGACCGATCCCTGTGGGACACCGCACGACATCTCACGCCTTCCGACGCCGGTCGCACTTGGGTAGATGACGGCCCTCTCCGTCAGGTACGCCCCGACTATGCGGCGGAGGTAGAGAGGCACATCGTGGTACACGAGCGCCTCCCTGATGCAACTCCAGGGCAAGGTGTTGAACGCGTTGGAGATGTCCAAGGACACCGCCAACATCACCTCGCCCCGGGCAACCGCATCCTCCGCCAGAGTCCTCACAATCCACGGGTGCCAGGGCCTCATTTGTCTCGTATATCATGCCTATACCTTGGGATTGTGTTGTTGACGTATCTTGGACCTAAATTGCGTGACAAATAATGAAGCCCTGGTGCGCGCGGATTGTATTGTTATAATGTATGTTTTGTGAATTTGAACTCGTCTACCGCAGTAGCACCCCGGGCTATCCTGAAAAGACACCCAAGAATCGTGTAATGCGCGTTTAGAGCACATTATGTTCAAGATATATATGTCCCGAGCAATACCATGCATTGCAAGTATCCGGATTACGGCGCGCTAAGAAGCGCACCTCCTCATTCCGGGGGCGTTCCGGGGACACCGTTGTCCCCCCTCCCGAGGAGGGCTAGACCGTAAGGGATGGCCCTGGGTCAGCCGGGGTGCGAGGGGTATGTCGATGACAACCTCATCTCCGGCCTAGCACCACGACCCACAGTCGGCGTGCGGTTTTAGTCGGTTCGAGTCCAACATAACCTCCTCTTCCAGCTCCGACAGGGGGGTGTCCGAGGAGATTTCCGCACGAAAAAAAAATGTCCGGATTTTTATCGAAATGTCCGGCTTTTTGTCAGGACTTTTCAAATTCCTAAATGGTAACCCTACTCGCACCATATATCTTAGACACAAATCGAAAGATATAAAAGGCACTGGCGCGCACGAATTGTTTTGTAATAATCTATGCTTGGTGAATTCGAGCTCGTCCTTCGCAGTAGTACCCCCGTTATCTTCAAAATACGTCCAAGAAACCTGTACTGTGCGAAAGGAACCTATTTTGAGCACCTTTTAGGTCCAAAATATATAATTCGTACATAATGGACGACGCCTATATACCGTAGCAGCTAGCTACGCCGTTTTGTAGTGGCCTACGAAATATAGCTACGACAAAAAAACACATTAAGGCATTAAAGTCGAGGTACGGTATAGTCATCGATAGTAAAATCACGGTATAATAACTGGGGTAGGGTGTATTTGAAATGTAAGGCCTAATAGATTATAGGAGGAAGGACGTGATATAGAAGCATATATTAAAAAACAGGCATACATACATATCTACATTATATTCACGCCTTTATCCCCAGACGGTTAGGCAGGGGTGAATTAACACCTACATTTCACCAATCATTCTATTCTATCCCACGTAATAGGCGGTAAGCCTATTGCCTATTCCGGGCACTATTTTGACTCGAGCCATGCATCTGCGGCTGAGCCTGGGCTGTATTATATATGTCTGATGTTAAACAGCCCTATCCTTTAGTTCCCTTGTACACCGCATGGGAAGAGATGGCCCAAATTCTACTCAGTCGGGAACCACGGCATAAAGGTATATTTAGAGGAGGTAGGATAGAATATAATGTGTTGCCATGAAACAGAATCTCGTGAAAAGTTAAAGAAAAACAAATGAAATCGATGGAGTCAGTCAAGGATTAGTTTATACTCGTAGTAAACTGTGAATGAATAACATTTTCTTCGCAGAAAATCTATCAACGAATCTCCGTAGTATATATATATAATATATAGGTATGTACGTATTCTTGACGTGATTTTTATGTTTTTAAGCATGAGAACGGTAGTGCTCTGAGCAACCGGCGTGAAATAAGGGACAAGCCTTTTTCACGCTTGTAGGATTTGTATTCTTATCCACGGTTGTGTTTTAGCCGCTTTGTTTAAACAGAACAGGATAATAATTCTCTGCATTTAGATTTTCGTTTACTTTGCGACTGTTTCGTAACACTGCCAGAAACATTATTAAAGCTAAATTTCATTGTTGAATATTGTTTTTTTTACGTTCGTACGTACATTTTATTCAATTATTATTTAATAATTATTATTAAATAATTTATTTAGTATAATTAGTATAATTATAATATATATATTTAGTATAATTATAATAACTTCAATACCGCCAGTGGGAGGTAAAGATTAGATGGCCACTTCTCGGAAAATATCAAAGAACAGCCGTGGCACAGCTAGACTGCGTGTCGACCCAAATAAGATTAAGAAAAAGACTTCAAGGATGATAGTCCAAGGGTTTATGAATTGTTCTCTGCTCCACTCTTAACATGGCAGGCACTGTAGGTTTAAACATACAAAAACTTCAAAGTTTTAACAGTAGCTCTTATTTGACTGAATTTTTTATAGCTCTTATAATAATTATTCAAATAAATGGGTTTCTATACGATCTCACCGAATATTAAGCCAAAAACACGGCTCAAGTAATACTTATAAAGGTAGATACCTACAACTAGTGGGGTAGATACAACTGCTTCAAACCGGTTCAACAAAGACCTGAAATTAAATTTACGTGGCGAGAAGAGAAAAAACTAGTTACAAGAGGAAATTGGCGGAGACAGTGACAAATTGTTCCCGCAAGAGAACAGTAAACCTGTCCTACTTTAACACACGGGCTTCTACATGTTACATCTCTCTCCCACCGTACTAACATGCGGTGTAACATGAATGTACTAAAATAATTGTGGCCTTTTTCGGTAAATATACGTGTGTAAACAAACGTCCCTTTAGTGTTCGATTTTGTAGCAATTTTGTAATGTAAACACTATTTTAATGGTTGATAAATAAAGTGCCAACAATGCACTTATAAAGTAAATAAGAATATAAAGCGCTGCAGCGGTAATTACGATATTATACGCAGTTGTAAAACATTTGATTTTTTAGCGTTACATTTAAACTGTGTTTAACGATAACTTATATTGATAGGGCGAATGTACTCGTATACCCAAAAGACAGACGAAGTAAATTCGAAACAATACGCAAACAGCCAAAGGCTCAACTATTAATCCACCACATTATTTGACTTTTTTTAAATATTATGTTAAGCAATATTCCTATTCTAGATGGCAACTAACGGGGTAGCTTTCATATTCCTAATCTTTTCCGGTAATAAAAAATCCCATAAAGCTAACATATAGGTACAATATCTCATATTAATGAGTCCATAGATTACTTATCTTCAAAATCACATACACTTCAACCCTGTTCGCGTCAATGTTAGTTGTACTCAAATCATTGAGTTTAAACGCACAAACTTTATGCAAGTGCGTAGAGCAGGTTATTATGAATCAGTAAAATTGTCGGACAGAATCCGTTAGTACTACCACAGATAATTTCGCACTAATTTGGATGGTTATAGACAACATGGACAGTTGGACAAAATAGTCGCTAGATGGCGGTTTCCTACATTATCACTTTAGTTACGAAATCTTTATTTATTAAAATACCATCGAGCTTCATATGCTTAAATGCTTACTTTCTTAGTTCTGAAATAATTCACGTGATTCTAACTAGGGAAATAAGCGTTTTATTTTTTTAATTTCTTGAAATGAGATTACTAGTACCTTCTACCTATAAGTTTTTGAGTTATTCTAAAGATATTTTTAGCGTTAGTACCCCTACGTACTACGAATGGATAACTCTTCAAGCTAACAACCAATGTTTTGTCATTTGATTTCTATTCTACTAAGCCTTTAGAGCAAATAAGATATAATCTTTCAACATACCCTCTTCTTCATCCAGCCGACCGAAGCTTGCTCTTTAGAGCCCGGGCTCTACTCTCCTATTCCTTTCCATGATTTAGTTTGGATGGTTTCTAAGAGAACGATTGCCTTTTGACCTTTAATCTTCCAGAGAAAGCCTACGTCAGAGCCTCGTCTATCAATCACATATTATACAAGTATGCGGGTGAGGTTAATCTCACTTTTTTAAACATATAACTGATAGATATAACCCCTTGAATTGCTGACTCAATTAACTCTGGCGATTGTATCTGTACACAGTTTAGTAGATTTAAACTTATTTTGTTTCTTCCTTCGACATTTCATTCGTCGTTTAATTTTATCTGCATGTGGTCTAGAATAAACTATTTTTGACTTTGAACAGCAGGAATACATTCTTAAAAAAGGTATACTTATTAGGTTCAAACTCTTCTCAAAATAAATTTCAATCTAGACACACCAGCTTAACAGATGAAAACTCTTCATCTTCTTTCGCTACAATGACAAGCAGCCTGCTCGCATTTCATATCCAAATGGAAATTAAGTCGCCATTAATTGCCTACGTTGCAACAGCTTGCGAACCCGTTACCGAGTCTGAATGTCAGCTACGACGCAAAGCCCTGCACAGTATGACAAGCTTACTATTTGTAGATGGGTGTAGCTTACTACCCTGCAACAGGGTAGGAATTTCATCGTTATTTTGTCACATATTTCAACGACGTCTCCTATCTACGTAAGAGGCTTCGTTTTGTTCTTCCCTAGTGTTTATTGTCTCTAACCAGCTTTGAGGTAATGCCGCTGTAAATAGAATACGGTTATGAAAATCCAGGGTTCTCTTCACATGTGTACGAGAAAACAAATAGCTGTTCTGTGTTTCATATTATATTTTGGGGCTTCATCACAAATAACACATAAATATAACTGTAGCAGAGAGCTCATTTACAACACAATCACAATTTATATATACAAAATATTAAAAAAATATTATTTCTATAAATATATCTAAAAAATATTTTTTTCTTAGTTAACAAATATTCAAAAAGTAGTTTTTCTAAAAAGTTGTATGATTCTTTGATAATTCGAATATCTTTGATAATTGCATTTCGTAATTCACTTGATAGATATTCTGAAATTCTTAGGAAAATTTGAAGGAAAATTGGAAGTTATTTATGTCCTTGCTTATTTGAGAAATATTTTACCAAAACCAACCATATCATGTTCCCCGAGTTAAAACTTAACACCCAACAACATGTGCCGAAAGCATATATCCCTTTTACTCATACGTATTAAATCCAACAACACAGCCTCGTCGGAATAATTCACACGCATACGAGGATATTAGCCCGGCATTACTCAGCATTAACACTTACAATTAAGTTTAATTCTACACCGGCTCAAACAATGTGGACGGAAGACGTAAACAAAAAGACTCGTATTCAGTTCAAAATTATTATTGTGCAGTGTGTTGTTCTCATTGTAGAAAAACATACTAATATTATCACTTGTAATAGACTAGACATGGTTTTCCTAGCTAAGTTTAAATTGTGATATATGTTTTTGATCAAGACTGAATTACAGATCAACTCGTCAACAGTTACATCCAATTGTTGTGACAATCTTTGACAAAATATGTTTTTTAACAAAGGTTACCATTTTATTCGAGCCAATGAACCAAACAATGAACTGGGTCCGTGACAGAAGATATCGATATTCTGTAATGAAATTGGTGATTTTCAATAACGTTACTCATCTAATTCATATATAAGTAAATAATAGTGAGTTACTCTTTTGGTTTAGTGTCTATACGAGTCCATCATAGATAATTATGGCCCAAATGGTTTTAGCACGCTGCCAATATGTTTCTGTAGGTTTGCGGTTGGATAGGATGAATATATTCTATGCCCGTACAGAACAAATGTTTAGGGATCGTTACCAAAACTGTACTTAATCCCCGCTGGAAGTTTGAAACAGGATACAATAAACCATTTCGATGCTTAACTTGATAGCTATTCGTCTCCCGCATTGTATTAAGCCCTTCATTATCGATTGATGTTCTTTTACCTCTCACCACTGATAAACAAGCTAGGAAATGAGCTTTTCGTTCAGTTATGCAACTTAAGCAAATCACTATATCTTGACTATAAGTATTAGACTAAGTGAATTATTGTAAATAGAAAAAACTGCCCGCTGAGTTCCTTGCCGGAGTCTTCTCAGGGTCTGGGCCGCGTGTCGAACCGGTGGTCCATTTGTTAACCAGTCTTCAATAATTATTTTTATTAACGTTTTGTATGACATATTCCGATCTAAAGGTCTATGCAGAATAAATGATTTTGAATTTTATATAATCACCAATCCAATCGATTCTTCCTATTCTTATCGCCTTTTATGTAAACCGAATATGTTCTAACTCTAGTTCTAGCTTTATTAAAATTGATTAAACGCGTTCGCATAAAACCGCAGGAATACAAGTAGAAATTACAAGACTATACAATTACACTTCTAGTGGGGGATAGTTACAATTTGCAAGTCCACCGCATTGTCCTTAAGTAACGTAACTCTTTGACGATAAATTACCCCGAACTTTGTATGTTTTAGGGTGCAATTTTAGCAATGGATGCCTTAACGAGGCGAGCAATGATTAATTCTATCTACAGTAGTAAGTAGTAGTCATTTGTATTATACCCACGGATTTTATTCATTACTGCTAATAATGCCTCATAGTTCAAAAACTAACCAAATTTATGACCATAGTAAAGAATTTTACACCAATAGCCATTATGACTTATGCTACATCAAATGTTCGGTCCAGTAATAGTGAAAGTAAGCAGTATTTCTTTCTATCTTAGCTACCAAGAACTGGTACTTAAACAAAAATAGTTCAAGGAGGCCTCTGTTATAATGTCGACATTATTTTAAACAAAAACACAGTATACCTCTATAGCATAACTATAGTTGGTACATGTGTAGCGAAGTCCTCAATATCATCTTGCTACATCTTCCGCTCTCCGCGTCACTAACCAGGTTGTACTCTAAGAGCTTATGTTTGCCAAGACGAGGTAATGAACCTACAGCTAGATGTCTGTCAGAGTCGCAACGCGCCGTGCCACATCATTAATTTCTACCTAATGTCTGAAGCGGCGAGGCGGCGTTACCTACCACATTTTGAGTCACACACACACATTCGCGTCTGTATAGTTTTACTGGATGTGTTATATTAAATTCACTAACTGCATTAATTAATCTATTACGCCGTTGATTGTAAAAAGATTTATGGAAAACATTGTCCAAGTTAATGTCAAGTTATTTACCACTGAAGACCAAAAAGCATAAGCAGGGTCATACCAGGCGTTAGTGACTTACTGACGCCGTAGAATGCTGCGCTATCCTTTTTTCAACCACAAAATGTTTATTTTACTATTCGGCACTTATAATATGTTACAGAACTTTAATTTATTCGCTAATAGACATACTATACGTCACATATTTATTCTTAAAACCAGTTGAACCAAACCCCCCCTTCCCCTCCCCGTTTATTAAGTTAGATTTCGTTTAATATTTAAAAAATAAACCTTGTATTCTTTGTTGGTAAGGTCTTCACCAAAGTATGGATCAATTAATTATACATGAAAATTTAAACATAAACTGGCGAAATGTGGGCGCCAGCACCTCAGCCTACCCCTTCAGGGAATACAGGCGTGAGTTTATGTTATGTTTATGTTTGAAAATTTAAAAAATTTTATATGGCTGAAATTTCAGCAAATAACTACATCTTTGAAGCCCGCCCATTCCATTAGCTCTAGGCACTACAACACAAAGCCAGCGTCGCTCTGTTTGGTTCACACGTTAAACAACTAACCGCATTGCGAAAATGCTCCGAGTTTGAAATGCTGTCTGGTAATTATCTATTACCTGTAACAATATTTGTGACTGAAAGTGTATATTGTATTAAACTTACTTTTAAACTCTCGCGTTCCATGATATACAATAATACTAACGGGAATTAACGCGATCATGGTATAGGTACATCTTTGATTTACTTGACGTTTCGACCAAGTTACACCGGCCGTGGTCACAGGCTGACAGTCAGCTTATCTACCATAGCTTATATACCATAATCGCGTTAATCCCCGTTATTATTATTGTGTATTATTGTATTGTTAGATTTACGCATCATGCTAGTATTTTCAACTACATTAACCTGGCAGTGATATGGGAAAATTCAAACACTGAGTGGCCTAAAAGGGATGAGAGATTAAATATTGGTTAGACAATGTTCATGTTAACTAACGGTTACCTCAAGTCATTTCTGTACCTACCTAATACCTACTCAGAATATGGAAAGTGCCGTCTTGAGTTTTGGTGGAGTAGAATAGGGCCACCCCAGCTCTTCCTGTGAGTGTCGTAAAAAGCGACTGAGGGATAGGGCTGTTCTCCATCCGACAGTAAACATACAGCCCAACACCGCAATAAGCCGCCAGACGGCAATAGGCCCCTATTATGTGGTACCGAAAATTACAGTTGGCGAAACGGGGATAATACACTTCTGCCTACCCCTTTTTATAGAGATAAGTATATGTATATGTATGTAGGCTTTAGTGTGAGGTCGTCTGTCCACCTTGTGGGTGAACATCCTACGCTGCGCTTGCCGACACGTGGCCTCCACTCGAGAACTTTTCAACTCCATCGGTCATCAGTCCTCCGTGCTATGTGCCCTGCCCAGTGCCATTTCAACTTAAGGCCGCGGGAACGCGCTGAATGCGAGCCGCTTCCGACCGGTCTTATTGGAGATCTATAGGGGAGGCCTATGTCCAGCAGTGGACTTCCTATGGCTGAAATGATGATGATGATGATGATGATGGGAATAACATTTTTGAAGTCAACTTGTTACTCACAAAAAATTCAATACGATCTTATTTAAGTAATCTACGAAATTTAATAAGATCGTCCGGCCTCTCTTTTTTAATAAAGACAGGTAGGTACAGTCAGCATCGGAAAGATGTTGACGAACAAAGTACTCAAAATTATCTTAATTTCGTTTGTTTACCTCCTTCCAGCTGACCGACTGTTCTAATATTTGGTACACACCTTTAGTTCGGATAATGAAGCCATATAAACCAATAAAATAGTTTGATTTGCTCTTACGAGAGTTTTAAGATCATTTTGAGTCTTCGTCGTCAAGATATTTTTGGCGCTGACTGTACCTACTACATTTCATTACTTAGTTCTAAGAAGGTTTATTATAAATGAGATTTTTGTAAACTGTAAATAGAAAGAAAATATTAGAAATTGTCGTAAAGAAATAATTTCTGGGAGAAATACATAATTTTTGAATATAGTAAACTTGCCTAATTCGTACCCCTTAAAGGAAAACAGTCATATTTTCAAAATTAGTAAAGAAAAACTGTATTTTCTTTGAAAGATTGTTTATTTAGGAAACCTTTTGTTATAATCATAATCAACTTTAACATAAATCTTATAAACTTTTTGGAAATTATCAATTTTTAAAAAACAGTACGATTTACGATCATTCATCTTAAATCGTACTTATATATTCTTAAATCGTACTATGAGATCTTATCATTGGTTTACAGTTGAGATTTTAATATTTCTATAAGGATAAAGTGGATAATAATGTTAAAACATAATATCAAGTGTTAGACATTAACACTTAACAAATACTACAAATGGTCTTCGCCTATTCTTTACATTTTGTAATCTATGGTTTTTTACAGATACCCGCGCAGAGTACATGTACCCATTCCTCACATTGAGTACATTTAATCATTCTTTCTTTCATATCCTCTTCGCATATTTTACAATATTAGCTATAATTTCCATCTTTTTATTTTTTATTTTCTTTTTGTGTCGTTTTTGGTAGTTTTATTCATCTTTGCACTAAGGTTCTTCGTTACGGTCTTTTTCTTTGATTCTTCTATTTAGACTTTCAGTGATGATGAGAGCACCCGTAGTTTTACTTTTTATGCCTTTTGCATTAAAATTATATGCATCAATTTATAGTCAACGGATTCTTTGGAAACTTTTATTCCTAATTCGTATCAGTACAATTTAAGACTTTGTGTCGGGTACGAAATAGGCGAATGAGTCGAAGAAACTTTAAAATTGCTGCCAAAAATAATATCAACAAATACGTGCTTAGGCTTACGTCTATCGAAATCGTGAATATATGCATAAATAGAAAATAAATACTTAGATAAACTAAACAAGATAAAATTTGAAGTATGCTCTTAAGAATTATGTAAAAATAGTAGATAAAAACTTATTTTTTCAATATTTCTGCTGTTAACAGCGCGCCGGCGTATATCTTTCAGATGGTAATATGGCCAAGTAATGTTTACATTTTTTGTCACTAGAGACGCTGATGGCTATTACCGATGTTGAGATATAAGCAAGGTACGATTTAAGCGCAAGTACGATTTAGGCAAGTTTACCCTATACGGTATAATATACACAGATTCGTAAGCTCAGATTCAGATCCCCATTTAACCTACCAATATTTCCTTTTGAGTCCTAATTAAAATAGGTCCATCTGTTAAGAAAAGAGAGTAAACAGTAGGCACGACAACCTCTAGCCAGATGAACTGACGACCTGAAAAGGTGGCTGGGACAGACAGGATGAGGAAGGCGGTGGATACCAATACCTTAGTAGTGGACTGCGGTGTGCCAATTGATTAATCAGTTAAGGGGTAATGCTATCACACATACGAAGATGCACACACACAAATGAGTAGGTAAATCCTCGTTCCTTTATTGACAGGCGTTAAAATTATATATATAATTATTATATCTGCAGCTAACACGGGCAGCTGAAGTGCAACAAATTCCAGGAGTATTCAATCACTTGGGCATTTAACAACTATAAAGTTAGTTAAACTTGTCTTTCAAACTTATTTTTTTCTAGTAGTAATATACGGAGATTAAATAAAAGTGTATATGTATCCATATTAATAATATAAATGCGAAAGTAACTCTGTCTGTCTGTCTGTATGTTACGCCTTCACGCCTTAACCACTGAACCAATTTCGATGAAATTTGGTATAAGGGTAAATTAGACCATGAGAAAGGACATAGGCTATGTTTGGTCGCGATAACCGACATCCACGCAAGCAGGGCCGCGGGCAACAGCCAGTAACTAAATAAATTTATATAAAAGAATATTAGCAACCGAAATTACTAATATTCCCTCTAACCCCTGCAACTAAGCTAAATTACTTGTGCTAGGAGTGGGTAAGCTAAATACTTCGTGAAGTTGATACAGTTTCGCCTTTTATCCTGAGATTCGATTTCCATGTACTTACTTCTTTTTACGCCGCCTTACACGAAACAATTTTAACCATTCACAATAATTGCGCCTTGTGGAATCACACCACCAAAGCTCAACATTGTGGTGGCCAATTATAATAGTAACATATATATAAATGGTGGCAGTTAATGAGGCGACCGACCACAAACCACCACGAGTAGATATTACAGATAAATTATATCAATACGGTTTATTGAAACTATTTTCATTTCTGAATCGTTGAAGCAGCCGACTATTGCGACTAATAAAAATAGTAAAACAATAGGCACGACCACAATTACAATAGTACTAGCTTTTGCCCGCAACTTCGCCCACGTGGATGTCGGTTATCGCGACCAAGCATAGCCTATGTCCTTTCTCATGGTCTAATCTACCCCTAGACCAGATTTCATCAAAATCGGTTCCGTGGTTTAGGCGTGAAAGCGTAACATACAGACAGACAGAGTTACTTTCGCATTAATATTAGTATGGAAGTAGGATACTTTACGTACAAAACCTCTGGTGGAACTTACCAATATGTAGTTGAAACCGGATGCACGGCCCAGTTAGGTTACAGTAGCACTTTACCGAAACTGGCAAAGCACAGATACGCTAAGATTTATGACGCAGGGCACAACTAACCACTACATGTACTTTCAGAGGCCATTCTAATAGTAACTAGTTTTCGTGATATGGAGAAAATGGTTTAAGTTTGGCTATAACAAATGATACATTACGATAATATTGAAGGGATACAACTGTTTAATTGTCTTTTGGTCTATTTCGTCAATTCAAGGTTGATATTTAATTTGAATGAAATTTTATAGCATTTATTATGTTAATCTGCGGTAGCCTAGTGGTATGGGTAATGGACTGCTGAGACGAGGTCTCGGGTTCGATCCCAGGTTTACTATGGCACACACCAATGACTTTTCGATGCTTTTCGAAGTTATGTGTGTATTTATTGCAGGTTTATAAGTGCCCGGTTAATGGCAATAGGCTCGCCACCTATTATTACATTGGGACCTAAACATAAACTGGCGAAGTGCTAGCATCTCTGCCTTCCGCTTCGGGGAATACAGGCGTGGGTTTATGTTATGTTATGTTTTTGTTTTGTTAACTATACAATTCAATTGCATCAGGCAAAATAAATTACTCAGGTGGGCTTGAACCCAGGGCCTTTCCCTTACAGAGGAATGCTCTTCTAACTGAGCTACTGAGCCACACTTGAATCAATCAAAAGTTCCCTTCTCTATGTATCCGTCTTCAAGGCGACGACGGTGCGGTCATCTACCAATACTCTTAGGAGCTGTTGGAACCAATTAATGATTTTTCAACCATTTTTAAACATGGATTTTTGATTACTCCACCCGAATATTTGAATATAATTCAAAAAGTTGGAAGAGCATTACCCTGTAAGGGAAAGATCTTGGGTACAAGCCCCACCTGAGTAATTAATTTTTCCTGATGTAAACGAATTGTTATTTTCTGTTCAATACTACTGTTATCCAAAGCTGTTAATACTTGACATTGCATTGAAATTAACTACCATATTTGATCCTAGTAAAGCTTACGTATCATTAAATCAATTGAATCATTACGTTCTTGACAGCTCTAATGAGGCTGGTATAATCACGCACCTACTATAATCAGGAGTCACTGATCAAAAACCACACAAGTAAGGTAGTAACGTCCCCGTCTCTTTGTTAAAAAACCTCAACCAGATAGAGTTTTAATTAATAATAAGAGTAACTTGTACTGAAGAAGTTGGGTTAGGAGGCAACTCGCCCCTGGGCCGTGGCCCAATGTACACACTCTGGTAACAGTAGGGGGAAAGTGGTCCAAACGAGCGGCCAAGATTTCCACACCAAAATGAGCCTATGGTAAACTGGGTCAATTTATTTTTTATTGAATAGAAGGTCATACTCGAATTATTTTGGTATGAACTATTGATTATTAAGGGACATTTACAAAACAAAAAATATGTATTTTTTGCGTTTATTTCAATTAATAAGAAAAATAAAAACTATATCATACGAAAACTACCTACAAAAGTAATAAGTATATACTTAAAATCAAAACATTAACTAAAAATTGGTAAGAAAATCAACATATTTTTATACAGAAAAAAAACAAATATTTATTAATCAAACGCGTAAATTTGTAATACAATATTGGTAAGAAAATCAACATTTTTTTTTTCAAAAAAAAATTACGATTTATTAATCAACTCTCGTAAATTACTTGTAGTACAACAAAAAACATATAATCAACTTTACAATGCTGTAAATAGTGACATAATAAGAACCAAGAAACTTAGCAGTTTACTAATTTTTCTATACAATGACCGACTGTTATTTCACCGTCTGTCAATTCTTAAAGATGCAAATAATATGACGAGATACACTTAGGTACTTTGGAAATCCTCACCTTCCATGCACAAGAAAGATAATAGCTATTGATTGAGCCGTATATTCTTAAAAGGCTCTGGTTCCTGAAATATCAGTTTAATGAAAATTTGATACAACATTAATTGCGTACTTTCAGTGCAAATATATACTGTAGGTATAGAAAGCTACCTTTGAGCCTTCATAGTATAACGCTACAGTTTGAAGGTCATTGCTTGAATGTAGTTCAACGACTTCGCTACCTGGCCATGCATAGATATATGATACACCAGATGAAATACTTCACTTAACTAAATTACAGTACCGATCGCCTAAAAGTGTACTTTCAATCCCAATGGGGCATGTATCAACTGTTATGTATGTAAATCTATATATTACTAGCTGTCCCGGCGAACTTCGTACCGCCAATTTTTTCACGCCCCGCGATCGGCGTCAGATCCCGTTCCCGCTGCACCATTTAGAGGGATGAAAAATAGATGTTGGCCGATTCTCATAGATACCGGATAAGCACAAAAAATTTCATCAAAATCGGTCAAGCCGTTTCGGAGGAGTATGGCAACGAAAACTGTGACACGAGAATTTTATATATTAGAAGAAGAAGATGTTCCAGTATCTAATAATAGTTCCAGAATGAAAGGTAATGGACTGCTGAGACGAGGTCTCGGGTTCGATCCCAGGTTTACCATGGCACACACCAATGACTTTTCGATGCTTTTCGAAGTTATGTGTGTGCTAATCGCAGGTTTATGAGTGCCCGGTTAATGGCAATAGGCTCGCCACCTATTACATTGGGACCTAAAACATAAACTGGCGAAATGTGGGTGCTAGCACCTCTGCCTACCCCTTCGGGGAATACAGGCGTGAGTTTATGTTATGTTATGTTATGTTATGTTATGTTATGTTATGTTATGTTATGTTATGTTATGTTATGTTATGTTATGTTATGTTATGTTATGTTATGTTATGTTATGTTATGTTATGTTATGTTATGTTATGTTATGTTATGTTATGTTATGTTATGTTATGTTATGTTATGTTATGTTATGTTATGTTATGTTATGTTATGTTATGTTATGTTATGTTATGTTATGTTATGTTATGTTATGTTATGTTATGTTATGTTATGTTATGTTATGTTATGTTATGTTATGTTATGTTATGTTTGGTTATGTTCCAGTAAACACGATTGTTTGAATTTTACTCTTACATACATAATCACTTGACTTTCGTTGTTCTTTATATTACATTTATTATAATAATGCATGAATATTTTTTCTCTTCTTCTTCTTCGTGTCGGTGGCAACAATTTAAATATCTAGATACGCCCAGCCCAAAACTCGGCGACTTTGACCGCACTTTCCGTAGCTTCATTTAGGTCGGCAATCGTGCAAGTGTAGGGGCACAGTGGGCACGACAAGAGGTGGTCCATCGACTGTAGAGGTGCACCACTGTCACATCCACCACCATTTTACCCGGTTCGCCCTACAGCAGCCGACCTGAGACCTCAACCTATTTAAGGATTTCCAGGCCCATTTTGTTTCATGCCCGGGTGGGTAGGCTCTCAGCGGGCTGGATGTTATCTGGAGGGGGTGTATTATCCGTGATTTTTTGTCTGAGGAATCAGGATGTGTGTATATCTGAGAGAGTTTTTGTGAACTAGAACTGTTTAAGTGCCGTAATAGGACCCCAGTTTGGTTTAATTGGTTTGTCAGAGACTTCTAAAGACCTTCAGCTACACTATTTCTGCATCTATCACCGATATGACTTTCAGCATTACAGTGATCATATTAGTGGCACATTTTGTGAGATGGCAAGTTACTGTCTAATTAGTGTTCAATGCAGAAGTCGTTCACTCCAATAGTTTCTATTAAACCAGACAATTTAGACCCCAACCTTATGGACTAATTACTTTAATTTGCATAATTTTCAATAGTACGCCATCTATTAGCCGAGCCGGTTCATGTTGGCACTTCTACAGAGCCTTATACCGACCTTTAACGGCCCGCTTAAAATTATCTATGGATCTTAAACCCAAATTTTCCTAAAGAACACAAGTTATGGCAGATAATTTAAAGCTCAAAAACATTTTTTACTAACAATACCTATATCTTAAGCACAAAATTTTCTGCTCATCTTAAGAGGCAAGCCTCTTTGCTGATAGCCTCTGTGGCATGGCGGTAGTGAACGCGACTGCTACGCAGGAGGCGCGAGTTCGATCCCCGCTCAGTGCAAATATTTGTATGCATGATGGCTATTTGCATTGGACTGGATGTTTCTATGTATAATATGAATGTATTTACAAAAAAAAGTATCTAAGTATGTTTATCCGCATTCTAGATTCCGTAACACAAGCTAGTTAAGCTTACCATAGGTCTAGATAGCGTTGTGTAGAATGTTGTGAAATATTTATTTATAAATTATTTATTATAATTAATGAAACTATACAATTTTGATTAAAAAGTAGACTATATTAACTATAATTTCTAAATGTAAGCAAACACTTTCATTACAGTAGCTCGTTAAAATGGTAGAAACTTAAAGTTCTTTAATGCCAGCATGAATTATTTATGTCGGCTGGTCCGGTGATTATACGTTTCAAGCGAATATTATTACTTACTTCGTTTGGTACAATTTACTAAAATGGATGCCGTTATAAAACTGATAAAGAAATTATTATTGGCACTTGTGTATGCAAATTGCGAAATTGTTCTTTGATAATTAAATAATAATATATTTACATACTAGTTTACTCATTCGTAGATTCGTAATTACAGATAAGCAGAATTTGTAGAACTTGAAAAATATATAAATAACTTGCCATAATATGTGTTTGAATACTTTAAAACTGAATATTCAGATTCGAGTATCAGACATAAACTTATGATTCCTCTTCTTCTTTTTAGTTATTTTTTAGTTTGTACTTGTAACAAAAAACTCAAATAAACTGTCACGATCTAAGATGTGAAATCTTATACATATTATTTCGTACCGTACAATATACTCGTATATAGGAGGCGAACCCAAAACAACATTATCTTATAACAACGCCAAGATACGTAACCATAAATAAAATATCTACTTATCATAATAAATAGGAGGCATTATGAATTGTATACACGCCTACTTACCGCACGTATATATTTCTATTATCTTATTTGTACGACCGGTCCATATGAGATGGTACGGGTAGCTACTGTTGTAAATGAGGTCCCTTCCACATTTTTATTTGGCAACGCAACACGTACGAGGTACGGACGTCGTTCTACCTACCTACTGCGGCTCTGATGCGGTACTGACGGAAAATTTATATACAACTGAGCGTGCAAGTCTACTCTGCTTACCGAGAAACTCTATGTGAAACATTACCCACGCGGTGTTTTAGCAAGTCGCGCTCTCGACTGCGGCTCATGCAGCCAAGCCTCCGCGCTAGCTTCGAACACACGCCGCTTTGTAAACGAAATGACTGCGAATAAACATTTATTTAGATATATTTTTAATCGGTATAGTATCCTTAGGGGGCGTCTTCCGCTCAAATATTAAGTTTAGAAGAATTTTAAATTAAGAGCATTAGGCGCGGCGTCTCGGTTGAATTAAATATTAATAATGCTATTCCAGTGAAGTTGAAGGTAGGCTGAGAACAATGAATTTTTAATAGTTATTCTCCTCTGCGACGGACAATTAATGTAATGAGATAGTAAGTTTAGCGTACCTTTGGGAAATAGCTGGAAACTTCAGTTAATGTTTCTCTAGACTTGAACATTGTACGATTCAGACTTAACTTCTGACTAACAGAATAAACTAATTTTATAGAGAGTTTCATCGTCTTTAAGCCCTGTTTCTATATCTGACATAGGGCTTAAAGATGATGCATTCATATGAAATAAAAATCATCGATTATAAACACAGACACACAGCGCGAATTGTATGACACTGTCATGATGGTATCTTGCATGACGAAGGGTGAATTGGATTATGTCAGATTCCAATCGGCTAAAATCTGTATAGCGGTATTTTTAGCATAGTCGAGGGTCTACTGCTACTACTGCTTCTGGCAGTGGGGACCATTTCACCCATTGCCCCTATAGGTCTATAACGAATGTCATACAAGTTTGTATGGCAACCAGACCCATATTAATACTTATATTCATGTCTACAAATATTTGCTTTGAGTGAGGATCGAACCCGCGCCTCCTGCGTAGCAGCCGCATTCACTACCACTACGCCACAGAGACTGTTTAGTCGAGGGTCTGCGTGTCACATCTTCACCTAGAGTACATTTCCGTATTCCTCTGTTCCCTCCGTTTGCTGGGCTAGGGCACTTAGCGCCTCACAGGATCAGACCTCGTACTAGTTACTTCGCTTGCATATCAACATGAACAGGCCCATCTGAATGAACACAATAGAGGCTTCCAAGTTATTCCAAATTTAAACGCTGAAATGCCCAATAAAGCAAAAAATGTACATGGGTAATAATATCCTACTAAATTTGAATATATCGATATTGAAGTTTTTTTTTTATACAGGACACGTCAATTTGACTTCACCTCGCCTGATGTTAAGCTAAAGGCAAAGTCTCGGAAAGAGGGTCACCATCGTAATCATGTGTATTCAGTTTTATCCAATAGCTAACAAACTTATAACCATTCCGCCACAACACCAATATCGTTTTCACATGTCCGTTCAATTCATCTTCAGCGCCGTTCAGATACTAATTCGGTATTACCATTAATCACCGCCGATGTACGACAGTTTTGACAAGTATTACCATGTTATAATTAAAATCACCTTGTGACACCTCATTCGTCTTTTTAATAAATTATTTGTTTTACTTGCGAGTAATTTGCTAGAGTAATTTGTCACGTGTCACCGCTATGTGGATTTGGTGCGCATCGCTCAAGGCTGTCGCTTAGATTAAGGCGCTCACATATCCTTACTAATACACAGACTTTGTTGTAGCTTCTCCGTTACTGGTTTTGAATAACGTGACATGAAGGGCTCGTTACGTTTTTGTAAACCAACTGATATTTGTTGCGCCTCGTTACCTACGTGGTAGGTTGCTATTATATAGTTCCTTCACGACATTGAAGTTCTGTATGTATAGAAACCTCCTGTATACCTGGACCTAAGCAATACAATTCCAACTATATCGTATCGCCGACCCATCCTCATTACACTCTGTCTCTGAATTTGTTTTACCTAATCCGAATATGTTTTCTTACTAACACTTATACTCGTAGATACATTGCAGATCTTATATTACGTTGGCATATGATTATTATCATTTATGACAACGTATGATCCAGTCTTGGTACTGTAAAAGCTTCCACGTTCTTATTCCGAGCAACGGCGTATCAAAAACAACGCATTGCATTCTCTGTTTACGTACATACGGTTGGAGGAAAACCATTCATTCGAATTGCTATATAAAAATAAACCAGTAATAACATCGACATTACAGTGTTATACACAAGAAGTATTTGGTTTAGCATACAAATGACGTATTAATGGAGAGAAAAAAGTGTAGTAACAATACACTGCATGTTACTCCCGTCAGTAAGTAATATTTATTTTGTAATTACAAACCACCAGTGTTTGTAATTTACCTTACCATAATAAGTATGCTTCGTAAATTAAAATAGAAAAGAATAGGCTGCTTGGAATATTTGTATACATGAATTATTTTGATTTATTTATACTTGACTTATTTGATTATACTATTTGCATTTGCCTGGGTGTTTCTATGTATAATTATGTTTGTGTTGTTGTAGATTCTATAACACAAGCTAGTTAAGCTAAGCTTACCATGGGTCTAAATAGCGATGTGGAGAATGTTGTGAAATATTTATTATTATTCTGTTCCTCTGTTCCGGGACTAAGGAGTCCTGTGCCTTTGGATAGCGTGGGTCGGGTCGAAGCCAAGACGTAGACACCCTTTTATGATAATTTAATATGCTAGAGATATAAACACATTATTATTATTAATATAGCCGCGTGGTTCCCGGCAGTGAAGAATTTGGGCCACTCCATCTCTTCCCATCCGGTGTCGTATAAGGCGACTAAGGGATAGGGCTGTTTAACATCAGACAGATAGACTCAGTCTTAGTTATAGGTTATAGTTTACTACAGTTATAGTCAACAATAGTGCCCGGAATAATAAGGCAATAGACTCACCCCTATTAACACAATTATTATTGATGAAATGTGGGTTTTAATTCACCTCTGCCTAACTCTCCGGTGATGAAGGCTTGATTATATGTATGATTATATTTATGTATTATTATTAAATTTACATAAGCAGATGTAAAAGAAATTACACAAAGCTTTTCACAAGTCTTAATCTCTCCTATATTGCCAACCGCAGTTCACAAGCACAACCGGTCGTTACACTGTTGCTCGGATACGCGATACGCAACGTCATAATTTAGATCTCTTTTATGACAGCCCCTGTAGAGAAGTGGCAATTCGTTGGTAGATAAAATGACGAATGTATGGGATTTGACATTTATGGCAGTTTGAATGAATAGCATTTAATAAACTAACTATGTATACAAATCGATTACATCAGGAAAAATGACTTACTCAGGTGAGATTTGAACCCACCGTCGTCGCCGTCGCCTTAAAGACGGATATATAGAGAAGGGAAATTTGTATTGATTCAGGTATGACTCAGTAGCTCATTTGGAAGAGCATTCCCCCTGTAAGGGAAACGTTCAAGCTCCACCTGAGCCTCCGCTAATTCATTTGCCTGATATAATCGAATTTATGATAGTTGTCAACACATATCCTAAACGTCAAATCCCATATATTCGTCATTATATTCAACAAAATGCCGCCCAACGAATTGGCCACTTGTCTAGTGGGGCAGGCAACGTAACAGCTTATAATGTCTAAGGTTTTGTTGTATAGTACCTACACTTAGTAATAGTTGCCACCGGTATCGTAATTTTATGAACGACAAAATGTTTTAAGTGACTGCAAAAAGGATAGCTTTTCAATTCAGAAGTTGATGTTATTTTGATGTATGTTGGGCATAACTTAAACACAATTAAACCAGTAGGTTTTAGTAGCAACTAAACCAACATTCTAGACTAAATGCAAAAGTAAAGAATGCACGGAAGACTCTAATCAAATTGAGGTTCAGCCACTCATCGTGTTGTAGAAAAGTTCTACACAATTTGGTTCTATCCTATAAACTGCAACCAACGTAATTCATTGTGGCGATTTAATTTTACTTATCGTTTCACTTTAAGCAATGTTAAATTTGACCCCCGAAGATGGCTGCTATCATTATCTTCGCTATTTATACTTAGTTGTAGGTGTAAGTGTTCATGTATATGCAAATATTTTTACTGTAGATAGCTGATGTTAAAAGGTGTGCCGCGTTAGGCTACTATTATTTATGAAAAAGTATTTTAAGTAATTGCGGTTATCATAAACATTTGGTTTAATATCTTTCATTAATTAACTAAGACAAATCCAAAGAGATATCTGTACTGTAATTAGGTTAGAACTCTAGTTATTTTGGTTACAAGTCCCTCGAGTCCCAGTGAGCCAAATGATTGCTCCATAGTGACGTGAAAATTTGCATCTAATTCTCACCAGACTTGTCGCAAACAGAGGTGGCTGTTGTAGTTTGTGGCCATATATAGTCCCGTATTGATTCACTTTGTGAACGGTCGAACCTGCATCAGGCGACAGTTGACAGGACATGACGTATTCATTCGCCATTATTAGTTGAACAATTTTGAATTAGGATTTCTAGAATGACACTCAGCCTACGGCCCTAAAGCTGTGTATATTATATAGCTATAGCTGTGTATAGTATATTTGAACTGTCTTTACAAAGGAAGACTTTGTATTCGACGCGTATTTAAATGTATATTAAGTAGGTACATAATACACATAATACACAAGTGCATAATATTCTGAAAAACGAATGATTGATTCGTTTAAATTAAGAACTTCATTTACGCAATTTGCCAACTTTAAGGAAAGATTTGGCTTTGTACTACCGAAGCTTTTTGTACATTTAATTTATATTTGTGATTTTGGACCTGTAAACAAGTATAGATTACAATTTAATGAATATGAATAATCCAACTAAATCGAATCGAATTGAAATCGAAACTGTGCTGATGATTACTTACAAATTTTAAAATCATAATTAAAACTAAACAATAATAAAAAACATTTATACAACGTATTTTTTGCACGTAATATGGTTCGCACATTTTCTAAAAGTGCGATACCGGCCACGACGCTTTCCTACCATAATTAAAAAATAACAATGGGCTCGGCCTACAGCTGAACAATGAAATTCTGAATAAGTCATTACAATGATTAAGTAATGTAATTAAAAGCCTGTGAACACAGCAAAATATAAAAAAAATGACACATTCCTTCTCGATTCCTGAAATATCTAAGTTATCATGTTCTTAGAATTAATATCAGTATGTAGGTATATTAGAAATGTGCGCTACATTCTGTCACTAACCTAACTTTTCTTTTTGTTACAGCTGAAGTGGGACGATGTGAAGTACCACTTGGAATGGGGAACGGCCGAATATCTAACGACTCATTGTCGTCGAGCTCAAGCTACGATCAAAGTGTATCGCCACTAAGCTCGCGGTAAGTACTAGTAGATACATACACGCTATTAAAAATCTAAGACAAGTGTAATGATGCAATGAAACTCACAAAACATCGACGGCCGATTCAAATTCAAAATTTCAAATACTCTCATTAAATTCACCGTTTGAACAATACCGTAATTAGTCAATGACAATAATTTGAATAGAAATCCCCATCGAAACCCCGAGGAATCCAAAGCAAATAACATAGAATCGATGTAACGTGTTTAGCTGGCTATTGTTAAGCAACAATAAAGAGCTATCATACAGCAAAGTTGTTACCATAATTGTGAATCCCACGGCCGCAAAACGTTCATACTTAGCTCAAATAATTAACAGAGGGACTCACATTCGAGGCCTTAAGCCCGCATAAGCTCGATGTGAGACAATAACGCGAAAACTCAACTCCCGTTTGAGAAATTCACTAACTGAAAATTAAATTTTCATATGAATTCGGAATGACTGTGATCCTACAAAAGCCTTTCGGGGCTTGGCTTGACTCCCCAAAGATAACAAGATGTAAGAAAGGCCGAATGTGCCAAAGCCTTATCATTTGAGCCACTTTACATAGGGTCAGAGGCGATTTAGCGCATGCCACGTTAATTCAGCGCTTAGCGCGCTTTGTTCTCTATAGCTACTGTTGCTACTGATGAGATCACACCGGCGATATTCAAATGAAACTACCGCCAGACCGCGCCGGCTTCGGCCCACCTTGGTTGTCAAATGAAATACACAAACCGTTTAGTGTATTTGCTCAGACTATTAGGCTAATTTTATTTGATTATGCGCAAACGTGTCTTCAATGAAATTATAAATTTGCTGATTAGAACTTAAATGGTGAAACACTATGTACAAATACACACTTGATAGGTTTTTATTAGGTACAGTTGTTTCTTTTTTGTGATAAATGATAGACACGGGACTTTTGTTTGAGTTAAAGATGGGCTTTGGTTCTAGTATACGGACCGAGATAAAAGGAGGAGCGTGGTGCCCTAACGGGCTTATTTCGCCACGAAGCCGGCAGTTTTTGGAGATTGACCTTCACGCTGAATACTTAATTACGGCCACTGAATCTCAAGGACGATTCGCCAACTCTGTTGGAGTAGAGTTTGTCGAGAGTTACTCGGTGGAGTACTGGCGATCTGCTCTGCCTCGTTGGAAGAAATATAAAGACTTCAATGGAAGTACGGTAAGTAGGTAGTAACTTTTATTATGGTTACTCGTATTTAATTAAAATGGGTTAAGTTATAAACAAAACGGGTGAAATGGCGTACATTTGGAGGCCTATGTCCAGCAGTGGACTGCGGTGGGCTAATTGATTGATTGATAAACAAAATAAATGTCCTGAACTAAAAAGTTGGTTTGGGTTCTTATGACAGATAATACAAAGTTCTGTGGACGCTAAAATAGCAGAACTTCTACATTAATAGGTATACCAGCCCATATCCTATGTATAATGACCATTTTTAGGGGTTGTACCTCAAAAGAAAAACACTCACACCCACATCGTGGTTCGACTGTCTGTCTGTCTGTCAAGAATGTGTGGAGGGATCATATTGAAATGTATACCAAATACTCAAGTCTAACGTGCCTTGAAGCTGTAATAAATCAAACTTCTAAGACAAAGCCAAGAAAAGTGTATCTTTAATGTAGGGAGGCCACGATGCTAAAATGAGTTACTCGAGCTCGCGGAAATCTATTAGAATGGTAGTCTAGATGATCGAAAGAATAATGGTACCTATATTATAAAGTTTCCACTTTTAGTGGTGGGGAAAGCGTATTCATAAAAATAATAAATGCATATATCATACATCTTAATTAACCTTTTGTATTACTTTGGTCTTATTTAATCTTTTTCAATTGTTTTAGTTTTAGAGTAAGACAAACATACAAAAGACCGCGTTCGAGTAAATACAAACATCTCTGCGCAAACTTCCGACGCCCTTAGGTTACGCATAAATCGCGAGATTTTCAAAATGGACACTTGATAACTACTACCTAACCTACCTTATTTTAATCTGATGCTTGTGTAAATTCGTATCACGATTTTTTTTTGCTCAGCTACCCGTATTGAAGGCTGCCTACTGGCTAAAGAAATTTGTCAATAAGTAACTAGCCTCACCTAGCTTAATCAGACGCGCTCGAGTAACTACCGAATTTCCTTCTATGCGTACCCTACTAGAACCATTTATATCTAGTGTGCCTTTAAATTTAAACATTTTACTTATAAAGCACAACCCGTTCTAACCTTACTTAGTTTGCATTAAAAGACAGACATGTTCAGTTGCTTCAATAAGCAAAAATGATGTCTGTATAATACATACGCAATTTTTCCTTAAGCAACGAATTTAAAAAAGATATTTAACTCATTTAGTTTATATCTACGCGATCAATTCTAATTACAAAGTTTTCCTTTCCCTCGATTTAAACGGCTCATATTCGTACCAAGACACAGATCTCGGGTTACGTCAAATCAGTCCCTCAGCGGAGGCTAGCATTACTTCTTTGACCAACTTATTCATAAATACATTTGCAAAGTATCTTTAGAGACGTAAAATTTTATGGATTTTTTATAACTAATAAAGACGTAAGAAGCGAAAGGTGTTACGGTGGGGTATAACCTGAGGTATTTACAGCCCTGGTGACATTGATCACTAACAAATACGCATAGTGTTTAATTCTTTTTCCAGTGTATAGTAGTAATTTACAGTAGGTCTGAACAAGTCCAGAAATCTTGTAAAGTCGCATATCTCCTAAAATAAAAATTTAACACTTCAATAGTTCACCTGTCAACGCCGCTCCACCTTAAATATCCAAATTTTGTACAAATACCCTAACTTGAAGCTATTTATACACACAAGTATACGGTGACCTCCATAATGATAAGTGTTAACACTTAAGTCTGTAGCTTATAAATGTCAGATGTTTATATTTTTAAATTTCCTGTTAACAACAGCCGGACACAAAGTAGAATTTAAAAACGAAACATGCGAGACCACCCCATGTTGAATGACAAAAGAAGATAAACGATTTCATTGTCCTTGTAAACAGCTTACAGGTACCTATTGTAATGAGGAGAAAATATTTTCACTGAGTGTAACTTTTCTTTGACGGGGTCTATGTCCTTTGTTACAAAATAGGAATTGAATAAATTGTGCAGTTAAGTATTAATCATCCACATTAAGACGTCAATCCTGCATCACATCCAAGGCATCGGTGCCCTCAGAGCTCAGGGTCCGTCTTCCGGCTCTTCCTCCTCCACGACGTCAAGCCAGGACTTCTTAAGCCTACTCCTTCTACCTGGACACGGTGGAGGCGCCATTGCCAGGCATTTGATACCCACGTAGCTGGGCGGTTGCAGAAAGACGTGGCCTCATCAGTAGAGGCGGCTCTCTTGCATTTTATCTGCGATGTCACGGACATGAAGGCTCCTGCGGATGCGAAAGTTCCTCACGCGATCTTTACGCGTAACTCCGCACATCTACCACAGCATTTTCACCTACGTGACACGCAGCATCTGCTTCTGTCACTCCAACGGCGGCCACGCTTCACAGCCGTCTAAAAAGACAGATCTAATGATCATCTTATAGACCTGCCCCTTCAGCCTAACTGGCATTTTAGGATCGCATGTGACGCCAGTCATTTTGACGTCGTAGTCGATGTCACCAGACACTTAAACTTCCCAGGTACTTAACCTGATCCGTGCGCTCGACAAAGTGGGATATTTAGCTTCAGAATGCCGTTCTCGAGCAGTGCTGATGCTGTACCTCCTAGTAAGTTGGAAATCGATCTGGGTATCGCGTCGCCCGCTCCTGTAGGTGATAAGATGTTCCGACTTCTTTTTGAAGTACGTGTTCACGATGTCAAGATCGGCATAGATATAGTATTATGAATAGCTTGGAATATGGGTTATGCAAACTTAAGTAGGTAGGTTGCTAATATTGTAGTTTAACCATTAAAACTTAACCTAACTTTTAAGCTAAATACACTTTAGATTTTTCAGTTTATTTATAAAATTACGGTAGGTACTTGCCATTTCTAATACGAATATTTTTGTTCAGCCAAGAATTTTAATTTTAAAAAATAAAGAATTATTTTACCAAAAGTAGTCATTTGTTTTGGATATTACGTGTTATTTTTTCGTCGCATTTAATTCTTTTTTGTGATCATAGGATGGATGAGTTAAAATATCAACTAAGTGTTAATGGAATCTGCGTAGTTATAATACTGTCGTGGCTGCAATACAGCAACAGCTAACGCTACAAACCAACACAGGCTGCTGTTCGGTTGCCCGCTTCCGTTATGGAAATTTCGTCCTGTACATAAACTCGTGGTCATCTGAATACTTTGGTAGAAAATGACGAATTACAGATGATTTTTTAAGATAATCTACAAGTAACGTTCAAAATAGTATTGGATCATTTGCCTCGAAAAGTCAAGGTAGATATTATGCTGGACAAATAAATGGGTGTCCCACAAACTCGAAGATCGATCAGTACGAAGTACGCGTCGAGAAATGTCTTTCACCGCTAAACTGACACACAAACGAAAAAATTTTGAACCACATTGTTACCTGTGACTAAATCTTGATTCTGTTTGACAAACTTACTGAACACAGCGCTTGCTGCTGTTATCTTATCCCTAGACAAGTTATGGCTACCGTCTGGTAGTCTAGCCCCGGTGTGATCAGCCGGAGGCTTCGAGGCACCGAAGCAAATGAAATGAGCATTACTGCAGATGTGCACCGAGAAGAACTGAACATAACTCTCTCCAAGTTGCAAAAATTGGGTTATGAAGCTCCAAGTCATACAACGTCCTAAGCAGCGCCTACAGACTTTTTTTTTAAACTTGGAAAACTTCTTGATAAGAAAAAATCAATACCTGACAGGAAGTACAAAATTAATTAGTAAAAGTTAAAAGATACACCGATTGCACTTTGATTAATAGAAATAAAACAAGTACCTACACACTTAATAATGCGTTTGATTTTTACAAGCTTAATATTTACATAAAACGGCAATTTCACTACCTAATGGTTTCATGGTTTATTTAGTTGTAGTTTACGTAATGAAATTGCCATCACCTAGTAATATAATATCATTGATAATATAATTTCGTGTATTAACCAACATTAGTAAGTTTTCCGGACTTTTATATCTATCTAAATGTGATGTTCTTTGCTATGCGAATATCAAAGCGTATGTTTTTTGCAGCTCATCCCAGGCAATGTGAACACCTACACTCCAAGGAAGACTACTCTGGAAGCACCATTCATAGCATCGAAAGTGCGCTTTTTTCCATACGCAGCGCATCCTCGAACTGCATGTATGAGAGTGGAATTATATGGATGTCGTTGGAAACGTAGGTATAACAAGGATATGGTTTTAATTGCTGGCGTCATCCCGGGATCTGCAAAGCGATTACGTTTAGCTAGCATGATAGATAAATAGCTTATGAATTATTGCGATATTTGCTGTGCGATTATAACCGCCAGAAGGCGGTATATTTACTTTTAACTTTTTGTGCAGAGGAGTTAGTTGCGTACTCGGCGCCCAAAGGCGGAGATATGCAAACCATGACTGGAGGCGCTCGATTCGAAGACCTCGCTTACGATGGACAATTTCGTGAATCCCGGTTAATTAATGGACTTGGTCAGATGACTGACTCCTTGCTCGGGCCTAACGATTTTGAATTACCTGACCCTAACGATACAAGAGGTAAGTAAATTTTCTGTTGGAAATAGAAGTAGTTTGAAATCAAATATTTTTGATTATTCTGATCATTTTGTGTTAAAAGATTTCACAAATCCATCAAACTATATTAGGCCAGCAAGGAAAATTTAGAACAAGAGTTATGCTGTAGAACATGAATTAGAGTTAATATTAATATTTTTTATTCCTCGAAGGTTCACGATGGGTCGGTTGGAATAAAACGATGATGGCCGACGAAGAAGTGACTTTAACCTACAACTTCACCGACACCAGGCTATTTCATTACGTTGATCTACATACCAACAATATGTTTACCAAAGATGTGCAGGTACCTACACTCCATAATTATATTTATCGCTCCTTACTTCATTTTACAGTTTATTGATTACAAAAGCCAAAGCGAATGAAATATTTTTTTGTTTAATTGATCTATACTGCAATGGAATTCCATTGTATTACTTGAAATGTCTTGAAATGGAGTACTCATTTTGCTGTGAAAATAGTTCATAAAACAACCTTATAAATGCCTTATGTTTTGCACATCAGCTGTTCAAAGAAGCAGAAGTATATTTCTCACTGGAAGGCGAGAGATGGCAGGAAGACTATGTGTCATACGAACCGAAGCAGGACAGGGTGTCTGAACATGCTCGTATCGTCCATATCGACTTACAGAATCGTACAGCTAAGCACATTATGATGAAACTAAGGTTCCAGCATGAGTGGATTCTTATCAGCGAAATCACCTTTAAGTCTGGTAAGTACCTACCACTTATTTACGCCTTCTATTATATTACATAGTTGGTACTAAATCCAAAATATGTACCTATATCAATTGCCGCCTAATAACAAAACAAAACGGAAAAGAAAAAAGTGGAAACATCAGGAATTTTATTTGATGTTCGCATTTGCTTCAACGTAGTCCGAATCAGCACTCAATACGTGAGATAAAATCTCTCCGATTTGTGAACTGAAATCTAAAATGCGTTGCAAGCAAATTACTCCCAGGTTAAAAGTGAACAAAAAAAACACAAGAAGAATAGGGTGATTTGTCGTATGAACAAAAAGGAATGCCTGTAGGAAGGTAAAGGAGGCCCAGGCACGCTAATAGATCCATTACTCCTCATCGAGCTTCCCTTATCTGTTCTGAGCACTCACAAGCCTGCGGCTGTTTCACAAATTTTATCTTTGTCTAATTAATCCAGAGCTCTTTTGAGGAAAACGCGTCTTAAGTGATAAATCGCCTTGCGCTAAATGAAGAACTTGTAATTAAAGAAAATCTTTGATCTGGATTATTTCGTTCCCCCAATTATAATGTTAAAGAGGCAGCTACGCGTAGCCAACACCCCCTAGATTTCAGCCAATCGAAAATGAAATTTAAGTAATATCTGCGACCCTTTGAGTACACAATGTGGACCCTAGCATCCTATTCTGAAAGATATCTCCACCGATTCTCGTATTAAAGCTCATTCTTAAAGACGAGGGTCGGTAAATGGTATTCTTAGATGTGTTTTCTTCAAAAATGTGCCGGTCATAAATAAAAAAAAGTATGTTATTCTTTGCTATTTAATCTACCAATTTATGTTATTTGATACACGATGACTTTTACTTTCCTTGATAGAATTCGGCCGCAAAAATTAATCGTAGGAGAAAAGTATTTAGTTCCAGTTTTCTTCAAGTTATATTTGTTGGACTTAGAGGGTATCAACTATCCGTAAGGATTGCCATAGATGTTCGTATGGCAACCAGGACCGACGGCTTAACGTGCTCTCCGAGGCATGAGATCTGATGATGAGATGATCTGAGAGATGAAGAGATGGTATCTCCAATGCAAATACCCATATTCATTCATACAAATATTTGCAATGAGCGAGGATCGAACCCGCACCTCCTGCGTAGCGGTCGCGTTCATTACCGTTCGGCCACAGAGCCTGTCAAGCATTATTGCTAACCTGTCTCAATTAAGAAACCATACGAATATATTCATACGAATATATTCAACCTATTATTATATATTGATATATTTAACAGACTCCCATTGGACGTAGGAATACGTCAAATTACAGGCAAACCGATCAAGATTTTGATGAAATAAAAGTTATAAGGGAAAACCTTACCTTAATTCTTATTTCAGCCTCACTAAGCTAGAACGAAGTAGAAACAATATTCCCTTGCTTATAATACTACCTGCTTATATGCTTTACACCTAATTCTTATTAAGATCTTCACCTACCAATATAATAAAATTCAATAAGTAAATAAATTGCAAGGGCAAAGATTGTAATATTGTTGGCCACACGAGTTTGTCCATCAGAAAACCCGGAAAGATCCATAATAATATCGAGATTTCGATGCATTTATATAAATAAATCTACCTAATTCCGACCTATAGTCATAACGTATCTGAGTCTGATTGGTTATTAAGCGGTTTTAACAAATAAAAAAAAATTACGTCTAAACAAATCGCACCCTCAGTGGAAAAAAGGCATAAGACGAAAATGCTGATTTTTCAGTATGGTGAAAAAACTGAATTTATTATATATATTACTTTATTTCCAAACGTAGAAAAATTATTCTTGTATCAAAAAAAGGAGAAAAAAATATTGCACTTCGTGTTGTATTTAAGTTAGTGATACTGTTTATGGTTTATTAGGAATTGTAAAAATAAATTATTGTGCTATTTTTCAGAATACAATAAAATAAAAGATTTTGAGTATCAAAATTTATGCCAGACTTTGCCAGAAAAGTAAAATATATTTCAAAAAGTATGTTATATTAAAGCAGTAATGAACTTGTGAATATGAACATTTATGGTAGTTTAAGTAAGATTACTGCATTATTTCCTTTATAAAAATTATGTTTGAAATGCACAAGCAATACTTACCCCTTTTTTCAATTTAAGGGCTTGTTAAGATAACTTAAGTAAACAATAATAATTACTTATTCCATTATATGTTCTAGAAAAGTTAGCTGCATATTAACACATATTACTTAGAGTTATTATTTATGACTACAGGGGAAAAAGGAAATGCCTTTTTTTTTATTCACTATTTTTTATTTCAGGCAAAATACTAATTATATTTTGGTAACATTTAAAGTTCGTACTATCAACAATAAAATTGCACAATAATATTCAGAAATGTAGAGTTTCGGTGAGGATTACTACCACTATTGATTTTTTTATAAACTCTTAAATAATCAGTAGATAATATGTTAGGACTAAACTTAAATAAGTTTTTATTGGCTCCGTACAACAAAATGTTTATGTTCTCTCAATAAAAATCAAAGGTAACAAGCAAAAATTATTAACAAATCAAGGTAACGAGTTATAATACATATTTTGTTATTACACATGTTATTATTAAGGCTAGGCAGCCCGAGTGGTGGCATCCTTCGGTGGTTATCCTTCACCTACTAGTTTAGTTTAGTTTAGAGTTTATTAATATCATTATTGTAAATTAACATAAGCCTATGTTATGGCTATTTTTTTATGCAAATGGATAGTGAACCCTTTACAAGTTAAAATAGAAAATGATGTTACATGTTAGTAACAGACATTAGGTAATGTTATGATAATAGACTGCGAATCATTCATCAGCCTAGTGGTACGAGTTGTCGTCTTGTACTCATATTACAGGAGTTCCCCTACTTGGAGACCAAACGATTGCTATGATATACTAAACTTGTACCACTAGCTCGGCGGTAAGCGAAAACATCGCGAGTAAACTGCACATTCATTCATATTTAATATGTAACCAGGATCCTATTGGTCTGGTCTGGGTGTTTCTATGTATAATATGTATGTATTTACAAAAAAAAAAGTATATAAGTATGTTTATCCGCATTCTAGATTCCAAAACACAAGCTATAAAAGCTTACCATGGGTCTAGATAGCGTTGTGTAGAATGTTGTGGAATTGTGGAATATTGTCAAGGTTCGCCTTTCCGGTTACGAAGGTCAGACGACAGTCGCTTCAATGTAATTACCAGACTATATAAACCCAGACAAATCATTGTTTAAGCGGACCCCGGACTCCCCAAGAGCAGCCGGGAAAACACTAGGAGGATTAGACAGGAAACACAAACATCAAGGATTACAGGATTTCAAGAGAGTCCGGCATAGAGCCTTCTCTGCTAGACCTTCTATTGACGAGTCGCCCGGACCAGTACAGTGTCTCGGTGAGTGCTGCTTTAGGTAACTCCGACCACTGTCTGGTCCGCTCCACCGTGCCCATTGTAGCACCCCCACGACCCGTGCAGAGGAAGAGGCGTCTTTGGCACTACTCGTCAGCGGACTGGGATGGACTACGCGACTATTATGCGTCCATCCCGTGGGTTGAACGCTGTTTGAGGGTAAGAACCCATCTGGGAGCGCTACTGCTGTCGCCAGTGAGATCGGTTTGGGTATGGAATACTATATCCCATAAACCGATGTCACCCGAGTCCGCAGAGCGCGTCAGTGGTTCGGGTGCGAGTGTGCGGAGGCTGTTGAGCATAAACAGTCTGCGTACCGCGCTTGGGTGCGGGCGCGCGTCACACGCGATCCCAACAAGGCCAAGGCGGCGTACAACAGAGCCACAAAGGTCTGCAAGAGGGATGCCCAGCGCATAGCACGGCTGGGCCAAGAGCTAGTGGCGCATCTCACGGGTAGCCGTGGCTACTGGCGACTAGCCAAAGCCGTGCAAGCCAACTTCTGCCAACCCTCGCTGCTCCCGCTGAGCAACCCCGATGGATCTCTGGCCCATGAGCCGCAAGAGAAAGCAAATTTGCTGGTCAATCTCTTCGCGGCCAACTCCCGAGTCGATGATTGTGGTATGCAACCACGGACAATGCCCATCCATATCAGGTAACGCGATATCCGTGGAGTACTACAATCACTCGATGTCCGGAAAACCAGATGGTATTCCAGCGGTCGTACTTAAAAAATGTGCAGCGGAGCTATGTCCTATGCTAACGCGGCTGTACCGACTGTCCCACAGTTCAGGTACAGTGCCGTCGGCTTGGAAGGAGGCGAATGTCCAGCCGATCCCCAAGAAGGGGGATCGCTCGGACCCAGCCAACTATCGACCCATAGCCGTCACCTCAGTGCTGTGCAAGGTTTTCGAGCACATTATTAACACACAATTCATGCGCCACCTAGAGGATCACTCCTTGCTTAGTGACCGAAAGTGAAACGGTCAACGGGTGATCTTCTGGCGTACGTGACCCACCTTTGGGGTGAGGCTATGGAAAAGCACGGCGAGTCAAGACTAATTGTCTTGACATTGCCAAAGCTTTCGATAGGGTATGGCATAAATCGCTTCTTTCCAAGCTACCAGCCTTTGGCCTGCCTCCCAACCTCCCTTGCCTGCCTGCCTTCCTGCAGGGGCGCCGTATTCGCGTCCTTTGTGATGGACGAGCTTCGGAGTTCTTGCAGGTAAATGCTGGCGTGCTCCAGGGTTCCGCCTTATCTCCCACTCTCTTTCTTCTGCATATCAATGATATGCTCTCTAACGGTAGCACTCATTGCTATGCAGACGACAGCATCTTACACGGGAGTTATTACGCATATCCTGCGGCCAAGCAGTCTGATATCGTGGAAAAAAGGCAGCTTCTTGTCACTGAGCTGGACTGGATCCTGGACCACATTTCTCAATGGGGCGCTAGGAACCTGGTCGAGTTCAATGCCTAGAAGACCCAGGCATGTGCATTTACAGCAAAGGTATCTCCTTTCCTTCCCCTTACCACTCTTCAGAGCACACCATTGCCACTGCAGGATCACCTCAGTATCCTCGGTATGGATGTTCACTGCAAACTGAGTAACAACTATATCGAAAGTATCATCAAATCAGCCTCGCGTAAACTCGGAGTCCTGAACAGAGTGAGACGTTTCTTCACGCCGGAGCAGCGGTGTCTTCTATACAAGACCCAAATTCGTTCCTGCGTGGAATACTGCTCACATCTCTGGGGCAGCTCCGCAAAGTACTTCCTAGATGCTCTCGACAGGTTGCAGCGACGTGCAGTCTGCATTATTGGGAATCCTGAGGTCATGAACACCCTGGAGCCTTTGCAGATGCGTAGAGATGTTGCGTCTTTGGCAGTATTCTACCGTCTCTACTATGGTGAATGTTCTGACAAGCTCTTCCAATTAGTCCCACCCTCTCCATTCCTACACAGGACGAGACGTGCAGGGTTAAGATGCCATCCATATACGGTGCCTCTGCACCGTATATGGATGGCATCTTAACCCTTATATATTTACTTTACTTTATTTACTTATATACCCTTATACCAGCTAGAACCAAGCGTTTCAGTGACTCATTCCTATGCCACACCATTAAGACCTGGAACTCCCTGCCAGCTCACGTATTTCCTTCTTCCTACAGTCCCGGGTCCCTTAAGCGGGGCGTGAAAAAGCATCTAATGAGGCCGTCAAGCTGAGTGCGACCACTGTTAACATGGTACATGTTTCCGATGGTGACCCTTTCTTTTTTTTTCTTTTTTTTTGACCGTGGGGGAAATCCTTCATGGATGTTATGCCGGACTCCTACCGACTAAAACCCCCACGGTATCGCCCAGCAGCCTATAGTTGGGAGCCCCGGGTAAGCCCTCGGAAGGATGTCCCAGGGCTCCCAACAGACCTACGGCTTTAATGCGGCCTCGTCTAGGGGGTGGTTCGGGTGCTATCCCGCGTCTATGGGGGGTTTTCGAGTATCAACCCGCTTCATAGGAGGGGGGAGGCGTGTGTGAGTCCGTCACGTCATGCTGCCGTCATGGGCCTGCTTCTGTAAGGACGATGAGCAGCCAACTCACCGTCCTCAGGCCCCCGGTCATGGAGGCCGATGGTCTTCGGCGAAGACACGTCGGCGGCGCCCAAGCCGCCGACTGCGGAACTCGGGTGGGAGAGTTCTCTCCCGCTCCCGCCCCGCCGCCTCCTTCACGAGCATGACCTGCTCGCAGAAAGAGGCGGCGCAGTCCCACTTACTCCCGCTGGAGACCATGGCTCCCACCATGATCTCGAGCGAGAGAGTGTCCACGCCCAAACCCACCACGAGGACCTGGCGCTGTTGCGCCCACGCCGTGCACTCCACCAGCGTGTCCCCGCAGTGCTGACAACTGGCCGTGGTTTCCCGGTGTCTTCGCCACAGATACCTACCGAAGCTACCGTGCCCGGTAAGCATCTGTGACAACCGGTAGGAGAGAGCACCATGTCTCCTCTCCAGCCACTCGTCCATGACCGGTCTGACAGCCGCGATTGTGGCGAATCCCCCCTTTGGTTGCTCAAGTCGCACCTTCCATGTCTCCACGGTTTCCTGGTGGAGCTGGGACCGCTGGGCCTCGATTTCTCGAGACGACCGATGGTGACCCTCTTTCCGACACTTTGCCTTTGCTTAACATCAGGCGAGGTGAAGTCAAATTGACGTGTCCTATAAAAAAAAAAACATTGTGTCCTAATCTCATTTTAGCTTATACAACAATTAAATCTAAATATTTACTCACCTAATAACTTCAAAATTCTTCTCGCCCTACTGTGCTGCGTCCGGTTATACATTTTCAGGTCACTTTACTTTAAAATAAGAAGAAAAACCACTCAATTGTTGTTGTTTTGTTTTCGCAAATGCGTTAACGCAGGTATTACCTTGACCTAGAAACGGGCACTGACTGTCAAGCGCGTGGATACGCACCCGCCCCGTCCCCCGCATCGATGTATTCACACTTATGTTAGCACTGTCTACTCCCACACCGCAGTATCTAATCTTACTTCTCGGTGAAATGAAAAGATTCTAGTGAAAGAAAGAAGTAATCGTTCTTATTTTACAGCCGCGCCGCAGTATGTAGTCTTATGTTTCGGCGTATAGAAAAGTTTTGAGCGGAAGAAAGCAGTAGTAATTCTTCTCTCTGGAACTTAAGAGCTACGCTCTTGTCGGTGGAGTAATCGCCACTCTTCTCTCTGCTCCGCCAATCCTTTCACCTCCTGATACGATGTGACTTGTATCTTTTCCTTTATCTGTGCCATAAATTTTCCTCTTGGCCTACCCTTATTCTAATTTATTTTATGTTCATAAAAAGTAAACAGTCATACAGCTGTTATTATTTTCTAAGTTTATCTTTTTGGCTAAGTAAGCGCATTTAAGATAATTTCCTTAGATAGTTAATATAACTAATAAAAAAATAATCGTGTATACAAGACTAGCGATGTAAAAAAAACAAACGCATTTAAATCATAATAATTGTTACTTTTAATTTTCTATATAAAATATTAGGGATAAACGTAATAATAAGTAATACGTCATATTTCTCAATTTATTCTTTGCGTTATATCACATAATCTACTAATCCGTAAGAAAAAATGTGATGGAACCAAAATTCTCAAAACCAATTTCTTGTTTTAATTCGTCAAATTTAACAAGAAAAATATGAAAAAAAATTAGCATATGGATCTTTAAACGTATCTTTCAAATATGATAAAATCGACGAATCAAAGTAAAATCACTTATGCCTATTTTCCACTGGGGGTGCGAAATGTTCTCAATAAAGTTTCAAACATTGCTATCTAGGTAATTTCATTCATGGACCCGTGTCTCCATCGAAGCGTTATAAATTATATTTTTACATACATCAAATGGTGTTTTCATAAACGCTTTTACATTTCACCAAAATATTCGAGACACGGAATCCATTAGTAAATACGTTATGTGATACATATGTACCGGTCTTGTGAATTCGATATTAGGACGCCGGGTACAAACTGACAACATGTTAAAATGTATAAAGTATGGGAAGGCACGAGTGTCAAAATGTACAAACGTAAAATAGTTTCAAATCGTCAAAGTCTTGTAACGATCAAATGTAGGAATGCAGTGATGCTAGAAATTACAAGTGTAATATTGCATGAGTGTCAAAATGCACAAAATGTAATAATGAATAAATGATAAAATGTTTACATCAAATAGATAATTGATATAAAATCTCTTTAGTGCATATCTATTTGAAGTATAACATGCACCTCAATGTAGAAGAATACTTAGATTTTGATATGTCAATGTAATTATATAAGTGGATTTTAATTTGAATTTAGTGTTAAGACAACAATAAATACATTAATAAAATTGTAAGTTTTGTGGATTTTATTTGAATTTAGTGTTAAGACAAGAAAAGTACATACTGTCAATTGAACATTTCAGCAACTGTATATTTTGACCATTGCTCAATTGGTCATAAATACATGTTATCGATTGAATATTTTAGCATTTGTACATTCTGACATCAGGGTATTTTGTCATTAATAGATTGTACATTTTGACACTCGTGCTATCCGATACTTTATACATTTTAACATGTTGTCAGTTTGTACCCGGCGTCGATATTAGCTTCCATGTGTTCACCATGTGATGCTTTACACGCTAGTACATACAAAAAGTAGGTACTAAAAGAAGCTAAGTTCGATTTTATTTGCTGTATACCTATTTATTTTACCGTTTGAAATTCCTTTGAATTTTTCTGTACTTTTTCCTACTACCAAGCCATAAAAACTTTGAAGTGAAGCAAAATTGCGACCAGTTTAAAAGTTCAGTTCCAACCTACAGTTATTTATATTTGGTACTTTTTATTGGAAATGCTAGTGTGAACATTATAAGGAAATAACAAAGTTAACTTCGTTATATGGCAGTATATATAATTAGAGATACATATAGCAAGGTTCTACTATGTTTTATTATATTTACGTCTTAGATATTTAATGTTATTTCAGCTCCGAGCTCCTCTAAGCGTGCCTACTGCGGCTCTGATATTACACTAACTACGTCTGTTGACTTGAGATACAATTCACAAATGTTTAATTATATAATTAGCGCAAAATTAAGTGACACTTGGCACCTTCTGCGTATTACATTGGCAAGTCGCCATTCACTCCATCTCGTGTTCAGTTTAGACTTCAACCCTAGCTCAACGGCTGCAACATCTGACCTGGTTAAACTTACTTCATCAATCTGCATTACATAATATTATATGCCATTACTATCTTAAAACGTTAATTTTGGATAGTTGTAGGAGTAAATCACGAACGAGAAATACAATAAAACAAAATTTCATTTTCAAGATATGGTTAACCGAACCTGTAAATATTATTACAAGTATTATCATTCTTATAATAATTAAGCAACAACCTAGTAATATATAAATGTGAAATATTAAATTTCACAAACAACTCGGCGGAGTGCCGTACTTCTCGATGGCCGCATCGCACACCTGAAAGGAAGACGTAGAGCCATCGCGGCCAGCACTTCTAAGTAAATTCACTTCCTATTATAAAACAACAATTAGTTCTGCATCCGACATCTTTTCATTTCCCCTATTGTCTTAGTCTTCCGTGCAGATTGAAAGCGAGGTCTTGGTTCTTTCATTGTAATTCTATCCTAAGAACGCATTGTTCACAACTTGCCTCTTTTGTTCTCAGTGCCTACAACTGTTAACGCATCAGTGGAGTTTCTTGAAGAGTATTATAGAACTGATACTCCTCCATCATCAAGAAAGAAACGAAATTCTTCTTTGAGGGTATCTGTAGGGCTGGCCTGCGGTGGTCTTGTGGGAGGAGGGGCATTCATCGTAGCCGCTATAGTGTTGTTAACAAAAAAGACCAGACGCAGAATTCCCAACATGTTGAAGAAGCCTTTTTGTCCTTCTTTGAGACACAACTCGAGCTCCAGGAATAATCGCAGGGCTCCCAGGCTTGCACTAGCACTCGCTAATTGTCCACCGATACATATGCTACGGTAAGTTTAAACGGTAGTTTCCTATTGTATTATTATATTTCTTTTTTTTAAGTATACCCAAATGATGAGATGAAAATAGATGTTTTAGGTTTCTGATTCCCTACAATCCATACAGGTTAAACTACTTTAAGATGAAATCTATCTACTGGCCATAAAGTAGATTTATATCTTTGTGATATGGGCTGCAGGAACTGTACAGGCGCGGATTCAACCTCGAATTTAAGCTAGCAAGCTCCTAATCAAAAACAAAATAGTATGTTATGAAATAAGTTTGTTGTTATAATAGGAATTAAAGTATATACAAGAGGTTCTTTTGCCCACAGACCAGCGGTTGTGGATGAAGACTACCGAGAACCTTATAACATATGGCGTGAGACCCTCGGACGCCGCGACAAGCGTGAAGCCCACGATCAGCATGAATACAACGGTAAATCATTGACAATTTAAAAATGTGCACTCCAAACTACGTGTCTTAGCGTACAGTCGCCCTCAAAAGTGATTACGTATCAAGTTACCGATAAATATAATTGTACTAGAATTAAAATTTCATTGGAATATTAATAGTCTTGAAATGATGGCCCTGTTAGGACCATTAACCCATTGGTGAAATTAAAATTGTTTCTTTCTTTAAATTTCACCATATTGATTCAACAGAACAATAGGTAGTAATGGTAACATGCACTGGAAGTACAAGCGTGCGCACACTAACGGCCTATGTTCTTTCTAAATATAAAAAAGACAACATTCCAGAATCGGTAGCCTCAGGCGAAACTCACTTTCAGGTTCCAGTATTCTTATGTTTTATTAACATTTTCCTACCGAGAAAACACTCTTAGTCGAAAAAAAGTTTGTATTAAAATCTCACAGTACTATAATTCTCGCTAAAGTCTTACGGATTGTTCCACGTTCAGTATCTCCGTGACAGCCCATGCTTTTTCCGACTCCCGCTAGTTAGCTCGCTCGACACTCGACTCGCCGGTCTCGCCACTCCACTGCACTCGTTAGGTTTTCAAGCGCACTTAACCCTAGATTGTTACTTTTACCCAGCTCTTGCTGTTTACCAGTGGTTCTTACACGGACAGCTTGAAAATGAAACGACCTAATGATTTTCTTGACTACAATTTTTAGAAAAGAATTTAGCAGGGTTCTTCCTATTTTTATTATTTTGGTAAATTTGGCCAATTTAAAGACTAAATAGAATAGACTAAATTTCAGTAAGTATTCAGCTTGAATAGTTACTTAGATTACTGGTACCAAGTACACTCAAATCAACAATGATGTTCCAAAAATTATTTATAAAAATTTGAACCCACATTGTTTCATAAAATGTTTAAACAAAAACTAAAATTCTACAATTCTGGCGTTCAATTACATTTTAAGAAATTTCTTGTTACGAGGCGTCCGGATGTCCGTTCCGAAAGTCAGCCATTGTTCAGAAGCCATATTGAAAAGATGATGTGCCCGAAGCACAGGATAATAGGCCGAGGATTCGTGTATCTTTTGAAATAAGGCGAAGAAAATAGTGACCGGATTTTGTTCAAAAATAATACTGTGTGAATACTATGACAGATGCTTTGAGCGTAAATTCGTAGTGAATGCCGTATTATGACTATCAACATTAAAGGAAATTTAAATGATTTACGTTTTGCCTTACTGTTGCAAAACCTCGAGGAAAGGTTATTATAAACGAATACTAACCCAAGTAGAGCAACCCGCTAACCGACCTCCATTGCGATGAAGACCTGTGGTTACAATTACAATAACTCTAACTAATAGTAATTATATTTGTATGCAGAAATATGCGAAGATACGGAATTCCCTCGACCCTATATGATGAAACGGCCCGACCCCCACGAAAGTTTCTACGCAGCAACGGACATTATACATCACGTAAGTAATTAATTATCTTACTTTTATACAAAACGTTTTTGTCCCCTTCGTATTACCTATTATTATATGTTTTAATACATGCCGTGTCAAATTACATACCTAATAATGACCTTTGAAGTATTTTTCGGAAAAACAACTGATGTAAATATTTAAAGTTTCTTAAACTTAGGGCTTACCCAAATCACCTATTTACCTATGCTGGATGGATAGGATGTCTCAAGCCGACTCAGGTATGGATGCTATATCCACTAGCTTACGCAGAGACGTGGCGTCATCCAATGATAGGGGCAATCTGGACCGGGATCAGCGATACCCCATGCACGGCCATCATCACGTGCCAAAATGGCTAAGAAGCCGCAAGAGTTTCTGGTCATACGTTGCTTATTTATTGTAAATGGAATTCTTCGAACTTTACGGCGTTTAAGTAGACTTTACAAATTATACCACTGATCGATTTGGATGCTTTTTTATTAGATCGTATGTAAATTCAATATACACAACATTCAAAAACATTCACACGTTCCTGGCTGGCAGCTGGGAAAGAGAAAACTGACCAAAAAATACCATAGTTCAGAACAAATGTATTCAAAGGACTAGTTGAGTTTTACCAACTTTAAATTTTTACGTTGTTACGAGTAGACATTCTAGAATTATGTTTACAGAAATTCATGTGGTCATGGTTTAGGTACATATTACATAATATGATAGTCACAACTTATAGCCACTAGCAAAGTTTTAACAAGCTTCAATGAAACTGGACTGGAAGAGGTAGACCCCGGACCTTGTGGAACTCCCAGGAATAAAAGTGAAGTTGGTACATACACCGTCTTCTCATCCGTCCCAATGGCCAGTATGGCCAAGAAATCAGTTTCCCTGAGACTGGATCGATCTTCACCACCAAAAATAGTAACCCGGACCTATTTTTGGTATAAATATTCCCATTGTAATAGAGATTGGCACGCAGAAACACGACACGATACCACCCTGGACCTAGTTCTCCTAAGGTGACGGTTAGACGATTATAGGTTTAATATTTAATTTATACATCCATGTAATGTATCGCAACTATTTTACTTTTCAAACAGCGTTGTGTGCTAAGAAGTCTAGTTACGAAATGAGCAAAGTCAAAAGAAAAATAGTGAAATTCTATAATCGCCCAATTTCGTAAGCAAATATTTGGGTTAGAACTATTTCAATTAAAATTTCTTAAAAAAAGTTTCATTTCGCTAGTATATTGCGATTATTTTGTACGAGTGTTTTACTTAAGAGACGTCGCCAAAACGTTAAGTTTATTACACTCATTACACAAACAGACTCATTATACAAAACCGTATACAAAGGAAATGTTACACAAAACTTCGTGTGAACTATGCCAACACGTTTTATCATTACATTCCCAAAAGGTTTTAACCAGGTAGTCAGGGATGTATTTCAGAAGCTGGAATTTGGTTAAGGTTAATTAATACCACATTATGTACTGATCTCTTTAACTTTTACCATTAAGACAGATGGCTGCTAAAGAAATTAAACCTTATTAAAAAATTTAAACCAAGTTGGTAAAGGTTTTCTGACTGACTCCTATCAAAGTCCAAAAGAACGAACTTGGAGCGACATTGCTAGTCTCACTTTTGTGTCATGCAGGAAATATATTTCCCTTCTTTGAAGAACACACGACCCGTCTGCCAGGGAAAGCTCGAACAATAAGAACAATAAGACCTACTTATCGAATCAAATTCGATCTCAACTTGTTTATTTTGTATCGAGAGGTTGTACATACATTGAAACAAATAAAGGACTCCATCAACGATGCAAAGATGGAAACCCATAAAGCATGAACACGTAAAGTATTATACAATAATGTAGGGCAGGCGGATCGGCTGATTTCCCGAGGGACCCGCGGTCACACTCCCGCCCTACGTAAACCATACCAATTGAACATTAATACGTAATGAACGTTATTTAGTTAACCTTAACTTACGGACTGTTTTAGCGAAAAGCATCGAAGTAATAAATTCTTTATGTTGATCCAAAGAAAAAAGAAGAAAGCAATCTGTTAGAATTTTAAAACAACCTTGGTTGTATATTAACAATGAAGCACTTTTACTATTGCATATATTTGCATCTATTACTAATTTAATATAAATATAGGTACGAACGGTTGATCAACAAAAATTGAATTTACAGCTCATAATTAAGCTGTTGCTATAATTTTCTAACGGTTAAGGGTCTTAACGGTTTTTAATAAATCGTTATTCACTATTATCTATGTACTCCAATCTACTCTAATAAATATTGAAGAAAATGTTTTTTTACAGCATTAAGTATGCTAACTATACAAATCGAATACATAGGGAAAAAGAAGAATCATCTCGGGCGGGACTCGAACCCGCAGTCTTTCCCTTACAGGGGGAATGCCTTGACCAATTCTGCTACCGAGACACCGCCCGATGTGATTCAAATTACCCATCTTATACGTCTTTAAGGCGACGGTGGAGTCATCTACCGATTTTCTTACGAACTATCGGAATCAATGAATGATGTTACAATCATTTTTAAAGATTGATTTTTGATAACTCCGCCCAATCATTGATTCATCCCCTATGTATTCAATTCGTATAGTTAGCATACTTAATGCTGTAAAAATTCATTCAATTGTTTGCCCGCCGGAGATGATTCTTCTTTTTCCCTATGTATTCGTATTGAAGAAAAGTTATGAAAGGTCACATGGTCAATCCGGCAAAAGGAAATCGCCATACAATTATTTCAATATAAACTTATCAAGGAAATTTTATTAGTTCTGTAAAAAGAAAACATGAGAAAGTACGAACATAACTACGAGTCCCACCCCCAATAAAAGATAGCCGACAATGCCTATATTGTTTTATATCGGACTATCTCCTATATTATTGTATATCGGGTCGTCGTCGGCAGTCCGTGTGATTAGCCATACGTCGCCGTCGTTGCAGTGCAGTACACGGGAGGCCTATCACGCACGTACATAGCCGATGACAAAGGAATTGATCTAGTGAGGCCGGAGTGTAATCTGTTCAATCCGCAAGTGGCTGATGTTGTGACTGGAGTTTGAAGCGCTTAACCTACGCTTAGCTTAAAGCTCCTTAAAGTTTTTCAAAATTTATTTTGTGTCATATAAATTCTAAAATTTAATTTACACTACAGTGCACACTGAAAGAGGGTAGGAAAACAAAGTGGAGGCAGTGGAAAAGGTACAAGAAGATTGAAAACTAGAGATACGGTTTATCAAATAAATATTATCTACTAGTCAAGTGGGTGTCGGATGCTATGAAGGGTTTACGTATTTGCCCATAATAGCTAATCCTGTAGATAATGGAATCTAGGTACATGATTAGTTGCTACTTTCCTAGTTGGGTCCAAAGAGTGCACTTTGAAACCCGAAGCCCGCTTATAGATTTAGATTAAATATATTAAAATATGTAGGACTGAAGACCAACTGTATTTAGAGATTGGACGTAGATATTCAATGATCAATGAACTCCTATAAGTGATAGCTCATTGAATTGAATACATAAAGGACTCTCGGGTTACAATTTTACCATTGCTTTTGTGCTTTCCGCAATTAATGCGCACTGACATTCCTGTTTCTGTACCCTTGTAGAACCAGAGATATAATTATTTTACGTTTTCTTCGTCATAGTTCTATTTCTTTATCAGTAAACTGTGACGACTCTTGTCGCTCGCTAAACAACATTGTCAATATAACAAAACTATGGCAATACTATAGATACTTCCACATTGAACAATAGAAATTGCAAATTCATCTACACATGACCACACGTCGGAAGCTCTCGACAAAATGTATGAAAAATTCGAATTGTAATTACAACATTCATAGATCGTGCACATGCACGGTAGTGTTGATGTGTGAGAGACTTCAAAATGTTAGGGTTGGCATTATTTGAAGTTGTAACCAATATTTGAGCGAGATAGTATGATTTTTCTCGCTCTATCCCTTAATGTCATGACTTTCGTCACATCCGACAACAGTGCCAATCCTGTTATTACTTAACGTATTCCATCCTTGTCTTCAATTCGGAAAAAAAATTGATGGCGATACATTTTAGTCCCCTCAAACCACAGAATCAGCACCAATAACAAAACACTACTACAACGATATCTTTATAGAGTAGTTAAAACCGATTGTGTCTATGAAAGACTAACTATTGCTCGCGACTTCAGCTGCATAAAATTATGATCGGACTGACTTCTGATCTTATGAACCACAATCCTATTTCTGGGATAACACATAGCCTATGCTATGTTATATCAGGTACACTATTCACTATACACTAAAATATATTATGTCATAATTCGATGGCAGAAAACGTAATTGCTGTTAGTAGCAATGACGAAAGTGGGTTTAAAATACCATTAAAATCAGAAAAAATATACTGCGTCAAATGATGTGGGTCTCATTTCGATATGTTAAAAAAAACATACTTACGTCGTCAACACTACTACCCCTGTCCATTTGCTGTAAGCATGCAAAAAACTCGTCTTGGACTTCTTATTCTACCTCTTTTACTTATAGCATTTAATATTCTGTTTCTTGTATTTAATACCGTAAAACCTAAAACCGTAAAAAAAATGTTAGGCCTCGCCATACACCTATCCACAGATTATGAAATTTTTACGTTCCGAAAATAAAAACTGAATTGCTATATGTGACCAATATCCTGTTAATAACAACTTTTGCAATTATTTGATAATTCGATTTGAAGGATAAGGATAATTCCATCTACCTGCGATTTATAGTTAATGAGTTATGTTTTTTTTAGATTTTTCAAAAGATTTTCGGCTCTTCGGAAAAGTTTGACATCTGGTACTTAAAACAATTATGTTTTCTACTATAGAATCATAATTCAAAAGTTTTAAATAAATTTAATTTTAAAAAATTAAAAAAAACTGCAATTGAAAAAAGTTTGATAGCAGGCGGTAGTCATTTTTTTTCATTCAGTTAATATGGGGCTAATAGGTAAGTACCATCATTTTCAACCGCAGTCAGGATTTTATTTTTTTAATAATTTTATTTCCACATTTTATGTCCGTTCTTAGGTACATAAAATGTTGTTTTTTATTATTGCATGGATGAAAATAACTTATGCGATGAATACCTTTAATTTGAAACATCAATCCGTAAAATGGTTCTGAAGATAATTATGGTAATAAAGAATATTACAAACATACCTATATTCATGCATACACACAAGTTACGCGCAAAACCCTTCTTGACTGTGGGATAATGTGCTACATTCTAAAACCGTATTTTCATTTAATTATTTTTTTTATTGATACAAACGGTTTTAACTACTCTCTATACCTTGCAAAACTCACGTCTAGGAAGTTTCGTATTTAATTTGGCACAAATGAATTACAGATAATTTCGTACTTTATTGACGGGTAATGTAACCCTTCAATGCAAACTCATTTACTGAAATTGCAGTAGGTATTTATTTATAAATGTTAACGAAACGAAGCTACCTATATATTATTATCATTTTTAAATGAATTTTCATTGTTTGCGCACTATTTGAATTATATTTTCTTCCAATGTGGGTTTAATGCTTAATAAAATTAACAAAAAATACCGAAAAAAATACCTACAGAAAGTAAAAATACGTCTTGTTGGTTAGCCGTGCAACTTTGATATAAGTACTTCGTAATTTTTTGAGCCAAGCGTCGCCGTGTCGGGGGACATTTGACTCCTTGTTTACACCAAGGAGTCAAATATCCAATGTCAAATAAACGTATGTATGTTGTTGCAACTTTTCAACGTTTTGTAAGTTCTGTTTTAATGGTAGGTATATTAATACATAATCAATTATTTTTGACGTTGACTTTGAATACAATCTTAAAGGGGGCGAAGTCGCTGGCAGAAGCTACAATAATTCACTAAACACTCAACCATCAATTTTTTTTTTGCAAATACCATTATTGTACCTACATGTTTGTGATTCCAATAATAAATAGTATGATTGGATTGTGATATTGTGTTATAAATTTATCTATTTTAGAATTCATTAAAATCTACATCTGGTATAGCACATAAGATGTATTATCCCAGAAATACACACACAGACCCAGAAACACAGAAATAGATAATATTTTCTATTTTTCAATATTTTCTCACTCATCAACTGGTAGTCTCCCAATGTGCGCTATTTCTCCCGAACCTCCGCTTCTGCATCCAGTCAGTATGTTACAGTGAATGTCCGAGATGCAGCGTATATTCAGATAAATAATTGTCTTTTGACTTTGTTATTGTAGTTTTTGGTGTAAACGAAGGGATTACCCTTCGTTTACGTGTTAATGCACTCCGACTTGATCATTTCTCAATTCAGTATAATATTTTACGACTAACACTGCAATCAATTTTGTAGGTTTTTAACGAATTTAATCCCGGTCGAAGCGGGTACACGAGATGCGGTTAATTATTTAAATAAAAATCATGCATTTCAGGGTTAAATCAAACTGTGGGTTGTGCGATAGAGAGGAAGCTTTACAAAATCGAAGTAAGCCGATCATCTCACTCTTCTACTCGACGTATCGTACTAGGCACCTTTGAAAGGCACATCCCTTGTTTTATGTGCCTTTAATCGTACCTCTGATTCGAACGTGCGGGATGAGGAAATGAAATCTGCGCGGGGGTGGGAGCTTCCGTTCTGTACGCTAGTACTATTATATATTCTGTGACATGACGGAGCTATGCGCGTACAAACATTGAAAAAATCAACATCCGTATTTACAAGTATTCACATATCTTGATATTAGGTTAGCTTATCTACCAAACACCTAAAGCTGATATCAGTTAATTCATTTATGTAATCTAATTTGCGACACTGTCTCTAACATTAACGATTACGACGTAATTGAATTATTCATAAATGGGTCATCACTATCACTCCCTTTGAATATTACGTACCTAGGTACTCCAGAATAATGGATTTGATTGGTAAGTCAGGTGAATATAATCAAATCAGAGGGACTGAGTGTTAACCGAGCAGGTAAACGCATTGCAACTATGCAATTAAACAATACTAGCCAAGTTAGTCTTAGTACTCAAATTATGGTTGAATTTCTGGCATAGGCTGTCTTCTCAAGTTTAGGGAGTCATTTATAGCAATCATCATATAAAAGCCGTAAACGGCAAACCAATAGGAGGAGACGAGTGAAGTAGCGACGGGCTCCAGGGCGAAGACCTCGAATAAAACTGAGAACAACGGCATGATGATTTTCTGATGTTTGTGAACGGCAATGTAATATGCCTCTATGACGTGGCGGTAGTGAACGCGATTACACGCAGGAGGCGCGGGTTCGATCCCCGCTCAGTGCAAATATTTGTATGCATGAAAATGGCTATTTGCATTGGTCTGGGTATTTATATGTGTAATATGTATGTATTTACAAAAAATGGGGTATAGATAGCGTTGTGTAATATGTTGTGAAATATTTATTTATTTGTAAATTTTTTTTTTCAATTGCTTGGAGATTTATAAGTGAAGGACACGGTAAAAAATGAATAGGTAGTCATTAATGTTTTAAATTATAGAGGTGGCAATCTTGCACCATCAGTATAATGCCTAAATGCCTATAAAGGTGGATCTGATAGATTGGTGTGACCGATTAACTGGCTAGATAGAGCTTAATGTCAGGCTAATGGATTGATGTACATACGTGTCGTCTGTTGCATTCCACATTTAGAATGTTTATTTAGGATTTGTTGGTTATCATTGGATTTGATTTTAAGGGAAGGAGATACGGTATTTGATTAATAAATAGCGATATATAATAAAAATGATGTAGTCCATCTCAGCCATGGAGTAAAGCTTGGTGCCGAAAAAAATTAAAACTTGGTCTACGGAAAGATGTTTCGTGGCTAACAGAAAAAAAAAATAATTAAAGAGAATAGGGCACTACGCGTGAATAGACCCGGATGTGTTCTTCACACACCTTCGCGTAAGGAGGATAAATTCACGTCCGGCGCCTCACAACCTTAACGATTTCTTAGAACAAAAGAAAATAAAAGGACGATTATGTCTTACTAGTCTTTGCCCATGGCTCCGCCCGCGCAGATGTCGGTTATCGCGACCAAACTTAGCCTATATGTTAATCCAGAGTTTCAGCTAACTCCATACCAAATTTCACTAAAATACACTATTTATATAATATTTGGTTACTTAAAAAGCCAAATATTGTATGATTCCTCATAAAAATACAATTACATTACTTGCTTTCATAAATGAACGCTACTTTAAAAAAGAAAAACACCTCGACTACTACGGCGATAATCTAAAAACTAATATTGGATGGAAAAATATACCTAGAACCATTTTTCAATTCAAACGAAGCCAAAGCAATGGTAATCGAAACATATGACGCTATCCTCCTTCCTGCGATTCAAAAAGATAGAAAAAATTGTACATGTGTCGTTTAATCCGCAGAGGGTCAGTGCTCACATCTGACCAAACGATAGCAAAACGAGAGACCATTTCCAAATTTTTTTATCTTTATTTTACTACAATATTTGTACACAGAGTAAGTACATCACAAAAAAACAGAAAGTCTAAATAACTTTTTAATCATGTCGAATGTTCCTAGCTTCTTGTAATAAAAGTCGATAAGAAATAAAATATACCTACCAGGTAATACAATATACCTAAAAGGTACCTACGCAAGGTTGCGTTTAAAAAGGCGTGTCAATTTCACTTGGTTTTACCTGATCAAGGCGGCCTTGGAAGGAAGCCGTTGTATCGCCAAGGCTACTACGATGATTTGACTTGAAGTTTTTCATTGTAAACCCTTGGGCGAAATGTAGGTATAACGTGTTTTCAGAAATTTTCGTCGTGTGGCTAAGATGATGTTACTATAGGAACATTTCAGAGTTCAGTTGGGGGAACTCGAAGAAAGTATTCTGATTTTCAGAGACTCGAGGTCAGTAAGCAGAGTGTGACGCCCTTGGTGTTTCACACGCCCATAGGCCATATAAAATTATATTGACAAACCACAAAGGGAAACATTGAAGATCAATATCTTGGATGATAAATAATGTAAAAAAATAAGAACAACTAGAAAGATAATAACATAACAAAGATATTAAAATAACATGGGATAATAGAACATACGTAACACAATATATGTATCACTAGCTTTTGCCCGCGGCTTCGCCCGCGTGGATGTCGGTTATCGCGACCAAACATAGCCTATGTCCTTTCTCAAGGTCTAACCTATCCCAAATTTCATCAAAATCGGTTCAGTGGTTTAGGCGTGAAAGCGTAACATCTAGACAGACAGACAGACAGACAGAGTTACTTTCGCATTTATAATATTAGTATGGAAGTATGAATTATTACAAATCAAAGACCAATTACGCATAAATGATTGATGTAATAAAGCAGTCGACAGAAATAGTCACTTAATACTACACAAATAGCTTTGTTTCGTACATATATTTTTATTTCAGTGTCGTGTTTCATGTCGTTTATCCAAAACAGCCCGTTTGGCTCGACGTTAGTACAATTTATAACTGCAGTGCTCGATCCTCTCCGTTCATTAAACCCCCGCCTACCTCTTCACCCAGAATAATGTAGCAGCTGATACAATTCTAATACTCTGAGAGCAATATGACAGTTGCTACAGGTGTACTTGTAATTTATACAGGACGATGTATAGCAAACTAAGTAATGTTCTGAGATGAAATTAAACTTATCTGAATGGAACAATATTTACACTTGTTCTATAGAATACACAGTCAAAACATCCTTCCAGTAACCACTATATTATTGCATAAAAATCGTATGTCTCTGAAAAAGTATATGATGTAATATTAAACCTCACTTAACTATTTCAATTCTACAAGTGGTCGCCCGGGGGTCGAAATTCTACCATAATTAATTAAAATATTATAAGTAAGTATAAACATTATTAAAGTTTTTTATATCTTGAGATTTTATTTCAAAAAGAGCGGTATTTCAGTATGTAACACTATAGACAGGTTATATTACTCTCAAGTTGACCACAGATTAATAATACAGGTGTAGGAAATTTCGTACTTGCAACTTAAATACTATTAAATACCTCCGCAATATTCGTTAAAAGGTTTCGTTTCACCTACTAATTTATCAATAATAATATTAAGATAAAGTTCTAACTATTTTATTTTTTATATGTCCATTTTTTTTATCCATATTTACTATGAATATTTTAAATGTATATGGGAAAAAACGTGTGTAGAAGTTGACCACAGACTTACAATAAATAATGGTTTGGGGATTTGCATATTACTCGATCCACGCAATTTTTGTAAAAAGGGATCCACAATTTTCGCTTCACGTATTAATATATAGATACTCGTAGATGCCCTAATTTGAGCTAATATATGAAAAAAAGAGAGAACAGGTTTAACTGTAGGTACGTAAAATACTCAGGGCAATTTTCCTTCAAACGGATAAAAGGTCTATACATTAATACGCTGTCGGCGGACGTACGGCCATGTACGGCAGTGGAAAGCTCAGTCCAATCCGCCCAGTGTTATTACACTAAAATATTGCTACACTACTTTTACGGCCCACTACGGTCATAATTTACTCGGACTTGCCAGAATCTAGGTAGTCTGTAGATATATGAAGTATATATTTTCGCAAATACAGAACGCAAAATATGAATTCATAGAACAACAATTTGTAGCCTTATTGAAAGTTGGTTATCTACCGAAAGGAAGCAGAACGCATGTTTTGCACTCGAAGGTACCGTACCTGCGATCAATCTTCACTACAAACAATAGCTTATTCTTTTACTACTTCCTTAAATGCGAAAGCAATTGAAACTTTGTCTTCAAGTGTCTCTCCAATCAACGAACTTTGGCAATGTTGGTACCTATCTAACCCACTTATACATACTTACCTTATTTTTCTCGATCACCGAGTATTCACACATTCATCACTTTTATACTGCGATTACAAGATTTCTTTTTTTCTTCTTGGTCTGTAAGAAGGTCTGTCGATCCCTGCGTTCAGCATCAATCATACCAATACCATATGCTATTCAGATGTAGTATACCTAAGTATCATTTTTTTTTTCAAAAATATTGGGTATTTTTGCGAGAAATATAGCTTTTTATTCCTCATTGTTTCGTAAGACTAAGTTTCAATGAATTTAACCAATGATTATCTTTTTAGATATTCTTAACCAGACATTTTTTTAAATAGCATATTCTAAAACGGTATAAGATAAATATTTAAACAAATTATGCAGTTGAAGTGAATTTCGGAATCCCAGCCGCTCAACCCCTCTGAGTTATATCTTATAAATAATAAAGTGGACAATTTTAGCGAAATATACAATGCACATTACTGAGCGAACATTTGCGAGGTTCTTCGCAAACGTGCTGCTAGTGTATACCGAATAATATGCATTCTAAACGTGTTTAAAGCAAATTCATGGCCAAACATAGCACGGTACATTTAGCAAGAGTAAAGGACACACGGTTGCGGTAAACAAATTGCACTATGTTTACGAACACCGAAGTACTGGCGGTGTGGCGACTCCACAACCAATACGATTGTACTTAAAAAAACTTACTTTTCGGATGCTTCACGTAACTAATGAATGTGTAAATACGTTTAGCCAAACACCGGAGCTAAGTCCTTAAACCTAATGTCTCAAAATATAATGTCCATGTAGTTCCAAGTGTACCCGCAATGTGATGAATAATTGCATTTATCTATAAAAATAGGCAATAACACAATAATCCTATTTACAGCACACGCAAATGAAAATACGGCATGTTATTTTATGAAGTACCTACAATTTTACAATGCAAACACCCGCATCGAACTATGCTTTGTGATAAGCTCACAACCCCTTATTGTACAAACCCAGAGATCGGCTTAGTCTATTGAAATGAAATGAAAGGATTCCATAGCGTGCATTTTTTTATTTTATGATTTCACTTTGACGTGTTATACCTACTCAATGGATTAGATATAGCAAAAACCTCACGGCCCTTTTCCAATAGCTGAAAAACATATTTTAGTTTACAGATGGTAGATAGCATGGGAGCAATACAATATAATACAATATACATACAATATACATACGGTACAACGGGCATAATTCTCACGTTGGAGAAGATAAAAGTGATTATTGGGTGTGGCCCTTGTAAAATAATAAAATTACTTTAGATCAGTTGTGTACTATTAAGTCCATTATTCAATTGGGCCGAAGCTACATATAGCTGCCTATTCATTGACATTTAATACTTTCAACTATAAGCATTTATCAACTGGAGTGGTCCAGTTTTAATAGTCGCAAACGACACAAAAAGTAGCACTAAGAATTTTCTCGGTGCCGTTATTCGAGAAATAGTTCACACATTTATAATGGAAGTCCGTACTTCAGTTTACACAAAAAACAAAACCTCAGCTAACAGACGCAACACATTATCCTATTCACTTTAGAAAAGTCGATAAATATAACTCAAGTGACTTTGCAACTTACAAAAAGGGGAACAACCGCGGTTGTACGTTTATAGTTGGTAGCGAGTGGAGTCTCAGGTGTTTCGTAGCCCGCCCTCCATTTCTCAAAGTGAATCCACATTGCGGCCCGTATTTTATAATGACACTGGGAGTTTGCCCAAACGACGTATGCTCGCTGCCCACTCTAGGATTATCTCTAGGGTTGTGCCTTTTATCGGACGAATCTTTTAGTAGATCGTGAAATAGTTCACATGTACATACAAGCCTCATTGATTCATACTAATATTATAAATGCGAAAGTAACTCTGTCTGTCTGTCTGTATGTTACGCTTTCACGCCTATACCACCGAACCGAAATTTGGTATAGGGATAGGTTAGACCTTGGGAAAGGACATAGGCTATGTTTGGTCGCGATAACCGACAACCACGCGGGCGGAGCCGCGGGCAAAAGCTAGTATTACATAAACTGTTAATCATTTAACAAAAAAAACTGTTTCAGGATTATTTACTCAAGAGCGGAAACTATTGCCTAAACCAGTGCCATTGCATAATTCAGTATAGTAAGTAATTTAACTAAAAGTACAAGGGGTTTGTTTTTTTGTACATCGTCATGGCCACTACATACTTATGTCAATAAATACATCTAAACGGTATATATAAATAATTACAGCACACCCCTAGTTAAGAAACCTACTGCTAAATACGAAGCATTAGTTATACCGGACTAGTGCCGTAATAACAAGACAAACCTTCAAATCCGAGCAGAAAACATGTAGGCTTAGTACAAAAATTAAACCTTAAATTGCAGTTCTCGACACAATAGCAGGTAAGTAACTAATTAGTGCATCACATGCCTTATTTCAGGTTTTTCCTTGCGAACTTAATTAATGCATTTTGTTAAAGAGCACCTGAGACGACGACGGTACTTAATTTTTAATTACATTGTAGTGGGAAGCGCGATGTACGTAGTCAGTCGACTGCGGCACTGTCTCCACGTTTTAATAATGAAGTTTGTTTGTGGTGGAACATTATGTCGGAGACTCTCGTACTTTAGTTATTGAAAACACTTTTATAGGTTTTTGAAGAAGCTTAATATTATTTTTTTTATTAAGGATTTATAATGTCTTTTGTGAGTTGATACAAATTATCTACCATCATCTTTGCCTAGCCGCATTGTCAGAGTAACATTAGTGAGTTATTTTATCAATTGGAGATACTCGTCAATTTTCAATTTTGCACAGAACACATTACACACACGCAAGATCTCCTTAATTCTAACACAAAACAGGTAATATACTTACTAGGATGATATCCATTAGATTATTAGATACGTAAAGAAATACTGATAACAATTGAATTAATTTTACAGCATTAAGTATGCTAACTATACAAAGAATCTTCTCGGGAATTATTTGGGCGCAGTTATCAAGAATCAATGTTTAAAAATGATTCTAACATCATTCATTGGTGCCGATAGTTCGTAAGAATATCTGTAGATAACTCCACCGTCGCCTTAAAGACGGATAAGAAGGGAAATTTGAATCACATCGGGCGTGTCTCGGTAGCCAAGTTGGTCAAGGCAAAGGAAAGATCGCGGGTTCGAGTCCCGCCCGAGAAGATTCTTTTTCCCTATGCTGTGTTGTTGTATGTATTCGATACTGATAACAGCTTTAATTAATTATAATGAAGCCTTTTCAAGCTTAAAAGTACTAAAATTCCTTCTTGTCTCCTATTCATATTAGGTAGTGCTTATTTTAAAAACTGCTAGAGTTTAATAGATTCGCGAGCCGAACCAATTATGATTCAATATTATTCATTTATCGGCCAATGGGTCAAATGAACCTCATTTTTCTATGGTTCGCATATACTCATTTTGTATTATATGTAAACTATGTCTGCAATCTCAACTACCTGTATTTTACAGTTTGCCTCAGGCATGAAGTGAAAAAGGCAACACTACTGAAGTTAAATAATATTATTCTAATTAAATAAAAATTACTTTTCACTACATCTCATTAGCTCTTGGCTTTCATTAAATATACTTCCATTCTTACCTTTTGTTACCTGGAATAACTCACAGTTGAAACTTGCTTCTGGCTTATTTAATTAAACGGAATTTTCATAAAAATCTCATAGTTATTCTGACTTGAATTACTGTTGACTGCTTTTAGTTTATTTTTTGAAATGTAAGTACAGAAATGTTAATATTTTACATCAAACGAACTCTATGCAATGAGAAATGAAATAACTCGAACTTTCTAAGAGGAAATATAGTATTTACGCTGCAGAACACATTTTCTTTTGGTTTTCTTTTATTTGTGCGTGTTTCGTCTGATTCGAAAGCGACAACACTTATAAAAATATTTTGATGAATACCTAGACTTGAATTTTGGTACAAAAACGTAATGTACATTTTAAAGATCTTGTAACTTACCAGTAGGCCTACTGTATTAAGTATAATGTACTCTAAAGGGTTTTTTATTGTAGCCTAAATGCAAATGAATAAAATAATATCCATAATTAAATACATATCCATTTCACTAATCCTTGTCTACGAGGGCACCAAATTAAAATGTTCAAATTCGTCAACTTATGTTGAGGTGAACAATAAACGTGTATTTATACAGTACAGTCTAATATGAGATATAAAATAGATACGAAAAGTATAAGTTAAAACATGAACTTTATTAAGCGACACAATACTAGGTTCTCCTGCCCGAGACAAAGCATAGTTTAGTACCTATCAGTAGATCCACTATTCCTTCAACATATTGCTGTTATAGCATATTCAGAATAAAGAATATAATATGTTTTGAAGTACATAAGTATCGCTCACTTATAAAAATTGAAATCTAAACTTGTGCAATAAAGTTGCTACCAACTTCTTATACACCCTCATGTTGGTAGTAAACAATGAAAACTAAACCGTGAAGTTTTCTCATCTCACTTCTGTACAAGCGGAGCTTTTGTGTTGTCAGCCACGCTGGAAACATTTTGTGTTTACTGAAATCTAAATCTTAAGTGCCTACACTGTTAATTGAAACTTTAATTTATTAATCATGTACATTTTCTATTTTTAGCGAATGCGAAACTGACATATGATGATTCGGCTTGACATGGTCAGTTACATTGATAGTGAAACACTCACCAAGATATTTACCATGTTTGTTATAATTCTGGAGGATCTGATATTTCGGCGCTGTTTATTATTGCCATTTTTTTAAAACAAATTCATATTTTAAAACATATTAAGTGGTGATCAAATATACTATGTTAGTCGACTATCAATAATTGACTACAATAAGGCAAAATCAGACCTTACGGTGATAATTACTACATAAACCATTGCAGCGACATAACAATGTATTTGAATTGTTCTGCTATTTGATATGGTTTCTCCATCCTCCGTGCTTAAAACAGACAGTAATAATTTATTGTTCTATACGACATAAGTACATAAATTGTTGAGTACTACTACTACTGGGTTTATTACACAACTTATACACGCCCGAGATTGTTCACCATGGATGCACGTAGCTAAAGTTTGTTAAAGAACTATGTCTGTTACAGTTTTTGATTGACAGAGCTGTTACACATTAGTACGCCGTCTTCCAACACTGGTATAATATAGGTTAACTATTTTATACCATTAGTAGTGTATTATGGAATACCGAGAGAGAGAGAGAGAGAGAGAGAAATAAATAAATATTCCACAAAATTTTACACCACGCTATCTAGACCCATGGTAATCACAGCTTAACTAGCTTGTATTATGAAATCTAGAATATGGATAAACATACTTAGATACTTTTTTTGTAAATATATACATATTATACATAGAAACACCCAGCACAATGCAAATACCATATTCATGCATACAACCCAACTAGCAAAAATATGTCGTGTAGTAGTCGCGGCAACGTAAATTATTCAGCATTTTGGCTCCTAATAGAAGTCGTATAAACGTAATGAAAACGTTTATACAACGCGATTTGGGCCCATTTTATTCAGCAATTCAGTCACATAGACATCGTATAAAGGTAACGGAGTGACTGTTACAAGCTTAAGTTGCGCTATAACTGTAACTTATATGACTTTTATGTTACGTTTGTTTGTTAAATTAAGCAAGTGCGTCGTGTTGTGTTTTAAAAATTATAAAAAATTATAAGTACAATTTATTTAGCAGACATGTTAATTTGTAGGTTGCACCAAATGTAGGTTCGTAAACTCACGCATAGGTTTGCAAAGTATTGCGAAGGTAAGTTTTCTTATGAAATATACTAGGTTTTATCATAAATATTTAACGCCCCCCTTCAATTCTTAGTAATATGAATATAATAACAAATATTTTTTATATCAACATTCATTTGTACACCATTTTTACTGCTAACAGGTGGTATAATAGCTTCTTATACAGCAAATTAGCAGTATAGGCGCCATGATACCACGCTGATTATATTTTAGGGTTCCTTAGACCTTCCTAAAAAGTTTTCTAAAAAAGATCTTTTGTTTATTTATTTATTCAATCAACCACTTACTGTACACAAGAAAACTAAGACAAGTGATAATTGAGCAGTACAAGCAATTATACGACACTTGGCACTAGGCTTGTAATAGTCGTATGATTGCAACTTATACAACATAATAGCAGTATAAAAGCAACGATGTAGCTTTTATTCGACTGTGTCACAAGAAAGCTATATAATGTGCTTTTACTCGACGAAATAGTGACATAAGCGTCGTATACTAGCGACTTATACAGCAAATCTTATACGACACTTTAGTCATATAAGTATGCAGAGTAAACGTTTACTCAGCATCATTATGTGACCGAAATGCTGAATAACTAAAATGCTATATAAGATGCTTTTATACGACACGTGCTGAATAATTCACACTTACTCGACTTTTATATCACCGAATAGCTGAATAAACTCAACCTTATAAGACTAATTTGCTTGTTGGGAAGTATTTGCACTGAGCGGAGATCGAATCGCATTCACTATCATTACGCCACAGAGGCTGTTATTATCCTAAAACAATAGGGCTCTACTAGGTTCACTAACCAACAGCTCCTACGACATTGCTCCTTTTAGATACTGTATAAAATGTACCGACAGAAAATAGCTCTAAAAGTAGAAAACAAAACATGCTCAGTTTAGCTTTACCATACGTACTTAGTCATATTCAAGCGTCGTCGTATCAGGAGGCCCCTAACTGACGGACGGATATCGAAAATATTTTCAAATATTAATATCAAGAACACTACTAGTTTAGATCGCTCCCATAAATGCCAATAAACCGATCCGTTAGAAAAGTAGGAATAGGAAAACGGGCCTTGTACTCCAAAGGGACAACGATGCTATCGGGTTTGGCGACTACAAAACTGATAGGTACAACATTTAATAACATAAAAAAACAAACTAACAAACATAAAATTCACACCGATATATCAGGTACACACACCGATAGTTCAGACATCTCAGTACACCTTTCTCGTATATATCGTGCATAATTCGTGTGCAACATTTTTGCCTCCCCATTTTCTGCGGGCACTCCATTACATGTAACACACGGTAACATGTAGCCACAACACTACCTACCGTAAGTACCCCCGAGTGGCACGAGAATATGTCACGTGTCCCGTAACAACCCCTCCCACCCTCTCAGCCCACCCCCGTAGTCATCCTGGAGGGGTGCCACACCGGAGCTGAATTAAATAATGGATTGCTTTGCATAGAGGTTGGCTTATTCTATTTAGTCATAAATAAAATTTATGTTACGATATGAATGCGTTTACAGAAAATGGTTTCAAGACGGTGATTTGATATGACATTTGTTTGGTTTCAATTGATCAATGTTTCTCTTTAAATCATGTAGCTTTTGTTATTTAAAATGATTTGTAGTTCAGAGGAAGACCCAGGAAAATCTTATTCAAATTAGAGTTACGTGTACGTCAACTGAAGGTGTTGACTCTCTCCCTCTGCAAAGAACTTGATCAAGTCCATATTCGACATACTTCTATGGGGTTCCAAGAGTGCTGATGTTGTAGTGTTAATTGCGCTGGCAATCGAGCTATTTCCATATCATGTGGTGTATGAGAACTTCAAAAAAGAACATCGGAATATTTTAAAGCACTTGAGTTTTTAGAATCTACATGATCGATTTTTATTGAACTTTCATTTGGGTATCAACTTGATGTTCTTTAAAATATTTTTAATAAAGTGATATAATATTGCTATTGACGTTAGGTATATTTTGTTGAAGACAATAAATCTAAAACTTCAATCAATTTCGAAAATAGATTCCAAACCCACCTATCGTAAGCAGCTATCGAAAGTGCAACATCATTAAAATAATTTTACCAATTCATTGTCTCTTAGTACACCCCTCATTCCACCTGCACTCAGAATAGGTACCCATCTTACGAAGGGTAGGACAAGTCTACAGCTGTTGATTCCAATATAATGATATTAAAACAAATAACATCTTAATGTCGCAATAAACAGCTGAGGGTCAATCGCTGTTACTTAATCTTTATTGTACGTAAACGATTGTTTACTTATCAATGAACCTAAACTTTAAACAGTTATATGATGTAACTAGAATCGTGAATCGCGTAGGAAACGCAAGGACAAGCGCAAATTGATGATCAAATATCTGTAAATTATGTAGCAATAGTTATATTAAACATAGTGTCTTCACCGTATCGTCATGCTGTAACACCGACAACATTTGACGAAATGGGGACTTACAAAATTTTATTTAGTTACAATTTAGTAGACAAACAATTTCCAGTAAATATTACAGTAAACGTACCCGAATAATTACAGACTTCGTGTGTCATTTGAACTGACACATTACTTTGTTATCGAGAAAATATATGCGTGAGTTTACAAAGGGGTGAACTTGAATTGACGTGCTTCCGGATCGAACATAACACCAAATTTTGGATCAAATTTAATTAATATATTCGGATTAAATTGCTTACATTTTAGAGATATAATCTTGAACTCATTGATGACAGTTCCTTCGTTTGTCACATTTGTGGGTTAAAAACATATTATCATCATTCAAGAGCTAATCCTGAGGTGCTATCATAAAACTTACATCCAAAATTTCGAGCCCGCATAAGCAAAGCATAAACGAAAGACAGATGAGATTTTTCGGCAGAGATAAGCCTAAGAAAATATCACGTGGCGTCTTCAGTCCCGATTGCGGGATAAATAAATCGCCCGAAGCTTCGGTTCCCAACTTTATTTCATGGTAGGCCTTCATTTGTCCACCACAATATGGAACACAGTGACTCTTTGTAGGTGCCAACAAAACCCATGATTCCCAACATCAAAGGAGTAGGCTGACCGTAGGCCTAATCTTAAATCCCCCTGAAGTAGCAATAGGCCTGCCCGAGGGTTTCATCATTCTTTTCATTCCTCTGCTCCCTTTTCTTTTTGTAAGGGGCAACGTGCGAGTGACACCTTCTGACAAGCATTGAGAGGTCATGACACAGATTGAAGATAATATTACGGACGGCCACGTCAATTGATTGCAATCAGGTGGTGATAAAATCTTATTGAACAAATTATGCTGTTTATTTACGTTATATTATCGCATTTTGTACTTTAATCTATCCATAACTCCTATCACTTTCATTACAATCAATGGTTGGGTATAATATACCGGGTGTAAGGGGAACGCTCCGAAGCCGAAAACCCCAGGTACTCGTAGTACTCCAGTTACATAACACATTGGCATAAAAACAAAATCGATTTGGACAAAAAAATCGAATATTTTTGATATTTTTTTAATTTTTAATTTTGCATTATTTACTATCCATCGTGTTAGTAAAGCTAAATGAAACAGTAATTTCATGTGTAATGTACCTCGAGTACTACTAGGGGTTTTTGGCTTCGGGAGCGTTCCCCTTACACCCGGTATGAAAGGATCGTTTTTGACGTTGCATAGATAGAAATCGGAACTTCAAATGTGTAAAAAAAATTAAAAATCTAAATGTTATCAAAAAGATTTGATTTATGGGGTGAATTAAATGAAGTTTATCTCTTAACCAATCGGTGGGATTCTATCCTCACTATTTATACGTGTACAGCGTTATTAACTCGAATATAAATCTATTATTTAAACTAAAACCATCGTCAATTTATCAAGAGAATTCACATAATTATAGTGTAGTCTATAAATGTCATCGATTTTGTATACCGCAAGGGCCTTCAAACTAGAGGTACGTACACATCGAGGGGAGAACCCGGGGTTTGTAATATTAATGGTATTGCCCAGGTATGCTTGGATTTTACTCATTAGGGGTATTATGCGGTCGTTTACGAAATGATAAATGAGTGTACGACGATATTATGAGCAAGCGAATCGCGAACCCAATCGTGTTTTGTTAATGTTTTACTATGGCTTTGTAGGGCTTTCGGTGTAAGTCGCCGGCTTTACCAACAGCTTTCTAATGGGAATTAGGTATGTTTTTGTATTAGGAACTTCGACGGCACTGCTCGGGCGTTCTCGTTGTATGTTTTAGGTAATACTTTAAGTCATGCAAATTAAAGAAGCTGTTGGAGTTATTAAACATACCAATCACAATATTATGTTTGTATACTTCACGTTAGTACCTATACGACAGGGGTGTATGGGGTCACAAAACTTAACCTCACCTGCTAGCTACTACATCTGCTGATCAATGACGAGACCCTCTGGGCCATGGGAGTCGATCATCCAGTATAAGCCAAATAAAAAAGGAGGAAGATTTAGTGGACGTCGGGTTCCAAGGTAAAAGCTTCGAACCAATCGGCCAATTGTATACTCGTGTTAGAAAGAAAATATTAGTAGGTACCAATAAACTATAGAATACGTCATATTATTAAAGACTTCAAAAGATAATTAAATAGAAATAACTGAATATCATTCAGGAAGCTCGTTATTGTTGATTGAACGGCTGAATACGCTGTTGGCTACTCAAAGTACTTTTCGGGAATATAGGACCCGGAAATATTTTTTGGATAAAAATCACACTGAAGCATGGCGGGATTTAGTCTTTATATTTTGTGCAAATAGACAGTAAATAAAATCATATTCATATTCAAGAAAGTTCAAGAAACAGTGACTTAATTTCGTACTACAATATTTGGCAATTATTTATGTAGAAGAAAAAAAGGCATTAGTGAAACGCGTATGATTAACTTCTAGATACTAGCTTCCGCTTGGACCTAGCATTAAATTTCCTAAGCATTAACTGGTCACCCATAATGAACGTACTATCGTGCGGTTTCCTCCGCACGGATAGTCCCAGCATCCCATGGGTTCACTGTGAGCTTTTGACTTACTTAATTGTATTTGATTACGCCCCGTTACCACATGAGTAGATATTTTAAATATAATACGTACATAGAAGTCGTTGACTGCCTTGAACTTCTTCTTCATCTTAGCGTTAATCCCAGTCGCATTCGAAGGTTGGTTGGCAGTTTGGAGTCAGGGGTCCGCTATAAAAGTCTAACTGCGGATTTGGCTAAACTATGATATTTTCTGTGAAGCGATTACCATCTGACCTCGACAACCTAAAGCGATATCAAAGCATTGCAGCTAGACCAGTTGTTGGACTTTTGAAGACTCCCAACTACCCGTAACGACTGACATAGATGTTCGTATGGTAACAGGGACCGATGGCTTAACTTGTCTCCGGGGCACAACCAGACAATCAATGCAAATACCCATATTAATGTGTACAAATATTTGCATTGAGCGGGGATCGAACCCGCGCCTCCTGCGTGTTCACTACCGCTATGCAACAAAAGCTGTCTGTGTGTGTGTGTTGCCTGCCTTGATCTAGAGTACTATGTGTCTTGCTAACGCACATTTTTCAGAAAAATGGGATAATATTTTGTAAGAAAATTTAATAGCTACTTTCTTGATCATACAAGTAGATGGCCTGTATGATATAGAGCTTTATTGTACTCAAATATGGAATTTACAATACACAATACAATATTATTAAACATTCTTTAGTTGTAATAACGAGCATTATTAATGGCCACGTAATAACTGCAGTCCACATTCTATATAATACACCTCCATCTATAATAATTCATCGTACAGTATAAATTATAGCAACGCAATCTTAGAAGGGGGAATAGCAATTAAGCCCAGAACCTGGTTATTTAGTAGCACATATAAAATGTGTACATACAAGCGGACATTAAGTCGCTGACTGCCTTGATCTTGAGTATTATTTCCCTGTGTGTCTTACATAGAAAAAGAGGAAAACATATATGTGGATAATTGTTCCGATACCTTGTTCAGAGAGACCGATGTCGTGCAACGCAGAACGGAAGTTATAAATTCGTAAATCGGACATCAACAAGATTTTCGGGACATAAAAGAAGGAAGCTACAGAGATTCGAAGGATATAGGCGAATAATAAATTCGAGTAGTTAGATATTCGGTGCAATAGGTGGATTGTGAATAGACTTGATTAATTTACGTATTGTCATGGAATTGGACAATATGTAAAATTTCCACCACAATATATAATGACAACACAAAATAAATAATTCAGTTCACCACTCACTCACTCACTTCACCAGTCACACACTCACTTCACCAGTTTGGATAAGCATTTACCTATGTTTAATGGTACCACGATAAACAAAGGTTATAAACTAGCTATTTGGGCTCGGTGTCGGCACATTATTACATTTCCCAAATTTATAATAGAATAATCAAAATAACACAACAAAATTAAAGCATCCAAATCGATTGAAGCTTTCTGAAGATTATCCCTCAACAACAAAATTAGCTATTTTTATTCTCAGAAACTCTTTTAGTCGTGACTTATTTTATATTTGTTAAACCTTATTTTCTTTGCTCAGTAGGTGATCATCTTTATCAACTATGTTCTTATGTTTGCACACAGACGTACCCGGAAGAGCGCACCTGCCGCCGTGAGCGACCTGCCCCAGGTCTTTTCACTTCCATCAAACTACCCGAAGCAGAGCCCCCAAACGGGGTGGCGCCCCTGCTGGATTTCCCGCGGGGGCGCATGCAACCCGTTACATTCCTTGGGGAGGGCCCTCATGGCAGTGTAAGTACTAAAATTCTTTTCATCCCCATCAGCGATACCCCAGTTCCGTCGGGGTCCAAGGTATTAATTAGTAGGTGAGGTTGACTTGGGTTGCGAATTCGTGCGGCCTTAGTTGTACTATGCGAATAAATGCTTCATAGGTTTTGATAGTATTATTTGCATCATATACAGGTGACAGTATGTGAGGATGTCAGTGACAAGTTTAAGTATTTTTACTTAACCACAGGCCCGTTTGCCCAAAAATTTCTCTAATATAGCCCTTGCACAGTTTAATCATTTGCAAAGCAATGTTTGTTAAGAGTGGAAGACAAGACGTACCTGTTGGAAACCTGTTCTTTGTTGCAAAATGTTACCGCACGTGTGTCCGAAAATTATAATTTATCCTGAAAAGACTTCTCTAGCTAAACAAAAAAATATTTATAAGTTTTATCCTGAAAAAAACTTCAATAGTTGAAGAAAACAAATATTTATTACCAAATTGCTTATAAATCTGAAGTATCTGTAAACCTTCTAGTAATTAGAACTTCAGTGAGAAATATTAAATTATATACAGGGATGAACTTGATATATGTTATGCTATTATCAGAAGTTTACGCGAATGTGACAGAAATGAAAAAAAAAAAAAAAATCTACCGCGATTTATATGGTATTATTTTATTATTTAGACTGGTCTCGAACTTTCGGTAGCTTTTCAGCTATGCTATAGTCACGGGAAGTCACTATGGGTGCTGAAATCTAAACGTAGGTTTAAGTGTAAGTTTTAAAAGAACTTTATATAAATCGCGATAGAATTCGATAAAAATAGTTGTTTTCCAATAAATATTAAATTTATAATCAATCAATAAAAGCTGTAATATTATCGTTCTTAAGATAAGGGTTAGACTCCTTGGACTCTACAGGTACTGCTTTTGCTGCTTTTTCCGGAGATATACCAAGTACACCGACGTTCTCCTGATTTGTGTTCGCGCTCGTCACGCCAAAGGGTTTTTCTATATTTCCACTTTGGAAATCCTCAAATCCGGGAAATCTTTTTTGTGGTTTTTCTACTTTTATATCAGGAGTTTTTCGTAATTCACTTTTTTCGTCAACTGCTCGCCTAGCCGCTAAAACATAGATCAAGGTATAGAATATTAAAAACTAAGTAAAAATTTAACAATAACAAAAAATACTGGGCGTACAAACTAGTAATGCAAGTTATTGAACAGTTTTTCAGCGAGGAAGGAATGCCTAAATCACACTATTCGGTCACTCAACTCAACTCACTACTGCCTCGCGTTTGCTAACTGTAGTATCTACCATTCACGTCATAATCAAATTGTGTAGCGTACCAGCTTTTTCTTCAGCTATCTCGTTCAATTGCGTATGAATTGCGTCATGGTCCACACTGTCGATAACCTCCACCTTTTCTATGACTCTTCTAACGTCATCTGAATTATTTAAGTCAGGTATTTCTTTGGTTTTTGAAGCTATAACAATTTAAGTTTGCCAATTTAGTCATAATAATGCTGCTGGGAAGCTGGGAATACTTTCATGTTGGACAGTCTCGTGATGATTGTGAACCCACCAGATATTTTTATAAACAAATATTGCATAATGATTTACAACCACTTACCAAGAAACTTTCTAACAGTATCCATATTTTTTCTATTGTTCTCTTTTTTTTATTAATACACTCTCCTAATAATTTAAATTACATATCTGTATATTTTGTCAAGAGATTTGTCATCAGCGTGTCAAATTTTGTGATCCTAAGTTTTGATTTTTTTCTGAAATACTTCTGTGATTTTGAAATAGTTTCTATGTGATATTATTACTACCACAAAATAAGTAAATAATATTTGGTCGACTTTATTCACAACTTGCTTTACAAAACCCAGGGTAGGTTAGGGCAGAAGTGAATAAACGCGAATTTGTCAAAGAATATGGTAAATGAATACGCCCAAATTGGTATTACAAGTGCATTATACTTACACTCCTATTGCCTTGACGACAATGCCCTTTGGATGAGAGGTATTTTCTTAAACAGTTAACTAAACTAGGCTGAACTCCACCAAATTCACAGAGTTGCGTGTTGTTTAATTATTCGCTAAGCCGCAATGTCATTATTTCATACAACTACAAGTTAGCAGGTCAATATAGAATCTGAACCCTAGTCACGCACAAGTTGCGTGTAAACACGAACTTAAATATTCTGGTTAGCAATATCATCACCGCACCGAAAACAAGTTACGAAATCTCGCAGTTTCTCCATGAATAATAGAAAGGTTAATACATCAAATTACGTGACATATCCATTTCAGGAGATTACTGTTATAAATTTAATGGAAGCTGACTGGAATGGAATGCTTCCGTTGTTGATCGTAGAATGATTGTTTTTGCGAGATGAGTGTGCACTAAACTGTCTCACCCGCATGGCAACAAAAACGGTAGCGTATACGAGTAGTAGCGCGTTATTTTGGTTGCTTATACCGACCATCGCGTCGCCTGCGGCTGCTATATAGGCAAACAGAAGCGCGTGCCGCTGTTGTATTTTCATTAAGAACGTACAAACAGAGTGAATTAGTGAACCACCTGTATAACAGCCTGCCTCTGTTTACCACCCACCTCAGATGTGGTCTCTTCGTGTGTATATACAACTGTAATTTAACAACTCCAAATTGTACGGCCCTCTTAATTAGCTGATGTTGTTTCTCACTTCTAGTTTAAACAAAGGACACTTTAACCTACTAGTACGTTTGACTGAGTAGTAACGCATCGTGCATCAAATCTGAGGTACGATTGATTTACACATCATGACAATCTAATTACCATTTTGTCGTTTATATCTTCACATAAGATGGACTTTGATTACTGATATTGTGACGAAATATTGGTGTTCTATTGGGCAAACATTCACCGGCTTAATTACCTTCGGCAAATATTGTGCTCTACCTCGACACCAGATTGATGAACTCATTTACTATTAATGAAAAGGTTCCTTAAGGAAGCCAATCCCAAAAGTATGTCTACAACCAGGTACTGTCTTACAGGCCGTGCCTCCTTCTATTACTAATTATTATGTACGTATTTCTAAACCTACTACAAGATCCTATTAATATTAATCTATCGCTCTAACAGTGACTAAAATCTATTGCTTTTCTCAATTCCGTCAGATATGGCTGAAATTCAGTACAAATAGATTTTATAGTCTCGAATAGCATTTATCTCGGTAATAAGTCACCATGCGTGGCAGGAATGGGATCAAAATTACTTCACAGCTAGCATTGTAATAAAACAAAGTTGCTAGAAATTTAAAAAAGGCAGTGTGATAAATAATTTGTAATTAAATTAATCAAAGTGTTCAAAGGTACTTAGGGGCATGTACGAATCTAGTCCAGTGTTAGCTCTTTTGGTTTAAATCACTTCCTCTCTTCGCGAAATTTCGCGCTCTCTCATACCGGATCATGGTAGTCTCCAGTGCTGCTATATGCAGTGTGCAGTGGGTGACCGCTCCACTAGAGGGAAGTCTGTGGTACACGCGTACTCGTAGCCGTAGCGGCGTAGCAGAGGTCTCGTAGCAGCATCCGCGTAGAAGTATGTACTCTAGTTGTAGTGTGATTTGACATAATTTTCAGTAAAGATGTGAAACGTCAATTTCTAACAAGTCTCTCTCTCAAATATATAAATATTTGCACTGAATGAGGATCGAACTCGCGGCCTCTGACTTAGCAGTCAAACACAACCGTATACCGTTACAACACAGAGATCATCAATAAAGTTCGTTTAACTTTAGAAAACTGTATTATATTATGCATAGAGAAATATAATCACAGAAGATTCACAGAAAAACAGAATTACCTAGTTCTGTTGCTCATGTCAACATGTGTGACATTTATGACTTCACTAGAACAGATTTCTTCGTCTATTGGACAAGTTGGTTCTTGGTAATATAATAATACTTAGACGGATGATAAAGCGAGCTATTAATCAGATCGAGTGTTGACGGCAGTATGCTATATACATATCAATTCAGCGACAGCATTCAATCTAGACAATCTAAGCTCATGTTACCAATCGCTGTCTTACATCAACGCTAATGATCGAATGATGGAAAGGGCTATCACATTTCCTGATTCATCATATGAACAAATTGAATATGGAATATACTTGCGCCATATTAACGTACAAATGACAAATCATTGACACTAAATAAGCTCAAATGATCTACTATTTCCATAGAGTAGATAATAATAGTATTGACGTACGAAATACCTAATAATTACTCAATATCCAATATCCACGTTGCTCGTCCGTATGCCAAGTTTTATCGTGAACAGTTAAAAATTACAACCTGTTACACAAATACAAGCAGACTGACTGACAAATGAAGACAAATTCGACTACATCTGAACTAAGAGACTCTTCGCTCGCTCGCTCATTAAGGTATACAGTGACGAAACGATTATTTCTCAACCTTCCAACAGTCTGTAGTTAACAAAGTCAAAGATGTAATTTGATTTTTAATGCGCCTTGTATGAATAAATCCACCGTCAACAAAGTGGCTGAAATAACACATATTATTATAGATCCAATTATTATTTTTTACCTTTTTAACAATACTGGTTTAGATAACTTTGAAAACCTCTATAGCTAAATTCGTTCGTCGCCGTATCAGCTTGATAAATTAACTGTTTATATATCATTTCTTTTGTAAATTCTTTCTATACGGCGCTTGTCTTGTTCATTCTTATTTCTTCCGTGCACGATTCTGTTTTACCATAGAAGTTTCTCATTTAGTACAGCATAAGATATTCTAGTTTTCTAGCCTGCCACACGATAACGATTCGACTTTCTATGACTGTAGATAGATTTGGGTTACCAATTCTAAACTATCAAGTCCAGGCTGCCATGTAGAGCCAATGCTCTCGTCGGTCCACAAAAATTCCCATAAAAATTGATTACTGACCGTAGCAAGAAAATGCAATCTGGCTCGGACCCACTCCCACGCCCCCTGGCGTTCCCCAGCTTCCACCACCCGCCCTCGCCACCAACACGGTTTAATAGCTTGGGGCGCTTATTTTTCATATTTTTATTATATTTAACGACGTGCCTACTCAATGTGTATACGGGGCAGTTACTAATATTACATTTTAAATTGCCTATTGGAGTCACTGATTATACCGTATTTAGGCGTAAATATATTTTCATTTATAAATCACGCCTTGCGTTTCACAAGAACATTTTACTACTGAGCTGTTTTACTTCCAGTAAAATTTTAGTGAAGCGCTAAGTCGATATTTACGCCTTTCCGCCTCGCTAATGGAACGACTGGAAAAAAGTATAGACAGAGCACAGTCTGATTTTTAATGGGGTAATATTATTAATATTATTTGTATGCATAAAAAATTCTAAAATATTCAGATGGAGAGCTATATACTAATGATTGATGATTTAGTTCCTCTAACTTTGCGCTTTTACTAATAATTTTTTGGTAAAATCCTTATCACTTTATTCGCAACATCAACATCAATGACATTTTGTTAAGCTGTTCGCTTAACAAAAGGTCATCGATTGCGTTGTAATTTTGTAAGATGAATGGTAAAAAATGAGTAAGAGACGCTTATGGGACACACAGATAAACTTATTCATCGTATAAATTTTGATGCGCCATAATAATTCATGAAATACGAGCACCAAATTACTTAGAGTAAGAATACAAGTCAGTGACAAAATGTTGCCCCTTGGGACGACTAAGCAGACGAGGCACTTTTTCATACCCTCACTTCTTAAGGACAATCATACTTGTCCTAATGTAAACATAATTCACGGAAAAGTTAAAAAAATACCATTTCATAGATTTACATGCTAACCGCGTAAGAATCATTCCATGAAGTTCCAAAATTCGTTTTTATTTTTTCGTTTATATTAAAACGAATAAGGATTTTCTTCTTTTTTATATACCTAATTAAGATTTTGCCTCAGTCTGCCTAAAGTACAGAATAGAAAAATAAAAGTATTTGCGGTGACACTCCTACAAAAAGATCGACTGATTTTAGCGATGTTTTCTTTTGTTTAGCACGTTTGGGTTTTTAGTAGGTAGTAATTTATTTTTCTCGCCTACAAAAAAAATCTTCTATTTTTACTGGTCATTTTGTATGAAAAATATGTTACTGTAATATTCATTCTGCACTTTTATACTTACGTTCAATGTCTTTGATAACATCAGTCGGTTTTCTTACAAGAACATAACATTCGTCGAAGCTATTTTATTGTTGATGAAAAGACAACAACGCAAGGTACAGCGAAACTTTTCGAGAGAGGTCTGAGTGTTTGCCGTGTGTCTGCCTACGCGCTTTTACAAGATGGCGTCCTGCGACCTGCGAGCCACCTGTATCAACAATAGTTTAATTCCATTAGTTTGTGAGTTTACTGAGATTTGTTGTCGCTGTACTCGCTCACTGTAATTATTTTGTTATTGGCCGCAAACCACTCTCGGGGAATGAAACTACCTATGCCTTTGTTTGTCTTTTGTTATTCGTTCTTGAACGCTGATTTAAAGTTAAAATATATAAAGAACTGTGCTCTGAGGGTTACAAAACTACTTATAAATACATCAACCTATTTGCACCTATACCTATTGTGTACCATAAACGAGATTTGTAAATATTTCGGCATCAAACAACTTTTGGCGATGACTGTACACTGTACAGTGTAATATAAAATACCTATGTTGTTATAATCATTTTGTAACTTCATCATTTTTTTTAGGTTTAATAGCCTTTCAAACACACTAATTAAGAACGAACATTCACGACCAGGGTGGTGACTCCCGCTCTGGCTCGTTCCTGGGGCAAAGGATGGCTATTGCGATTCAGCGAGGTAACGCGGCCAGCATCATGGGCACCTTTGCGCCGGGAACGATACGGGGCGGGTTATTTGATACGACATAACCACGGAAGCACTCCGTGTATTTATTTTTGTACCATGTATTTGACATTTAATTAAGAACTGGCGAGATGTTAGGAAAATGTTAAAACCTTTTATTCATTTACATTTCCAATTCAGTAATTAAGCCAAACAAGTAAAATTCAAAACTCTTCAAATACAAAGAAACTTTTGCACAAAACACGTTGCATTTTAGAAACGTTTTATAAGAAACAGGTTTAACTTTTAAAAAGGTTTAGCACATCTTCGCTAAACAAGGGAAGGTAAGATCTTTTCCGAGGCCTGTAAATCCGCTAGCCGCCAAGCCATTTTCCACGCTCTGTAAACTTAGAAAGTGGGCCAAAGTAGGCTTTTGCGAAATATACAGGAAATTCTCTTCCCTCCCTCACTATATTACGTGCTTAAGAACTATTTCCTTGGAACTTGCCACGTGCCATGGAATAAAAATGTAAATTTAGCAAACAATTTATAATTTTTCTTGTTAATCGTTTGTTAAGTTTTGTTTTTATTATTGTTTATGAGGCATTATAATTTATAACATAAAAGAAATTATTTGGAACGGAAATTCAAATTTAAACCAATACGGGCCGCTTGTACAACATTAGTTGTTCAGCAACCTCCGTGCTCGAGCTGTGGAGCTAGTAGGTTCTAAACAAATAAATAAGAATCAAAAACTTTTTAGGCTATTATAATATCAAATTTCTTGTACTTAGATCAAAGCAGTGCGAATATGAGTTATACCTACTCGTATATAACCCACTAATCTATTAATAAAATTAATCCTTACTACTAAAAATCTACTGATCCTTACTTACTGAACTCGACGCGGCATCCTCTCTGTATGATATAGGTTAATTATGCTACAGTCCAACCCGCTGACCTAGTAAGAATTTGCTTACAAAATCTCACGAATCTTTAATTACGAAGAATTCTTTGGCACGAGGGATTCCTAACGATCCGATTCTTGGAAAATATCTGAATAAACTTACAAAATATCCTGGAAACTTTGTTCATTATGAACCGATTTCAGTATATATTCTGTGTATTGCCTATTTTACACAGCTCCAGATATGCGAGACAGACGGTATCGAAGAGCTGAGCGACGAAGAGTCCCCCAGTGGAGGTCGACGCCGGCTTGTTGTTGTGAAGACTCTGTGGCGCGGCTGCCATAACGACGTGAAGTAAGTTTTTAATTTAAACCCTTACGACGCTTAGGTACATTCTGTCTCTATGTAACTTAAAAAACGCATATATATCTCGATACCAATAAAACCTTTGAATTCTCGTGTTATGTGACATCAGCGTTAATTCTATTTATGAGAATGAACGTGGAAATATTAGTGTATCCAAATCATATCTAAATGTTACTAAGTGTCAAGCAGCTTTAAGATTACAGACCATAGTAACTTAAAACCAAAGAGGCACCAAAAGTAACTCTCAAAGTCCTTGAGTTCTAATTACAGTGGATATTTATTACCTACTAATTTAATGGTATTTTTATCGATACAGAGCAGCGTTTGCCCGCGAAGCTACCTGGGGCGCTGGCCTCAAGCACCCTCAACTAGCACGAGTGTTAGGTTTGAGCCTGCTCGAGCCTCCATGCGCAGCCCTAGATCGCGGAGATGCTGCACCCCTTCCTACAATTCTCAGACAGGACAGGAAATCGAAGTGAGTCTATTATATAAGTGTTTTAAAAAAAACTTAATTAATTCCGTTAGCTGTAGCCCAAAGGTCATATCAATAATACTTAACACCGGAGCGTCTTAAAGTTGACTTTTCGCCTTCTCGTTCGCAGTTACTCGAGTTTGATTCACATATGCTGTCAGATAGCAGCCGGCATGAAGTATCTGGAATCGTTCGAATTAGTACACCGAGATCTATCAGCACGGTAAATTACTTTATTTTATATAATACTCTCTTTAAGCTTAGTAATGCTTCCGCGAAGTAAGGTCAGTGTATCTGGGATATTCAGTCAGTAGACAGAACCTGTATGCTTCATTGTAAGCTTCATAAATTGTCCGCGCGGAAAATGATACCCACCACATGAAATTCTAACATCTATCTCATCATAACCATTTTAATTCCAATCTCGGATGCTGGCACTTTGGAGCCCAAGATCAAAGCCTGCGTGGGAGATATTTTTTGCATCTAGATTCAAAAAGCTTTCAATAGTACGATCAACTGAAGTCATAAAGTAGTTTCCTTTTTTGCTCCAATAACCATTTTACTATTTAATCATTTTGTTCTCAGGAATGTAACAGTAACTGACGACCTCCACGTTAAAGTCTCAGATTACGCCATGTTTTGTGAGGAGTTCGTTAATGATTATCATGTTATGGTCGATGGAACCCGAATACCTTTACGATGGATGGCTTGGGAAAGTCTTCTTATGGTGTGTATATTTGTTTTAATTATGTTCATAATATAACACTACATTTAGTGACATCACCTGGTATCACTGACTAAAAAATTGCGTCTGCTGATCCGCACATAAATAATTTTTTGATTTATAAACAGCGATGCACAAATCATCATGCCTAAAATGGAATACATTAGCGTCATTTTTGAAATCTAACCCCAGTATCAGCAAGCTTTACAAGCATTTTGCTGTGTCAGTACTGCTAACCCTAGGCGAAACATTCAAACTTGTTCAGAGAGAACCAGTATAATTCAGTATTCTCGAATTCCGTAGTAGAATCTGTATGTATCTACTATGGAATGTCTAGGGATACATGTACTTCGGTTACCGTATAACTATTATACAATATTTTGTTTGTTAAACTACTTATACCTATCAGACATTGTACTATCTTTGTTACAGGGCATGTACTCACCTGCAAGCGATGTTTGGTCATTCGGCGTGACCGTTTGGGAAGTGCTAACTTTTTGCAGTGCTAAACCATTTGAGGAAATGGACGATGACCAGGTTAAAATTTACTTTACTACACAAAGAAAATGGATTCTTCTTTAAAGTAGTTCGTAATTAATCCGGGAATCAGTCTGGTTGTAATAATTTTTATTGTATTTGGTGCAGGTGGTAGCTAACGCTAGCGAATGGCGAAGTGGCGGCCGTGGAGCGCGCGTGCCCGCTGCTCCGCCGCCGCGTTGTCGCCGCGAGCTGTACGACCTCATGCACGAGTGCTGGCGCCGCGAGCCTATGCAGCGCCCTCGCTTCCACGACCTGCACCGCTTCCTCGAACGTATGACTCATGGCTACAAACCGCCGAACAACCGCTAAACTACACGGCAAGTTTGAACTCTACTGTCTGCTGCTTAATCGTAACAGCGACTTCGTCGACACGAGCTTCTAACATTCAGTAGGTACATATTTAGTTTTAAGCTGACTAGCATATCGACAGCTCTCATTTTGTCCGGTCAACCGACTTTTCGTAATCGGACAATTCAACAGACTGGCTAGACGTTACGATCAAAATCGTACAGTATTAATGCCAGTATTAGCGTTAAGCATTTTAATTAGATTGTAAGATTAAAGTACGTTTTAGATAGCGTGCTGCTTTGCAACGTGTCGTGACTTTCTGACGTCGGCCGCGTGTAGTAAGACCACGTAGAAAGTAAACGACCGAGCTGTCCAAAAGGGACACCACTTATAATTATGATCTTCGAAATGGCAACAATGCCGATTTTTTCAATCGGATGTTGACGTTTTACAATCTGGATATGAATTTCTGAATTGCGCTTTCGATAGAGAGTGTCAGATACAAATGCGTATGTTTTACATTTAGGTAGTTTCAAAATTAAGGAATGCGGTCGCAGTTCAGAAAATTATTTCCGGTGCTGTTAACGAAGTTACTGTCAATATTTTTGCTAGTGGCGTGTTGACTAGCCGCCTTGGTGGATATATAATTGACAGAGACGTCGTCAACTCAAAATATTTCACGCCTTTCCCCAGCGCCCTTCGCCTAGCGCTCCCATGATCTTCCACTAACAGCCTTTATGGCAAATCCTTAACTTATGGCCACTGTTTAATTGTATGGTAGAAACTTTATTTATTCTAGGCACTATAAAGAATTTTAAAGCCAGCAATGATCACGTAACACGTTGGAAGTATGGCGGTTTCTTCCTTGTACATTGGAGCAGTGGCCCCTAGACCAAAGGCCGATGGTACATGGTTTAACTTATAAGCCTAGTTCAAATATATATGACCTCTATGAACTAAAAGAACACATCACTTCTGAATACATCAGGGTATTGGGGCGTAACCTCAGTGTATTACCGGCCTTTGCTCTATAGTATATCCAAAGTCTAACTCCTATTTTTTTAACCTGTTTTAAATGTTAAGGTTGTATACTTCAGGAGGTAGAAAAAACTCCAGGGCGATATTTGCCCCCTGTGCTTCTTGTTTTCTTCAATAAGGCACATATAAGTTTGAGATCACGCTGCCTCCGGAAATATGGATGAAACAAAGCGAATTTTAAGAGAGAGATATTTTAGTAAAATGAACGGTCGAGTTTCGATCGAAGTATAGGGCCAATTTAGTCGAAAAGTGATTCTTCTAATTGCTTTTAATCAATATTTTCGGACGCATGTGGTCCAACGTCACGAAAGTGACTGAAGCCGAATTACTCGTGTAACCTAGACTCTCCACTTGCCTATTACAGGCCGCGTATCGTAATAGAATTAGGAATGCATTATAAAATCGATGTTTCAATGTCACAGTGTATCGATGTCACAATATACTTACATATAAGAACCACTAATCCCCTCAATACTTCTTCATGTCCCTATAGACAGAGCTTCTCACGTCATCAACATTTTTAATTGAGTTATAGAGCTGAACTTCTTGTACCTACTCTACTTAAGTTACCGTAACACGTAATAATAATGTTTGTAGCACGGCAAGTTCGAATAGAGGACTCACAATGTACTAATTTCTTTAAAAAACCATTTACTTGCAAATAACCGCGTGTTTTCGACGCCGAGTATCGATCGCATCAATCAGAAATTGGAATAAATTTGATAGCATTAAGTATGCTAACAATACAAATCGAATACATGGGGAAAATGAATCTTCTCGGGTGGGACTCGAACCTATTGAACTATTTGGGTGGAGTTATCAAATATCAATGATTAACTTTTAAAATGATTGTAATATCATCCATTAGTTCCAATAGTTCGTAAGAACATCGTTGGATGACTCCACCTTCACCTTAAAGACGGATAAAAATAGAAGGGAAATTTGAAGCACTTCGGGCGTGTCTCGGTAGCCGAGTTGGTGAAGGCATTTCCCCTGTAAGGGAAAGATCGCGGGTTCGAGTCCTGCCCGAGAAGATACATTTCCACCATGTATTCGAATCAGAAATGTAGGTATCATAATATCAAGTGCATATGACATTTGCGTACCGTAATAAAAATCCACTCGAGTTGTTTTTAGTATTATTAACTTGTTGATAAAAACAATCGATCGCTGAGTCCCAAGCACTACACACATTCGCTTTAAGCAGTTGCGATGGCACTAATATACTTTATAAATAAACTTTATAGGTTTGTATAAATACTTTGATGACAAGGGGGTTCTTGTGTTCCTTCAATTAACAGTTAAGGTATAATTATGTGCCCTTCAGTATTCCAGATGGAGCTAATGGATTGACAACAGAGGTGTATTTTCGCAATAGCACTAAAATTATTACAAAGTTATCCAGACGCAGCCAGGTGCCATAGTCCAATATTCCATATCCAAGAATAACAGATTTTAAGTGAAATTGTTCAGAATCGTAAATACAGTTAAATATCGAAAAATAAAGTAGGTGTTTAGGAAATACATCATCATCCTTGTGGAAGATTGAGATATTCTTGGGAATTAACTTTGCCTTTACTCATAACATCATGCAGTACCCTCAGTACATTTAACCTTCAATAAATACTTATCCACTTAGTTAAATTGTCAGTGCAAATTAGATAATGCAAAGTGGAAATCTGAACTTCAGGTAATATAAATAATTTGGTGGCAGACCATTAAAATTAGTGTCCAAATAGGTAATAGTCTCATATGTGCATATAATTCGCGCAGCCCGCGCGCGCAGGCAACTCGGGCGTCGGAGGGCACTGACTGACCTCCGTCCCCCATGAGCGCTGGCCTGGGGGTGACGGGTGGAGCCACCTGTCACCCCAGCAGAAGCAGGCCACGGCGGCGGCGGCGGCGTCCCCATTCCGGGGACGAGTCGGGGACACCGATGTCCCCCCTCCCGAGGAGGGCCAGACCGTAAGGGATAGCCCTGGGTCAGCCGGGGTGCGAGTGAAATGTCGATGACAACCTCACCTCCGGCCTAGCACCACGACCCACAGTCGGCGTGCGGTTTTAGTCGGTTCGAGTCCGACATAACCTCCCCTTCCGCCTCCGGCAGGGGAGGTATCCGAGGGGATTTCCGCACGGAAAAAAAAATGTACATATAATAAAAACTATTTTAGTCTTTACACGTATGGTAGTAGGTATATAGTAGTAGGTGTATAATAGTAGTGATAAAATGTATATGTAAGTAAATATGGATAATGTAAATAGACATGTGTATATAGGCAAGTAGATACCTATATACCTAGATAGATAGAAAGAGTATGAATATGTGCAATTCATGAAGTGATAGATGATATAAAAATTTGTGATCGAAAAGATGAATGTTGTGAATGACGACAGGGAATGCTTGCTTGGTAATGAAAGGGGATGCTTGCTTGTGAGCTAGTATTAATATTAGGCTAAATAAAAGATTTTTAGTTTTTATTATGATTTTAACACACTCCTAAGTTCGTTCTCAATATGATTTGTAGGTTAGAAAAATTAGTATAGGGAGTAGAAACATATGGTTTTGTTGCTTGTTATAGCAGTTTGGCGCCTAATTTTATTTTTACAGAATTCTCTACATACCAAATTAAACCGAATGTAGAGTAACGTAAATATCTGAAATAAAAGAAAAGTAGAAGTTGACCTTATAAGAACAAGGACTCACTCCTTTCGGAATTGAAACTCGTACAACAAAATAGATAATAGGGTTAACATCAGAAATGTAATTCGAGCTACACATTCTGTGCATTCTTGAAATGTGGTCCCGTAAACGAATGGTATAACATCAGAATTTAGGTATATTATTATATTAGAAACAAAAACAAGTATTTTAAGGAAAGCTTTGTTATAAAATATATCATTTTTTATATTACTTTTAATCTATTATTACGTACCATCGACTCATGATAGTGGTACGGTTGTAGCGAAGCAATACATACGCAGTTATAATATGTTCGTACGTGTTTTGTGTGCAAACTAAATAATTATTGCAGTAATGTGTCTACATACTGTGCAGATTGCCCCACTCGTTTCGGTAGTTGTTTCATTTCAGTGGAGCGTACTGCTTTGACAGACGTGCACTGGCTCTTAGTAGAATATTTTTTTTTAAGGATTATTATTATTAGCGTGTGACAGCTCCGCTTATCGTACGCTAAGTGTAGCCAATCCTACGTTTTTTTATTTGGGAACTGCACAATATGTGATGATATTTACCCTTGTACATTTAGCTGCAGTTGGCGAGACCATCTTGCAGCTCAAATTCATGTTACTGCACTTTTTCTGACGTTTATAGTAGTTGTAGAGTATAAAGTAGTATATAAATAGGGTACCTATTATAAGCTGATCTATTCAACCATGACATCTCAATTTTGCCACAGAAATCTTTATAACAAAAACAATCGAAAAAGAAAGCGATTGATCGAACACTGTAGGGCTGATTACCATAAACTTACGTTAGTATATTATATTAAGTTTATGGTAATTACCGATCTCGCCCAAGTTTCGCATTACCTGGGGCGAGATGATCTACCTTATTATAAAACATAAAAACACAACACTCAAAAAAAAATTTTGTCAATCATTTTAAAATTGCCATAGAGAGAATAAACAGTAGAATAGTTGAGTATATAATATACCTATATAGTGTTCAACTCGTGCGTGAATTTACTTGTATTATATAGGATAAGGGGTTGTTGACATTTACTAAGTACTAAAATAATAGGTGCAAATCTAAAGATAGCAAAAGCAGGTCTACTTAGACTATTCAAAGACACTACGTTTACCCCGTTATAACACCACATGTATACTATCTACCTACTAGAATCAAATGTGCAATAACGAATTTACTTGTAGGTACAGTTTTAATAAGCATCCCATCATGGGGTCCAAGTACGCGTCTATTATTCAAAGAAATCTCAAAATAATGAACATAATAAACACTGCCCGTGACCAGAGGGCTGGTTGATTCCTTGCGCAAAGGATCCGCCAGCCTTCTGGCCACCCTCTTAGTTGATGCCAGAATTTGCAGTTTTGCACATATTACCTTTACCTCGTATATTATGTCAATAAACACCTTCATACATTCCGCTACAACATACATTTTCTTCGTCCAACCGGTAAGGGCAACATTTTAGAAAAAAGACACAAAGAGACAGTTCACAGGCTTAATACTTATCTGCCTACCTAATCATAATAGCACAGATGAACCTAAAGGATGTGCCTACCTAGAATAGTCATCAGTGACTATATCTCACTATCACTACATGCATGTACATGCAGCTACAGTAACATACGGATTTGAAGGACGAGAACAGAATTGTGTAGATCTGCCCATTCCTCCAATCGCTGCGACACAGTATTCACGCACGAGTTTAGTGTATTGTAACTTTTGTATGTACAGTAATATTTAAGGATTATTTTAAAGTTAATCAATAGGTACATATACAGGTCTTAACATCCCAGTTATACAGTAAAATCTGCATATCTGGGATCTTAAGACCTGGGATTCATTATCACTTGCAGAAGTTTTTATCAATTGCCCAAATAGGCATGTTTTGAATGATCGCTAGCAGACGTGAAACAACACTCGCATACAGATTCTCGAGCTATAAAAGTCTCAATAACATAGGTAAATTAAAACATTAAAACAAATTAAAACAGAGACAGACAGACATACACTTCAAATTTATAAAACATCTTCACAAACTAAGTTGGATAAAACGATATATAGTTGGTTTCTTTTTATTCAATTTTAACGTAAAGTACCTACCTACGTGGGTATGTGGGATTCTGTTGTGTTATAATAACTTATTATAGGTCCATGTAAATATATAGTATTTACAGTAGTTTATCAATTAAGTATTTTAATAGTAAGAAGTACTTAGCTATATTAAAGACCACCGACACTCACCATCCACACTTCAACCCGCATAACTTTTAATCAGCTCAACCGATTTTCATCAACCATGTCTATGAACACTCGCACATAAGTCGCCTTTAATACAAAATACACTAAATTGACATCGCTTTATCCGTTTGGGAGCTATGATACCACAGACAGACAGAGACAGACAGACAGACAGACATACACTTCAAACTTATAAAACATCTTCACATACTAAGTTGGATAAAACGATATATACCTACTTGGTTTCTTTTTATTTAATTTTAACGTAAAGTACCTACATGGGTGCGTGGGATTCTGTAGTGTTATAATAACTTATTATAGGTCCATGTAAATATATAGTACTTACGGTAGTTTTATCAATTAAGTACTTTATTAGCTTAGCTATCTATAAGTGTGTAACTTTTGTATGTACAGTAATATTTAGGGATTATTTCAAAGTTAATAAATAGGTTCATATACAGTATAATACATAGGTCTTAACATCCCAGATATACAGTAAAACCTACATAACTGGGATTCATTATCACTTGCAGAAGTTTTTATCAATTGCCCATATAGGCATGTTTTGAATGATCGCTAGCAGAGGTGAGACACACATACAGATTTTCGATTTATAAATTCTCAATAACATAAATTCAAATTTTAAAAAACCCCCGACACTTCAACCCCCATAACTTATAAACGGCTCAACCGATTTTCATCAAACATGTCTAAGAACACTCGCACATAAATCACCATTATTTAATACATAAGAAACTAAATTGAAATCGCTTCATCCTTTCGGGAGCTATGACGCCACGGACAGACAGAGAGACAGACAGTTATAACACCTCTATTTGCGTCGGGGTTAAAAATGTAAATTTCAAGGTAATTTTAGAAACCGAATATCAATTAAAATTGTAACTCCACAGAACTAAAGGAATTTCAATGCAAAAGTGTGTGCATCTCCTTGTAATTATAGAAGTTTCTTACTTATCCAGGTTCCATTTAATCAAGTTTTGTTGAATTAAGTAAAAGCCTGTGCAAACAAATAGTAAACGAATACGTGTAATTTGCCTAATTAATTAATATATAAATGTATATATATGAAATAAGGTTAGGTTAGGTCCATTTATGAGTATAAAATAGGTACATTAAATTAACACTACAGATAGATACTTTAACACAATACAATACATTAACAGCGTACAATAAATGCCTCAATCTTGTAATTGCAATTCTCTACTGGACATAAGAACTATGAGTGGCCCGAGATATGGAGGTCTTCCCTATCTCAGGCCATAGAAATAAATACATATACATAAATGCTGAAATTAAAATAAGTCAGTATATCTACATAAACGATTACCTGTTTCCACGAAATACGAGTAATACCTATATTCCCACAACGAATAACGTTAAAAATAATTGTAATACCTATTTGAATCTCTAAACACTGAATGAATAGGACTATGTATAGGCGTAAAATCTATAAAGTTCCTAACAGGTTACATTACCAAGTTTCTTAGGTTTCCTACAAAATTATTTTTTATTTATTACAACACATTACAAAAATTTTGATCCCTTCCCGGAATTGAATATTGAATCTATTCCCGGAATAAAACGTGGTAACCAATTGTGTGTTATGCCCGACTATAATATATCCGGGTATTAAATTTCAGTCAGACCCGTTCAGCTAAACATTCTAACACACAGACATCTTCACAAACTTAAGTTGGATAAAACAATATTACAGTTCGTTTTATTCAATTTTAACGTCAAATACCTACGTGGGTACGTGGGATTCTGTATATATATATAATAACTTATTATAGGTCCATGTAAATATATAGTAGGTACTTACGGTACTTTATCAATAAGTAGTACTTACCTATCTAGTCATTATCTTAACGGACACTAATCGATCCTATTATGAAAAAAGCGGTGGCGCGGGTAGAATTCCACTTAAGAGACCGTGTTTACTTGTAGCTTGTTAAAACATGCCTACCTTAGCAGTTGAAGATCACGACGTAATGCAATGAGCAAATTTATAAGCATAAACTTGCCCGACAGTCGGACAACTATATTGACCTATTAATTAATTACCATGACTTTTCGATGCTTTTCGAAGTTATGTGTGTATTTATCGCGGGTTTATAAGCGCCCGGTTAATGGCAATAGTGGCGAAATGTGGGTGCTAGCACCTCTGTCTACCCCTTCGGGGAATACAGACGTGAGTTTATGTTATGTTATGTTTTATGTTAATTAATTACCTGGCGTATCGAGAGTATACCTAACATTTCAAATGATCACCAACCATTATTATCTTACCATGAACATGCTGCGTCTTTTTGTTTAAAACTAATCAAAATTAATGGCACCTCTCTGTCACCATTACCTCTATCTATCCCTCAATATATTTACCCTACATGTAAACATAATATTTAAAAAGAAAACAGGTAAGCTAAGGTAACCCTAGATATAAGTGAGTTCCTGCAAGAATGTATTTCATTTTATAGAGTAAATAGTATTAACGTTAATTGTATTTACGTGTATTGTAATTTATCAATTATTGTAATTTGAAGTTTTCATCGTGGGTTAGCAACAACGAATGTTATGTATTTATATTTATTTAAAATGAATGATTGATGAATTGATCGTGTGGAAACTGGATTATTGCTCCGAAGCGCCCTGCCCTCTGCATTGTAGTAATTTGCTGACGTCTTGTCCGCCCAACATCAGCTAAGTATTACAAAAAGTCAAATTAAGTAAAGAAGTCTCAATCTAGACGCGATAATAATTCCAGTTTTATTGTGTTACTGAATGAGAGAGTGTATTCTGGTATGTTAATATTACGTACTTAAGTGTTTGGTGTTAATTTAATCAGTCCTACATGTTTAATGTTTAAATTGTACTTGTGTGATTATTTATCAATTAATATTATATCACATGTGCATACATTTTAGGCAAGTCTTAGGTATCATTGTATCGTAAAAAATAATGTACTTATGAAGTTCTTTCTTGCCAACTAAGTAGATCAAACGGATATATCTTCGTAACCTAAAAAGCAAAATGAACTCGCAAATTGCATCAATCAACTTCAATTTCCCTTCAAAGCAGCTTTATTTCTGATGCCTAGTACCTACTCAAAACAGTAAAAATTCAAGATGTTTAACTTGTAAGAATAATATCATTCACATATTTATAATAATCATATCATCATACTTACAGAATTGTTCTTATACACGATCCGAAGTTTTCATCGTTAAGTATTTCCATGTTAAATGTTACTGACTAAATTCTGTATTTCTATTGGGCTTGACTGGTATATTAATAGATGAAGCCTGAGGGGTTCTATTGGAAACTAGAGTAATTGTTTAAAAATGGCATGTAAAAATGTTTAAATCTTACATGCACAGCAGAATTGAAGTGGGGATATCTGTTAGGCCGTTTGGCGATGATCGGCGCTTGCTGCAATTTTTAATTGTACTTTGTAGGTAGGGGTGCAGCTGATTAAAAGTACGCGTAAAATGTATACAATTGGCGGGCGTTCAAAATTTTCATGATTAAAATTACGAAAATATCTCTGCACGACACGAACCCTTAGCAAAGCGTTGGGACCAATGTAAATACGGATTAGATCTCTGCCTAGCTTGGCGATGATCTCATAAGGCGTAGCCAGTCTTGAATGATCATATTTTTCAATCTACCTAAGTCTCAGTATACTGATTTAAGTACCATTTATATGACCCGATTATGTTTAACATTTCGGATTAAATTTAGTTTGATGTCTAGTCACTTATATTTGTTATGTGAGTATCAATAAACCTTGTGTGTTTTATGTGTCCAACTGCGAGTATTAGATTAGTACCTATTCTTTACATTTCAATGGCAACACGAATTTGTAGTAAATAATATTATAAACACTACGTACTTACGTGTACATTTTATATTTTCAAGCACTTGAATAACTTGGCCAAGAACTTTGGATATATCATAACTTCACATATCGAATCTGTTGGTTATTCTAAATATTTCAAATACTCAAGTGTAAACATAAGTAGATAAGTAGGTAGGTACTTTTTTTCTAAATCTTGATACTCATGAGGAACCTGTGCAATTTGCAAAGATAATTCTAACAAAGTTTGACAGCTTGTATGCAGTCTTTTTTGACATGTTTTGGCCTACAAAATTCGACTATACCTACCTAATTGTGGGCAATCGCACTTTTGGCTTAAAGTCAATAATATAGTGTAACTAATTCCTATTATAATACATTCAGTCACAAAATATGACTCACAGCATGTTTACACTTAAGTATGTCTACACCTAAATCACTCTATAAATGAAATTAATTCTGTAGGTACATTAATAAAATAAATATCCCAAAGACTTTAAAGGCAGAATGCCTTCTTTTTATGTAATTTTAAATGTTAAAATAAATGTTGAATAACATATAAATAAAGGTTGTTTTATTTCATAATACCTAGGCACCTATTTATAGGTAGGTACATACATAATTAAAACAGCTCTACAATTTTTGCGCGTCACATCTATGAGTCATCGCTATTGGACCTATGTACGTATGTACCTAGTCATCACCCAACAGCATCTCGGTGCTCGGAGTACTGAACAATTCTGAATAATGAAAAAGAATGGAGTAAAGGAGTTTTCTGTACAAGACACAAAATTCGTTCTTCAATGGAATAGGTACTGCTCGCTTCCCTGGTATGGGTCCGCCAAGTAGGTTTTTATTCAAAGTTGCAGGTTGCAGCGACGTATGATCTGGATTATTGGGACTCCTGAGCGCAGCAAAACCTTCGAACCTTTGCAGATGCGTCAAGATATTGCATCTTTGGTAATTTTCTACCATCTATGCCAAGGCGATGGCGAATGTTCTGATGAGCTTTTCTAGTTAGTCCCACCCTCTCCTTTTTATACATGAGTACCTACACGACGGCTTAGATTTCACCTCCATGCGAGAGTCAAATAACACCAGATATCTTCTTCTCAGTCGGACCCTCTTGTCAGAGTGGTCGTGGTTGCGCTGACGAGATACATGGTGGGGTGTTCGTTGGGTCGATGTCATTTCCGAGGGTAGCTCTTCTGGCGATGTGCTTCCATTTCTGACGGTTAGAGGCGTCGCGAGTGCACTGGCTCATGGTGGATTCAGTAGCCTTTTTGATGGCGTCTATCCAGCGGGTTGGTGATGGACCACGTGCTCTTTTGCCTTCCACCTGGCCCTGAACTACCAGTCTCTCCATAGAGTTCTCATTTCTTGAGACGTGACCAAAGAGCTTCAGTATTCGTAGTTGCACAGTTGACGATAGTCTGTCTTTTACGTGAAGCTCTTTGAGGATTGATACATTGGTGCGAAATGCCGTCCACGGGATCTTTAGAAGGCGCCTCCAGCACCACATCTCCAATGCATCGATTTTACGGCGATCCTGCAGTCTCAGAGACCAAGTTTCACACAGATATGCAAACACTATTACCTCCGGCAACGAAGGACCCAAGACGGCGTGCGTTTTAGTCAGTTCGAGTCCGACATAACCACCTCCACCGGCTCCGTGGGGATTTATCGTACGATAAAAAAAAGATATTCAAACACTATATTCATACACTAAGAAACTGAGCACTTAAATAGGTACACGTCACGTCACTAAATCAAATGAAAAATACTTCTGCCCTTTCTTTTCTAGACACCTCTAAAATCTCGAAAATACTATGCAGCGAGTGCCCTTTTGACGCATAAAACCACATACGCAAAACACCAACTCACGATTTTATGGTTTTATGCGGATGAATTAGAAAAAATACGTGAAATACCAACTACGTACAATTCCACAAACGCAAAACACCACCTTATAAAGTTAGAAGTTTAGAGTTATTTATTTGAATTTTGAGGGTTTATTTGAGTGTTTTTTGAAAATCGGAATAGGTACATAAAATTTGGAATTAAATACTTTGGAATTTTGGGTGCACCCGTCAAAAGAGGCAAAATAAAACAAAACTTATTTCTTAGAGGTATAAATAAGTAGAAATCAAAGAAAACGAAATTAAATTCGTAATCATGCACAAAATAACTAAAACGACTTAAACATACCTATAGTTAATGTGTGTAAAGTTTTTACTTACTCTTTTGAGTGAATCTAATGATTGTTACATAATAATTTTAACATTATCAATTTTCTCAAAAAATCGAATGTCAGCCATTGGATTTTTTATATGCCCTTCATTTAATTGTTTCAATTTCGTCTTATATTGCCTATCAAAGCCGATATCCAACATTACGCCGTTTACTTTTTACACGGGTTTTTTTTAGAAAATCAATGATTGCCCGATCATTATATGTACCCAGCCTCTATTTTAATTTTATTTATGAAATACAATAAGGATGGATTTCTGTGGATTCTTGAATTAAGTCTTCGGTTTCATCCTTCAAGAGGATTGTTGGTCCTATGTCGTTTGTTTGCCACGCTAATTAATTGTAATGGATATTTGATGGAAATAGAGGTAAATTTGCTGCAAACCTCGTCATTCTTCTATACTCTTTGCTTAAAATGATTGCTCAAAATTGCTGTAAAATGATTTGCTTATGTGATAGTAGCAACCTGAAATTAGTACTTCCAGATACAACTTTTTTACTGCCAAAATGACTGCTTCCTCAAAGTCTGCTTTAAATTCTTCAATATTGACATCCAATTTGTTCTTGAGTACCTTATTGAAATAGACGAACATACAACAGGCCAAAAGAAGCTCGTTTTAGCACGTTTAAAAAAATATAACTTTATAAAAAAGTTGGTGTTATGTGTGTAGTTGGTGTTTTGCGTAACTCCAAGTTGGTGTTATGCGTAGTTGGTATTTTGCGTAAGTTGTGTTTTACGAATTAGGCGTTTTGCGTAAAGGTGGTGTTTTACGTATATGGTTTTATGCGTCAAAAGGGCGAGTGCAACTACTTTGTTTTCAAACCTCTTTTATTTTTGAAAATAGGTAAATGGTAGGTAGGTATGAGGAAAATGGTGGGTTAGGTAGGAATGACGTATTTTCCGTATTGAAAAATTTAAGTGTTCTGGCGCTTTTGGCAGACCTGTGCGCCAACGCGCGCTCATTGGTGAGTTTATGTGGCAACAACTTCGAACAGCGCTTGCATGAGAGATGGTCATGTATTATGATAGTCTGCATATCTGGTGATCCGATTCTACATAGCTAAATGTATAAGTTCGAATGCAGTGAGCCATCATTGTCCGTCGGCCTACACTAGAACCAGGGAGCAACATGGATGGACAACGCTCTCTATCATTCTGTCAAACTAGAGAAAATTCCGACAGCCACTTAGAATAGAACAAACTGTGAATAATAGACTGATTGAAAAGCTAATATTTAAAAACATCTTAAGGATAGCCTCTGTGGCGTCGTGGTAGTGAACGCGACTGCTACGCAGGAGGCGCGGGTTCGATCCCCACTCTGTACAAATATTTGTATGCATGAATATGGCTATTTGCATTGGTCTGGGTGTTTCTATGTATGTTAAGTATATATTTTTACAAAAAAAAAGTACTTGAGTATGTTTATCCGCATTCTAGATAACATAACACAAGCTAGTTAACCTTACCATGGGTCTAGATAGAGTAATGTAGAATGTTGAGGAATATTTTTATTATAAAGAAAAAAAAGAATTGTTTAAGTAAGCCGCCGAAATCGCCCCACAATATGATGAATATTTAATCGATGAAATGGCTAGAAGTAACGAGATTGAAATTGTCCGTTTACCTCTGTAGCACTGCAAACTGAACCCCATTGAATTAGTGTTGGCCCAAATAAAAAAATATATTGCTGCCAACAATACAACTTTTAAGATATCTGACGTGAAAAATATATTTTATGACGAAATTTGGATAATAGACGCTGATCGATGAAAGAAATCGACTGCCATTTGACTTGCATAACCAATTGGTGATATCGAAGTTCTATAGTTAGACTAGCCGGACTTCTGAGGGCTCCAACTATCCGTAACGGTGTAGTCCACTTAGAGCACCCAGCTGCATAGCACCTGAGCGAATAGCACCTAGCTATGTCCACGAAGAGCACCTATGACGATTTTTTGTCAGGTGCTATTCGTGAATACTAATTTTTTTCTACAACATTGTACACGACGAGCACCTAGGCTAGTGCTGGGATGAATAGGGTGCATGCTGACTCATAACACGTGTTGTTGTGACCCCAATTTAGAATATAACTGATATTACGCACAGCTGCGCGATGAAGTTCCTTTCATAGTACCTATATAGGTAGTTGCGCGTACTATCAGTTATGTTCTAAATTAGGGTCACATCAACGTGTTATGAGACAGCATGCACATCCCAGCACAAGCCTCTTCGTGGACAATGTTGTAAAGATAAATTAGTATCCACGAATAGCACCTGCCAAAAATCGTGATAGGTGCTCTTCGTGTACATGGCTAGGTGCTATTCGCTCAGGTGCTATTCAGCTGGGTGCTCTAAAGCAGCGGTCCCACGGCCCGTCAGACGACGGGACCGGACGTCGATGCGCCTGTCGCGGCCCGTGCTGAGCGATCCCGCGGCCTGTGCTGGCCTGATGCAGCCTATAAATATTATTGATGTCGCTCCCCGTTTTCATAGAAATTATGGCGCGCTTTTGATGTTACCGACCCCCGATGGATCGGACGGGCGACAACGGGCCTCAACGGACGCGTCGGTTCCCACGGCCTGCTGGCCCGGCCTGGCGCGGTCCGGCCTGTGATAAAACGGGCTGTGGGAACCGTACTTAAGTGGACTACACCCCCGTAACGACTAAAGTACCTACCATAGACGTTTGTAGGGCAACCGAACAATTGATGAGTACCTACCTTTGTAGATAATTGACTTTCACACGTGTTGGGTGACGTGAATTGAGTCTGCCAGTTCAAATGTAAATACTTATTTATCTATTCTACCCTTACGGCAACCTATATACGGGCGGTCACAGAGTGGGCGACGTTGATGTACCACCGACATAAGCGTGCGACCGCAGAGGGCCTCGGCGAACGATAGAATTCCAGGCGGCTCTCGTCCTATTAAGTACGTGATTGGTCGTGTGAAGCCAGATACCATGGTCAACCGTTTATTATCTGCATGACATTAAACGTTTTGTCAGAAATCCGCTATGTCCGACTCTGACAGCAATAGGTATTATACTTAATTCCAGATTTTATTTCTTTGAAATAATATACCTACTAAAATACCTACTTAGTTAATCTCAATTGATGTTATTCTATATTTCCTTTTTCTTGCATCGTCAGTGCCCCTCTAATGACCCAAATTGAAGGGCACAGTTTAAGCACGGCAGTTGCCCAACATGAGAGGGCCGGCCAGACTCCTGCATGATACTACGTGGGAATCGGGCGGTCCATAGCCCTAATGAATGAATCATTACTTTGGATCCTAGAGGTGAGGTTCTATATTCTCATGCTATTTAAACAGAAACATACATTACATGAATAATTTTATTCATACCATGACATGTCGTCATAGTGACAAATTTATATTTTTTGCAACTAATAATTTTATTAGTAATTATTGTTTTAAGACGAAAGATAGTATCTATCTTACAAAGTTTGACAAACATAAAATTGCTACATTAATAGCAAATAATATTAAGTTTTGGAGAAGTTTACATTGTAAACAAACAAATAACCCAATATCTACAGTTTTACCAGGTACTTGCACTGGTAATTTTATATGTTTAACTAATAATACGACTGATTTAAACTAAATGTTCAGACAACAGGAGTGCCTGAGCTTAAGATAGCTCATCAAAACATACAAGGCCTTCCCGGCAAGGAATTAATAGTAGAATTATTCCTAGAGGAATTAAATGTGGATGTTTTGTGTTTGACTGAACATTGGCTCAAGGAGAGTGAGATGATGTTTAGTAGGTATAAACAATTACAATATTGGAAGTTGCTTAAACAGAAAGTCTGCTATTAGAGGTGGCTCCATGGTTCTTATAAAAAATGGTCTCCGCAGTAAAGAGCGGGTTGACATTGTTAGACTTTCTGTTGAGCGCTGCGCTGAGGTGGCCTGTGCCGAGCTTGATAGTTGTATAGTAGTCTGCGTATACAGTCCACCCAACAGTGATTTTCGAGCTTTTATTAGGGTCATGGATCAAGTTCTGGGGATTGCATCAAGTAGTAGGAAAAATCTTATTGTGTGCGGTGACTTTAATGTAAACATCTTACAACAGTCTAGGGAAAGTACTCAATTTCTAAACATGTTCAGAAGTTATAATCTTAAGAATATTTTCTGTGAGCCGACTAGAAACACTGCTACGAGTGCCAAATGCTTGGATAATTTTTTTAGTGATAGTGGATACTTAAGCAAGTCTCTAATTATTAAGTTGCCCTCAGATCACCTGGGTCAAATAGTATCCTTTTCCAAGGGTATTAATAGTCAACCTAAGGAGAAAACTATGTGTAACTATGTGTAGGCCCATAACATCTAGTAAAATTAAAAAGTTCAAAGATGTGTTAGAGGATAAACTTGATTCTTTAGCTTATTTGGGTAATAATCCTGAGGCTCATTATAATAGTCTATTTACTACATTATCTGATGCTTTTTCCAACACATTCAAACAAAAATGTAAAAAGCATAATACTAAATCTAGATTTTGTGAATGGGCTACTGTAGGCATATATAAAAGTAGACGAACACTATTTGATTTATACGCCCAAAAACAGTACAGGTTTGATAATAATTTCATTGTATATGTTAAGAATTACTCCAAAATTTTCAAAAAAGTGTGTAGACAAGCGAAGGCCATTCATATTATAAGGAAAATAATTGAGGCTCCTAATAAAATGAAGGAAACTTGGAAAGTCATTCACAAAGAGTCCGGTAAATGTAAAATGAGGGATAATATTACTAAAATTAAGCTGGAAAATAAGGATTTAACCTCTCCAAAAGATATTGTAAATGCGTTTGAAGACTTTTTTACCAACATTCCATTCAAAATCACTTCTTCAATCAATTCTTGCGCCCGCAGTGCTGTGGCTCTTCTTGAGAGTAATATTAGTTCTTCTTCTAAATTTAACTTCAAACATATTGATCCCAGTGACATCTTAAAAGTTTTCAAGCATCTTAAAATGAAAAAGTCTGAAGATTACTGGGGCATGTCAGTCAGTTTAATTAGTCATGTAATTGATATCGTGGCACCTGATTTGGCACTCATATTTAATGAATGTGTTGATAACGGTACATTTCCTAATTTAATGAAACATGGTAAACTACACCATTATTTAAGAAGGGATCCAAGTCAGAACTTGGAAACTATCGCCCCATTTCTATTTTGCCAGTTCTGAGTAAGGTGTTTGAGAGAGTGATGCTCAATCAGATGCAACTGTACTTCAAGACCAACAATCTTTGCCACAGCCAACAATATGGCTTTACTGGCGGGAAATCTACCACCGATGCGGGAGTGGCCCTAGTTAGCCTAATTTACGACACCTGGGAGGGATCGCAGGATGCCATTGGGGTATTCTGTGATCTTTCCAAAGCATTTGATTGTGTTGACCATCAAACACTCTTACTCAAGCTACGTCGATATGGTTTTGATAAGAAATCAATAGCACTATTAGAGTCGTACTTAACGGATAGGCTTCAGACTGTTAATGTGAATAACGTAAAGTCAAATGGGTCAAATGTCAAAATAGGTGTACCCCAAGGATCAATCCTAGGACCCTTTCTGTTCCTTGTATATGTCAATGACTTGCCTTATATGGTCGAGGCACAAGCTGGCATAGTACTGTTTGCAGATGATACATCGTTAATATTCAAAGCAAATAGGTATAGTACAGATGCAAATAATGTTAATAATATTCTGAATGCCATGTCAAATTGGTTTTCTGCAAACAACCTATTGTTGAATGCAGAAAAAACCAAATGTATGAAGTTTACACTACCCAATGTGAGGCAAATAGACGTTGATGTTGTGCTGGGGGGGAGGGGGTTAGAATTCGTAAACACCACTTTCTAGGAATTACAATAGATTCTAAATTACAATGGGGTGACCATATCACTATTCTGGCCAATAAACTTAGCTCTGCTACCTATGCTGTGAGACGGATTAGGCAGTTGACTGATGTAGCTACTGCTAGACTCGTATACTTTAGTTACTTCCATAGCTTGATGTCCTATGGAATACTACTTTGGGGAAATGCAGCAGATTTAGAAACTATATTTATATTGCAAAAGAGGGCAGTTCGTGCCATTTATTGCTTAGGCAAGAGAGACTCCCTCAGGGAAAGATTTAAGGATATTGACATTTTAACTGTAGCTTCCCAATATGTATTTGAAAACATAATGTATGTCAGGAAAAATATATCTCATTACACAAAAGTAAGTGACATTACAGACAGAAATCTTCGTAACAAACATAGACTTCTACTTCCATGTTATCGGCTTAGCAGGGTTAGTGATTCTTTTAAGGGGGATGGTATACGTTTTTATAACAAACTGCCAGAATCAATCCTTGGTATGCCTGACGATAAATTCAAAACCTTTGTAAAGACCACCTTATCCAAAAAGGCATACTATAGGATAGATGATTACTTGAAAGATAAAAATGTCTGGCTTGAGCATGGTGCAGGCCCCTCGTAATTAGTTACGTGACTTATTTGTTACATTATGTAACTTTGTTTTTATTCTTAATTATAAAGAGTTTTATATACTTGTTGACATTTAGCTTTAGGAAAATAAATATTGTAAATTGTCGTCCAAAAAATGCCGCAGTGGAGTAGTTGCGCCGTTTCTTCTCCACCAGCGCCTTGGAAGCGGTGGTAAACTTAGATTAAGTAGAATTAAAATTGACGTCAATAAGAAACAATTTTATTGTTCTATATTGAAAAATAAATGACTATGACTATGACTATACCAGAACCGAAAGGAGGCGCGGGAGTGGGAACACGAACCCGAGGCTGGAGAAATTCGGGCCGGGAGGTGGGGTTCCAGCTGCATCGTGACATGGTAGCGGAGTGAGAACTACGACGTAGGCAACCATGCACATGGTAAATTCACTATGATAGGAAGTGGCTAGAGAGATCACACGGCAACCTCTCTCGGCTGACACAGGTGATTACCGAGCACCGGTGCATTGGGGATTTCTTACATCGGACAGAGCCAGAGTCAGAGTACCATCATTGAGACGCGAGTGAGGGCTCGGGGCTGCACACGTTCAAAGAGTGTCCGTGGAAGGTCTCCATTAGCTCTTGTATTGGAGGCCCCCATTAGCTCCCGTATTGAGGTCCTAGGAGTGGAAGTTCTCTCGCTCGCGGCTTTACTCACGGCGATGATACGACCGATGAGTGCGTGGGCTGCCGCCTTCTACCGCCGAAAAAGACTCGCGGCCCACGCAGTTCAGGCCTGGAAGTGAAGAGTGGAGCCGTCTGTTACCCTAGCAGAAGCAGGCCAAGGCGGCGGCTACGTGTAGACTCAGTGATTTCTACGCCCTGGGCTCAGAATATCAGAATAACATAGAACTCGCATGTGAAGCCGCCTAAGGTAATAGGTACTAAAGTATTAGGTACCATTTCGCTCGCACTCATTTTAGTCGGTTCGAGTTCGACGAAGTCACCTCCTCACGCTAAAAAAGGGCCTCACAAAATGTACCTTGCCCACATTAAGTTTAGTACTTGCGCCGTCACTGTTACTCGTGTAGGTATGCTGATGTTATTACGTTGGCGGACATAGACAGGGGTCATAAGTAGATTGATACATGTGAACTAATGTGACAAAGACCAAGCACTTAGTGCTAAACTGTGCCTACCTATAGATTCTTGGTCGATCGGTACAGGTTATAACTTGGTCGAGCGAACGAACCAAGTTAAATGCCTTAGATCAGAGCTACGGTAAGCTACGCCCAGTGAGAAATCTGAACACTTTGGGTCGCAACGTGGAGCATTAGCAAGCTGACTAGTTGCGTGCTTTTGTCGCGCGAGAGTAAACCGATGTGCTCTCCAGGCGCAGGGTGAACTTGACATTCTTGTAGGATACTCAGATGAGTCAGATGTAATATTAGGAATGGTGATAAACTGATCTACACAGGTGGCTAGTGGGAATAAAACGGAGTGTCTTGGTAGGTTTATTCCCCTCTGCCACCCCCAGACTTGCCACCGGGGTGGTGTTTGGCACTAAGCACCGGTCCTTATACCTACTTAGGTACTAGTGAAATGGTACCAATCTAAAGAGTTTACTTATTTTGTAATACTACTATATTTATCTGAAAAAGAAAATTTTAATCATAGTAAATATAATAAATTATGTGACTACAAACAAATACACACACACACTTACTCAAATATAAACACACTTACAATAATTTACATTTTAAACCACACACACAATCCCATTCATTATTACAACCACTTACATATTATTATGTTAAATTCCTAAATTATATCCAATTTGTATACCTGCTGTATAATACATTCATACTTCTTCGGACCCTTTTCGAAACGCTTTCACAAGTTAATAGTAGTATTAATCAATGGCTAACATAAATTATATAAATAAAGAACTAGACTTAGACCCCCTTTTTCGGTCATTTATGTGTAACCCAGAGGACTGCCGAACACATCTAGCCCAATATCATTGCGCCCTTAAAGTGATTCATGTAAATATATGTAGCATCACTAAAAACTTTGACCAATTCTGCGCAATGTTATCGATGTCAAAAGTCAAATACGATGTTATCATATTTACTGAGTGTTGGCTTCGTAAAGCTCACACTATACCTTTGCTAGAAGGGTACATAGCACACCCGTCTACATCACTACTGAATCAAAATGATGGTATAGTTATATACACAAATAAGCAACTTACATGCACCATAAGTGAACCTTATTTTAAGGGTGGTAGCTGCTTAGTCTGCCAAATTGATAAAAAAGTAGGTATTGTGGCAATTTACCGATCACCGTCACTTGCTACTACTGTGGACCATAATAATTTCTTAGACAGCTTAAATAATGTGTATAATTCCTTAACGACTGAACACTCAATACTTATAGGCGACATGAATGTTGACATACGTCCAAATAGCACTGATACCCTATGTGAAGAGTATATAACAGTCAATGCATCATATGGTTTCTTTCCTACTCATACCTTCCCTACAAGAGTAAGTCAAAAATGTCTGGATCACATCTTCATCAAAACAAAACTCCCCTCTACGACACTAGTACTAGAATCCCATGTAACTGACCACACCCCAATAGCTTTGTTTTTGGACCTACCACAACAAAACCTTAATAAGCATCAACGCTACCAAAAAACTCACATTAATTACTTAAAAATTATGACAGACATTGAAAATACAGATCTCTCTGGTATACTTAAAATGGATGATGCAAATTCAGCCACGAATAAACTCATCAGCACGGTGGCAAATATCATAGCAACAAATACAAAAGTCACCAACATTTCTAGGAAAGACCGAACTCTAAAACCATGGATGACACCTGGGTTATTTCGATGTATTAGACACCGGGACAGATTGCATATTAAGGCCAGAAATTCACCTGAGAACATGACGCTCCAAGTCACCTACACTCGATATCGAAATTTCTGCAATCACCTTCTTCGAGATCTAAAACAGGAATATAATAAAAGTCTCATACACGATGCCGGTTCCAACTCGAAAGCTATCTGGAAGGCTATAAAAACAGTCACCAATACCCAAAAAAGGCAAGATTGCCCAACAGAACTTTTGAATAAGCACTTGAATCCTGAGCAGTCTTTGAACCATGTCTGTAAAAAGTTAGCGGAAAAAATTAAGGTGTCACATCCCAGGCATAGTAACTATTCTTCGTCTACCAAATCAAAACTAACATCGATGGTATTGCTAGAGGTTAGTGAAGATGAAATCGAAACCATTATACTTAGATGACAATAACAGATGCGTGTGTATATTTTTGGATCTCTCTAAAGCATTTGACACGGTCTCTGTCCCAATCTTATTGGATAAAATGGAGAAACTAGGTATACGAGGTACGACCCACAACTTATTCAAGGACTATCTAACAAATAGAAAGCAAAAAGTGAAAATAGGTGAGCACTTCAGTGACGAGTATGAGATCTCCTACAGCGTCCCGCAAGGGAGTATTCTAGGCCCGACACTGTTCCAGCTGTATGTGAATGATCTCTGCAGTTTATCTCTACCACATACCGACATTTTTGCTTACGCGGACGATACTGCAATAGTCATAAAAGGTTCGAACTGGTCAGTGGTCAGGGAAAGAGCTGAATACTCACTCAAACAAATCATGTCATGGCTCTCCAACAACCTATTGACGTTGAACCTGGATAAAACACTTTTTATTCCCTTCTCCATTTCAAAACTTAATACCCCAAGCCTCAGTTTTACTATTAAAGCTCACACATGCATCTCAGACAAGGACTGTGACTGTAAGCAAGTGACAAGAGTTAATAGCACGAAATATCTAGGAATACATATAGACAGCAGGCTCAGGTGGGACGTTCAGGTTTCGGCAGTTAAAACAAGAGCTAGAAAGCTAATATACCTCTTTAGAATATTAAGCAGAGTAACCACGATAGCGCAAGTAAGAATGGTATACTTGGCACTATGCCAATCTATCATACAATACTGCATTACTGTTTGGGGAGGGTCTGGTAAAACTCAATTCCTAAAATTGGAGAGGGCACAGAGGGCAGTGCTCAAAGTTATGAGCAAGCGACCTATAAGATATCCCACAGACCAACTTTATGATGATCACAAGCTCTTGACAGTGAGACAGCTGTTTGTGCTCAGATCTATCTTGAGAGTGCATCAAACCGTCCCTCTTCCCAACCCTAATAAACGTAGTAGACAACTTGCCTGCCCTATATTGCGGTACCGAACATCTTTTGCCAAGAACCAGTTCCAGAGTTTAGGCGGTAAGGTCTACAACAACTTAAATAAAAAACTAAACATAATAAATATGAATAAAAATAAGGTGAAAAAGATAGTAACTGCCTGGCTACTCCAGCAGGACTATAATAAAACTGAATCGCTATTAGAATTTATAAAATAAACAACGATACCCAAAACATAATCTATTCCACTCCACCTATCATTCGACACACACATACACACACACACGAACATACACACACCCACACCCACCCACACACACACACACACACACACACCCACACACACACACACACACACACACACACACACACACACACACACACACACACACACACACACACACACACACACACACACACACACACACACACACACACACACACACACACACACATACACATACTTTTTTGCAATCTATTATTGTTTAACACATAATATAAGTTTTCAATGTTGTTATCTGATTACTTACTATAATTTATACTAAACTTTAAAGAATTGTTTATATATCTTACCCGTTCTAATAACAGTAAAACACAATTCACGAAGGCCATAATTATGATTGTACACAATACAACGTTTTTTTTTTTTTTTTTTTTTTTTTTTTTATCGTGCGAAAAATCCCCACGGATACCACCCCCACGGAGCCGGTGGAGGCGGTTATGTCGGACTCGAACCGACTAAAACGCACGCCGTCTTGGGTCCTTGGCTGCCGGAGGTGAGATTGCCAAAAGCATATCTCTCGCACCCCGGCAGACCCAGGACCATCTCTTTCGAGATGGCCCCCTTCGGGTTGTGGGGACCAAAATGTCCCCACCTAGCCCCGGTTACGGGGAGGCGCACTTTGCGCCGCCGCCGCGGCCTGCTTCTGCTAGGGTGACAGGCGGCTCCACCGGTCACCCCCAGGCCAGCGCTCATGGAGGACGGAGGTCGTTCTGCGAGCTCCGACGTCCGGTTCGCCTTCGCTCTGCACGGGCTTCCCGGGCCCGGAGTCTGGTCCGGACCCGACCGGCCGCCTCCTTCTCGAGCATTACTTGCTCGCAGAAGGAGGCGGCCGCACCCCAAGCGTTTGCGCATCGTACCATCGCTGTGAGCAATGTGACGAGTGTGAGGACTCCCACCCCTAGAGCCGCCACTAGGACCCGCCTCGGCGTGTCCCACGCCGGGCACTCGGTCAGCGTGTGCAGCTCTGTGTCCTCGCTCGCATCACAGTGATGGCACTCGGACGTTGGCTCCCCCCGGATCCGACACAGGTAACTCCCGAAACACCCGTGTCCGGTAATCACCTGCGTCAGCCGGTACGAGAGGCTGCCGTGTGGCCTCTCTAGCCACTCCTCCATGATGGGTCTTACCGCCGCTATTACGGCGTGCCCTGCGCTTGGTCGCCCAAGTCGTTGCTCCCATTCCGCTACCATGTCCCTGTGGAGCTGAGACCTCACGGCCCGAATTTCTTCGGGCTCGGGTTCCCGTCCCTGCTCCCGCGCCTCCTTACGATACCGATATAGCATCGAAAGGGCTCTCGCATCCAGGTTCCACGGTAGGGATCCGGCAAGGAGACTCGCCGCCTCGAAGGATATCGTGCGGTACCCCCTAATGGCCCTGCTGGCCATTGCACGCTGCGGTCCACGCAGCAGACGCGCATTGTGGACCGTCAGGGTGTCCGCCCATATTGGGCACCCATATAGGGCCATGGACCGCACGACTCCCGCGTAGAGTCTCCTGCAACACAATACAACGTTAGAGCACTGACTCCCAAAATACAAGCCTCGGCTTAGTTTGGGAACCAGCGTAGTACTTAAGCGTGAAAATCAATCTATGCCTTAGTTTTAAGACCACTAAATGTAATCCGGATTTCTTGTGTCAATAAACAATTTTTATTTATTATTTATTTAATACCAATTGTAAATCTATACATAAATTCAGCAAATTTTATGGTAATTGTAAACTTTAAAGAGTAGCAATTTTTTTTATCCACATGTATCCACCTTGATTTTTTTATATGTCATACCTACAGCGTTCAGGCACAGACTCATATATATTACAGACCCCGAAAAGGCCCGCAAACTAAAATTTCAATGATTAAATGTGGGTAGGTACTATCATTACGATTTTTCCTAGAAATTTATCTGTAAACCGATTAGGCTTAACACACAAAATGAGTAGATAGACGTAACTAATTAAAGAAAAAATAGCGACAATAGTCAACACATGAACAGAAGAGACACATTAGCAAAACACTTCCATCTTTTTCGATTAATACACGTAAGTCAAAAATAAGTCGAAAAATGTGAACTAATTTTTTGACTTATTTTTTTCTTAAAATAGTTTATGATACCAGATATATACTTACATATTTTATTTTATTTTTTTTTGTGTTTCCCCTCAAGGTTAACCCACCTTGAGGGGGAGTTTATTACCTTAAGGTCTCATTATAATTGAAATAAGTAATGAAATAATTTTGTCTTGCTACCTTGTACTAGGCGAAACACTGTGCGTCAGTTGTAGCGAAGCCGAAATATCGTCTTTTTTCCTTGGTGCAGTTGGGTAGTACAGTTGACCGGACCACGGTTAAACAAAATTAACAGTCGTACAGTTAGCCGGATTAGGCTTTTTCTATTAACCGTGGTACAGTTAACTGGACCACGACTCTCGAGCCATATGTTGTTGTTGTTGTTTGTGTATGTTGTTTTTATAAATAGGATTTTCGTATTTTTCGTAAAACTTCTATTACTAGCGAAGCTTTTCCAAGGCATCAAACAAGGCATGGCCCAATGTGATTTCTCTGTTTATGAACGGTTTATGAGTTGTAACTGAACCTGTCATATGGCATCATCTCTCATTATGTGCTCCAGTTGATGTTTCCGAGATATTTTTCAAATTGGAATTTTGCAACTCTTATTTGCATTTCTTTGTCAATAACATGTAAAGAGTTTAGTAGTCGCAATGAATTCTTATTTATTGTGCGATTTAACTTCGAATTCCACCCCTCGACTGTATTATTGGTCCGGTGGCGTTCACTAAACACACTAAAATTAGCATAATTTACCATAAATCCAGTGCTTTCAAAATAATTAAAGGATTTATTCATATCGGACAGGGATTCTCCTTTAATATATTGCCATGCCTCAGTTATCGTCATCTTCGACAAAAGTGGTAAGGCAGCACACAAGGAAATAATTCGCCTCTCCACTCTCATTTTAGTGTGTCCTAGACTCTTGGCCTTTCGCCATACACATCGTGACCAAATGGTAATAACACCCGATCACTACTACTTCCGGGAATATTCTTCTAATTGAGTTTATGGCAGCTACTTCGTATTCACAATACAATACTGTTTTCCGTGGTTCAGTTAACTGTACCACGGTTAATAGAAAACAAAGCTTAGTCCGGCTAACTGACTGTTAATTTTGTTTAACCGTGGTCCGGTCAACTGTACTACCCAACTGCACCAAGGAAAAAAATTGCGAAATATTAATACCATTCTGGCATCAAGTTACTAAAAATGCTTGCGGGAAAATGCGCGCGACATGTCCATCACCTTCAAGTGACTATGATCTTTTTCTCCCGTAGATAAGATTATTCGTACGTAGGGAATTATACGGTGTGGCCACCACACCGTACAATTCATGATCATGTGGATGATGGATGGGTGAGAGAAGTTTGCGCGCTAGATTTTGAGTATGGTGGTCCACTGAGAACGTCAGCAGACCGCAGGCAATTGCCACGCCACGCATAAATAAAACCATGTGTTGAGATGTTCGTCACTTTATTTAATTACTATTTACCCTATTATAACATACATAAAAATTTTAAAAAATATATATAAACAACAAATACATAGGTATAGGTATAAAAGTTTCTTACACATGCCTATGCAATACAATTTGCATACAAATTGACATGAGTACCTACGAAACTTTGTGGTACGTATTTAGATTCATTTATGAGATACATAAAACTACATACATCTACTTTAGAATTGATTTAATTACGAAATACGTTCAGATCCCTTTTGAAATGATCCATTCATCCTCCGTGGAAAAATGTTTTATACCTTGTATTAGGTTTTGTTGCTTATTTGTGTATACAGGATGACATTTTATTATCAGCATCAAACATATCAACTTTAGTACCAACCTTAAACAATTCGTAAAAATATATCTACTCCATTGCTAACTTGTACTAAATTATGAAGCAATGCGATAACAAAATAATATTTTTGATTCGTCAATCATCTTTTGTATCAATAACAGATTGTTTAGACAAATATTTCAATTTCTCCCGTCTGTCAGTCACTGTCATATCTAATAACACGAGAAAAACCGATTCTTAGTAAAAACAGTAATGTTCATGTACAAAACAAAATACCATTTCAAAACTATTGGTGTTAAGAGTACACTATAATGGCCTTCTAATAAATACGTTAAGACGGCTTATTCCACTTTTCCCCGTTGACAATCCCCGTTGATGGGGATTATTGAACTTTTTGGGTCACTATACCCCGTTGACGCGAAATTTCTAAATATTGGGGATTAGTGAACTAAAAAGTTCACTAATCCCCATCATGATAAATTCTATTAGTACTAAAAAGTTCAATAATCCCCATTAGATTCAGCCCTTACCTTATAAGAAATAAAAAGTAAATGATTCATTTATAGTATATTATTCTTAACGTACCTAATGGGGATTATTGAACTTTTTAGTTCTAATAGAATTTATCATGATGGGGATTATTGAACTTTTTAGTTCAGTAATCCCCATTATTTAGAAATTTCGCTTCAACGGGGAATAGTGAACAAAAAGTTCAATAATCCCCATCAACGGGGATTGTCAACGGGGAAAAGTGGAATAAGCCCGTTAAGACGTCTCGAATGGCGCACCCTTAGAACGAGAAAGACTTCAGACAATAAAAAATCTTTTAGCAATCTATTCTCATTTATATTAAAATGAATTGCATTTTAAACTATTATCATCTCGTCGAAAAAAATATTTTTATCTTATGAGATCATTTTCGTTCTAAGTGTCAGCTTAATTAGTAGCATAGCATGGGATGTTTTTTACGATTTTGTTCATTGGGTACATTTGATAAAATGATAATGATTTCAAATATATATAACCGGCAAAGTGTATGTACCGTGTCCGGTATTCTATACATATACAATGCGTAGGCAATGTTTAGAATGTCTAAAACGTGCTGGCAATGTGTGAAATTTTTTATTTTTATTTTGCCTAGGCATACTATACAATACCGAGTGCGTACCCGGCAATGTATGAAATGTTATCTAAAAACATACTAGGTGGCTATAAAAAAAAATAACCACGAGAGCTAATGCGGGCTAATATCTGTCCACACCGCGTTACCCTGACCTATTTTTTTATAACCATCAAAAAAGAGAAGTTCCCTAAAGCTATCTTGAAAATAGGCATTCTATACAATGCCTAAGCATTTTATAGAATGCCTGCATCATACACATTGCCGGTAACATATACACTTTAAGGCCCATATTCCAGAACGATACCCAATCCTGAGCTTTATTCACGACTAGATCTGAGGACAAATTGTATTCTAGATGAAAGTTCTAATATCATTGTGAGAGTCGATTCACAACACTGAGTGTTGACCTGGAATACGACCCTTAATATTACATGCTAAAGTGTATTAGATCAGTCCTTAAAACGTATTACCGTGTCGTTCCTGCAACTGGTATTACGGTGAATATAACATAAAGTTAAAAATAATAAATTTACTAACATAATTTTATATTTGAAACAAATATATTTTGCCGTTGAACTTTGTAAATAATCATTTGATATGTACCCTTGGAAATAAAAAGTTAATAAGCAGTATACGCTGTAAACAGGATGGAAGATTTTCATCCCCCTGGAGGGGAAGTACTCGAAATACCAGAGATAGCTAATTTCACTCAAAGGAAAAAATCCTTTATTTTTACAAAGAAACAAAACTGCTTTCATTTTCTTTGATATCTATTGATGTCATAAAAATATAGCATGTCATTTTTCTGATTTCAGTCGGTTCGATTGTCGGGTGTTTTAATTTTCGAAAATCTTTGCATGCAGTTTGTTTCTTTTTAAAAATAAAGGAAAGTGTCCTTTGAGTGAAATTAGCCATCTCCAGTATTTCGAGTACTTCTCCTGCAGGGGGCATGAAAATCTTCCACTCTGTATATGTGGCAGCCAACTAAACTAATCACCCATTCAATTAACTGCCTAGGCCGTTAACTGTGCGGCGCCCAACGGCCTGAATGATATTGATATTTAACAAACGGGCTGGCTAATGCTTAGGAAATTCGTACGATGGGGTACCAGCTGCGCAATCAGACTTGGATAAATAAATTAGGTTAGAAGGCTAATGCGGGAGCGGAGTGGAGCAGAGCGGAGCTCCCACGCTTGGGCATTATGCTATATTTAGAAGAAATTATCTAACCGAGCTTGTTAAATTAAGAATGGCAAAAGAGCGGTAAAAATTGCGTCGGTTTTTATTTTATACTATTTATTTATTTTTAATTATCCACCCAACCTATAATAGTAACTGATTTGACTATTAAATTTTATGACGTCACTAGATCTTTTTTAACGTTTAACGTTCATTAACTTATCGTTTTGACGTTTGTTAAAAAGTAACTAATTTGACTAATCATTAGAATACCAAACTAGCACTCGTGGTTATTTATTATATAATCGTGCAGAAATAAGTCATTGTTATTAAACCTCATCGACCCAAGACATTTGCCTAGCCTTTTAATGAAATAGCTGAACGTCATTCATTCAAGTTAGTCAACGTTTAGTAAAGAGCCGAGGCGGTTAGTTGAACGGCTGAATAAGCTAGTTGCCTGCGACATATGTATAACGAACTTATGTTTAGTTAATTTAAAAGTCAGCACAAAACATTAGTACTTTTTAAATTCAGTCTGTCGACTGTGTCGATTATCGTCAAGGTAGCTAATAAACTGCTAAAGGCCAATTTTACCTTTTGTAGCTTTTTTATTATCCGTTTAACGAAAGCTGCCGACGACTGTATACAACACTCAGTCCTTTAATTTACGCAATATAGAGGGAATTTTTCAAGTGGGTGTTGATGGCCAAAACCGAAACTAAGGCCAGAATTTGATGGAAGCAAAAACTGCGTCATTGTATTTTTGTAAAATGAATCGCCTGGAATGGCACCCGATGATAGTTTGGGATTCGGGCAACCACGTCCACTTAAAAAAATCATCCTTTAATTACATTAACTATTTTTATACAACTAAAAAAAATAATCAAAAAATATTTCCAAAACTGTCTGTCTGTATACATAAAACTAATTGTTCATTTAACAATAGAACATAACTCAATGTACATATTTACCTTCTCTGGTTATTGGACCTTGGATTAAGACATAGATCACGTCCAATACACGATACTTATTCGGAATCATTTCATAAGACTACATAGATGATATTAACATGACAAACTCAAAAAGCGTAAAACAATTTACAGTTGGTTTAGAGAGGGCGATATCTGGTTAAAACTGTCTTATTTGTCCAATATAGTGATAGTGGTGCTAACGTAAAATACTTGTGTACGTACGTGTCCATGAATGTAATCATTATCGCAGATTATTGCGTAACCATACTGCATTATTTTGCATAATTACTCAACTAATGCGAAGACAAAAGGAGGGTTATTTTGTAATGTTTCTATCATCTTAAGCACATTATGTAACATAAATAGAAAAATGCTTCAATAGTATTTTATTATTGTTTATATTGTACGTCACATAGTGCTATTTTGCATTTGGAGATTATTGTATAATATTGTCATGCAGTCGCGATAATATTTTAATTCTCATTGTATCCAAATATCAGTAAGTAATTCAACAACAAATTACTGGTTATAGCGCGCTCATTAAATCTTTTATGAATATGTATTATGTAAGTGCAAATCGAAAATAACTTTCTTTAATTTAATTGAAACTAATTGAAACTCTGTTTCATAACACTAAGACTACGCTTTATACACATATAAACCAGATTTGGACATAAAATTAAACTTAATAATCAAAACATATAAAAAATATATCTTTACATATTATCTATGTACTTATAACTAAATATAATTGGTGGAAAATTATGCCGACAAGATATTATTGAGCTTTTTAAAGCTAGAGAACATTTAAAATAATTGACTATGTAATAACATAATAATATTTAATATGTTTCATGTTTCAATGGCAGCCATATTAATATGTTCAATATCTGTTATCATCCGTGAAAAATATTATATACTTTTCATATCAAATCTTCGGTAACAGGATCAATATATATTTAAATTAACTGATCAACTCAGAGGTACACAATGGTACAGTAGTACCACGTTTATAAGTTACGCCGATGTACCTGCGCAGAGGTCTCATAATTTGAAACGCGCCAAAAAATCTTAAACAAGCACATCGCTCCGCCAAACATGGCCCTTTATTATTGGTTGCCGCCTGCGCGCCATGTTCGAAACAATGAACAATGAGCGAGAAAGCACTACTCTCTGGATTTATTGCATTTTCAATCTTAACGCAACGTAATAAAGTAGGTGTTTCAATAGCGTTGGCAATCGTAATTAATCGGCGTTAGCTTACTCTTCTGAGCAGGCAAACTTTGCTGATGGGACTTATAAATATGGTTCACCTGTACCGCTGAGTTACTTGTCTGACTATTCCCAAGACGGGAGTCGCGTTGCAAACCAGTCATTAATTTTCTGTATGTTTACTGTTCGTAATAATGACCAGGCATTTAATTATTATAATAACAGAGCTGCCGTTATAAGATAATTACAATTTTATTTTCCATAGTCTTACTCACCGCGTCTAGTTAGGAACAAAACTTAACTTATCTCATATGGGACGGTATGTTCTGACGGTAAGTAGCACGTTGTACAACTTGCAACATATAATGGACCGTTTCATTTTTTTTTCTATTCGATGAGGTAACAACCATTTGATGAACCTATTTTATATCAATATGAAAACGATATTAAAATAGGTACCATATAAACTTTACTTAATAAGCATTACAGCCGTGCAAATAATAAACCTATATTATAACATAACATAAATATGGTGTATTATTTACGTAGGCAGTAGGTATGCATTAAATCTATTTAATCTCATACCATACTGTAATGCCAACATCAAAAAATTAAAAAGGTTGTAATTTAATGACAGTTATTACGTACAGAATTAAATATATTTAAAAAATTACATTAAAGTTCAGCTCTTCTATGGCAACCTGTATCATAATATATTTTATTACTATTATGACATAGTTCCAGCTGGACACAAGGAGGTGTTAATGCATTTTTCCTCTATATAATCCGTGAACGCAGCACAACGCGTATGTGACGTTCAGCAGATGGATTTTGGCGCTCACTTTTTATGTCATTTTAAGCAAATTATATTATTTTTTTCATGAGAATAGATAAAGTAGTGTATGAAACTGCACATAATTTGGTCTTAAAACACTCGTGTGATACTAAAAAAACTCACACTCTTATTTTAAGAACCCTTATTATGCAACAGTTTCATAAATTACTATACTTTCATCGGGGTCCTTCAAAACTAGTTACGTATCTAATTAATATATTAATATCTAGTAATCGGTATTTAATGAGATATCACAAATCATTAAAATAATAATATACTTATTTTTTATGATGACTTTACTTCAGCCTAATATTTAAATTTACTGTGATGTGTCAACATTGCCAAATTGCAACGTTGAATAAATAAACAAGGCAATACATATCAAATAAAATATTTTACTATATAATTAAGATGCGCAATCGACGGTACCATATTACAATGAATGCTTCTTTAGCTCATCACAGCACGTAACCAAACAGCTAATGATATCGTTTGTTGATATTGTGCAGGTTTTTTGTGTGATAAGTTACTATATCCAATGTTGAAGATAATAACATGTACTTGTTGAACTACAGAATGAAGTTATGTAGTAGCTATTTAGATATCAACACTAGTCTGCGACATCTGAACTTTTTACAATATTCATTAAGTATTTGTACTAAATCAAAAGACGCCTCTGATGCGACCAGCACCCAAGCGTGTCACCGACCAGAGGACTCTCCAATTTCAGAGCAGAACTGATATTTAAGAGACGGTCATGTCTTTATTTTTATGAGCACTTCTGCACCTAAGGATCCCCCATCGGAGAACTTTAGAAACCATAATTATAAGATATAGGGCTTCTATATTATCTGTGAAATACAAAAATATACCTATTTCCTATTTAATCAGGCGTTTTAATGTCTTATTCTTGCTTGGCAATATAATAGGCGCCATTATAACAAATACTATAAGATTCTCGTGTTGAAGTCTTGTACTATGCCCTGTCAATGGCGTGAAACATACACGCTAGCAATCGAGTTTAGTGACTTACTATGGATTAATGGACTACACACTGTTCACAAGAATATTGTGTGTCGTTGGGTATTGGAGTTATAACATGAGGTAAAATTATTATTTGTAGTGTATAACCATAGGAAGGAATAATACCTATTGTCAAAAAATTCATCACAGTTAACAACACACATACATAATACAGGTACTTACTCTTTGCCTACACACATTATGCAATCTTTGCATAATCAATACTAAAATAACCACTTTCTCTACGGATATGCAACTGGTTCTCAGAGGAATGTGCCTACTTATTTATACGTTGCTTTACCCTTCAAATATATTATAATGTTAATAAGTAAGTCGTCAAAATTTAGAATTTGTTTTCCTTTAATGTCTTTCACCTAAGTTATAATAATATTTATTGATAAATACTGTATCAATTAATTAAGTAGAAGAACACCTTGAAAAATATAATAGTAAAGATGATTTCATCAAGATGATCAAATTATTGATACCGCAGTATCGATTGATTGTTAAAATGAATTATATAATGTCGATTGTCTTGTTTGTAAGGCCTAACGTAGTACTACTTCGCAAAAGGCTTAGGTAGAAAATCTAGCAGAAAAAAATAACAAGGGAGATTGTAAACCAAACTCTCAAGTTAGAGAAGAATAAAAATGAAGATGAGATGAAAGGTAATAAATAAATAATACATATTCCCACATTCTACACAACGCTATCTAGACCCATGGTAAGCTTAACTAGCTTGTGTTATGGAATCTAGAAAGCGTATAACCATATTCATGTATACAAATATTTGTACTGAGCGGGGATCGAACCCGCGCCACCTGCGTAGCACTCGCGGTCACTACCGCCACGCCACAGACGCCGTTATATCCTATTAAGAAAAAAAATGTCATGACCATGATGACAATGCAGCATGGTCATACCATTCTGTTTCTGTTCCGAAAATTTAAAAAATACTTTTCCTCTCTAGACGTTAAAAATGACTTTTAAACTCGGATATCGAATAGGAAAATATTCTTTCCGAGATGGTGGGATGAAAAGGTTTTTTTTTTCACTAGCCTTCTGCCCGCATCGGTATCGATATTTGAGATTAAAAAAAAAATTAAGCCTGGAAAGATCTACAAAATAAACATCATAGTCCGTTCATTAGTTTTTGCCGTCCATCGCCAACAAACGGACAAGAAATCCAAAAAAGGAAGGTAATATTTTTGTAACTCATTGTTTATACACACCACATTGAACGAAATGTTAGGGCTTACAGACAGTGCAATCGACACTCTTTCTTGCATTTATATAAATTAAAGTACTTATAGATAATATGTGGTACTCCCGGGCATATAATATCATAAATCATTAATCCTTCAAGTGTCTCCATTCAACTGACAACCACGGCCCGCGAATAAGTACCCTGTTTCACAAGTTGATGTTAAATAATTGTAATAATATGTTCCATATATATTTGCTAACATTTTGTAGACAGTTCAATATCTATTAATTGTTGAATAAATATTGATGATCATTTAAAAAATCAAATCACAGCTGGCGGAGTGGACGACTTTAAATATCGTTGAAGAATTTTTTGTGCTTTCTCTTAACTAAAAAGACACTTGAAGGAACTCATATAAATAGATGTTATAGATACTATTCTTGGACTAATAATAATCGCCTATGCAACAGCATTTTATATTAGGTAACTATACCCTAGGCACATAAAATGTAGACGAAGCATATTTAATATAAATGGCTTCTGTGCTTAGATTTGTAACGACGATTGTAAACCTACAATTATTTATTTTTAAACACAGCCAATTAGTGCGACCAAAAATATAATGTTAGTTATTTTAAAAATCTTAATACTTTTTGTTTAAGGTACATGTAGATGTATCAATAAGTGACAAAATACTTGATTTCTTTTTGATTCAGTACTCATAACTCAGGTCACTACAACCGTCTCAGAGCTACGAGTATATATTTACGATGACGCGAGTATAACTGATCAATGATCATCGATGTTGAGAGGCAATAGGTCTCTACCTACAAAATTGACGTTTTATATGGAAAAATGTTGCAACCATATTTTAAATTCCTATTTCTAATGAATCGATGTATCTTTGCTATTGATGCCCTTCATGAAGGGTAAATTTCAAAGGTGAAATTTCTCAAAGGAATTTTGTAGTCTAACTCGGGTATTGACATTTTACCCGCCAATTCATCTATTAAATCTGTAGGCGCAAGGTCCAGTGAGTCCAGCGGAAGATGGAGAGCTTCTAACCCGAGCTCTTACAACTTGGAGATCGGCACTTGCTACTTAAAATAGCTTATTGCGCAGAACGGCATTTTCATGGGTGAAGACCTATTTTCATGTAGTTTTTCCATATTAAAGTCTACATTCACCTTTGTTCTTAAAACCTATATGAAAAGGATCAATTAATCAACTTTTTCCAGTCATCTGGGCAAAGGTGGCTTGCAGCTAGGCAAAAAAATCAAAGACTCGCATGTCTCTCAACTAACACCTGTTGCTAAATTTGGTCTTAGATAGAAACGTAAACTCTGACTTAGACTATAACACCAAATATAAATAACACGTACATAGAATGATTGTATACATCAATATGCAATTGCATCACAATTAATATTCAACATTTAGAATAACATTTAGAATAAGATTTCCTATAGCTCTACAGCTACTCTAGTGCACCCGCATGATCCTAAATACTAGTAGCGGCTATATTGAGAAGACAAAATAATCCATTTGTCGATAAAATAATTGTATAGGGATACGCATATCCATTTGTAAAGACTACAAAAGTAGTACACTTCTAAAAGCTCATTTGGCCCGTATAACTAGTAATAAATTCTAGGTATTGTTGAAGTTGAAACGACGTACGGTTCTGGATTTAAGATCGGATGAAGTCCCATTGGTTGGTGGCCTGGTTGTCGCAGATAACCATGATCACTGGCTCCCCGCGAGCAACTCTGTCCACGCCCAGACACATGCCCACTGCCGTATTGTATATGGGACTGTTGGCCTGCAAGACATACAACAAACACAAAGTTAATTAAAAGCAAGTTAGGAGATGGCAATTACTAGAAAATGATGGAGCCATTGCGGCGAATCGTTAAGCCAAGGTCCTGCAGTAAATAAACGCTTTTTTTCATTGACGTGTTCTTTATCTACTTTCTTCACACTCCATACAGAGTAAAAATGGCTCGTAAAAAAAAGTACGAAACCTATGAAATACAGAGTAAAAATAGCGCGTTAAACAAAATACGAAACCTATGAAAATTTAATTTGTATTTAGAACATTAACATTAGAATTTGAAAACCCTCATATTATTCAGTACTAAACGAGATTTTGACATATATTCCTAAATATAAACTTGCAAGTTGCTTCGATTTTTCTGATGAGAAGTGTATTTTTTATTGCGTTGACTTAGAAGTATGATTTTTGCACAACTTTAAGATGTTGTAGACCTGGGTATGTGGTATGAATTTGAACTTGATACCTCCACGCATTCCTGAGAAAATGGTCTTGACAGACAGGCAGGCAGACAGAGAGACAGACAGACAGACGGACACCGAAGTGATCGTATAAGGGTTCCGTTTTTTCCTCTTGAGGTACAGAACCGTAAAAGATAAAATAGTAAAAAGTAATACATACAGATCCCTTGTGCTTCCATTCCTGCGAACCACCAAGCTCGTGACATTTGCCTAGCTTAGGCGCAGCATTATTGGCGGCATTTAGGCATAAGGTACGACCCAATACCAACTCGTTGCGCGCAGTCTCAAACCACATCTGAAAATCAACAGATATATATATATATTTTTTTTTTATATAGGACACGTCAATTTGACTCCACCTCGCCTGATGGTAAGCTAAAGGCAAAGTCTCGGAAAGAGGGTCACCATTATAAACATGTACCATCTTAACAATGGCGGCACTCAGCTTGACGGCCTAAACAGATGCCTTTTCACGCCCCGCTTAATGGACCCGGGACTGTAGGAAGTAGGAAACACGTGAGCTGGCAGGGAGTTCCAGGTCTTATATTCCGTTCTTTTTGTGATATACCTACTGATTCATAAGTAAACTGCATTTCATATTGAATAACACACTTGTACTTTTCCACTGAGTTTATTTTATTTCTAAACCTGACCGGTTTCGCCTTACGGCATTCTCAAAGGTCAGGTTTAGAAATAAAATAAAGTCAGTGGAAAAGTACAAGTGTGTTATTCAATATGTGTAGCAGATTCCACCAAGCGCCATCAATCTCCAGTATAAACAAACTGCATTTCCATTGGCGTATTACATTAGGAGATTGGGTTGGATGAAGTTATGATGCCGGAATAAAATAGTATCAATAAAATCAGAATGTATATTTTATGGTTCAGTAGATAGCCCACTTGACAGCAAAGGGCATGCCTCTTAATTCGTAGAACCGAGAACCATAGGTGGCGAAATGTGGTTTTAATACTCATCCGCCTACGCCCAACCTTCGGGTAATTACAGGCGTGGGTATATGTATTGTGGTAATTGACCAAACTGACTAAATATTTATTAACATACAATTTTGTGCGAACACAACACTGCAATTTCAAAAATGTAATTAGATGAAATTTAACTTTTATGTGAACACTTCTAGAAGGGTTAAATTACCTGGTTCAATGTCCGTATACAGTTGGAAAGGATCAATCCACTGCCTTTAGTTTTCACATCCTTAGCGCTCTGAATGCATAGGTTCGATTTCCTCAACTTGATCTGATACGAATCTGTGTAGTTTCGTTTTCTGTAATTTTGTCAACATTTAACATATTAACAATGATAACTACAATCGTAATGTTTTTAATAAGGAAAAAATATAAAATAGAAACATAGATAATAATTATTAACGTAGATTCGGCTGAGGGGACCAAGTTCCGCGCACAACATACAACTTGGTGAAACTACCCATCAATCTGATGGCACTCACACGGTTCACTCAGGTAAATGCAAAAATATTGGTCCGTATAGAACCATGCATTAATTCCTGACTTCTGAATTCTCCGTTTAATATGAGAACGTGATTTTGAATTTTACCAGGTGTCATGTGAAAAGTCATGGCAGAGCCACAGATGCCAAAAGTGAACCGATCAAACACTGTTGAATCTTTTCATTTGTGAGATCAATCAGCAACAGTGGATACATTTTATGTCCAAATAAGTGTGATAGATGAAAAATGAAAGATGTAATGTAGAGTCAACGCCACGAAATAATTCCCGTGGCCGCGGCGCGACTGTCGCAACACGTAATGTTGCCAGTATTATCTTTTTATTTTCCCAGATTATTTATTGTTCAGATCCACTGAACGTCACTTCTATTCAGTAGCAGTACTTGAAGCGATTGAAATCAAAAATTATAAAAATTTCAATCGGGCAGATGGGTTTAAATTATCTACAACTTGTAATCCAGTGATAAAAAACATACAACCTCGCTTTTCTGAGCAGTCAGATAGTCGTCGGACAGTTTGTTTACAGAATAGGGACACTGTGAGTGTGGTATGTGACGGTACATGACGAAAAGAAAATCTAAAAAATATCGAGAATACGCGGGTACTTTTTTTCTATTTTTGTGCCAAATTCCTAATGCGGTTCACAGAATACATCTACTTACCAAGTCTTAACAGAATAGGCCTTATAGTTTCAGAGAAAAGTGGCTATGACGGACGGACAGACAGACAGACAAACATGACGAATCTATAAGGGTTCCACGTTCTCCATTTGGCTACGGAACCCTAAAAAATGTGCTAGCAACTTTAAACCAACCTGTCATGGCCCCAACCAATCATCAAACAGTATGGCGGCGATGTTATTTTTAGTTCCGAGTTCTGTCGCGGGACTTTAACAAAAAGTGAGTTGTCTGATATCAGCTTCACAGTGCTCTCCATCCTACCCTCACAACCCAACAAATATTGCAAGGTATTGGTATACAAACCTAGAATGCCACGGCTGGAACTTATTCTTCTCACCATCGTTCAGAGCGGCTATTCGCTTACTCTGTACATTGTCACTGTCCATCATCAGTTCGGGATACACATTGTTCAAATACCATTTGAAGGACTTGCACTGCAATCGCTTGCGCAACTTTAACCGGTCCGACAGATCGCCCAGAGATAAATAGGCCGCCGAGGGATTCTTTTCTATTACCTTGTCCTGTAATCACAAACAAATATCCATGTGTAAGTGGTGGCAGTCACTGATATGATTTGTAAACAAAACTAGTTTAAAACATGTTTCATTTGGTTCAACTTGTCCTTAATACAATAGTGCCTATTTAGGATATAATTTGTGGTTTAAGGTGAAGAATAATTTTGTATTAAGTGGAATTCGACGGTTCACTCAGATGAATGCTTCATTTCTCTTTCATTCTATGTTCACATGGCTTAGACGGAATGAAGGGGAAAAGAAGCCCAATAGACCCTATCGGTAATAAACTACTACTATAATAGATTTTGCACCATACAGTTTAAATGTCATTTTAAATAATTAATTTGACAGACAACTAAAGTGTACTAACAATATATTCGTCCATCCACACTCGAGCCATGCGCATAGAGTTATACATCATGTAGTCTTCTTTCTCTCCTATTGCGTAAGGGCGTCGTTTACGGAACACGTGGCCTACACGACTGCACGGAATCGTCTCCAAAGTTCCTCCGCACATCCAGATCTAAAATGAAAAAAAAAATTAAAGTTGGTGAGTTAAGCGTTTTCGATTTACAAAAACCTAAATAAGTACTTGCCTAAACTGTGCATGTCGTAGATAAATGAAACCAATCATTTTTAGCTAATACTCACCCTGAAAGATATTTCCAAATTCTCGCCGCCCCATACATTCATGCCTGCGTCGTATCGACCAATATAATCAAAATACTGTCGATAAATAGCAAAAAGGCCCCCTGCCATTGTTGGAGACTTGATGGGCTTCACGAAATCTTGGTCGGCTGCAGGGTGCAATAAACAAATCTTATTAAGCCGCTAATAAATTTGATAAATACCACGGAGTTGTTTCCAACGTTAAATAATAATGTTATATTGATAATCTTTGAATCGGGAAATCGGGTACAGTAGTACCACGTTTATAAGTTAAGCCGATACCTGCGCAAAAGTCTCATATTTGAAACGCGCCCAAAAATCTTAACCAATCACAACGCTCCGCCAAACATGGCCCTTTATAATTGGTTGCCGCCTGCGCGCCATGTTCGAAACAATGAACAATGAGCGAGAAAGCACTACTCTCTGGATTTATTGCATTTTCAATCTTAACACAACGCAATAAAGTTGGTGTTTCAATAGCGTTGGCAATTGTAATTAATCGGCGTTAGCTTACTCTTCTGAGCAGGCGAACTTTGCCGATGCGACTTATAAATGTGGTTCACCTGTAATATAAGTGAAAGTATGAGAGTGTGTTTCTATCTAAACTAATCTATACTTCTGTTCTTACTAATATTATAAAGCTGAAGGAACTTGTTCAATTGAACGCACTAATGTCAGGAACTACTGGATCGAATTACAAAATATATTTTTATGGTGAATAGTCCGTTTATCGAGGAAACTTTATAAGCTTACTTCTTAAGGGAACGGAGAAGTAATCATAAATGTCAATAAATCCGGCAGATCCCCATAAATTATTCGTAATTTAATACATGTGGCTTATAGTGATACGGGGTTCCGAAGTATATCAAGAGCTAAGCCGGGCCGGGCATTTAGTATTTCATATCAGCATTTAGCATTTAGTATTGCAGCTAGTTAAAAAATCTGTACGGAAATTGTACAAGCTGTGGATAACCGGATTTACGACTGAAAGACCAAGAAGCTTTAGCAGACCAGCCCATAGAAAACCACAGACACTTGCATACAGTGTTGTGCCTGCTAGTGAGTAGGTTTGGCAAAGGCGATGACAGGAGAGGACAATAACCCGGCAGCACCACATCTGCTGTTGAAAATGTAAATAGGCACCGAAAACTACTACCCGAGCTAGTTACTTAGAAAATAATAAATTTGTTAGTTTTCTAATACAATTTGTTACGCACTTTTGCACTGTATTTGCATATGGCATTCAGAAGTACTTCTTGGCACGGGACGAAGCCGTTATTTTATTTTCACATAATCTTTTCTGGTACAGTCATAATAATGACTACCATGGGGTACCAACGCTTAGAAAAAATCTTAAGCATAACTTAAAAACTAATAGAGGGCACTAGTTGTAGTTAGAGTCATTTTAAGAAATAAAAAGTTAAAACGCTTATTACCCTATTTAGAATCACGTAAATTATTTCAGAACTTTAAAACATGATAATGTAAGCATTCAAGCATATAAAACTCGTTGGTAATATAATAAACAAAGATTTAGTTACAAAAGTGATGATTTAGGAAACCGCCATCTAGCGACCATTTTGTCCAACTGTCCATGTTGTCCATAAGGCGATTGGCACACTGCGACGCGCGACGCGGCGTCGAGCGTTGTTGCGTCGACGCGGCGCGGCGCGGCGTCGCGCTCGTCGCCTCTACGGCGCCCATTTTGTATAGGAAAACGCGGGAAAAATCCCACACACTGACAACGCAATCACGCGCGTTGCCGCAGAATACGCGCATACAAGCAGAAAACGCGAGGTATGGCACACTGAAATCTGCCATCACGCGCGTGTTTTTCGAGGGCTTTTTAGTCCGAGAGCTGTTAGAAATTTCTGTGTAGGTATTTGAGACGAATTTTAAATTAATATTATTGCAATGCAACATGACTATTTAACGGCAAAGGAGGACGGCCAGAGTCGGCTTTCTGCTGTGCAGCTGTTTCGTAGCAAAATGAAAATGGTTATAGTCTTCTTTTATTGTGAAATAATATTAGGCACAATATTGTAGTATCAAGAGAACCCATATTGAAAAAGTATTTGGAAGTATTTAATATGATTAAGCACAATAAATGGATACATCCATTATCAAAAAGGCAGCTAATGTTGCAAACATAAAAAAACTGTGGAAAAAATAAAATAAAACCACTGACCAATAAATAAAAATATAATTATCAAGATATTGTCGAAGACTGTAACGCTCATAAGTTATGATTATTTTTCATTTACTATCAAAATATTTTTTATTTGAGACCAAAATGTATGCCTTAAAATAAATTAAATTGAAAAATGATAAAGCGCATGGGTATTTTATTTCCTTACTCTATTAACACTCGACTAATGTCATGTCATTCGCTTGACGTGTACGGCTGCTATCATTTCTCGTTATTATTTGAATAATTTGATACAAAATGGATTGCGATAACTCTTACGACGACCCTGGATTGCTATTGGACCCTGTATCTTCTTTAAACGTTGACCCTGGCTATTCTTTGGATACTGCACCCGCTCACACGAAGACGTACGCTTGAACATGGATAACCCGATTCTTCATGTGGAATTTAAATTAAGTTGGTACTAAACTATTTATATTATTGATATATATATAGCTAAAGCTACCAAATAGCAGTATTTTGATTTAAATAAAAAAATGTACACGCCTAAGCCAAGGCTCCATACAACGCGGTCGTCCTCCTTTAGAGCGCTTTCACATCAACTGACGTCCGATACCCAATATCCGACATCCGAGATCGGAGGAAGTCAAATATCGATGCCCAATATCGGGTATTGGTGCCGACACCACTGTTTTGGCTCGTTGCCGGAACACGCAGAGACTGCAAGCGACTTTCAACCTAAATGGCATTTTCTTAGTTACGTCTCTTTTCGCGTTAATAGAAGACGCTGATCACGAATATAAGAAATAAAAAATAGTTACTATGTCATGTCAATAAGTCGAAAATAGCTTGCACTTCTAATCATTTTCTTTTCATCTCTAGCGTTCTTAATATAGTCTGGGCTATCGAGCTAATGGTCGGATGGCTTTACTTTACTTTTCTCAAAATTTTAGATTACTTCACACACCTACCTACCAAAAAAAATCTAATATCTCTCGGACTATACTAGCTCTCTCGCATCCACGCGCGTCGCGACGCCGCGTCGAGCGTTGCATTGTGCCAATCGCCTAACCATCCAAATTACTGCAGAATTAATGTAGATTAAAATATTTATGGTTTAATTCAGTGTTATTCAATAATGTGTCTAGTGTATTCTTTAGTTTGAGTTTTGAATAGAAAAAAATCAGATAAGTTTCAAACCGCATTGTCGCCATCTAGTAACAGCGTTTGGAAATAAAAGTTGCCTGCCTGCTTTCGGAAGCTACGAGTGTAATCGTTTTTTGTTCCTGATTGTGCATCTACCCGGAAGTATAGTGCGTCAAGAAAGTCGTGAAATTAATGTTGAAGGAACTAATATTTTTCATTGTATTTGCAACACTCAATAACTGTCAAACTGAGTTTTCAGCTGTCATTCCTTGTTTTGTTGTGGATATGTTTCGTATATCTTTTGCTTTCATTTAATTTATTTACGTCTAGTAACAATATCAAGTGTAAAAATGAATTGCAATGTGTGTATTAGTTGTGAGAGACATGTCGTATTCAAAGTATTTCAGGGATATAGTATGATATACGGCGGGATTTCAAACCGGCAAGCTGGTTTCTCATTTGGAGGATATTTATGGCCAAACAACTAAATAAGCCGGTACGTACACATATTTTAATGTTAAACACGGTATGGGAAGTGTAATCTATTAAAAATTATGTGTATTAAGTGAACATTTTATTTTTCAAAGCATTGTTTTCGTTTGTCGTGATTGAGTCATTAACTTACGATTTTAAGAAATCGTAGTACGACACTTTGACGTTTTTGAACAGTCTTGATCCATTTTGTATTAACCACTGAGGCCCTTTGGACTACTAAAAAATACATGTTATATACAGCTGTATTCATCCAGTACCGTACGTTTTTATTTGTTTCAGATTTTCAAAAGCACATTTCAAGACATATAATTTCAGTATGGGATGATATATCCAGTGAGTCAGAAACTATCGCGGATAAATTACGCAAGAGTTTCAAGCAGCATTTTGGGTGTTCAATACCTACTCACTCCAATAAGTTAATGTTCTAAAAGATTATAATTATATTATATTATATACGTACTGTACCTACATCTTTTGTTTTCATTGTTTAATACTTTACAACGTCTGTAAAAAAACCGACTGTCTACAACACATTTCACACCCACGGTACCCATGGCCATACTCCTGGTGGTACCGTGGGTCTAATAAAGTTAAAGTGTACCACTGAGTAAGCGATTCTGTGACCAGAGCGGTGGTGGACGAGCTCAAAGTCACCAAGCATAGATTATTACAAAACAATCTGCGCGCGCCAGGCCAAACAATTCGTTTATCTCGCAGCTTAGATTCAAAATAGTGTCCCGAGGCATATCCTAAAAACGTCCGACACGGCGTGTCCTTGTATATGAGGCCTTATACTCATTTGTCGGGGTGTAAGGTTAACGGCATTTCCCTCACCCTCCAGTTAACTTTGAGCCATATACGGGTTTATGATGGCCCTCTTGGGTGTCCTCATCTAACCTCTATACTAGTGTTGTAAATATAAGCGCTGAGAGTCGAGCGTTGAGCGTTGAGTCGACGCTTTTGAGCGTTAACGACTTGAGCGTTAAACGCTCAAGCGTTGAATGCTTGCGAGCGTTAAGACTCGCAACTTAAACGCTCGAGCTACCAGCTCAAGCGTCGAAGCGTTCGTTATAATTTTTAATACGCAATATATTTACTATAATACTAGCTTTTCGTCCGCAGCTCCGCCTGCGTGGATATCGGTTATCGCCACCAAAAGTCTTTATTAGGTAACGTACCGATACGATGGGCCCTGAACCTGGGAACAGGAAGACAGACAGATGGACAGTGGAGTCTTAGTAATAAGTCGGCCTTATTACTAAGACTCCACTGTCCATCTGTCTGTTCGTCTGTCACCAGGTTGTATCTCATGAAAGCATTGCTGACAGCCTTAGAGATTAGTAGGTGAGGCAACGTCTGAGTGCCATCATTGCTACGCGAGCGAGGATACAGGGCTGCACACGCTCACCGAGTGTCCAGCATGGGCTGAACCGAGGCGGGAGCTAGTGGCGGCCCTGGGAGTGAGAGTTCTCACCCTCGCTACCCTGCTCACAGCAATGGTCCGCTGTGCGGACGGGTGGGCGGCCGGCGTCTCCTTCAGTGAGTAGGTAATGGTCGTGAAGGAGACGACAGAACGGGAGAGGCGGCGCGAGCGAGAGAAACTCGAGGAACGCGCCGCCCGCGTGGACAGGCATCTCGGGTGCCGGAGGGCACTGACTGACCTCCGTCTCCTATGAACGCGGGCCGGGGGGTGACGGGTGGAGCCACCTATCACCCCAGCAGAAGCGAGAAGATCACGGCGGCTGCGCGCTTAAAAGCGCGCCTCCCCATTCCGGGGGCGAGTCGGGAACACCGTTGTCCCCCCTCCCGAGGAGGGCCAGACCGTGAGGGATGACCCTGGGTCAGCCGGGGTGCGAGGAATATGTCGACGACAACCTCACCTCCGGCCTAGCACCACGACCCACAGTCGGCGTGCTGTTTTAGTCGGTTCAAGGCCGACATAACCTCCCCTTCCGGCTCCGGCAGGGGGGGTTTCCAAGGAGATTTCCGCACGAAAAAAAAAAGTAGGTGAAGGGTGCAACGGGCGCAGATTTGACCATACTCCGGGCAGTCTTACAGCCGGTATCAGGAGCATGACTGCACGCGCTGCCTGCACCTCACTTGGGCACTTTACTGAATGGCAAATGTCTGCGGGTGGTGGTAAATTTATATCATTAAATATAACATAAATATCATTAAATATAACATAAATAGGAATAAAATTATTTAAAATTATTTCTCGTTTCACGCTCAAGCTCGAATCGAGCGTGGAAGCGTCGAGTTCGAAGCTCCGAATGAGCTTTTTTACTAAAACGCTCAAGCCATTGCTCGAGCGTTTTAGACCCGACTAGAGTTCCGACTCAAGCGTTTACAAACTGTTCGAGCGCCGACTCGAGCGTTTAAGCTCCGACTCGAGCGTTTTTACAACACTACTCTATACCCGCTGCTAGTCACAGGGACCCGTGGCGAGTCTCCGAGCAACTCTCTATAGGGCTGCTCCCGCCGCGGCCGCTAATTGCAGTAAGTGGTAGCGTCTCCCATGTGCTGAGTAAGAGAGTGAAGCATTGCCGTTAGCGTTGTACAGGTTGCATCGAATGGAGGCTTCGGATCACGCGCACCAAATTTAACATAATATCTGTGCTTCTAAATCGCGTGTGCTTGTCTGCCACCTGAGTGATTTGACAACCATGACTTCTAAACTCAATCACTTCGCACTCGTTGATTTCGATTAGTTGTTAAAGATTTTATATGCAAAAGTTAATATCTAAATGTGCTGCAAGCCCTGCAACCATTTAAAAAGGATATAACGACTATTCTGTAATTAAGTATATATAATTTTCTAGCAAATTATAATTATAATTTTTATTATAATTTTCTTTTTTGTTTTGTACGGGCAAACGTAGTGTAGGACGCCCAACGGCCAGGAGGAAGCGATGGATGCGGGCTGTTTCAGATCGGTCATTCTGGAAGTCTATGGGATAGGCCTTTGTTCAGCAGTGGACTATGTGTGGCTGATATGATGATGATGAATTTTCTAGCTTGAAGTTTGATTTATCTCTAGTTTGCGCCATTAGTGCCTAAATAAAGTGAATGAAATAATTGCCGTATTTTTTTCACTTTTATTCACCTACTATCCTACTATCGTAATGAAATCATACCATAAAAAGCAACAGATCAAGCCTGTTTAGTTATAGTATGACAGGGATACCAGATCAAGCGCAGCAGCGCCACACTCAATTTTCACGACTTTCTTGACGGGCTATATATTATATTATCTGTGGTACTACTAATTAATGCCCGCAGCTTCGCCTGCGTGAAATACTGTTCCCGTTTTCGATCGCCCACGTGGAATTCTGATCCCATTCCCGTGACCGTTTAAAAACATGCCGAGGAACTTAAGGGAACATAGGAAAAAAATGCTGATTTGTTCGAGCCGTTCTCGAGTTTGCGCTTAGCAACTTTCTTTTTTTTTTTCATTACAAGCCGACGACGTTTGCCGAATCGGATAGTAGGTATTATATAAACTTGGTATAATATTATTAATATATTGAGATGTCTAATTATATCTTAAAAAGGTACCTATTTAGATTTATTACGTAATTTGCGGCTGAACTAGGCTGGGAGCCTGTGTTCCAGGTTTCAAATATAGTTCTAACTTGCAAATATATTTTTTTCCGGCCTAGCACCCTCGACTCACAGTCGGCATGCGGTTTTAGTCGGTTCCAGTCCGACATAACCTCTCTTTCCAGCTCCGGCGGAAGAGGTATCCGAGGGGCTTTCCGCACGAAAAAAAAGGTACTACCTAACTGCGTGAATTAACTAGCAAATTTATTTTTGAAAGCGCTTAATATAATAAATTTATGATACCTGTTATACAACTTACTTTTCAATGTTCCTTTTGGTAAATTATCCCATTTGAAATGTAAACCCCAGTTGAATCCTCCCCGCACTAGCGGGGTGGCTGTATATTCGAATGTATCCGCGCTTATGACGTCAATAATTGGTGTGACCGCACGGTGGGAGAACCTCACATTCACTCCGTCCACCCCGAAAGACAGATGCCCCAGTAATGGTGGTAACCACTCAACATTAACTTCTATGTGGGAGTCTAAGAATACCAGAACCTGCAAAAACAAAAAAATAAAATACATCAAAGGATACACGACTCAGGAATATATTTAATTAACTAGTCGATGACCGCGGCTTCACCCGCGTGGATTTCTGTTCCCGTAGTTTTTACAGAAAAACATTCCCTAAAACTAATCTAAACTAAAACGGGAAAAACGAATTTGGTCGAGTAGTTCTCGAGTTTTGCGCTTAGTAACATTCATTTTAGTCTATTAGAATAACTTATACTTTAGTAGGACCTGCTTATGTTACTCTAGCTAGCACAGCCACGCGTCACAACTGTATAATCTATTCGTGTTTGGAATGCAACTCCATGGTGATATAAATATTTATTAATAAATATAAATGAAAACAAAACTCACTTCCCCAACAGCATTTTCAGCACCAAACAAACGCGCCCTAATAAGGCCCTCACGTTTGGTTGTTCTCAACAACCTTACACCAAAACCATTTTTGTTCCGCTCAGTCGTTTTCTTATCTATAACATTATTGTCATCATTTATATAGTCAACTATGTTTTCAACATCCAGATTATTCGTCTCAAGCATGTCTTCTTCTCTGCGCATCCTGTCATTTAATTCATCGACTGCGCGTTGTACATCTTGGTGGAGATTCTCTATGTCACTGTAGTCATCTACCAGAATGATTTCCTTAAGGTGTTTCTGATCTGTGCGATCCAATATGGAATGAACTGATCTCATTAGCGTTTCAAAATGTTCATTGTAGAAGCATATTATAATAGATGCCTTTGGTAGACGGTTGGAAAATTTTTGGATACGGCACCTACAAAGGAAATTAAGTTAATTTAATTTGTTGACGATTACATAGAAAAAAGAACCTGACACAAAGACACCTGGGGGCCTACCACAACCGTTTACAAAACAGTCTTATTGCAGGAGAGTTTTGTGTCAAGCTTGAAGTAATCTTGCTTATATTCGTACCACAACCGTACATTGTGCATGTCATGTATTCCTGCTTAGTGCTTTTGTGACGTCAAATTAATTGTAGTTCATTCAATTCGTACCATGACGAGAATTTAGAGCAGTATTGTATTTAACATTATTGTTTTTATGTCAAATTTAGCCGTTTTAAAAAAGTTGCTAGGTAGCAACTTTTATATTATTGTTTTGCAAATTACTGCTCAAAAAATCATTTTCGTAACCCAAAAAGCAAGTAAACCGTATTTATATACATTAACTTAAACAAGAAATGGTCAAGCTGACTATTATAACTTAGTTTTTAGCTAGCATGGTGCCCAGTGAGAAGACTCGCATCCCGGGAAACGCCTATAATTACAAGTATAAATTATATAGAAGAATGCATAGAAATTGCTTAGATATTAAGCAAAAAAATACAATTCTAAAAATTACAAGTATTTTACTTCAAAGTAAAAACTTCTTTTTAAAAATCCTTTTTGAATAAAAAAAACTCTATGGTCTTCTAAAAAAGAAATCACTGACATTAGGCGTAGGGCTTGACTCCAGGGAAGATTTCAGTATCCGGTGATTTTTCTCGAGGTTTAATTAATCTTCGAAAAGCCTCCGGACATTCTTCGATTACGCGGAAGTATATTTAGTCAGTTTCGAATTTTAAGTACCTACCCATTTGAGACATTGTATTACTATTATTATCATAATCCTCTATTTCTTAATCCTATTAAAACATTATGAAAACGTCCAATTTGTACACTAATGAAATCAACTTATTACCGACTTTGTGCCCGGAATACGGCAATAGGTGGACCGACCGAATGCAATGATTGATGAAATGTGGGTGTGATGTTAATTCGCCTCTGCCTAACACTCCGGGGATATAGGCGTGATTATATGTATATATTACCTACTTTTTAATAAATGCACGAACATCTATACGTCATAATATACTTCGATAAAATCGTATAGCTATGGAATTTAATCATATAATCAAAAATATATAGTAAAATAGTGTTCATGAAAAAAGGCGAATATTTAACTCTATATAAAATCTCCGGAGTTTTTGAGAAAGATAACCGGTTGTTCGCAAAAATCTCCAGAGGTGCTCCGGTTTTTTTATCTCCGGAGTACAGCCCTAATGCGAATGAATTATTGCAAGGAATACATAACTCTTTCTAAATAGTTCATTCATTTCCGTCATTAAGCAGGAATAAAATAAAACATTATTGTACGCTCATGGTACGAATTTGAGTAAGGTTATTTTTGTGCCTGCAACAAGCCTGCAAACAAAGAAAAGAGAGATCGCTGTACGTTCTGTCATACTGTGTAGCGCCATCTCTTCCTCACACAAAACGGAGCAACATTCACGTAATTTGTAAAACGTTTTTGATATAAATACTCTTTTATGTAACTGGCAGAATATTGAAAGAAAAAAAAGTAAACTATCTGTCATCTGACATTACAATAATTTTATTATGACATTTTATTTTACACCTATACTGCAAATAATATGTAAAGCCTTGTAAAGCCATTAATAATTTTATAGTTTAAATTGCCTGGGCATTTATGATCAAATCATGCAAATATTATCTATTTATATTTTATATGTACTATTTAAAGTGGTAGCAGAGCGTGGTTGTAATTTGTAAGCTGGGAGTCCAAAGCAACGAGCATCTACTATGTCAACTGCTTATGCCGAATGAAGAATATAATATTATTATGTCGCTATCCGAAGTTGTGAAAGAGCTCTCCATCTAAGGCTACTGCTGAAAGACATGACAGCAGTGTTTGATGAATGTGATAACCAAGTGGCATTGAAGCTATGTGAAAATGCTATCCTAAGTAGCAAATTAAAACACATCGACCTGCACTTCTTTATTAAACAACGTGGAATAATATAATTAATGTGCGATACAAAGAATCTTCAAATGCTCCAACATCTAAACCTAAGTAAACGCAGGAGGAGTGTTGTTTTGAACCCTCTTTGTGACAAGCATGCAAACTTAAGAACAAAATACAATTCATTCATATTCAATGTCTTCATAACAATCGTGCATTTTGTATTGTAGGTACCTACTTATGTAAAATTTTATTTTCTACCGCAAATATAAAGCCGTAATAATTTTATATGTTTTTAATTGTCTGGGCATTCATGATCACATCAAAAAATAATAACAGGTGCAAGGGGTGCGAGGCAAGTTTTATTTCAGCACATCGATAGCACCGACTCGAGTGCGATACGTATGACGTTGCACGGAGTGGCACCCAAATTAGGAATACTGCTTTTGAACTTGACGACATTCAAGGCTCTTGAGTCCCAAGGTTAGATAGAGCTTTTTAGTGCATTCCACAATGGGACAGATTTTCATTACCTACCGATTTATTTTGGTTACACCTATTCAGTAGGTAGGTATTCTTAGGACAAGGTTTGTGTGAAAGATTTGTATCTAAAAGTATATAGGTAATTCATAGCACCGGGGCGAAGCCAAGGCGTGCAGCTATGTTGTTATTATAATAAGATTGTTGCTATGAGAACCGAACCGATGTCACTTGATGCGCACTGATGCTCTGTCAGAACAAAGTGCCCACAGGCGCAAAGTGCCCTCCCCGAACCCGGGGCTAGATGGGGACACTAGGGTCCCCACAACTCGAAGGGGGCCATCTCGAAAGAAATGGTCCTGGGTCTGCCGGGGTGCGAGAGATATGCTTTTGGCAATCTCATCTCCGGCAACCAAGGGCCCAAGACGGCGTGCGTTTTGGTCGGTTCGAGTCCGATATAACCGCCTCCACCGGCTCCGTGGGAGTGGAATCCGTGGGGATTTTAAACACTATAAAAAAAATGCACACTGCACATCATTTTGTCTTTTAGTTGGCTTCTATTATCTAGATCTCCGCGCCACCCGCTCTAATAGCTCGAATTCTAATTAAATAATGCTTGATACTCATAGCTTGATAGATATTTACACTGAGAGGTAATCACCTCATCGACATCATTACAATAGACTCTCGCTCCGGATCGTTCTTGGTGCTGAGGCTGGCCATCGCAATCCAGCTTGGAAACGCGGCAAGTGTGATGGTGGAAGCAAGCGTACAAAGATGGTTATTCGATTAATATAGACACCATATTATTTATTTAGTAGGTATTACATGGAATAATTTATAAAAGCAATTATATTTGTAAAATAGTTATTGTTATAACTGGATCTTAATGCGGCCTTTCGAACAACCGTTGAACTCTTGAATAGCCATCATGCATGTTATTATTTGTGCGTGGTTGTTCACTCAGCTTATCCTATGGCTCTCGCATCAGTTGCCTATAAAATGGTAATGCAATGAACACCTAGAAAAAAACAACTATGTTAAAAACATGATATATTTACGAAACTAATAGTGGTCAATCACACATTACAATACATTAGCGTGTACTTAATTCAATATAAATATGGGCTTACCTTAGTCTTTACAGAGAACTCTGTAGATAGGGATTTTCAACAGTGTGGACTCTATTCATCATTCTGTGGGAGTCTCTTTCGCTTATTGAACCAATTTCATATAGGTAATGGAAAGGGTCTCATTTTTATCGCGAGTGCATTCGATGACGATTTCGTGAATAAGCAATATTAGCATAGCTTTTAGAAGCTGATAAACTCCTCGAATATTGTTTTTTCAATAGTTTTTTGTAACTATTGACTTAAGGATGTCATATTTGACGCTGAACGAACAAAAAGAACGAAAACTATGGGTGACGTCCCAAAACTGCTAATTTAAACAACATTATTGTAATATTGCTTTAAGAGGTCATGGTACCAAAACACGAAGTAAGATTGAAATAATACTGCTTTAAGAGGTTGTGGTTGGCCCCCTGGTATATGAAATATTGGGAAGGCTTTAACCAGTTCGCCGACTCTTTCTACGAGCATGACCTGCTCGCAGAAAGAGGCGGCGCACGCCCCCCCTTAGAAGCGGAATGACGCCCAAATACCCCCATAGATGCGGGATCGCACCCGAACAACCCCCTAGGCGAGGCCGCAATTGCAGCCGTAGGTCTGATGGGAGTCCTGGGACATCCTTCCGAGGGCTTACCCGGGCCTCCCAACCATAGGCTGTTGGGCGTTACCGTGAGGGTTTTTAGTGTGTAGGAGTCCGGCATAACGTTCATGTAGGATTTTCCCTCACGGTAAAAGGGCTAGTGCGGAGTAATGTCTAACGAAGTCGTTAAACAGAAATTTAATTAAAATACCCTAATATCTGATATATATGTATATTATGTATAATATCGTCACTTAAGGTGTCGTGAGGTTAGGACGTTCGACTGCTACGTCAGAGGTCGCGGGTTCGATTACCGCTAAGTGTAAATAATATCTGTATGCATGTCTAGATTGGCCCGAGTGTTTCTATATTATAAATTATGCCGAACGACTATAGGTAGAACTGGTGCACGTCATAAAACCATCTAAAAATGAAATCACACATAGGCATGAGAATGTACAATTCAGTTGCCAACAATGCCTTCAATGGCCAAATAACGGAACAATTATCAAAGAACGTAAACATCCGTTACGCGGCAGAGGTCAATATATTATGGATCGATTAGTTGCATAACGTGAAATAACTGTTTGTTACGGTATACATTCAGTATCGGCTGTTATTACCTAATACCTATAGACTTCACCTACAACATTTAGGTACATACATAACAAGTCTTTGAATTTTAGCAGAAAATACACAATTTGACTTGGTAAAACCTTGTCAGGGTTATGTGTTATCAAAGTATTAAAATAAATATTTCCTCAATATCTCAGTTTTGACACACTACCTCTTTGACTATTGCTTAAGTTATATCAGGAAACTCACAATTTATTCCTTGTATCTGGCAAACCTCTGTGTAAACCGATTCTTCGAGAGACCAGTGTGTTGAAAGCATGCACCATATAGCCATCGGTACGATACTTGATATCTTCAGGGTTTCGGATTAATCCCAACTGGCCATCTGATCCTGAAACATTTATAGTTTATAGTAACATTTATAGTACAAACAGCAAAGGACTATATTTATCTCCTTTGTTGTGTGTACAGTCGACAAAGGCAATACAGTTGCAGTTTTTCATATAAATTTTGGATTACGAGTAAATTGGGTAAATTACATTTCATACAACATACAACTGTTGATATCCCATTTAATCACGTTAGGGGTCTAATTCAAAAAGTCCTTAGTAGAACTTCATTACATGTTTGTATGTATATGAAAAGGATCACCTGCTAAATATCAATCTTGTCAGCAGTTTAGTTTAGTTCAGTTTGAATGTGAATGAGTAGAGGCCATCAAAACATAGAAATTATTATATAACATTGTACAAAATTGTTTACCAACTATACTACTTATAAAAATCGCTTTACTGCTAAAATTATGATAATTTTATGGTTATATTTTGAGGTCAAATAAGATATTTATTATTTTTTATTATATCATTTATTTCAGAATAAAAATCCAGACAATGATTGTTAGTATCACAACTTATTAAACTATGTTAGTACATCTTATCCACTAATTGACCAGAATACCTATATTAAAATAAATTAAAATAAATCAGTTCATGTATCTTCCTGAAGCATCAGGGCCGCCATTAGGCCCCACGAGATATAGGACATATTTTATTACAAGGAAAAAAAAAACAAGTTCACACTAACCAATTTTATCCGCAGCTATATCAATATTTGGGCTTGTTTTCAAATCTTGCAGATGTTTAGCATATCTTTCCCTAATCTTGTTAACCCAAACATCATCATCGTTAGATCTTTGATACTTCCACATGTTCCCTGAAAATTTTGCCTCATTTCTTGGACTGTCAAGCAGCAAGTTCTTGCCTTGTAAAGTTGCAATAGCTTTGTCATTGTTCTTTATGCGGATCTTCTCATTGGTATTAATTAGATGGTAATGACTTCTTTGGGCATTGATATTCATCATATCTTCTCCTAAAACCAATGATTACAGATAAGGTGAAGTTTTTACCATTATCTTAATAACCATAACCAGGTGTGCCCTGTTTCAAATGGGATGTGCCGATTTGAAACTATGCATGGTTTGTATTATGGATTTTAGAACATGGATGAACATACCTAAAACCTATTGTATACATTTATTTTTACAATTAAACAAGTAGACCTACTCAATCATCTGGACCCGTTATTACTAAAGTGTTTTAGCGGTGTTGTAGATAATCTTTTTAAAATTAAATGTACAAATTCTTTAAATAGAACATGATATTGTTAACTTCATCATCAGCACATAAGAGACACTTAATTTTCTTTACTTTATTTGAGTGTAATTTTATAGCATTCTATAGCTCTTTGTAAGAGTGTTGATAGATGACTTCACCATCACCTTAAGAACGGATATATATATATATCGTCCCTTAGCTTACAACACCGCTTAAGTCATTTTTACCAACTTTACAGGAGACGAAAAAAACTATATTTTAAAAAATCTGTGTTTTTTTCTATTGCTTCTTAATACATACTCTAGTTAGCGGTTAAGAAATAATTAATTATACTTATTTTGACGATTCACTTTATTTTAACTTTTATTTTATGACTTGAGCTGTGTTGACTGATATTTTATTAGATTTAGGCGGTGTTGTTTGTGAAAATGTTAGGGATTAAGGTATCAAAAGATGACAGACTAACGACTTGTGCGGTGTTGCGACGCCAACCGACTTGAGTGCTGTCACTATTTTTTGAATTACGGCTTCTGATTGGCTGAAATCTATTTCATGAGACCAATGGTTCAACGCGCAATGCGCAGCTTCATCCAATGGCAAAACAAAAACTGTCAACTGAGACTAACCTGCTCTCGAAGTTAAATTAGTTTTATAGTGAAATAGTTATGGAAGTGCAATAAAAACATTACCAAAGTACAAATTATAACTTGTGAGAACTGTGATATTGTTATCCGCGCGTGAAACACTGAAATACGACACAAAACAGTGAAATAAAAATCGCGAGTGATCAATCACGGCTATAAAATCTATACCTACCCTCTTTTATATTGACATTTCTTTCCACTCTGCTATTTGTATTTATGACAACTAGGCTTGTTATACTTATAAAATTGATTCCCTTAAACAACAAAACCCACCGAAAGTGGCTGCCCAGGCTTCCCGTGGGAAAAATGCTACTGGTGAAAAATCAAATGTTGGTAGTTTATCTCGACTGCCATCAACTATGGAAAGAATAAACCTGGATCCTAGCAACCAAACAGGTGATGACGGGAATGATTGGCAAACCATACCAATACTGAGACAACATCATGATCGGAAAAAACGAAGACTGAACTCAACACCGTCACCTGAGGCAGTTGCAACAAAAAATCGCTACTCACAGCTCCAGGTGGATGAGACTCAAATATCCCACACCACCGCTAGGATAAAACTCAATAAACCACCACCAATAGTACTATATGGAGTACAGAATGTAGCCAAACTTAAAGAAATACTGGACAAAACTGTGGATAAATTACAATACTCATTCAAAATTATTACCAAAAATCAACTTCGCATTACAGCAGAGAACATAGACACCTACAAAAGTCTTATGAATATAGTTCGGGAACAAAATCTCATTGGACATACATTCACACCCAAAAATGAAAGGCCATATCGAATTGTTATTAAGAATTTACATTCATCAACACCTATTGAGGCTATTCAGGAAGCTATACAGAGCACTGGAAACTTTGTGAAGGGAGAAATAATAAATGCCAGGCATGGTTCAACTAAAACACCACTATCAACATGGTTTGTCAACCTAGAACCCGGCCCAAACAATGCATCTGTAAAAAGCTTGAAATACATTTACCACACATCTATACAAATTGAAGATCCCAAGCGCAAAAAAACAATACCCCAGTGTAAACGCTGCCAACAATATGGACATACTAGAAATTACTGTATGCGGCCATATAGATGTGTTAAATGTGCAGAAAGTCACAATACAGCAGATTGCCCTAAAAAAGATAGAACTCAACCAGCAATGTGTGCTCTGTGCCTTGGTGAACACCCTGCAAACTATAAAGGCTGCAAGGTCTACCAAGAAATTCATAAAAGAAAATTCCAACAAAGAACACCACCAAAGAAAGACACAGCTACCATACAGAAGACTGAGGATGAACCATACAAAAAACTGGAGAAACCACCGACACATGCCAGTGAAGTAACAATGGCCAACCCAAATGTAACATATGCACAAGCTACAGCAGGAAATAATTTAGAACTTATTTTATGTCAACAAGCTAAAAAGCTAGATCTCCTAATCAACCAAATGGGCACCCTTATGGGTCTCTTGACAACAATTGTGAATAAGTTAGTCCAATAAAATGGCTCTCCGTATTGCAACCTGGAACATCAATGGGCTGCCCGGCAAGAAACATGAGGTTGAAGTCTTTCTTAAAATGCAAAGCATTGATGTCCTATTAATCACTGAAGCACATCTCACAGACAAGTCATCAATGAATTTACAAGGCTATGACATCTATGCCACCTACCACCCCAGCAATACAGCACATGCTCGGACCGCTATAGTTATAAAACAAGGTATCAAACACCAGCTCTTACCAGAATTTCGGAACCCTAAAATACAGGCAACATCCATAGAAATTTATGACAAGCAGAGCTCTTTAACAATATCCTCAATATATTGCCCACCTAAACAGAAAAGGAAACCTGAAACTACAGAAAACGATTTTGATCAATATTTTGAAACGCTCGGCAACAGGTTCTTGGTTGGAGAGGACTGGAATGCCAAACACATTTTATGGGGATCACGTTTGACAGCAACAAGAGGTCGTCACCTGCATAAGAATGTGGAAAAGCACCAGTTACGTGTCCTTTCAACTGGTCAAGCAACCCATTGGCCTACTGATCCAAGTAAAATACCTGACTTGCTGGACTTCTTCATCTACAAAGGAATACAGTCTCATTTCCTAGACATAGAAGGCTGTCTCGACTCGTCATCGGATCATATTCCGGTTATTGTGACTATGAGCTCAACTATAATAAAAAAACCAGTAACATCATACCTATATAACAGACACACAGATTGGCAGACTTTCGAACAGTACAAAATCTGCTTAAAATCAGGAGAGGATATTGACTTTGCCAGTGAATATATTACTAAGACCATTCAAAAAGCGGCCTGGTTCAGCACTCCACCATTGCTGAGAAAACCTAACCACCACACAGAAGCAAACCTACCATTGTTAGTGAAAGAAAAGGTGTTAGAAAAACGTCGCCTTAGAAGAATATGGCATTCCACTCGGCACCCTCTAGATAAAAGGGATTTCAATAGAGCAGCCGCAAATCTCAAAAAACTGTTGAAAGACCTTGAGAATGATACAGTACAGGCACATCTACAGACCCTAACGCCTGTAACATCCACCAAGAATGAGAACTCACTATGGAAAGTAGTTAAGTCTCGAAATAAGCCCAATATCACTCAACACCCTCTTAAAAATATTGATGGCACATGGGCAAAGACTGACAAAGAGAGAGCGGATGCATATGGATCTTTCCTTGCTGATGTGTTTACGCCAAACCAAGTTCCTGGTATGAACGATATGGATGCCGAAGTAACTTCTTTCCTGAAAAGTGACCTTCAACTTAGTCCTCCCATTAGATATTGTACACCAACTGAGGTCAGGCGTATAATAATGGAACTAAAACCAAAAAAAGCTCCGGGGTTCGACCTTATTACAGCTGAAGTGTTGCAAAAACTACCAAGGAAAGGCATAGTCTTCATGACTTCACTGTTCAACGCCATACTAAGAACTGCGTGTTATCCAAGCACTTGGAAAGTGTCACAAATAACGATGGTTCCCAAGCCCGGCAAACCACCACATTTGATCTCTTCATACAGACCTATAAGCCTCTTGCCATTGCTATCAAAGGTACTAGAGAAAATAATTTTAACTCGCATCAATGAAGTGATCACTGAAAATGAGGCTATCCCAGAACATCAATTCGGATTTCGGAAACACCACTCAACTATAGAGCAAGTACACAGAGTATGCGATCATGTGAGAGACGCCCTGGAAAACAAGAAATACTGCTCTGGGGCATTCCTGGATGTGCAGCAGGCTTTCGATAGGGTCTGGCATAATGGTCTGCTCTATAAATTAAAGAAGCTCTTACCACACACTTCTTCTGAAGTCATATCTAGATGATCGTATGTTCTACGTAAAAATCAACGATACCACTTCCGAGTTCTACAACATAAAAGCAGGTGTTCCTCAGGGATCGATATTGGGACCTTCACTCTATGTCCTGTTCACGGCTGATGTACCAGAATCTGATAACGTGATTACGGCCACATTTGCGGATGACACCGCGGTACTCTCATCTGATAAAGATCCAGAAGTTGCGTCTAGACACCTACAAGAGCACTTGGACAGAGTTCATCACTGGATGCAGTCATGGAAAATCATGGCGAGTGCAACTAAATCCAACCATATTACATTTAGCCTAAGGAAAGAAGACTGTCCCCCTGTAAAAATAGGTCAAGAAGTGCTCCCTCATAGCACAACTGTTAAGTACCTCGGATTTCACCTTGACAGAAAACAGACCTGGAAGACACACATCCAAAAAAAACGGGATGAACTAAATCTTAGGTTTAGGTCATTGGAATGGCTACTGGGCAGAGGATCGCGGCTATCTGTAGAAAATAAATTATTAATCTACAAAGCCATATTAAAACCAATCTGGACGTATGGCATCCAACTTTGGGGTACGGCTAAAATATCCAACATCGAAATCCTGCAAAGATTTCAAAATTCAGTGCTCAAATCTATTGCAAATGCTCCATGGTTCACTAGAATGGATGAATTGCACAACTACTTGAATATTCCTACAATAAAGGAGGAAATAGTCAAAACTACCCAGTCATACAAAGCCCGGATCACTCACCACCAGAATAGACTAGCACAGAGTCTCGGCAATCAACTGGGAACAAGACGGTTAAGAAGACTGCATACCTGGGATAACCTCTGAAAGAGTTTAAAAAGAAGGCAGCTTAACAGTGGGAGGGCATGCCTAACACGTCAAGCATCTCACAAAACAACTGCTTATGGTTTAAACTGAAACCGATCGCATGTTTTGACCAAAATAAGAAAAAAAGGCGGTGTTGTTTGTGAAAATGTTATGCCCCGTCCGCACGCTTGCCGCTTGCCGCAAACTCCAAACCTCTACAAACGTTTGGCTTGATTTGACAGACCACCACACGCTTGCGAGTGAGACATTGTGTTCTGAAGAAGCAAGCATGACGGACGTTGAGATTGCGGCAATATCATTTGGCTTAATTTATTTTTATTATAAATACAAGAAAATAAATGAAAGGAAACGAAAAATAAAAAAATTCTTCCTAAAGGTGACCATAAGAATTTCTTTCTTACTTTTCAGTTTCTTAACTGGCTAATTAAATACTAGCTTTTGCCCGCGGCTCCGCCCGCGTGGATGTCGGTTATCGCGACCAAACATAGCCTATGTCCTTTCTTATGGTCTAATCTACCCCTATACAAAATTTCATCAAAATCGGTGCAGTGGTTTAGGTGTGAAAGCGTAACATACAGACAGACAGACAGACAGACATACAGACAGACAGAGTTACTTTTGCATTTATAATATTAGTATGGATATTAGTAGGTATGGATTGCACTAAGGCGACACCATGCATCAGCTACTTTTTTTTGTCCTTGTGATCACTATTTCCCGGGTCCCAAATGCATGGTTCTGCCTGGTAACATTCCAGGAAGTTCAAAATGTTTTCATTTGACCATTTGACCAGTCACTCATATTTGTACTCAAGACGACCCATACGTCTGTACGCCGCCAGTACACAATCGAGACTGAGTGTACGCAAACGTGTGGACGAGTCGCAAGCGCTTGCGGCAAATTCCTTTGATTTGTGACTTAAAAACCGACACTTGACGGATCGGCTACAAGCGCTTGCAAACCTACACAAACCAAATCAAACGCCTTATCCACACGTTTGAATTTGTGACGGCTTGTTTAGGTTTGGCAAGCGTGCGGACGCGGCTTTAGGGATTAAGGTATCAAAAGATGACAGACTAACGACTTGTGCGGTGTTGCGACGCCAACCGACTTGAGTGCTGTCACTATTTTTTGAATTACGGCTTCTGATTGGCTGAAATCTATTTCATGAGACCAATGGTTCAACGCGCAATGCGCAGCTTCATCCAATGGCATTAAAATGTAAAAACCGCCAATTTTCGACTTGAGCGGAGTTGTTAGCTAAGCTAGCTGTTGGGATATGGGAAACTAGCTTTTGCCCGCGGCTCCGCCCGCGTGGATGTCGGTTATCGCCTATGTCATAACATAGCCTATGTCCTTTCTCAAGGTCTTATCTACCCCTATACCAAATTTCATCAAAATCGGTTCAGTGGTTTAGGCGTGAAAGCGTAACATACAGACAGACAGACAGACAGACAGACAGAGTTACTTTCGCATTTATAATATTAGTATAGATTTGAATTGATTCACGTGTGGCTCAGTAGCTAAGTTGGTAAGAGCATTCCCCTGTAAGGGAAAGGTCGTGGGTTCAAGGCCCACCTGAGCAATTCATTTTTCCTAATGTAATCGAATTGTATAGTTAATTGCTATAAAAATTCACTCAAATATTTGGGTGGAGTTATCCAAAATCAATGATTAAAAACGATTGAAAAATCATTCATTGGTTCCAACAGTTCGTAAGAGTGCTGGTAGATGTCTTCACCATGGCTTTAAATATGGATACATAGACAAGGGAAATTTGAAGCTATTCAAGTGTGACTCAATCGCTTCGGCCACCAACACAACCATGCTACCTAACTGGTTATGTGAGAAGAATTATTTTACTTGCTATGAAACCAGTTAACTACAAAGAGGTTTTTTATTCCTATGGGACTAGTTATGTACAACCACCTACGAAATTCTTGCTACGAAACCAGTTTCTGACACATCTTTACCTTTTTGGAAATGGGACAAAACAAAATTTTGTATATTTTAACGTAATGTTAACGTTATGGCATGGCTATTGCCTAGGAGTCTGAAACTAAGTAAGTAGTTCCTATGCTGATTCAATTTCCTAAATGATAATATATATCACATATGAAATTCAGCAATTACTCTCATGTCCACTTGACATTGACAAGAAAATGAAATCAGCATTGAATTTAATTTACTCTTATTAATATAAATTATTAACATAGTTAAATTATTAATATAACGGCAAAGTCTCAGAACGACACATATTGCTGGTACTACTGAGTTCCAGCCAAAAATTTATTGCTGTAAACTTATGGGACCAGTAGGAAGATGTATGATCAAATAAGAGGTGGCATCTTTTCTAGTATTTTATTTCTGACCAGACTCACAATTACAGATGACCTGGTTTGAAGTTGATCACTATGTCACTCATTTATTTCCAGGTCATGGTATGAATAACAGGAATATCTTCAAATTAAACCACTTTCAAATACCTATTGGTATTTTTGAAGTTATTTTCATTCTATTTCCCAAAATGATATCCATTTGGCATATAGTATGAATTATGAATGACACAGCCATACAAATGGTATTAAATTACGTCTCGATGCATGTTCCAAAACTGTTTCTAGGATTTTCCAGACATGAAATACGCATACGGAATTTACCGCAGTCAAGCCAATGCGCGTGGGATTAGTCTCGTAATACAAAGCAAGAATCAAAATGTAAAGAAATATTAATTGTAACTACCGTTATTTTCTTAAAAATAATCCGACTTACCACTCATATTCAGCAGCCAGTAAAGGTACAGAGAAATACTCCAAGTACCAGATGCAAATAAAATCCCCCAAAGAAAAGAGTTGTTAAGTTTACGCATGATTTCCTACTAACACTACCACAATGTTAGGATTCTCGAATGGTAATAATTTCAAACAAATATTTAAATATTATTCAAATCATTCAGCAATCGTAAAAAGCTGTAAATATTTACGAGAAAGCTCGGAATAAACATTTTATGTTCTGCCTATATGAACAGAAATGTTGTAGCTGAATGTGAAACACTCAGGCTAATACTACTCCATTTGCTCACAAACGCACACACCACAATAATATAATATAACTTCACTTTAAAAATATTTAATAATTATATTTTAAATAAATTCTGAAAACACTGGAAAACAGTAGTGTTATAGTTCTGTTACACAGTGCATGCAGTGGTGCATAGGGATGGGTAAATCGATACTTCGACAGTCAACTCTGACTTATTTCAAAAATCGATTTTTCACTAAAAATTCTCGACTTTTTAGAATTGACTTCGGTGGCCTCAAGCAAGACAGCTAAAAATCGACTTCATCTTGATGACTTGACTTAAATTCAGTAGGTACTAAATTACTATAATACAATTTGAGGTCCGTAAAACTAATTTACTTGTTTGACTCGAACTAAACCAAGGTTATATTTAATGAAGATTTCGTTTCAAGACTGATCGCCATCGAATGGGTAGGTAACACTCGAAATTGTTCAAAACCACAGTTCTATACATATGTATATCTATCTGGGGCAGGTTATATAACAGTAGACAAATTACATCGGGTCTCCTCCTACCCTGCCTACAATGCCTGAAAACAAAGGTCTGATCCACGGTACGGTAATATGGACACTGCATGTGCGGTACCAGCTGTTCAGTTCTTTTTTTTCGTGTGGAGATCCCTTCGGCATCGTATCCATTGTTCCACAGGAGCAGTCCATGGAATTGTGCGAAATCTCACGACCGAGGCTGGTCAAGATTGGAAAAAACTTTCCGTCAGATATTCCACGACTATGCAGCGAAGGTATAGAGGCACTTTATGTCAAGTTAAGGAAGTGATGTGCTAGCTATTCACATGCACATCACTGACTAATGGCAGTTATAGGGAAATTCATAGACAAAACTTCATTGAGGGGGATCCCCATTATGAACTGATGACGTTGACGAGGCTGAGCTTTCAACTTTCAAAGGTGACTAATCGACTCTAAATCAAACATGAGCAGTCTAAAGTCAAGAATCGATTTTGCATGCGCCCTTGCCATCCCTAGTGGTGCGCACAGATTATAACCAAATATCAATCCACAGAAGGGGCTAAGAGGGGGTTAGGTTGCTCAACGTCCCGTCCGTCTGATTTACCCCCTAAGTATTCTTAGGCCCACCCTACACGTGTCCCCCGGGTGGTGCTAAATTGTGCAACAACACCGAACAACGGGCGGGGCGGCGGAAAACTAACCTAACCCGGCCACCACAGGCCAAGGGGCACTAAATACCCTGTAAAAGCGTGACATTTTTATCTATGAAATTGAGAGTCGTATCGGAGTTTCATGCTGTCGAAGAAAAATCTTGTCGTAGAAGGATTTGTCGGAATTCAGTTTGGGAGTCAATTTATGTATCTATCCATTGAATACAAACTATAAAAATGTGCCAAACCGTAGTCGTCTAAAACCACACCCCGGCAGATGTTTCCGTGGGGCACTAAATTCCCCCAGATCCCCCACAATCACCTAGGGCAGATAGTGTGAGGACCTAAACCTCTGCCCTCTGCCCCAAAACAAAAATGTCAGCACAGGACAGAGAGTTAGTACCCCAGGTGGGTACTGCTTGCGGGAAATACCTCACTGAGCCATGCTCAGTCTGCCACTCGTATTCTTAGGGGGTGCAAAGGCTATCACCTCACCAGACACAACTAGTGTCGCACAATGCACCGTTGTTGGTCACAAGGGATGCTCGGCCGACATCGGCCACAACCAAAAAAGGGCTCGGCCGAACGGAACGCAGTCGCCCCAATAGGCGTGCGAGAGGGGAGGGATCTAAGAAAATGATAACAGGGTTGGGTGCCTTAACCACAGCCCCTCTGCAGCACAAGCAAGCAGAACAGGAACCTAGTGGTGCTCGGGGTCACCAAAACTCCGCGATGGCTCCCAATTTTCCTGAAAAGTAGCGAAAGGGGGCGGAGCCCGCCAACGTTGTAGCCGAACAACGAACGGGTGAAATTCCTTCAGTCACAAGTGCCGCTCTGGGAAGTATGCTGCATGTGTAAACCAGAAAAGGCTGCTGGCTTTATGGGTTTGTATATTTTTGTTGGTTGGAATGAGAGGTAAGATGGTACGCATAATAACCCAATTAAGAGGCTGAGTGCGATACAGCCCAGATAAAAAAATACAATCCGCAGAGTAGAGAGAAGAGAATACCTATAGCTGTATTTCATTACACACTACTTGGTTTTTTTGTAAATTTTACTTTTATTTTATACGTATACCCATATAAATTTTTATTAATTGAACTAAATAAACTTAACCGATTTCATTAAAATCGGTTCAGTGGTTGAGGCGTGAAAGCGTAACATACAGACAGACACACAGACAGAGTTACTTTAGTATGGATTTAGCAATCCAAGATGGTGGACTCGGAATTTTCACCAAAATCGATATGGGTATCGCTTTCAGGTTTTTTGGGGTCGCTGATTACGAATATATCATCCATTTGGCGATCCAACATGGCGGACTCGAAATTTTCACTAAAATCGATATGGGTATCGCTGATTAAGAATATATTATCATCCATTTGGCGAACCGGTTCAGAACTGGCCACGGAAGATGCAACTACCATCTTCACAAGTGGGGACTTAAAGATGCGCCGGACTGTGATTGTGGAGCTCCAAAGCAGAAAACGATGCATATAGCAGAGGAGTGTCCACTCCGTTGTTTCCCTGGAGGAATGCGTGAGCTTCATGAATAAACTAGCCTATTATGTACTTGGCCAGAGTCTGTGCGTGTTGCAACCTGTTGCTTTTTCAAATTTGGCGCGGTTATTTTGCGCCAGTTTTCATTGGCCAAACTCCATAGTATTAAGTAATTATTACACATACTGTAGTGCACAAAATTTCATATTTCTGGCCTACATGCCCGCACCCGCTGCGTTCGGTAGTTCAGTGTAACTGGATAGAAGCAAATATAGCTTACTAGCTTTTGCCCGCGGCTCCGCCCGCGTGGATGTCGGTTATCGCGACCAAACATAGCCTATGTCCTTTCTCAAGGTCTAATCTACCCCTATACCAAATTTCATCAAAATCGGTTCAGTGGTTGAGGCGTGAAAGCGTAACATACAGACAGACAGACAGAGTTACTTTCGCATTTATAATATTAGCAAGGTTTTCCGGTTGCCAGTCTGCGTCGTCGATTGTATATAATAATTGGATTGTCAGTTTCTAACGAGAGACAGAGTGCTGAATCGAGGCATTCATGACGGTCGTTCTACGATATACAGCAGACGACTACCAGCGTGGCGTGCTTCTGTGTTCAGGGCATTCAGGGGCTCTTTTTGTCACACTGTTCCATCTTCGTTGTTTTCTCTTCCATCTTGTAATAATCGACTGTCCCGCTGAGTATGATCTACCATTGAATCTCACCCTCTCCTTTTCTGTGTAGACTAACTCGTTGTAGCCTAATGTGTTTTACGTTTACTCCTTTATGTACCTAGGTATATACTTACCTTTATGGTGCTGGATACAAGAGGCAGCAACAGGTTAGAAGAGATATTGCAGATTGAAAAATTTAACAGTAAAAATATTTCTCATTGTAAAAGAAGTACAATATAAAAATATCTCTGGGTAACCCTCCGGGGATAAAGGGAACAAAACCTTGTTTGTCTTAACACAGTAGGTACCTGAGCCGGGGTGCGAGAGATATCCCTTCGGCAATCTCACCTCCGGCAACCAAGGACCCCAGACGGCGTGCGTTAGTCGGTTCGAGTCCGACATAACCGCCTCCACCGGCTCCGTGGGAGTGGTATCCGTGGGGATTTTGCGCACGATAAAAAAACATAGTACCTGATGAGCGCTAGAGGGCGCCACACAAGATTGAGCGACACGCCATATACCCTATAACCATCGGACAATAAACGCTTGTAACGATACCTCATTTTGTCCAGTTCTAATAAGTACCTATATAGTTGAAGAGCTATGACAAATGAACACAACCTCTCAAAATCATAACCCTCCTTTTGGCTTCGCCGTAGTCAGGTGAAAAAAAAATAAGTAGGAGGCGCGGATTCGATCCTCGCTCAGTGCAAATATTGTGTGTATTTGCATTGGTCTGGTCTGGCCAAACGAACATTTATGCTGTCATCACAGCACGTTACGGGTAGCCAAAGCCCGAAAATAGAATAGTCAAGTTAAACCTCAAACATCGACAACTGAGAATGAGATCAAATGCTATAGGTTGCAATGATTTTAAGTAGTTATCTATATTTTGTTTTTGAAGTCTATGGACACCTTTCATCAAAAAATTATTTCATATCAATGTAAATTAATTAAACATCGTACATTTTTACCATAAACCTAATAAATAGTGAACTTCTACTTAATATCATTACCTGTTGGTAAGTATGAATTTTCTGAACGGATGTCTGTCCCGCTTCGGGAGAACGAGCGCTCCTTATTATCGCGACGCTGTGAAGGCAATACAAACATTGAATGGAACAGATGACAATCCACAACATATATATCCTAGCAATATTGCAACAACCCGATGGCCAGTTAAATATCGTACAGGAAACTCTCGCATTGCTTTTTTGCCAACAATGTGGACACAGGTGAGGTTCAAGGATAAAGGGTGTGCGGTTCCCCCTCGTTTACACCGTGATATAGCATTTCCAAACTTTGACCACTACAGGAAAGATGCGTATAAAGATGTTCGTAAAACAAGCTGGGGAGTGGGTGATAGTAAGCCCGGATATGTATATGTGGTTGGAGTATTTGGCTTCGTATGTGGGGCCTACGCAGTTAAAGCAGGCATTTATACTTTTATAACTTTCATGTCAGCTGCAGCTGATGTTCTGGCGCTGGCTTCTATCGAAGTAGATTTAAGTAAGGTACCGGAAGGAAAATGCATGACTTTTAAATGGCGCGGTAAACCTCTATTTATTAAGAATAGAACAGCACACGAGATAGAGATCGAAGACCAAACACCTGTGGCTTCGCTGCGAGATCCGCAGACACCGGCTGAACGTGCACAAAAACCGGATTTTCTTATAATCATTGGAATTTGTACACATTTAGGTTGTGTACCCATACCAAACGCTGGAGAATTTGTTGGTGGTTTCTACTGTCCGTGTCATGGCAGTCAATTTGACAACTTGGGGAGAATACGAAAGGGACCGGCGCCAGTAAATTTAGTTGTGCCGCCGTATGTATTTCTCAGTGACACTCTTGTTCGAGTCGGATAAACTTGCCTTTTGTTAATTTGTATAATATATCTACTTTTTAGGACTTGTATTTAGTAATAAAATTCTATTGATTTTAAATGAATGAAAGTGTTTGTTTTGGACCTTTCGTGAAACCGATCGCGATTTGAACTCTTGGATCAATTGCACATCTAAAGGGTTAAGATTTACGTAATATAAGATTTTATGTAAATAAGCATCTACAGCCTCGATTTATTGTTAATCACCCACTTGCGAGTGAACCCCCCTTTCTCTAACTACGCCACTGCCTCGTCTATTACCTAATACTTAGGTATAGTCTGACCGCCAGAGCTGCACCGTCCCCATTGTGCGCGCGGGTGGTAGGGTCGAGGTAAACAAAAGAAAAGTCAGGGTATGAATCGATGAGATCTACAAAGTCCGACAAATTAATTTTGACAGTTTGAACGCCGGATATTATCGAAAATCCCTATTTAATCATTTTTGGCTTTACAGGCCAGTCGTATACACGTGTTAAATAATAAGATACTTAATTATATAAGAGTACCTAAATTATTCATATCATTAATTAAATATCCATTATATATCAAAATACCTACAGTTAGATAATTAAATTACAACCGCAAATTATTTATCCTATCATTCCTATCCTACTTCCTACTAATAATATTAAAATATGGAAGTTTGTTAAGATGTTTGTATGAATGTTAGAATGTTCGGTAATAAATCAAGCTCTAAAGGCTAAACGAAACTTTGAAATTTGGTATAGGAATATTATAATTAGTCTGAAATAACGTATAATACTTATTTTGCTGGGAATAAGTTTCTCTGGGTTGCAGGATTAGAATCTTACCTTTTTTTGATTGGAAACATCCAGTAGGTACCTATTTAATAAAAATAGGCAGATGATGAGTAAAAACGAAGTAAAGTGATAATTTTAATCAGAACTTTTAAATTAAATTTATTTTGACAAATTCTTCTACAACTTCATACTCCGCTTCGCCGTCGGGACTAGAATTAGATTCATTCTATATAATTTATTTTTTACATGCTTTTGCCCGCGGCTCCGCCTGCGTGGATGTCGGTTATCGCGACCAAACATAGCCTATGTCCTTTCACAAGGTCTAACCTTACCGTATAGGTACTAAATTTCATCAAAATCGGTTCAGTGGTTTAGGCGTGAAGGCGTAACATACAGACAGACAGACAGAAAGAGTTACTTTCGCATTTATAATATTAGTATGGATATAGATTTATATAAGATAGCTTTTTCCCGCGCCTCCGCCCGCGTGGATGTCGGTTTTCGCGACCAAACATAGCCTATGTCCTTTCTCGTGGTCTAATCTACCCCTATACCAAATTTCATCAAAATCCGTTCAGTGGTTTAGGCGTGAAAGAGTAACAAACAGATAGACAGACAGACAGACAGGGTTACTTTCGCATTTATAATATTAGATTTTGCCCGCGGCTCCGCCCGCGTGGATGTCGTTTATCGCGACCTAACATAGCCTATGTCCTTTCTCAAGGTCTAATCAACCCCTATACCAAATTTCATCAAAATTGGTTGAGTGGTTTAGGCGTGAAAGCGTAACATACAGATAGACAGACAGAGTTACTTTCGCATTTTTAATATTAGTATGGATTAGTATGGATGATATACTTTATATCATGAGATATCACACGACCCATCTTTGAATTATAATCTCATGTGCGTCTGACCTAAACAGTCCGGTAAAACGACTGACCTAAGGACTGACCGAATCTAACTGCCGATATTCCGCGAGTTAATTATGTTAGCGCTTTAGATTTATTTATTTACATTAGGAATTGTATTTAAATGTAAATTATATTATTAAACGTTTTCATAAGTTAAGTAATTACGTATGTTTGTTTTACACAATATACGTTTTTAACGAATGTTGGTACTTATAAACCTTCTTTACCCAAGGCTCAATTACTATGCTCAACTGGTTGTGCCGTGGGTACTTTCGATTCCTTTCTACTCAACTGCTTGGTCTGTTAAAGAATACAATAATGAACAAGTAAGCCGCAAGCTGGATGTTACTTGCCGTTAAACCTCTGGCCTCGGATGCAATCAAGATAACATCTATAAATAAGTAGATGATGAAGTGAGGAAATTCCTTCTAAGAATGCCTTTTTATATAAGACTTTTGAATTTGACGTGCACAAGGTATTTGAGGGGAATTTCTAGTAGGTATACCTAATTATATAAAATAAATAAATATTCCACAATATTCTACACTATATAGACTCTGAATCTAAAATTCTAGACCCATGGCAAGCATAGCTTAATTGTTTTATGAGATCTAGAATGCAGATAAACAAACTTAGATACCTTGTTTTCGTTAATAAACATATTATACATCGAAACACCCAGACCAATGCAAATAAAATGTTTTGTTAGAAAAGCACACGTCAATTTGACTTCACCTCGCCTGATGGGAAGCTAAAGGCAAAGTCTCGCAAAGGTAAATTCATGCACGCAAATATTTGCAGTCAGCGGGGATCGAATCCGCACCTCCTGCGTAGCTGCCGCGTCCACGACCACCAAGCCACAGAGAGTGTCATGTGTAGGTGATGTAGGTACTTTTGTAGGAAAGAGGTGGAAAGTAATATTTATTTAGTGGGACACTCATTACATCAACTAGAATTTATAAGACCAGCAAAAAGACTATCAGTAGGTAAGTAGCTATAATATTTATATTCTGCTAGCGCCTACAGCTGCTGATAAATTGTGATAAACGGGCGAGGCTCTTGCACAGGCCTTCCCATCAGAGTTGGAGTGTCAGCTTAGAATTCACTGGGTGTTTAGGGGCTATACCTGAAACTTCGGGATCCAGCCAACCACCCTCACCTGCTAACCCGTACATCTACTGATAAATCCTATCGGAGTCGGGGGATTAGACGGTAGTCGCCATGCTTGGCTTTTGTGGGTGCGACCGCCGCTTGATCCCACAAAGCCAAATCAAGTGAACGTGTTGGAGAGCGGATCCCGTACTCCAAAGCGCGAAGTTTAGTTGCACCCGGAACTAAGTAGCCTACTTGTTAATCAGGTACCTAGGTGGTTATTTCAAAACCAAGTCATCGATAGAAAAATACATTGAAAATCCTTAATTCTGAAGCCACCTTGTACATCTACTTACCTACTGCTGCCACGGCAGAACCAAATAAAACGACATAATGACTTGCCTAAGAAGTTGTAATTTAGGAATTAAAATCAAATTAGTGATTGTCGAACTGATTGGGCATCAATGTAGTTATGAGTGGCTGCCCGTGTCTTGGTGTAATCACATACACATTCTTCACAAGTGCCAAGGCTTTATGATGTAACTCGTGAAAGTGTGCTAACCGCGGTCCATGGCAGTGGCAGACCGACGCGTGCGCAACCAACACGATAGCAGTGCGATTTTGCAAGTAAGTGTCATTAGTAACTTATCTATTTACAAAATATAAACATTTGGTTTTGCATTGCGAATTGATTTATAAATTATAATATAACATGTTTAAATTAGTTAGGTACCTACCTAATACAATATTATAATGTTAAAATAAGTAGGTACCTAATTCTCCTGTTATTTTTTAAGTTAAACGGTTTTATTGATTGAAATTGTATTGTCATCTGAACTAAAGGTGTGTAGGGTAGGTACTGTGTGTGTACATACCATATAGTATCATCAATCAGTGAGAAGAGGGCAAAGTTTAAACAATTAGCAGGCCAAACTAAATAAAACAGTTTAACTTTTTTTGTAACAAATAAACCATACCTAGTGTATTTACCTACCTACTACTACTGTACCTATTATAATAACAAGGGCTGTTTAACATCAGACAGATAGGTATAGGCTCGAGTCTACAATATTATAGTGCCCGGAATATTATGACAATAGGCTCACCCCCTATTACATGGGACCGACTACCGATTATTGGTGAAATGGGTGTTAAGTTCATTCACTGCGGCGTGATTATGTATGTATGTATGTTTAGTTTAATAACCGCACACTGTACCTACCCATATAGGTCGGTAGTATTTTTTAAGACTTCTTCGTGGAAAATGCTTTTATGTATGTACCTTTTAGTCACATCCATTTCTCCGTCTACGCATCCGTCTTACTTTTTCGGGTATTGCCCCTCAAAGCGGCAAACGGGGAGGTGACTGTCAGAATCAAAACAACACGATGTTCCGTCCTTGGAGCCCTAATGTCTAGTGCCTTAAGGCATTCTGGATATTATGTCCCAGAAAGGAAAGCCGCGAAACCCAGCGCGCTTTGGCTACCTACTTGTTGTATAGCAGGTGACCTTGCCGTGAAAAGCAAGAAATCTTGCTCCATTCGGGCAGGCTCTGGCCTGCTTCTGCTGCAGCCCTACCTTCATCACCAGACCAACGCTTAGAGTGGTGGGAGATCGTGTCTTTATCATAGACTCGAGTGCAGTACATCTTGACTGCTCACTCAGAGATAACACGGGCGTTGGCGCCTAGACTCCCGGCCTAACAGCCCGGTCCGAAAATTAGTCAGTCGGCACGAGAAGCCACCATGTTGCTTCTTTAGCCCACCCTCCTCCTCCATGACGGAACAATCCTATATTTAATAAAAACTGCACTAAAGACACAAAGATAGATTAATTTTTTTTAAATTCAAAGTCAATCCGCGAAAGACCCAAAATCATTTTGGCAGTATATAAGATCGAAGCGTAGCCGGGTCAATAACCAAAGTATCATAAAAGATGGCCAACACCTTGCGAATGAAGACTATGCTAGGGAATTTGCCGCGTTTTTTGAGTCCGTATACAGTACGCAGCATTTCCATCTCGGTGGAAGATAACGCGAGTGATACCGGTCCCTTAGGGAACGGCATCGGCAGGTCCACATGTCTGTGGTGATAGACCAGTGGCAGTGCTGTCTACACCTGCAAAAGTTTTCGAGTCGGCGATTCAGCAAAACTTATAAAGACAAGTAGCCCCGCAGCTGTCTGATGTGCAGGCAAGGGGGGCGGACATAGCATCTTACAGACCTACGATTTATTTGTAAACATGTCACGGCTCGTCTATGTAACCGGACAATTATGTTCGAAATTTCGTCGTTAAAAGCAGTCGATCGTTGTAAGCAGAGTCGCAATAAACGGATTACACAAAAAAATAGAAATAAATGCAATAAATTTTGGGGGTCCCCATACTTGGAACTGAAAGTCAATTTATTTTTCTTCAAACCCATACCTACGTGTGGAGATAGGGCTTTAAAAATGCTATTGAGATTTCTAACATATTTTTTTCTAAACAGAATAGTTTGCGCGAGAAACACTTACAAAGTGGAAAAATTGGCGCAGATATCCAAGATTTCAATATTGTAGGATAAGTTTACTACTTTACTACTTTTTTTCACCAACAAATTGTTACGAAACATTACACGAGTACCAATTCTTTGACTTATTTTCATAAAAAAACTAGCTTTTGCCCGCGGCTCCGCCCGCGTGGATGTCGGTTCCCGGCAATTATTCGAATTTTTCTCGCCGTAAAAACCTTCCCTGGACTTCCACGAATAATTCAAGACCAAAATTTGCCAAATCGGTAAAGGTGTTCTGGAGTTATATATCGTCAGGAAGAAAAACCCGACTTATTTTTATATAGTTCACTAAATTTTTTTTGTGATTTAAAAAGGTTTTATGGATAGCTTGCTTCTTTAGGTTGCTAATAGGTAAGTACAGGCTTTCCACCAGGCCCACAATTGTTCAAATATTTTTTGATCTCTTTAGTTCTAAAATATTTGAATAATTGTGGGCCTGGTGTGGTAGTTGAAAATATCATAAGTGGTATCGAATATTTAATGAATTAAAAAGGTACTAAAAGAGAGATAATACATATATTTCCTTTCAAATTTTTTCTCAAGTAGCCATAAGTAGGCCAGGCCTATCGGCAGATAACTACTCGCTTATACTTTGTATAATATATAAGTCGAATTTTGGGACAACTTGTATACACTTTACTTTCTTGTTTTCTTGAGAATATTAAGTATATACCTGCCTACCTAGGTCCTGTGGATTGCGTGACAGGATTAGAATTCCACACGGGTTTATCCACTTAGTTATACTTATCCACTTAGATAAACGATATACCTAACAAAATGGACTGAAAAAGTCCAAATAGTTATACTGCTTAGTATAACTACGTGGATTCGATTAATTTGGGTTGTTTTAGTCCAAATAGTTATACTGCATAATATAACTACATGGATTCGATTAATTTGGGTTGTTTTAGTCCAGAAGATCAGATTCATCCATTTAGTTATATTCGTAAATAAACAATCACTTTATAATATTTATGGGCATTTTATGTACCAACACATTTGTAATTAAAGAAAAAGTGTATTTATGGACTGAAGGAGATAATGGTGGGTTAGTGTTGCCGTTATAAAAACTATTATTATTTATTTTATTAACTTTAATTGTCGGAAATATTTATTTAACATTTTATTTTGTTACATTTCTGTGTATGTGCTACAGCTGCGAGAAATAAATGTATCTTTCTCCTAAATAGTGAGTAAAATGCTATCGCACTGTTTCTAGAAAAATGTCTATTGTGATATTACCGTTAACTAATTGCATTTTTGCGTCCATTATCATCATGTCGTTGACTAAATTAATCGATTCCATGTAGTTATATTATGCAGTATAACTATTTGGACTAAAACAACCCAAATTAATCGAATCCACGTAGTTATACTAAGCAGTATAACTATTTGGACTTTATCAGTCCATTTTGTTATATCGTATAACTAATAGTATAACTAAGTGGATAAACCCTTCCACACGGGCAACAGGCAAGGGCATGTGTAGGTAGATTATATTGTAGATTTAGGGTTAAGTGGGTAAATCAAAGACAAAAATAACAGAAATTCAAATTATATTGTTAAGGTTTCTATTAAAATTATTCGTTTACATTTAGACTCTTCATAATATGATCATGTTCATGACTTGTTAAGTAGGTACTTGTTATATTTTCACTCGGGGATTATTTTTGACAATTACACAGGCAGCTCACAAAACTTACGACTAGACATCGTCATGCATCTTTCTTTACCCGACTACTTAATAGGTATAAATTATAGCACTATTAACCTAAATAAGTAGGTACCTTCATAAACAATTTTTTAAAATTAAAATTACTCATAATATTAGCGTAAACGCTCTATTCCACTAAGTTCAACTATAAGTTCGACTAGTTGAACTAATAGCACCAAAAAATTCAAATTATTTCAACTTTATTCTTTTTCTGCAAAAGTTGAACTTTCCGGACAAAATTGATCTTATTGGTTCAACTTTCTATTTATTTTTCAATTACAAATGGAGCTATACCAGCAAGTTACTATTAGTTCATCTTTCTATTTATTTATCAATTACAAAGTAGAAAAAAAATGTTGAACTATTCCTTTGTTATGAACTAATATGATCAATTTTGTCCAGAAAGTTCAACTTTTACAGAAAAAGAACAAAGTGGAATAATTGGAATTTTTTGGTGCTATTAGTTCAACTGGTTGAACTTAGTAGAATAGAGGGCGTAAACTACGGTCAGTGTTCGATGACTATAACTTACTATACTATATCTCCTCCCCCTCGATTTACATAATTACGCGCAACTATCGCAAAGTACAGCCAAATGGAAACGAAAAATCCATTTCCAAGGTACAAAATTGTTATACTATAAGGTGGCAATTGTTGAACGGCACAAGCATTTTTATAAAAATAACATGCTACCGGGCTCATTATACTTATGAGAAGAAGGTATGCACACATTAGTATAATCACCCAGAAGCCAAATCGCACAACACCAATTGCATCCCATACTAAGCCAAAGCAAAATGACATGTTACCAGTCATTAGAAGTATAGTTACAAAACCAAGATTTAAAATCGCCGCTTTGATCATGTCTTCATCAGTGTCATCTAAAACGCCAGGGGTATGCCTTACAATGGCGAAGGATCCTATAAGCACTAATACAGCGGCTGAAAGTATCATTCCACAACATGATATAACACAAGTTGCACGAGGAGGTTGCATAATACCAAAACATCGATAGACAAATGGCACTTCCATAATTTAGCTATCTATTATTGCTCACTTTATCTGATGTTACTTGGAATTTTTTGAATGAAACAGTTAAAAAATATCCTATTTCAAAACATAGACGGAAAATATGCTTAATTTACGTTATACATTATACGATTTACGAGTATTTTGTTGGTATTTTAAGATTTGGGCGATAGATTAAAAATGTTACATATAGGTTATGGGTGGCGTAGACATAGAGTAGCATAGAGTAGGTATATTGCATAAATAAGGAGAGGCGTAGACATTTATATAAAGTACTCTTTGGTGTAGACTGCGTAGATTATAGACTATAGAGTATAATAAACTTCATTCTCATAATCTAAGATCCGACCTGAGCCTGAAGAAATTCGGGCCGTGAGGTCCCAGCTCCACCGGGACATGGTAGCTGAGTGGGAGAGGCTACGACTTGGGGGACCAAGCGTAGGGCACTCACAGCGATGGTACGATGCGCGAACGCTTGGGGTGCGGCCGCCACCTTCTGCGAGCAAATAATGCTCAAGAAGGAGGCGGCCGGCCGGTCGGGTCCGGACTAGACTCCGGGCCCGGGAAGCCCGCGAAGAGCGAAGGCGAACCGGACGTCGGAGGTTACAGAACGACCTCCGTCCTCCATGAGCGCTGGCCAGGGGGTGACCGGTGGAGCCGCCTGTCACCCTAGCAAAAGCAGGCTGCGGCGGCGGCGCAAAGTGCGCCTCCCCGTACCCGGGGCTACATGGGTACACCGACGAGGTCCCCACAACCCGAAGGGGACCGTCTCCAAAGAGATGGTCCTGGGTCTGAGGGGTGCGAGAGATATGCTTTCGGCAATCTCACCTCCGACAACCAAGGAGCCAAGCGGCGTGCGTTTTGGTCGGTTCGAGTCGGCTCCGTGGGGTGGTATACGTGGGGATTTTTCGCACGATAAAAAAAAATCTAAGATCCGACCTAACTGCAACCATCACCCATCTATAGGACTGAATGAAAAATATATTTTAGCAAGTAAACACATACCAATAGAGTTGCCTAAAAAGTATGGTCAAACATTTAATTATTTTAAAGAAATAAACGAGTTTTTTTTCTTATTTCTAAACTCATAGTACGCACCTGACTCACTTACTGCGTCCTCACAGCACGCCTGCCATAATTTATTATATTAATTTATTTTATTTTAAACAATTAAACTTCTGAGTATTAATCATATTATATTATTATATATTATAGATGATTAAACGAACTTCTAAGCAAAGTTCGATCATTATTTTATGAGTCGCTTCATTCAAAGATATATAATTCTTAACCATGTAAGTAGTTTAAAGGCCGACCAATAAAATAAAAAACTCGTACTGGGGGCGCTATAAACGTCTATGATTATGGCAACATCAAGTATAGTGATACACATGTGAAATGGCTAGTGTACAAATATCTGAGCTTATTTAGAAACTGTTGCAGACATAAAGTGTCATACACAAGAACCTTGCATTTATATAATACTAGCTGTCCCGGCGAACTTCGTACCGCCAATTTTTTCCTGCCCTCTTGGCGTCAGATCGCGTTCCCGCTGCACCATTTAGGGGGATGAAAAATAGATGTTGGCCGATTCTCAGACCTACTCAATATGCTCACAAAATTTCATGAGAATCGGTCAAGCCGTTTCGGAGGAGTACGGGAACGAACATTGTGACACGAGAATTTTATTTATAAGATAAGCTTTTGCCCGAGCCTCCGCTCGTGTGGATGTCGGTTATCGCATGTCCTTTCTCAAAGTCTAAACTATCCCTATACAAAATTTCATCAAAATCGGTTCAGTGGTTTAGGCATGAAAGCGTAACATACAGACAGACAGTTACTTTCACATTTATAATATTAGTATGGACTAGCTGTGGCGCGCAGCTCCGCCCGCGTGGATGTCAATTATCTATAAAAATTACGTACTTCCATACAAACTGTCATCCACATTTCTCACCCTTTAGCTAACCCCCGTTTTCGCGATAAAAGGTAGCCTATGTCCGTTCCCAAACTAAATTTCATCAAGATCGGTTCAGTGGTTCAGGCATGAAAGCGTAACATACAGACAGACAGACAGACGAGAGTTGCTTTCGCTTTCATAATATTAGTATGGATATATGTTTTAAAGTAGTGTGGTTGAAATAGAAAAATAAACAAGTTTATTATTAAGTACATATTTATTAATCATCAAACTCAGAGTCTTTTACCATACTTGCTAGGCAACGACGCACGATTTTAGAGAAAAAATAAATATTTTTTGATTACCGAGTACTTTACTTGACTTCCTGTCTCCCATCTTGTCATTAGTCCGCCATCTTGATAGTTCCTGTCATTTTATTTAGAGTTCGAGCAAAACTTATAATTTGGGTATACAGAATCTATCTGTGATGCTGATGAATGTAAGTGTAGGGTGCGACTCATATAATAATGATCGAACTTCGCTGAGAAGTTCGTTTGATCATGTATTATATTTCGTCACTTCATTCGAAGATATATAATTCTTAACCATGTAGATGTTTAGAGTAGGTACCTACATCTAAGTTTTGCGGTTCAAACGACTAAGAATATTGTCCTTTAAGCAATATTTATTTCGTAATAAAGGCATAAAAGAGAACATTCATAGCGTTCTTGATCCAACAAGATTAAATATATCAAAAAGAAAAATATTTAGAATCATGTAATATGATGATCAAGTCGGTCGGCCGATGAAAAAGTTGGTTTAGCAATGAACACAACAAAAACGAAAGTTATGTCTAATACAGATAAAACTCCCATTATGCCGAACAACAGCGTCATAGAATACGTAGATGAATATAGGTACATATCTAGGGCAAATTATATCTCCAAGAGACCTCACAAAGAAATAGATAAATAACAGGATAACCATAGCATGGAAAAGATACTGGTCCTTAAAGGAAGTCATGAAGAACCCTGGGATAGACCCGTGTAAAAAGTCAGTAATATAATGAACTTTGTACCCAAAAAATAAACCACTGTCTACAAATTTCTTCCCTGGCAACCACACTTCAAACTAATATAAACAAAGATAATGCTGCCAGTCTTCTGGGAACGCTGCCACAAGAGGCATGCGATGCGGAGGAAATTCTACGACGCGTTTTAATTTTAGTCTTAGTTTTAGTTATTAAATAGTTTCTTTTATTTTATTTGTAATTAGTAGTTTAAAAATATTCATGAATAAATACAAAACAAAGATAATTTTATTCACAACATATGCTGTAATTGTACTGTGGCTGTAAATCTGAAGTACTTGAGTTAGGGGTTTCTGATCTCAAAGGAGTCCTTATGAAATTCCCGGTCCAACAAACATGTATTGTAGATATTTTTAAGTACTTTCGATAACGGGTTCGATTCCCGCTCAGTGCAAATATTTGTATGCATGAATATGGCTATTTGCATTGGTCTGGGTGTTTCTATGTATAATATGTATGTTTTGTATGTGTTGTATGTTTATCCGCATTCTAGATTCCATAACACAAGCTATAAAAGCTTACCATGGGTCTAGATCTAGATAGCGTTGTGTAGAATGTTGTGGAATATTTATTATTTATTGTTATTAGTTATTATTATTATTATACAAGAAAACGCGATTATTGCAAAGAAAATATGAATCTTTTTAAAAAACATTATTGCAAGTTTAAGTTTCTCAAGTATTTAAGAGACCGATGACCCTAATGATAGCTTCGATTCTTTTTTGAGTTGTTTAAGGGTGATGTTCAACAAGTGATTTTTTTGTATCATATCGGTGAGATTTTTCTATTACAATGTATTGTTAATATATTTTGTAACGAAAATAAACTTATCTTATTTGTAACATATGCGTGAGTGGACATCATGTAACATCAAAACTTACTGAAATATTTAAGATTGAATTTTTGGGAGCCCACAGAAATGAAAATTGTCCACTGAAATGATAAATCGTCCACCAAAATGACTAGACTGTGCACCGGAATGAAATTAGCCCACTGAAATGATACAGCCAAGGACATCATTTATTTTTGAGGAGGATTCCGTAGATTATCTGAAACGAACCTAAATAAATTCCATAGAGATATCACTAGACTGTATTTGTGATATAAAGTTAATTTTTATGAAGAACGAGTGTTGTGTTTTTACCCGACTGCGCGACACAAAGGAGGGTAATGTGTTTATCAGTCTATGTATGTATGTTTGTTTCTATATGGCGTTCTAGAGACCAAATGCATAGGCCGATTTTGATAATTCTTACGTCAATCGATTCGTCTTAACCTTGCGAGTGTCACTAGAAACATGACAGTAATCAAAATTCACCACGGTGACAACCATCGATGAACTATGACATGTGGGGTGTCGTTGAATAGGTATTTTAAAATCATCTATAAGTTCCTTTTATCATTTTTCATTTAAAATAATAGTTTAGGATATATAAAGATTTAAAGTTGTTCAACGAAACAAGCGCTAGTTTTCTTAGTTATTGATTTTAAGTTATTATTAAGTTATAAGTTTCAAGTATAAACGATATGAAGGAAATTAAAAGGAGATTACAAAAAGATATACATGTCATATCTAACTAAATAGTATAAAATAAAACAAATTATTAAAAAATAAAAAACCCGACTGCCACTGAAAATACCGAAATAAGTTTGATAGCAGGCGGTACCCATTTGCCAATCATAAACCGAAAGAAAATTAATGGGTAGCGGCTGCTTTCAAACTTATTTCGGTCTTTTCAGTGTGGCAGTCGGGTTTTTTGTGTTTTGTAAGTAAAACTTCAAAATGTACTAAATCAACTCTTATATTTTTACGACACAATGATTTATGTGATGTAAGTATGTTCAGAAGAGCTAAACACTTCATCTTAAACATAACAAAAAAAATTAGATCACGTTATCGTAAATTATTGCAAACAGTTTGGCTATATAATCCAATTATGTACTTATGCGAAAATAATGAAAATAGCGCAATCACTAGTCACTATTGCAACAGAATGAATGAATTCAATGAATCAATCCTGCTTCTTTTTTTCTATCATATCTCTCCCTGTCTTTTTTAAGAAACTCTTCACGTGTGAAGTCATTGCTCTTAATTCTCTCTTTTCTTCTTCATATAACCTTCTTTTTTCTAACCTTTCCTTTCTGGTCTGAAGCTTAGGTCACGGCATCCTAAAATCAAAATCATAATTTTTAAACATTGAACATCACATTATCGTTGACAATACATTTTCTAACAAGATATTTTAAACTGTTTTTGTTATTGTATTGTGATAAATAAAAGCAAAAAAAAACAAATATTAACACATGAAACTAATCCCAAATATCGAACCTACAATGTCTAGAATTATCTCACCAAATTTTTATGATTCAATCTTAGACTCAAGGATCTCTAAAACGTATGATTTTATCATTTCTAAGTTAAATTTCATTTAGATGGACTATTGTCGGTATTACCGTCCACCGAATCCACTGAAATGATAACACCGAGATGATAAAAATAATAAGTTTTACACTTACTCCGATATTAGAATTATTATTAAAATGTCAACACTACTGTAACAAAACATTTCTTACGGCGAATTTAAGACACAATTTTGAAATAAATTGAATGAACCTAACACGAGCTATAACGGCCACAGAAATTACACTATTTTTGTCCCCATGTCACTGAAATGATATACTTACTTTTCGGCGGGAATCCACGATGATATTGTGACGCGTTCGTGCGCTCCGTAGAATAGAGGTGGCCTGATTCGAAGTAAGGAAAGGCACGGGGGGCGCAAAAACGCTATGTTGACGAAGTTACTCTACTAAAACTTACTGTCCACCAAAATGATAACTTTTTACAGGACAAAAGTAGACTGTTTAATACAATGTATAAGAAATAAGATAAACAAACAATATGAGTTTTTTTTCTATGGGTTCCTATTATAATTTATTCATACAAAATTCGATTTTAGTCCAAATATTAAATACAACTGCAGGACAAGATATTTTACGAGTGAAATTCGATTCAGTTCAGGTCACCGCAATGATAAAATGTCACTTTGTAATTCATTTTTTTATGTAGATAATAGAGGACATTACTCAACAATTTTTTTTGCCATGGTAGAGAAGTACCTCTTATACTATGAAAAGTAATCAAAATCGTAAAACCAACACATTGCACTACCGTTCTCAGGCTTGCCGTGTATTTTTTTTTGCTTGTGTTCCCTTAAACTGATTTATGATCTTTGTTTCCCGCTAGTCTGACTTAAAATATCAACACTTTATAAACCAAAGTGCATCAAAATTATGTAGTAGAAAGAGACGAGCGTTGCTCTGGAGGTACTGATTGAATAAAAATAATGACAAAAAAATAGCCTTTAAATATTTTTCAAAAAGGTGCCAGCGTGTCATCAAGCTTACACAAAGAGCCCAAAACATTTCATTAATAAATTTCAGGCAACTTGGAAAGTTATCAATTCAATAAAATCGAACAACCAAAGTAAATATGTTAATTTAATCAATATAAACGACCGGTGCATAACAGACCCTAAAATAGCGCAATGCTTTAATGATCATTTTGTAGATGTGGTTCAATCTAAGTAATAGTAATATCTGTGACAAGGGCAGCGTTGGTTTATAGGTTCATGGGCAGCGGATCCCTACGAAATTTACCACACCTGTATATTGTTAATCTGTGGTCAACTTGAGACATAATATTATTTAATTATTATTTATCTATAGTCATATATACTGAAATACTGAAATTTTGAATGAAAATCTCAATATATAAAAAATTAGTTAGTCGAGCGCTTTTTTTTTTAACCGTGGGGGAAAATCCTTCATAGATGTTATGTCGGACTCCTACCGACTAAAAATCCCCACAGTAACGCCCAGCAGCCTATGGTTGGGAGCCCCGGGTAAGCCCTCGGAAGGATGTCCCAGGACTCCCATCAGACCTACGGCTACAATTGCGGCTTCGCCTAGTGGGTGGTTCGGCTGCTATCGCGCGTCTATGGGGTGTTTTCCCTTACGTCACGCTGCCATCATGGGCCTGCTTCTGTAAAGACGGTGAGCCAACTCACCGTCCTCAGGCCCCCGGTCATGGAGGCCGATGGTCTTCGGCGAAGACACGTCGGCGGCGCCCAAACCGCTGACTGCGGAACTCGGGTGGGAGAGTTTTCTCCCGCTCTCGCCCCGCCGCCGCCTCTTTCATGAGCATGACCTGCTCACAAAAAGAGGCGACGCAGTCCCACATACTCCCGCTGGAGTCTATGGCTCGCACCATGGTCTCGAGCGAATTTCGACCGCTACTATAAAAGAAAGTCGAAAGTGGTGTTATTTGCACCATTAAAACTCGAGAGCGGCTGGACCGCTGATGATTTTTATTTTGTTGGATTCGTTTTTGCCTGGGTTAATAGTAACAAACCGGCTAACTGAGAGTCGGACTCGCCCATGAAGGGTTCCGTAACAGCAAGTAACATAATATAAAAGTTCTTGTAGTTATTAAATGTTCTTTTTTTATTATTTTTGAGTTAATTGAATGAAAGGCGAAAATTGCGGTTTAATTATGACGTATTAAAAAACTAATTACTATAGATCTCGTTCAAACCAAGTAGTTTGCATAGTAATGTTTACATCATATATTTTTTTAGATTTATCATTCTCTTATTTTAGAAGTTAGAAGGGGGAGTGGGACACATTTTTCCTCTTTGGAAGTGTCTCTCGCGCATATTATTCAGTTTAGAAAAAAATTATGCTAGAAACCTCAATATATACCTATTTCATAGGTATCTGTTTGAAGAAAATCAATTTTTTACTTTCAGTTCTAAGCTTAGGGACCCTCAAAATTTATTGTTTTTTTTTTCTATTATTGTGTGAAATTCTTAATGCGGTTCCTAGAATACATCTACCTACTTATCAAGTTTCCAAAGAATAGGCCTTATAGTTGCGGAGAAAAGTGGCTGTGACATACGGACGGACAGGACAGACAGACAGACATGACGAATCTATAAGGGTTCCGTTTTTGCCATTTGGCTGAATCCTAAAACCTCATTTGTTCGCGATAGAAGGGAGGAGTAGAGCAATAGAGATAATAATAGCCAAAATAGTCCATGAAGCATATGTGACTAACTTTTAGATTGTCTATAAAGTAAAATGTCTAAAAAGTGGTAATTTTACGTTTAAATCATTTTATAACGTATTCATTTAAAGTTTTAGTCTTTCTAGTAACCTACTATTTACTCTGACGGCATACTGAAAATAAGTCGTTTGGCGATTAAGGCATTTTGCTTCATAGGCGAATTAAAAATTAGTCACTCTTTCTTGGTGGCCATTTGCTTTTTAGGTAATATGATCAGGAAAGATTATATCTACCTACCGACTTACAGACTGGCTGGGGCCGCGAAAATCGAACATCCCGTTGGGCAAAGGTTTCGATGCGTAAACTTTTTTAAATAACTATAGATAAGTGATGTACACTCAGCTTCAAAAGCGCTAATATCAAAGAGTGTTATGTTATAAGTTTGGCGTGTCTGTATGTCTGGCTGTCTATGTCATCATAGTTCCCGAACGGAAGAAGCGATTTCAACTTAGTTTCTTTTTTGTATTAAAGGTGACTTATGTGCGATGTTTGATGAAAATCGTTTGAGCTGCGAAGCTGAATGACATAACATAACATAAACTCACGCCTGTATTCCCCGAAGGGATAGGCAGCGGTGCTAGCACCCACATTTCGCCAGTTTATGTTTAGGTCCCAATGTAATAGGTGGCGAGCCTATTGCCATTAACCGGGCACTTATAAACTTGCGATAAATACACACATAACTTCGAAAAGCATCGATAAGTCATTGGTGTGTGCCATGGTAAACCTGGGATCGAACCCGAGACCTCGTCTCAGCAGTCCATTACCCATACCACATAACCGAATGTCTACAAATATGCTCGAGTGCGGTCTCAAATGAAAGCGCATTACGTGCACTTTATAAAATAATATGTTTAGTGGGTAGGAGTGCATCAGGGTTCAACTCTAAGTCCACCCTGGTATTATGGTGCAGAATGGTAACCAATGCGCAAGCAAGAGAAGTATAAGATTCATTGCACAAAAGTGCAAATGCTTAGGTGGGTGGGGGCAAGACGAATCAAACTAGCCCAGACTCGATGGGGTTATTTCGTTTAATTATTTAGTTGCTATATGACTGTATTCCAGCTGTAATCTAAATCTATAGCTCTAATCTAAATCTATAGCTCTAATCTAATCTGAAAATAAAGTATGTAGGTACATACTTGCCAAAACGAATCTAACAAGTCTTGACTCAATGGGTTACGTCATTTCATTACTGAGTTCCTATGACCACCTTCCAGTTCCATTATCAAACCCAAGTTACCACAACAAAAGCACTCAACGGCGTGTCTACAAATATTCCTGGGTTGTCCCCTTCCCTCCCAAGTCATTTCTTTCTTTGTCCCATTGCCAGACCTTTGTTGCCCATATAAAAATACGGTTGCAGCAAGACAACAAAAACTTAGCCCTATTGAAGACAACTCGATGAAATAACTTATTATAAATCTGTTTCAGAATGATCCTTGAAACTACCGTCGCTTTTCTTATAATTAGAACATGCTTAGCCGCTCCCGTCGACGATCCAATTCGCATCGATCTACCAGTTTATGACCAACCACAAGCGAACTCAGAGTTGCTCTTGGTGAATCCGATACAATATGAGAACTCTCCAGCCGGAGAATCTCTTAAGAATCATAAAGTTTCTGGAGGAAACCTAGTAACATCTAAACTGAAGTTAGGCAATCTGGTTGGAGACTCGCTAAATTCAAAGGTATTGTATTAACTTATGGTTTTCAATTTTTTTTAACTGTAGGTACCTTATTAGATTAAACTAGGTATCGCAGTCTACGACGGAGTCAAGTGTTCTAATCAACTTCCATAAAAGAGGAGATTCTCAATTCGAATGTTTATTTTTTATGTTTGTACGCGCGTAGTTCCATTATATACGTGAAGATGAATTTGCAAATTCTTTCTATGTTCGAAAGATGATTTTTCAAAAGAGTCCCATTTAATTTTTGTAAAGATCCTGATGAGGGATTTCGGTTTTCTTCAATACATACCAGGCTGCAATCGCATATTACTGCAATATTGAGTAAGACACTTTGTACTTTTCCACTTAATTTTATTTAAAAAAAAATTGTAGTCAACCAACAGTATAAACAGTATTACTGTAATGTTTATGTCATTCATTGTATTCGTTTTGGGTTAGCTTTGAGGTAGTCCTTAATTTAATTGGTAGGTGCCTTGGATACCAGAGATTCACAAGTCAATTCCACTAAATCAAATAGAAAATGTGAAATAATTGAGGTTTTGTTAGATTTATGACCATCCTGTAACACGGTGGGAGACACATACAGTAGCCGATGCGCCTTGAGAGAGCATTAAGTAGAAGTTATACGGCCGATCATTTATATAGTCGATGTGCCCGAGGTCACTTGGCACGAAAGATTTTTCCTACGATACCGATCAACCGCCTACAGCATCCAGTCTACGGGCACAAAATAATATATTACATTGATTTTCCTGGGTTTTTTAAATAGAAGATATATAAGAATATAAAAGATATAAAAGAAGCACAGATCCGAAGTAGGATACTTAGAGCCATCTTACTACTTTAAATGGCCCAAATGAACCCCTGGGTAGAGAGGGAAAGGCCTTATTGGATGCTGTTTTAGTTGGTTCGTTTCCAACATCAGCATCACCATCCCCGCTGGTCGGTGGGAATGGTATCCGTGGGAATTTCCGCACGAAAAAAAGTATAGGGCGATTAAGTAATTGGTATTTTTTAGGTAGGTATTCCTAGTCAGTTTTCGGGGCGTGATATGCCAAAAGCTGAGTGTATTCTGCTAATCCCTTTAAATCCCGGCAGTGACCCGCGGTAATGACGCAGCAAGCGGGGACAATTGCTGTAGGTATAGGTGCTAGGTATCCAGGCATAATAATAGTACCTACGTGGCTGCGGTGGCAGCAGTCAAGACAGTGACAGATGTTATTTAGTTTCGTGAAGTACTTACTTTCTAGCTAAGTAGGTACTCCCAATCCGTGCTCCCAATCAGCATAATAATGCGATTTTAGTTTCGTGCTATGTCATTATTGATGCTCCATGGTCCTTACTGTCCTTAGATAGCAATACAACAGTTTAACTTTTTCATAAACGGTGGTAATACTGTGGTTCTATGGTGTCTTCACTAATTAGACGAAATACAATAAGAGCCATAATTTAATATTTTGAATACTTAATTTATCTACAGGCAAACTCCCTTCACGATGGCAGCATATTTTCCGATCCTATCACGGTTCGAGAAGCTGCTTTGCTAGAAACTGAGGGCCAAGGCAGTAAGCTCCTCTCCATCAAAGAGAACATCCAGGGTGGTGTTGCTGGTGTGTTCCAAGTAAGATTCAAGTTTATTTTAAGTTGTAATTCAATTATTTCTGCTTGTTTCTAACATATATACCTATGTAATGTAACATTTGTATTAGAATTTCTTCTATAAATTTGTTAGTAATAATAACTTACAACTAATGTTAGTACTTAGTAGTAATAAAACAATGAACAATTTAAATAGTTTGGGTGCACCTCCACGGCGGCGGCGCCGGCACGCTGAAAAGTGCGCCCCCCCATTCCGGTGGCGAGTCGGGAACACCGTTGTCCCCCCTCCCGAGGAGGGCAAGACCGCACAGTCTGATTGAGACAAAGAATTTGCGCTCTCTATTGACAACCCAATGACAATAGCTTATCATAAAATGGTATGTAGGTACGGTGCCTACTCAACTGTTGTATCGGATAATATCCTAAGTACTTAGGTACCTCAAACAATTTAGTTGAAAAAGTCACTAAAACGTGAAAGAAGAGGACCAGTTTCATATCAATCAATTAGCCTATTGTTTGCCACTGCTGGTCATCAGTCCATCTTGCTAGCGGGCATCCTACCTTCCATTTGCCTCCTGCGGTCTCCATTCTAAGACTCGTTTATTCCAACGGCCATCGGTCCTTCGACAGATGTGACTAGTTCCCTGCCACTTCAGTTTGGTTATCCTAGATTACCTAGTTGGTCTTGAACCCTTCTGACTAGTTCTTTCTATTGAAGTTTGTTTTTACCGAGGTGAATAAACTGCCCCAAGTAGACATAATTTTAAACAATCGATGTCGTCGCCATATCAGTCATAATCGCCGTTGTCAGTGTCCAATCAAATCCGGCTTCATATCAGAAAGCTTCAAATACCCAGATGCAATGCTTTTATGGTTGCTAGAAGTCCGTAATCGTGATTCGATCCGTGTGTTCCGTTCGAATTACATTTTATTTCTATTCTATTTCTTTTACTTATTTATAATTTTTCTATGTATAAGCATAGTACATTATTCGTAGGTAGGTATAGGTTTTGGGTTCTATTCTATTATCAATATTTTGTTTCAGCCTAAACCGCTAGTTGATACAATTAGCGAATCTGAGAAATATGGCAACACCGGAGACAAATTCTACACTGCGGGAAAAGCAATAGTTGGTGGAGCAGAAGGTTTCGCCAATTTTTTCAACAAAATACTTGAGGTGGGTTCTTTTTATATTTAGGTACTATGTCTATGGTTCTTTTACAGCATTTCACCATTATTTATTCTGTGGTATTATGCAAACCTAGTAGGATATCTTTTCATGCCAATTACGTGGCAGATAACACACGGTCCACCTGATGGAAAGTGGTTACCGTGGCCTATGGACGTGTGAGAAACAAAACCTACTAGGCCAATCTTTAAACACGGATGCCTCAGAGAGCTTTCCCAAGGTACTTAACTATCAAACGAATATCTGTGACCGTTACCGGTGGTTGGAGCCCTATAAAGTCCGAATACAATAATGTATTTAGTGTACCTAATTGTTAGATGAATGAGTGCTATGTGGCAAAACTAGCAAAGTAAAATAAAATATTGTAATATTCACAGTTCTTCACAATCTATGGCCAACGCGCCCATCTACTTACAGTACCTACCTACATCGTTCCCCCTAGTATCAGTAGTCCGATAAATTAATAATAACGTACTTAGTAAATACTCGTAAAATGGGATATAGATGTCATTTCATGGTGATCCGAAATGAGACAAAGTTTGTTAAGATATCGGTAAGTAACTACGTTATAAAAAATATGACATATATCAGATTCCAGGTACAGTTATAAGGAGCATCACACGGGGCGCTACAGAGAAGTTGAACAATTTGGGCGGCAAGCTCATCGGTTTATAAGAGCGTCAGATTTATATTAGATCCTAATTTTTGTGTAAGTGCTGCTGCGAAATTCATAAAAAACAGCCATTGCGAGTCGGCATCGCGCATGAATGGGAACTCCAATTATCTATGTGTAGGTACAACGGCTACGGGACCCTGAAATCAAAATTATAATGTGGAGTATTGATTTATGTCTCGATATAGCAATTAACGTGTGTTTAAGATAGTTAATAATAAGTATCTATACTCTTGCTTGGGACCCGAGGCACTATTATAGGTATGTTACAGGATAAATAATAGTGGCTCGGGTCCCAAGCAAGCAAGATCCGACCTCGGGCACAGGCCACAGGGACATTAATGAAAACGTAAGTAAGTTCAAGCGAATAAAAACAATGTACAAAATATAAATAAAATTTAAGTGTGACCTGCGAAACTTCAAACTACGATTAGGTACAGTCAGCGTCAGAAATTCTTGACAAAAAGACTCAAAATGATCTTAAAACTAAGGTACACTCATCACAATCTAATAGGTCCGTTTTGACGTTTGCAGTCTTGAACTCTTGACGTAATAATATAACTATACCCCGTCCATCATATTATTGTATTTTAGACAGATGAAAGTAGTGATTGCATGAAAATTTAAAATATCGACAAAGTTAAAAACCTCGATAAAAAAATCGATATATGAAAATATTATGATAAATGTTATAAATGATTTCATGTTGAACTATAATCTGTTATCTTTCTAAACATAATAATAAAGTAGTTCTTCAATATTTCGTGTCTGTACAGTTTACAAATGTAATAGAAAACGATTGTGGGCCATAACGCATACGCTAATCTCCAAAACAAAACAACTGACTTCTAGAAGAATATTCCAACACGCTGATTTCCTGGTATTTATTGAAGAGTTCCGTGGCATATCTCTGAAATCAATCATCAGATCTTTATAAAATTTAAATGGGACCATTTTGGAATAAACCTCTTACAAATAAAAAAAGAATTTTGACAATCCGTCTACAAATGACGGAGTTACAAAAAACATTTTTCCGTAAAAATCATACAAATATAAATAATTATAAACATCCGAATTGTTGTTTAGAAATCGGTTAAAAATCGCCAGTTATGTAATATTTAAACAAATATATTTTCTGTAGTCGATATCAATTGTGACATTTTCAAGTTATTATAATAAAAACACTGTCGATTGACTAACTACATCCCTAAAATTGTTTTCTGGCTGACGTGACGATGTCAATGTAAAATGACGTATTGGCGCCTAATTTTTGTTAGGATTTTCAAGTGTTGACGCTAGAACAAAGTTATACCGACCACTGTCAGTGAGCTGTCTAAAATACAATAATATAATGGACGGAGTATAGTGATATAACCACACGCCGCGTTACTCGATACACACAATAAAGCGATTCAAGTTTGCTCTAGTATTTAATCGATTTAAATATGTATTGTAAAGTTATAGTTAAATATGTATTGTAAAGTAAAAAAAATGGATTACAGTTCTGTTTAGAAAATGAAACTTAAACTTTGATGTTGTAGGTGTTTTGAAACTGTTACGAAAGGTTTATATTTAAGAAATCGAAAAATGACATAAGTATCTAATATATCAATTCGTGGCCTAAATACTAAGAAAGTGGCCACCCTTCGTACGTGGGGCATATACCTACGTACAGTAAGTTTTAAAAAAACTTAACCGCGCATGGCTCGGTGTTTGCTAGTGTGAATAGAGATACCACATACCATGTTACTTGATGAACTTCGTAGGTACCAATTGCAAGACCCTGTGAGAGTTAACAAAGCATACCTAACGTATTTTTGCGCACAGTGAGTATTTTTTATCGGGGGTTTCCATCGTATTGGATGTACAACTTTTCAGTTTTTTTACAGAATAGTGATGATAAATTCACATCAACATAGTAAATCCAATTTTCCGTAAAGCTAAAATTTAACTAGCACAAGGCTTGGGGTGCTTTCGTACAATAACTACATGGAGCATGTTCATACGGCACATTTGTAAACAATTTATGCAAGTTAACCCATATGTATTTAATTTTAAGAAAAAATACAGAATTTATTTCCTTTCAAACGGTACTTGTCAATTGTATCGATTCAAACCTTTACATTTAGTTTAGTGTTTTATTATATTTTACTTTCATTAATCATCACCTTTAGGTACCATAATGCCCCAAAACGAAGGTCTCGACCAGTGCATTAGGCCGCAAACTGTGGTCTGAGCCTCCATCAGTGTCCACGTATCGACGCCGTAAGCCTTAACAGGTAAGTTTGAAAGTCACGGACGAATTAGCTATAGTGTATGAATCATACATGGGGTCGATTCGTACTAATATCTGATCCTAGAAAAACCTTTATAACTTTTTAACCTTCCAAAATAATCGAGTCATTCATCAACTCGCGGGCAATAAACTTGCGGGAAACCGCGAGTTGGCAACTTTAAATTTTTGATTATTTTCCTGTCGTCAACTCGCGCGATTGTCAAAATTGACGTATTTGTGTACAGTCAGTTACAAAAACTTTGTAATATATTTAATATAGTTTGGTACCTATTTAAAATGTAGGTACTTTATAAGATATTTTAGGCTATATTATGGAATATAGTATAATAGAAGAAGTTTGTAAGTGGTATCAAGGAATGAAAAAAGAAAAGCGAGTGACTGTCGTGGTATGGACATACTACGAAAAAGGATCAAAGTAATATCACAGAATAGGTAAAGTACTAGCGTACGGAATGGAACCTCACACCCCCGTGCGGATTTCAATTCCTCACCCCGCACGTTCGAATCAGAAAAATCCATCTTTAATTAGTATGTAATCGATTAGAATAATTTTATTAATTGATCAGTTACAAAGTTTAGCAGAATAGGTACCATTTTATTAATGGATTTGCACATTTTCAGATGTTAGTTCAATATAATAACATTACAGTCAACGTTCGATCTTGAAAAGTGTGTGACGAGAATACCATTGTAGACATTTGGGAGATTAGATCGGGGCTAGATTTTGAACAGATTTTTGTTACGAGAATTACCTTTCAACTAAAACAATAAAAATCGACTAAGTCAGGCTTCGTGGTGAACTCGCGGACGGTGCCACCGTTACGTGTTATGCGGACGACACACTGATGACGGCGTGTGGGGTTTCATACCGCGAAGTGACGCTGAAGGCCACGACCGCGGTTGCCCAAGTCGTGGAGTGGATCCGGCGTCTGGGTCTCGAGGTGGCTCTGCATAAAACCGAGGCCATGTTCTTTCATGGGCTTCGAAGCATGCCACCGGAGGATTCCAGCCTCATAGTGGGAGACATTTCCATCAGCATCAAACCCCAGATGAAATACCTGGGGCTCGTGCTCGACGGCCGGTGGAACTCCAGGTAGCATTTCCGATGACTGGCCCCCAAATCGAAGAACACAGCTGCCGCTTTGGGTCGACTGCTGCCCAACATCAGGGGGCCGGATGACTCCTACAGGAGACTCTATGCGGGAGTCGTGCGGTCCATGGCCCTATAAGGGTGCCCGATATGGGCAGAGACCCTGACAGTTATCAATGCGCGTCTGCTGGGTGGGCCGCAGCGTGCAATGGCCAGAAGGGCCATTAGGGGGTACCGCACGATATCCTTGGAGGCGGAGAATCTCCTTGCCGGATCCCTACCGTGGAACCTGGATGCGAGAGCCCTTTCGATGCTATATCGGTATCGAAAGGAAGCGCGGGAGCAGGGATGAGAACCCGAGCCTGAAGAAATTCAGGCCGTGAGGTCCCAGCTCCAGCGGAATATGGTAGCTGAGAGGGAGCTAGGACTTAGGCGACCAAGCGCAGGGCATGCCGTAATATCGGCGATAAGACCCATTATAGAGGAATGGCTAGAGAGACCACACGATAGTTTCTCCTACCGGCTGACGTAGGTGATTAACGGAGTTACCTGTGTCGGATCCGGAAGGAGCCAACGTCCAAGTGCCATCACAGTGATGCGAGCGAGGACACAGATCTGCACACGCTGACCGAATGCCCGGCGTGGGACACGCCGAGGCGGGTCCTAGTGGCGGCTCTGGGGGTGGGAGTCCTCACACTCGCCACATTGCCCACAGCGATGGTACGATGTGCAAACGCTTGGGATGCGGCCGCCTCCTTCTGCGAGCAAGTAATGCTCGAGAAGGTGGCGGTCGGTTGGGTCCTCGGGACTAGACTCCGGGCCCGGGGAGCCCGCAAAGAGTGAAGGCGAACCGGACGTCAGAGGTCGCATAACGATTTCCGTCCTCCATGAGCGCTAGCCTGGGGGTGACAGGTGGAGCCGTCTGTCACCCTAGCAGAAGCAGGCCGCGGCTGCGGCACAAGGTGCGCCTCCCCGTACCCGGGGCTAGACGGGGACACTAGAAGGGGGCCATCTCGAATGAGATATGGTTTCGGCAATCTCACCTCCGGCAACCAAGGACCCAAGACGGCGTGCGTTTTGGTCGGTTCACCACCGGCTCTCTGGCGATTTTCCGCACGATAAAAAAAGGCCATGAGCTTGTCTGCCACTATGATATAAAAATATAAACTATCTATTTAATCTATCTATTTAATACATAAAAACCCAAAAATAACTTCCACATTTTTACTGGACGAAATCTTAAATGTATAAAAAATTTACTGCACTATCACTTTTTACCCCTAGTTTTACTCTATTTTGGTCTTATCAATATTTAAGCTTATTTTTCAATAAAATGTACTTTGTCTTATCCTACAATAAAATTTAATCACCACAAGAAAAAGACGATATTCCTACGACGTTCCATTCATATGATATCGTTATCATAACCATAACAAATAGCATGTTTTATGCATCATTGGCCGTCTCCCCCTCACCTCATTTTGCACGTCTATATCGAAATGTAAGATAAATTAATATAAAAAAGTAAACAGTTACTTTAACCAATGCGGGTGTATAAATGCGCGAGTATAAAAGTTGGCTTTATATTAAATTTTTGGTTTCGATCCATTTTTCTGACTGTACTTTAATATTCAAGCGAGTTGACGACAGCAAAATAAAATAAAATTCAAAAATGCCAACCCGCGGTTTCCCGCAAGTTTATTGCCCGCGAGTTGATGAATGACCCAAATAATCGTTTGAGACTTCTTTGTAAGTAGGCTACGATATATTTGTCACACATTTATGCATAAATTTGATAATTCACACATTCCTTGAAAATCTGTAAAAAGTGTAGGTACCTACCTACGAAGGGTGACCAAGTGGTCACCCTCCCCTAGATATTAAAATATACAGGACCTTGAAAAATATACTATTTAGATCGATTTGTTTTTTCCTGAACCGATTATTAAGCCTGTGAAAATATGAAATAATCGTTATGCCCATCACTGTGGTATCTGTCAATGAAAAATTTGATTAACTTTAGAACATTTCGATCGGTAAAAATATAAAACTTCATGGGCGTCACCCATAGAGTACCTAGTGAATTACATCTGTCCAAGCGGAATTTTTTTGATTGTGATGAGTTGACCTTTTGGATTGTGATGAGTTGTAATAAGATCAAACCAAACAGTTTTAAGGATTTAAATTGTATTATTGTCCGAACTAAATATGTGTAGGTACCAAATATCGGAACAATCCGTCAACAGAAAGGGAGGAAAACCAAGGAAATAAGATCATTTTGAAAACTTTGTTCATCAAGATCGATCTGATACTGACTGTATAACCTAAGAGGTGGCTTGTAAGTATGTACATATAATAATAGATTGTTAAAATACAAAAGGCAAATGTACCTACCTACAGTTTTTAGCGTCAACTGTGCAATTGAATTTTTACAGTTGAATTTAAGTAGGTACCTAAACAGTGCAAAAAGAGGGAATAGGCGGAAAAACGTGAGCGTTTTTGTGTGAGCATCAAGATGGCGGGAACAAACCCCAAATTTAAAATTTAGCACATTGCAGTGTTTGTACTACATATGTACTATTTGTACCCCAAACAAGACATTTGTACCTTTAAAGGTAAACGAAGTATGTTAAGACGTCCCTGGTCCCGCCACTTTGATATCAAAGTGGCGGGTTCTACTGGAAGCGCTACTCAGAGGCAGGTAATTCACACCCCAAGACTTAGTACTACATATGTACAGGTAAATACTCAATTTTCAATACAATTGGAAGTGCCAAATTAAAATTATGTAATTATAGCATTGGTCCCGCCAAATTGATGATTTATGTTATCGCTGAATTCATGTGAGAATCGTTACAGATCGTGTAAAATGAAATGTGGAAACTTAGTACGTCCTTAGTACATGAATTTGTGTAATTTTTATATTCATAGCATAAGTACATCAAAAGTTATCTATTATTCATCGTTATCTTTGAAATGGACACGTTTATGCAGAAATGAAACAACCCGAAATGGTTTGGAAATTATATTCATGTTGATCTAACTCCAATTATAAATGTTTGATAAGATTTATTTTTGGGCATATATTAAACAATGTACGTTTGACTCTTCTGAACTTTCGTCTATAAATCGTAACACTCCCACTTACTAACTATTCGATAAATATGAGCTCGATAATGCCCGATACCGCTAGATATAGGTGAAGCTATAAACTCTATAGCAGATAGAGTAGTTATCCGATGTTTTATAGATGAAATAAGAGTGCGAATGATAAATTCTCAGTCAACAGATCGATCGGGGGTTTTTGTTTCATTTCTGCATAAATGTGTCCATTTCGATGATGATGTATAATAGATAACTTTTGATGTACTTATGCTATGAATATAAAAATTACACAAATTCATGTACTAAGGACGTACTAAGTTTCCACATTTCATTTTACACGATCTGTAACGATTCTCACATGAATTCAGCGATAACATGAATCGTCAATTTGGCGGGACCAATGCTTTTTTTTTTTTTTTTTTTTTTTTAACCGTGGGGGAAAATCCTTCATGGATGTTATGCCGGACTCCTACCGACTAAAAACCCCCACGGTAACGCCCAGAAGCCTATGGATGGGAGCCCCGGGTAAGCCCTCGGAAGGATGTCCCAGGACTCCCATCAGACCTACGGCTACAATTGCGGCCTCGTCTCGGGGGTGGTTCGGGTGCTATCCCGCGTCTATGGGGGGGTTTTCGGGTGTTACCCCGCTTCTTAGGGGGGGGGGGGGGCGTGCGTGAATCCCTCACGTCACGCTGCCATCATGGGCCTGCTTCTGTAAAGACGGTGAGCAGCCAACTCACCGTCCTCAGGCCCCCGGTCATGGAGGCCGATGGTCTTCGGCGAAGACACGTCGGCGGTGCCCAAGCCGCCGACTGCGGAACTCGGGTGGGAGAGTTTTCTCCCGCTCTCGCCCCGCCGCCTCTTTCACGAGCATGACCTGCTCACAGAAAGAGGCGGCGCAGTCCCACTTACTCCCGCTGGAGACCATGGCTCGCACCATGGTCTCAAGCGAGAGGGTGCCCACGCCCAGACCCACCACGAGGACCTGGCGCTGTTGCACCCACGCCGTGCACTCCACCAGCGTGTGGAGCGCTGTGTCATCGCTGCGGTCCTCGCAGTGCTGACACTCGGCCGTGGTTTCCCGGTGTCTTCGCCACAGATACCTACCGAAGCTACCATGCCCGGTAAGTATCTGTGACAACCGGTAGGAGAGAGCACCGTGTCTCCTCTCCAGCCACTCGTCCATGACCGGTCTGACGGCCGCAATTGTGGCGAATCCCCCCTTTGGTTGCTCAAGTCGCACCTTCCATGTCTCCACGGTTTCCTGGTAGAGCTGGGACCGCTGGGCCTCGATTTCTCGAGACGCAGGCCATTGGCCCCGCTCCAGCGCCTCCTTGCGCCATATAAATAGGGACGCAAGGGCTCTCGCTTCCAGGTCCCATGGAGGGGTCCCGGCTAGGAGGCATGCCGCCTCACCTGAGATCGTGCGGTATCCCCTTATCACCCTGACGGCCATCGCCCTCTGTGGGCTCAGCAATCTAGCCACATTACTGGCCGTCAGGTTCTCTGCCCATACGGGGGCCCCGTATAGGGCCATACTTCGCACGATCCCCAGGTACAGTCTCCTGCAGGGGGCGTTGGGTCCCCTGATATTGGGCATCAGCCGCGCGAGTGCAGCTGACCCCCCCCTCAGTTTTGGGACCAAACTTCGGAAGTGATGTCCGAAGTTCCACCGGCCATCGAGCGGCGGGACCAATGCTATAATTACATAATTTTTATTTGGCACTTCCAATTGTATTGAAAATTGAGTATTTACCTGTACATATGTAGTACTAAGTCTTGGGGTGTGAATTACCTGCCTCTGAGTAGCGCTTCCAGAAGAACCCGCCACTTTGATATCAAAGTGGCGGGACCAGAGACGTCTTAACATACTTTGTTTACCTTTAAAGGTACAAATGTCTTGTTTGGGGTACAAATAGTACATATGTAGTACAAAGACCTCAATGTGCTAAATTTTAAATCTGGGGCTTGATCCCGCCATCTTGATGCTCACGTTTTTGTGCTATGTGTTTTGTGTAATAGCTACCATATTTTTAATATGGTTCAGTAGTCTGATAAATTGATTATTAACTATTAATAATTAGGATCCACAATTATTAATAGAAATCACCATATGAGGCTATTTTCTAACAAACAAAAAACCTATCCGAATCAGATTATTTTGACCTCACAATAGGTACGTCAAAAAGAATTTAACTCATATTGATGAATGATGAGTTAACATATTTATGCGAAATTAAGAGAAATAAATATATTCTTTAATGGGTTTTTATTTGGTACTTTCAGTTTAATGCGTATAGTTATAGGCAACAAATACCTAATGTAAAATATAAAATAATATAAAACTAATTCGTTATTTTATTTACAAAATAAGTATTAAGTACCTACCTACCGATGCGACGCGACGGCAACGCACACGAATCGGAATCATAACGTAGATAATCGCCTCGCGTCAGGCCTAGGTCATTCATTTGTAAATATTTATTATTAGTACGAGAGCTGGCACGATTTTTGGAGCAAGCTGAAACCTTGTCACACGCCACTCCTATTATTCCCCAACACGAAGGTTATCTATTGAAAATATGTCAATGAGTCCTTCACTATAAATTATTTATTAGATCACCTGGTAGGTAGAAAGCCCCACCAAAATGATCTGTCTTTTTGGGAATCTTATTTTTATAAATTTATTATATGTTTATTTAATACTTTTGAACACGCCTGGCAATGTTAAAGCCCCGACCAATGGGTTTGGCTTATTTTTACCCGACTGCCGAAGGAAGGAGGGTAATGTTTTTCGAGACTATATAATATGTATTTATGTATGTATGTCCATTTATTTGGCACGGCCTACAGCCTGAACGGCTTGACGGACTTGGATATGTGAGGTGTGATTTGATTCGCCGTGATTGTGTGAATAGCTACACCAGGTATATAAAAATTTCGAGAAAATCAAAATGACGGATTTTTGGCGCCAAAACGTATGTCGTTAAACATATTTTTGACTCAAACTTATCGAGTAGGGTATCAAAATGAAGGAAATTAGAAGGAGATTGCAAAAAGATATGATATGACATCTATACTACTTTTTAGTTATTATACATATGTATACCTACATGTCATATCATAACTAAAAAGTATAAAATAAAACATATGATAAAAAATAATTTAAAAACCCGACTGCCACTGAAAATATCGAAATAAGTTTGATAGCAGGCGGTACCCATTAATTTTCTTTCGGTTTATGATGACAAATGGGTACCGCCTGCGACCGCCTGCTATCAAACTTATTTCGATCTTTTCAGTGGCAATCGGGTTTTTTATCTTTTAATCTTGTATTCTGTAAGCATTAAACTATAACATTATACAAATTGCATATTGCCGCAAACATGTTTTTTTAACCTTTTTTTAATGTTTTCAAAAATGTATAGTATGGTTTAGCCCGTCACTCAGCAGCCTGATCTGCACCTTCGTGTTGGGGAATAATAGAAGAGATGGTGACTCAGTGTGACATCTCAGAGGCTATCGATAGAGTAAACGCTGACTTGGGCTTTATATGTAACTGGTGTACCTATAGGTCTGTCACAATCGATATCAACTACAGAAAATATTTTTTTATACATATTACATAACTGGCGGTTTTTAACCGATTTCTAAACAACAATTCGGATGTTTATAATTCTTTATATTTGTATGATTTTTACGTAAAAGTGATTTTTGTAACTCAATAAGTCTAATATGTAGACGGATTAAATAAAATAAATAAAATAAAAATTTGTTTATTTCCATAACATATTTTTACAAATTTGTTTGTGTCCAGTGGCCCCACACTAGGCAAGCCTGTCCTGTGGGTATCTAGTCCGATTTACAATAAAAATTAACAACACTGTCCAACGGCTGATCATACAAAAAATACAAAACAAAAAAGAAATAGAAATAAAGTGCTTAACTAAACATGCATATTGAAAAATTAACAAAATAAAAATATAATTAACACAAGTATGAAGTGGTGTGCCCAATTTTTTAATTTAGTCTACCTACTTTGTACCTTGATCACAACAAGTGCAAGAGAAGGTCCTCAGTACAATCGTAGGTCAAAGAGGTTAGCCATCCCACGATTTTTGATTTTGCTTCCTTCATTGAGGACTGCTTGATATCACACCAATGAACCGATTTGTTGTAGGTATAATTGTCCTTATATGGGCTAAAGCGTCTAGCAAAGGTCGTCCTAATCTTTGGTAAGGGGAGTCTAAAAATAGGACGTTTAAGTAGGTTTGTATACTCTGCCGAAGTAATTACTTTCCTATGCACGCTGAGAGCTGTTTTTAAAATAAATAACTGTCTTACGTTTAACACCCGGCATTCACTGTACAACTTGGTTGTTGGATACCTATAAGGCTTCTGAAGCATTGTTTTGAGCACTGCTCGTTGTGCCCGTTCAACCTGCAGCATGATAGTTTTTCCTGCAGACCCCCAACAGGTTATACAATAAGTACTTAATCAGGGACTGACTTAAAGCGTAATAGGTCATTTTTAGAGTACTGGGCGATGCTGCAGAGCGCAGAAGCTTCAAAATGTTAGCTGATTTGCGTACGCGGCCTGATAGGGAGCTTATGTGAGCATTGAAGTTCAGGTTTTGGTCAATAACTACGCCAAGATACCTAATCGTTTCCGCTTTCAGCAGTGTCTCGCAGGAACACGACGAGTTATTTTGACATGAGCACTCATGTAACTGGATACGCAAATTATTTCCAGGAGCCGACCTGGCAGTCTTGTGAAAACATATATATTTAGTTTTTCTTGCATTTAGTGTTAACACGTTATGTTTTAACCATGTTGTCACTAGACGCATTCCAGTCTCAGCTCGCGAGAAAACTTCCTCCCAAGTATTACCGTTAAATATAACAGCCGTATCGTCCGCGTAGCATACAATTTCTGCATTTAAAGATTCATGTATATTATTGATATACATAATGAACAGAGTCGGACCCAGTATACTACCCTGTGGAACGCCAAAATGTATGTTCCTTAGATCACTTTTAAAGCCACTGACACTTACACATTGTGTCCTCCCGGTCAGATAGCTCTTGAACCACTCCAAGGCAATGCCTCTGATTCCGAAGTGATTTTCCAACTTTCTGAGTAGGATAGGAGTCGACACTGTGTCAAAGGCTTTCGCTAAGTCTAGAAAAACCGCTAAACTATGTTCATTTCGATCTAATTGGGACGATACTATAGTTGTTAGTAGGGTTACAGCATCTTCTGTAGATTTACTTTTCCTAAAACCAAACTGCCTACATGAAATAAGATTATTAGACTCAATATACTTAACCAGCCTATTATTGACAATCTTTTCCAAGAGTTTTCCGAAAGCAGTGAGAAGTGAGATTGGGCGGTAATTTTCTATTGAGTCTTTATTTCCATCTTTGTGTATCGGTGTTACAGAGGCTATCTTCCATGACTCAGGATACACCCCTGTCTGTAAGCTGATGTTCATTATTTCAGTTAGTGGCTTTATGATAGTATTTCTAATTTTCTTTAAGAGAACATTAGTAAGACCATCGATACCCGGCGCCTTATCGTTCTTCAGGGACAGTATAAGAGATTCGATCTCACATTCATCTGTAGGCTGCAGAAAAAAAGAGTTTAGCAGCTGCCTATTGCTAACTTTAGATGCCAAAGTTTCTTGCTTTGTTCCAAGCTTAGAAAGGATACTATCCGCTAACCTTTCTCCCACAGTGGAGAACTACGTGTTACAAATGTCTAGAGAATGCCCAGCATTTGTACTCCCTGGTAGATTTAGAAGTTCCTTAGGTTCATTATTACTGCCTGACAAGTGACATATGGTTTTTATGACTTTCCACAATTTTTTGGGGTCATTTGTGCTGCTAGACAGTTCCCTACTTTCGTATTCGGTTTTTAATTTTTTTAGGAGGTTGTTACAAAAATTCCTATAACGCTTGTAAACTGTTTGTAATGAAATATCATCAGGGGATTTTCGCAGTTTCATGTGTAAATTATCTCTATGTCGAATGCAACGAATGAGTCCGGGGGTTATCCAAGGAGCTATATTATACTTAGAGTGACTAATACGGACCCTATATGTATGTTTAGCAATGACCTCAACAAGCCGGGAGCTAAAAGTTTGTGTGATATTATTTATGTCGCCGGTGCCGAACAACGGAGACCAGTTCTCCCCTAAGAGTTCGTTCTCTATGGCTGGAAGGTCCCGTTTCAGAACAGTTCTATTGCAGTCTCGTTTTTTAGGCATATTAACTGCTAATCCGAGCATTACCAATTCGTGATCAGTTAGATTATAAGGACATACAACCCCAACGACGTCCCTAACAGTATTCACGTAGATGTGATCGAGACAGGAGCCAGACAGGTGTCTTGTTGGAGCGGTTATAGCAGAGAACATTCCGTGCTCCGCCATAAGACACAAGTATTCCATAGTTTGATCATTGTCCGCTAAAAGAATATTAATATTTATATCTCCCGCAACAATCAGTGTATGTTTTGTGGCCGAGTATCTGGCCAAAATGTGATCCAAAGAGTACAGAAAGTTACTAATATTTTTAAAACAAGGGGGACGATATATACCAAGAATTGTAATTGCAATAATTGCATGCCCTAGGTTTATTTCTAAGCAACTGGCGTCCTGAAAATCTGGTTCTGTCACACAAACGTTCAGCGTGTCTTTGACAAAAACTACCACACCGCTGTTTTGATTAATGATATTTTTTGTGCTGTATGCAGTATAGGATGGTAATTGAGGTATAACAGAGTTTTCATTGAGCCAGCATTCAGTTAAAACAAGTACATCAAAATCAAACCCAAATGTTTTTAATGTTACGACGAAACTGTCAAAGTTCTTGTTGATGCTGCATATGTTATAAGACAAAATCTTTAAGTTGTACCCTTTTGTAATTGCTAAGTGACATTGATCGGGTGCCTGTACTGTGCGACACGTTATACATAGTGCGTCTAATTCATCTGAGACTCTTTTATCAAACATAGCTAAGTATAAAATACTTCAAAATCATCTCAATCCCGGCCAGCTGGGAAAGGTAACTACCACACAGCAACAGACAACCATAACCCGTCAACAGTTGTACACACTCAATCATAATAATCCTATCATCAAAGTGAAAGACCTCTGTCGCCCCATCACAAAATTTACAGTACGCAATCTCACACCTGAACCATGACACCCACTTCGATTTCATTATGCCAACATTGTCAGAATTCTTTCTTGTTTGAAAGAGGGCTATTTCTAGATGGTCCCGTTTAAATTGCATAAAGTTCTGATAATGGGTTTCAGAGACAGACCACGGAATTCTTCAATAAATACCAGGAAATCAGCATGTTGGAATATTCTTCTAGAAGTCAGTTGTTTTGTTTTGGAGATTAGCGTGTGCGGTAATGGCCCACAATCGTTTTATAATACAATTATAAATTGTACAGACACGAAACATCTAGTGCTTTATTATTTTGCGAGAGATATGCTTTTGGCAATCTCACCTCCGGCAACCAAGGACCCAAGACGGCGTGCGTTTTAGTCGGTTCGAATCCGACATAAACACCTCCACCGGCTCCGTGGGGGTGGTATCCGTGGGGATTTATCGCACGATAAAAAAAGAGCTTCATTATTATGTATAGAAAGATAATAGATTATAATTCTACATGAAATCATAGGTATATTTATTAAAAAAAACATAAAACATAACATAAACTCACGCCTGTATTTCCCGAAGGGGTAGGTAGGTAGGTATATTTAATAATCGTAATATTTTCATTTATCGATTAATTTTAACTTAGTCGATATTTAAAATTTTCATGCAATCACTACTTTCATCTGTCTAAAATACAATAATATAATGGACGGGGCTTATCTTATTAACTATATAGTACCAGTAAAGGTTCCAAATATAAAAAATAGTAAAAAAAAGAACAAAATGGAACTATATTTGAGACTGCATAAAATAACACTGAAAATGTTTGTTTTCAGTTTCATTTTCTTTAATATCATATCATACTTACATGATAATTAAAAAAAACCATCGAATAATAATAAGTATTGTTGTGGAATATTTATTTACTTATTATGTTTTACCAGTTACCTTATTTATATTGAACATTTTGTTGCTACTTCTTCTTCTTCATCATCTTAGCGTTAATCCCAGTCGCATCCGAAGCTTTTAGTTTGGTGTCTGGGGTCCGCTTTACCAGTCTAACTGCGGATTTGGTTGGACTTCGATATTTTCTGTGAAACGACTTTAACCTCCACAACCCAAAGGAGATATCGAAGCATTGAAGTTAGACCAGTTTTTAGACTTTCTAGGGCTCCAACTACCCATAAAAACCGCCATAGATTTTCGAATGGCAGCCGGGATCGACGGCTTATCGTGCTCTCCGAGGCACGACCAGACCAATGCAAATAGGTACCCATATTCATGCATACAAATATTTTCAGTTGCATGCATATAGTCAGTTATAATATGATCGTTTTCATTTATCGATTAATTATTTTTTTATCGAGGTTTTTAACTTAGTCGATATTTTAAATTTTCATGCATTTTTTTCATAAATTTTTATGCATTTAAAACTATCCGGGACGTGGAATCCAGTGATAAAAACACTAAAACCCAACAACATTGTGCTGTCCAAAACTGACGTAGTGAGTGTAGTGTGTCGCCAGCCTTACTTTCATTCTGAAAGTAACGGAGGGTAGACGCACAAAAAAATTTCCGCGCATACCGCGCGACCCTCGCCGGCCAGAAGTCGTGACCACGGGTGCAGCATCGCACCCGAAACGTCGGCAAAAAGTAAGTGGAAGTTTTTATCGCGTGAAGTCCCGAACTTGCATAAAATAACAATACCTAAATATGTCTACTGCTATGTATGAAAAACAAATAAAAAATTTGTTTTATTTTAATTGTTTATGATAGTATTTTAGTCCCTGTATATTGTTTAAAAATAAATATATTTTCCCCACAATTTAAAAGTATCAAGATAGTTTAATCCAATTTCCCCAGTATAGCACTTTACAATTTTCTAATTTACATTTTGCCATTCTGGTACCTACACCTATAACAGGTTTGGACTGGCAGTCAACCATGACAAATGTCAAGAGTATTACAATGGGGATTAGCTATAGGTATGATGAGAAGGTTAAAAGACGAGACCATGCCAGCGAGACGAGACCTGGGACACACCTTGACTCAACTCTGAGTTGGCGGGATCAAGTCACTAACGTCTCCCAGAGGGTGACCGATACACTGAGGACTCTTTACCGTCTTAAAAACTTTCTTCCACCTAAAACCAAGGCAATGCTTGAAGACTTTAATCTTTCCTAGTTTCGACTATGGTGATGTACCTATGCTATTTCGACCTGAATGATCAATAAACTTGACAAACTTCTCAACAATTGCATTCGACTCGTCGAATCGTCGAATCTTAGGAAGTACCTACGACCACGTTTCAGATTATCGTACAGAGCTGGATTCGTTTAGTCGCGTTTGGTCCAATTGTCAAAAACAGGAAATAATCGCGGACTTTCTTTCGTTTCTAAGTGGTTGTAAAAAAAAAAATTAACCAGGAATGCCGAATGCAGGAGCTTCGCTCACACCACTAACACAACAAGTCTTGTTCACTCTTCTTTCTTAGTAGATACAGTCTATTCTTCTATGGAATGCGCTTCCTCTGGAAGTCAGGAGGTCCGAAAGGTCTGGTCAGGAAACCGTTTCTTATTCAAAACCAGAGTAGGTAGGTACGTCAGCTCTACAACAACTTATAGCTGCCTGCGGTCGGTAGAAGAGTTGAAAATCAAATTCAGATTGTATCCATAACATTTTTTCTTAGCTTGTATATATTTGATATACTTATAATTTTGTACGTATGTGTGTGTATGTATTTGCTAGTAGGTGTATGTATGGATAATTATGTGTGTATACCTATGTGTCTATATGTGTATGTAGTCTATGATGTATTGTTTGTAATATTAACGTATAGGTACTTAGGTGAACATATTCTTATGTTTATGTTTATTAATTTTCATTTCATATTTATTAAATAACCATTTCTACCAAATAAAATACCGCGCGGGACGCGGTACGCGCTCAGGAAGTTTTCGCCAGTTAGTAATTTTTGTATCGGGATGCATGATCCCGCGCCGGCGCGGCGTCGACTCGCGGAATCTGTTTAAGCGAAATTTATCTACGCGGTGCTATGGTACCAACGATTCCGCTCTAGCCGCGGAACTTCATACTAAATTCCTGAGCGAAACCCGCGCTTTGTGTAGGTACCTATACCTACCCACAGTGGCAGCGAATACCGCTTATGTTTGAATAGCCGTAGGGTTCCGTCTTATCTCCCACTCTCTTTCTTCTGCATATCAATGACATTCATTCCTATGCCGCACCACTAAGACCTGGAATTCCCTGCCAGCTCACGTGTTTCCTTCTTCCTACAATCCCGGGTCCTTTAAGCGGGGCGTGAAAAGGCATCTAATGAGGCCGTCAAGCTGAGTTCCACCACTGTTAACATGGTAAATGTTTACGATGGTGACCCTCTTTCCGAGACTTTACCTTTAGCTTAACATCAGGCGAGGTGAAGTCAAATTGACGTGTCCAGTATAAAAAAAAACATGCTCTCTAACGGAAACATTCACTGCTATGCAGAATGCAGACGACAGCACACACAACACGGCAGTTATTACGCACATCCTGCGGCCAAGCAGTCTGATATAGCGGAAAAAAGGCAGCTTCTTGTCACTGAGCTGGACCGGATCCTGGACCACATTTCTCAATGGGGCGCTAGGAACCTGGTCGAGTTCAATGTCAAGAAGACCCAGGCATGTGCGTTTACAGCAAAGGTATCTCCTTTCCTTCCCCTTCCCACTCTTCAGAGCACACCACTGCCATTGCAGGATCACCTCAATATCCGCGGTATGGATGTTCGCTGCAAACTGAATAACAAAAACTATATCGAGAGTATCATCAAATCAGCTTCGCGTAAACTCGAAGTCCTGAACAGAGCGGTGACTTCTATACTAGAAATACTGCCAAAGACGCAACATCTTTAACATACAGATGTTGCGTCTTTGGCAGTATTTCTACCGTCTCTACCATGGTGAATGTTCTGACGAGCTCTTCCAATTAGTCTCACCCTCTCCTTTCCTTCACAGGACGACACGTGCAGGGCTAAGATGCCATCCATATACGGTGTAAACTATACCTGCTAGAACCAAGCGTTTCATTGACTCATTCCTATGCCGCACGACTAAGACCTGGAAGTCCCTGCCAGCTCACGTGTTTCCTTCTTCCTATAGTCCGGGGTCCTTTAAGCGGGGCGTGAAAAGGCAAATGAGGCCGTCGAGCTGAGTGCCACCACTGTTAACATGGTACATTTTAGTTTGCGATGGTGACCCTCTCTCCGAGACTTTGCCTTTAGCTTAACATCAGGCGAGGTGAAGTCAAATTGACGTGTCCTAGATAAAAAAAAGCCTTAACAATTTGAACAAAAAAAACCAATTATTCGATCATCGGAGTTAGTCTAACAGTTTGGACAAAAATTGTCCTGACAGTTGGACCACCCGAGTTAGTCTAACAGTTTGGATGTTTGTTGTCCTAACAGTTCGTTTACCGGAGTCAGTCCAGTTTAAACAACATTTATTGTCCTAACAGTTCGATTATCGAACTGCTGGTAAGGACATGATGCTATAAGCCAAAGGAATTATGTATTTAAAAAGACCTAACAACTATTTAACCCCCGACGCAAAAACGACAGGGTGTTATAAGTTTGACGTGTCTGTGTGTGTGTGTGTGTGTGTGTGTGTGTGTGTGTGTGTGTGTGTGTGTGTGTGTGTGTGTGTGTGTGTGTGTGTGTGTGTGTGTGTGTGTCTGTGGCATCGTAGCACCCAAACGGATGAACCGATTTGGATGTAGTTTTTTTTATTTGAAAGGTATATTAGTCAGGAGTGTTCTTAGCTATGTTTGGAAAAAATCGGTCCAAGATGGCCGCCGCCACAACATATCGGAATACGAATTTCTTCATAACTCCCTCAATATGGGTATCAAATGAAAGAGCTTGACTAGTAGATCACTTTAAAAAGTATAAAATAAAAATAAATTAAAAATTTAAAAAACCCCCGTCACAAAAAACACTTCCAAAAAGTTGAAAATAAATGGAGTTTGCCTTTTAACTTTAACGGTTGCCATGTCGGGGGACCTTGAATTGTTCCGATGATATAACGGAGTGCTTAATCAATTAGGGTCCCCCGACACCCGTTGATTCCTCTTCATCTCATTTTACTCAGTATCTAGGCTCTATTACAATCAAAATAAATAAAATAAAGTGCAACTTTTTCAACGTGTATTTTATTATTTTAAACCAAAAACCGATTTTACAATAATATGTGTGGCTAATTATAAATAAAAGTGATGTATTTATAAGGGGTTGATGTCATACCCCAGAAAAATCAACATATTTATAGCTACTTAAACATGTTAACCACGTGGAATACCTATCTTATATTTTAAATGCTTTAATCATTTACATAAATAAAATAATAAACAATTGAAAAGTCATATACCTTGTTACGATTGCTCGCGTTGAAGATGTAGGTATAAACTAAAAAAGGTTAACAATGTGATTTCATAATAACAACCAATGAACTCTTTAATTAATATAATACGATATAGCAGATAATATATACATCGAAGTATAGGTACCTTTAATAAATTCAATACGAGCAACTGTAACTCTACCGCAATACCATATTTTACTGGAACGAACTTATTATATATCATTGAAGAATCCACTGCCTTTCTGTTTTCATTACATTTCATTTTTAATACATGATATCCCGCTTTATTATCTTCATTCTATGGTTCCTTCTTTCAATCATAATAATTTGTTCTTTATTGTAAAATAATATATCATATTCATAAAATAAAGTTTAATACATATAATCATTTCATAAATCAAACTAAGTTTGCAATTCCAGTAGTGAAGTGTGTCCTGAATACAGTATGAGACTTCCATTAATATGATACATTGCAAAATGCACATGAAACATTAACTTACTTTATTTGATTAGCATAACATCAATCTGATTATCGTAATTATACTAAGATAGCATTTTCTGAACGTAGAATAGATATATACCTTGTATAATATTATCGAATTCAAAACATAAAATGGATACCATTTTTTTTATCAAAATTGATTGTTGGCACATTATACAAGTAACAAAAATATCGGTAATTATCATCAGTACTTTTGTCGTCAAATAATAAAATATGGAGTTGGAAACGAAAAAGAAAATGTGTAAATATACCTACTATTTCTTTAAAAAAATTAAATTTACCAGCTTTCACAAAAATCCTCGTCACTAGACATTCAACAAATGTTTAACATACGATACACATTGGGAGGATTTCAGCGCATGGGCACTATTAGTAGCACGGAACATGTAGATTTTTAATTATTTTAAATACAATGCGTTAACAGTCTAGCACTAAAGACGTATATTATAAACGTCGCCAACGATGGCCATCACTTACTTAAGCTACCAAATATATCGTTACACAATTACATGTTAATATTGTGGGAACACTGAAATCTTTCCTAACTGTCGATAAATTGACCTATTAAAACTACTCATATAATATGTAACACTCAGAGTTAAGTGAAATACTTTAATGTATTGTATTGTAATGAATACTCTTGTGATGCTAATATGAATGATCAATATTAAAATTACCTATACGTAATAACATTCACAAATTAGTCTAACATTAAATTCAAATAAATGCAACGAGGATTTTTGCAGAAAATGACAGACGAAGGGAGACCGGAATATATTGGCCTTGGATTTGTAGGACTACGAAACATCACTACCCGAGCTTTATGGATAACATATCGTGTAGTCAAATACTGGTATTTTCTATATAAATAACGATTCAAAATTACACATTAGGAACTTATCTTAATATATGTTGCAATTTAATTATATTTAAGTGACAATTATTCACCGGAAAGTCACTTGGGACTATTTCTTCATTTGGTATGTTATAGTTTTTTTTCAAAGGGAAGATTTTAAGACCGTAAACATTCATATACAATCTAGACCACCGTTCAGTTTCTACTCTCCTCTAATGACATTGTTATGTTTTAGTCCTCTGGCTCACTAGGACGCCACAGCCACGTCGTCCCTCACGTATCCAAGCAGTTTGTATTGAACTGCACGGTGGCCAAGCCGTCGCCAAGCGAGTGAGGTGCCATCAATACTGACGGATACGTGGCTGGCGACGTGGCCATGGCATCCTAGTGAGGCAGGGGACTTAGAGAATGATGTAAGAAATAACTACTGTAAAAGGAGAGACAATATTTTAACCAATAGTTTATAAATTAAAATGCATTCGTAGCACTTCTGTGTATATATATGTTACGGTCTAGGTAATGTGCGATTGTTTGATGAATTCATTAGTGGAAGACCTTACTAGCCGGAGGATCTGTATGCTATTTTAAAGAAATATTCGAGCACTACAATATTGCACCTATATATAGGATATATATACATATATACTTGAATATGTATATATATACATACTATATTAAGAACTTGTCACATACTTTTAATGTGAAAAAATTTACATTTCGTCATTGCTCTCGGTCTTCTATATGCTATGTCATCTAAACCTAAGTCAACAAACAAAACAAAACTAGTGTGTCCCAGACACACAAACTGTTTTAAATAATACAATTTATAAAGTAACTTTTATTTATACATATTCTTACAACAGCATCAATAGCCACTAAACCTTATCTGCATATTTGGGTTACACCTACTTTCATGTTGGACGCTTTGAGTGTTTCACTCCTAATACCAGCATTGTTGTGATGAATAAAATACTTGTGATGACTCTAAATAAACATACGTATCTTATAAACAATACACCTAGCCCTGAAGCCAATCATAATCATCGGAGATCATACTCATTACAGTTACTTGGATACCTACACCTAAATTATACCAGCGGTTCAATAAAAGAGATACCGTTTATACATACTAACTTTTCATAGTGCACTACATTTCATGACATGATTGGCGGCACCATGGCTCAGTGACCGTAACATATATAGTTCAGTTTGAAAATATTGGATTTTTACCATTTATAATAATATATATATGTAGAATCAGATCGAAAAGCTGGGTCCTATTCGGGATCGACTACATCCAACACCGAGAAATCGGTGAACTTGTCAGACCTTAACCGTCATGGACGAGCTAGATGCATTTTGCGCACCGTCTCCACGTAATGCTTGTTGTGGCCCATAACAGATTCCTGGATCTTGGGAGGTAACTCCTCAAGTGACGGAGCAGTGCCCTCCTCGATGTCAGTTCGCCTGTAGAACAGGATGTAAGGAGTGCTAGAGCGGTTGAGCGCGTTTAGCTGCAGCTCGTCGGACGAAGACACCACGTCATCGTTGTACATATGCCACTGATCATTATCTTTGGCGAGAGTGTAATAGTGGCCCGAGTCGAGCGTGGTGCCCGCATGGATCACGGCCGCGTACAGCGTGTAGGAGGCGTGAACAGCCTGAGAGCGCACCGTGGGCAGAGTTATTGTGGGATTGTGGTATATCGAGTGCATCAGCTTGGTCTGTACTTGCAACTTCGGCTCAAATCTGGAAAAAGTCGTTCTAATTTCAGAATTACAGTGATTATCTCAATTTGTTAAGGGATGATTGTCAAAAAATACTATGAGTAAATTAAAGAAGGTGAGAGGAGAGAGCAAATCATAAAAATATTAACGAAATAGGAATTTGAAAGACTTACTTGAAATTCTTCAATACGAGAATAAGATACTTTGGGGTAGTTTCGATGAGAACGCTCCTTTCGGCGTTACGTAATTCACCGCAATCACGGCATTCATACTGGTTATCACCGGTGAGACTTTCCTTGGAGCAGTAGAACTCGAGTAGTGTCTGAACATTGTATTGCCAGCCCTCAGGTTTGTCGGGGAAGGCCAGCTGTAGATCACGGAAAACATCACGGGAGAGAGACGAAGAATGGCACTCAGTGCACTCGACGCGTGTAAGGAGCACGCCACCAAACATACTGTCAATGAACGAGTCCCGACGAAGAAATGCCGATTCGTACATACGCATACGTTTCTTAGGCGGCACGCTATCTTTCTCAGGTGAAGTGCGCTTATGGCCGCTGGAACCGGATCCTGGAACAAGTTTAACTCACTTAATTTGAATACCTATAAATCAGATTTTTGTTTTATTGTCTTCAAATAGGATTACTGTTGCGGATAGCAACACCTTTTTATTTAATATTTAAATTATATACTTTTTGTGCTAGCAACACAAACGATTCCCTTTCCTTCAGACCTCAAGGTTACGTGCCTTACAAAAAATCTTATTTGTACCCTTCTAATATTAAACATATTGTAAACCAGCTCCTGTGTTTGGATTTACCACCAACATCGCCCAGAACAGCTATCGAAGCCACATTTACACTTTACTATTCGAGAAAGCGCGCGGTTTTAGTCGCTTCGAGGGGTATTCAATTGCGGTACCCGAATTAATGACAGTATTATTTATGAAAAATCTGTATATACCTCCACTGCTGCCGGGCCGAGGCGATGCAGAACGACGACTAATTCCAGCTTCACTGGTATCAGCATCACTGAAACAAAGATATAATATATATAATGTATGTATATAAAGTAGAATACGCTTTTATAAGATTTATTCCCAACTGTCACTTTTTCGTCTCGCTTTGGTGTTTACGTTTTACGTATTCGCTGATTTCGTTTATTTTTCCACATAATTTGACTACTTAGTCTATCGCAAACGGATTCTTTGGGTGTGCTCATGAATTGGATGTTGATACTCTAGTGACTAAACTTAATTACAAATGTATCTATCAATAATGTATCAACTTACTACTAATCTACTGATAGAACTCAGTAACAAAGGAAGGCTTTTTACTTTTTTATTTTACTACGCCCAATGATATTACCTACATACAAAAAAGAGGCAGATATGTTATTAGAGTGCGCCTGGTGAAGACGCGAAAACGTCCCAATTGGGACGTTTCGCATGTAGTATATGTCTGGCAAACGCCGAGTTGTCACAAATGTAAGCGCATAATAAAATTGCAATAAAAATGCCATCGTGTGTTTTTTAAAAATGTACAAATTACGACACTAAAATCAATAAAACACGAGGGATCTTCTATCACATGTAAGTACATACAATATTACCGATTTATTAGTGTATTTCATTAAAATTAGTTTAATAATATTTTTAAAATAATGGCGGCAAAGAAAAAAGACAGAAATACTTTTTGATATGAGCACGACAAGGACACAACAACACTGCTTGCAAAGATTATCTGTACAGATGCCACATAGGGTAATTTTCAGTTTACTGCCTTCTAAAGTAATAATTGACCTGCTGTATACTAAAGTAATATTTGTTATTTAAAATTGAGTAACAAAATTTTTGTTTTATTTATTTGTTGTCCTTTAAATAATTGTAATAACCTAAATTTTTTTTCAAGGCTTCCGACAAATGAAGTTCGACTTTAAGAGTGGATTGCAATTGTTAAAGAACAACGAAATGAGTTTGACTGGACACCTTCAAAAAGCAGCAGAATTTGTATTAATCATTTTGAAGCCACTGAGAGATATACTTCGAAAAAAGGTCGAACATTGCTCAGGAAGAATATAAATAACTGACAAATATACCACTGTTCGGCTTCATTCTGCTCATAAAAATAATCCCGAAATAAAAAACTTTCTAAGAGGCAGAAAAGAAATAAATTAAATTTATTTGAAGGAGTTCAATTTTTGATTATAACGTCAGTACGTCACTATGGGTTTTCGAGAAGTTTCTTAATTATCTTTTTGAATTATTTTCATTTTCCGAAATAAATAATGACGTATTATTTTTTCATCGAATTTCATTTCTTGCCTACCAACGAAATACCCCTTCTGTTTAACAAAATCATAATTTATGCTTCGAAGTTATCCTAGAAGCGCATTCGTCCGAATTATAGCTATCTTTTTTACTCACGTGCTTATCCCATCTTTCGTACTACTTTAACGCTAATTGTCAATTATTGTGCACTGACAGACTGCTGGATCAGATTTGAGGAGTCAGTTACTATGAACGTAACATAATTATCTTGTATAAAATATCATTGACTACGCCAAACAGCTTCGTAGGATTCCAATAGTTTCAAAACACTACATGTGAACTATATCTTCATGCACTAAATAGTGCACTTTATTCATAGATAAGTCAATAGTAGTTAACGCTTTTCGTCTGAACATGACGTAATCTATTTCTCTTTATACTTATTTGTATTGTTAACAGAAAATCAAACCAAACAATCTTCTTCTTAATGACTTCTGCAGCGAATCGCTGCAATTTGCCAATGTCAAGTAAAATTTATAATCTATACATACATATAAAAATCAATTGCTGTTCCTTAGTCTCGCTTAAACTCGAGAACGGCTGAACGGATTTATCTTATCTTGGTCTTGAAATGTTCGTGGAGGTCTAGGGAAGGTTTAAAAGGTGAGACAAATTCAAATAATCGAACCGACATCCATGCGGGCGTAGCCGCAGGCAAAAGCTGGTATATTATAAAATCATTAATGGCGAAACGCCAATGTGGTTGGATTAGTGGCAAAAAAACAGTCCAGGCCACAAAAGTGTAAACAGAACTGTCATATATCTGTCACCGCTGTCACGGGTGAAGCATCGGTGACAATTTGTCAAATTTATTATTTTGTGTTGGGCACTGGCAGCAAAAGTTTTACTCGTATTCAGCCTAAATAATAAACCAAAATAAAATCGATGTTTGCTCAAAAAAGCAGGATCCTAAAAATACAGTTTATTTACATTAAATAATTAGGTGTATGTAACACAACCCAAAATTATTTGGTTCATCGCTACTGGATTTTTTCATGAATAAAAATCCATTTCTGGACAACTCCTTTTGTTATTACTTAGTGACCCACCTCTTTTAGAGTCAACTCTAGTAAACGAAGTATACGCCGTGCCAGATTGATTGAGAATGCGAGGGACATGTCGATGACAACCTCACCTCCGGCCTAGCACCACGACCCACAGTCGGCGTGCGGATTTAGTCGGTTCGAGTCCGACATAATCGTCCCTTCCGGCTCCGGCAGGGGGGTATCCGAGGGGATTTCCGAACGAAAAAAAAAAAAAAAGATAGATTGAGAATAAAGTTTGCAGAAAAGTTTTGACAGCAAAACCAAATTTGAAGTTTCAAATCGGCAACCCCAAAAATAAAAATGTTGAGCAAATTATAGCTCCAATGTGGATCAGGTACCTTTCACGGGGCCCTTTTTAAGTGTGCAATCTTCGGGAGCCGCCTGTCACCCTAGCAGCAGTTAGCAGCGGCGGCACACACGAGGAGGGCCAGATGGAGAGAGATGGCCCAGGGTCGGTTAAGGTCACCGCCTCTTTCTCGAACATTACTTGCTCTCAGGTGGTACTTAGCCCACGCACTCGCTCTATCTTACCATCGCCGTGAGCAATGCGGCAAGCGAGATAGCTTCCAGTCTTAGGGCCATCACTAGTTCCCGCATCAGCGTCTCCCTCGTCGGGCACTCGGTGAGCGCGTGCAGCCCCCGAGTCCTCGCTCGCGTCACAGTGATGGCACTCGGACGGGACGTTGGCTCTTTCCGGATCTGATGCAAGAAATCCCCGAAGTACCCGTACCCGTGCCCTTTAATTTGGGTCGCGAGGCATAACAAACGAAAACACAAGAACACAATGCACAAGAATTTTATTCTAGTTCTTGGTATTCATTCTTACTCTTTGATGTTTTGATGTAGAGTGCAAATGCTAAAAACAAAGTTTCGTTTACACTAAAAGACTAAGAACAGCATACTCTTGTTCTAGCTCTAGCCCTATGTTCGTTCGGTCTAACTCTAAAGCCATCTTAACTCGACACCGCGGTCGCGATTTTGGGCATGATGCGAGGCCCTTGGCATCGCGACGCCATGCGCAGTCGCCCTGTTCGCCCATAGTCTCCACCACCGCTGCAGTTAAGCCAATTTAAAGGGCCCTAGTGACCTCGTGAGTCCTGTACCAATTGAGTCAAGACATGTGCCCGAGCAAATGCGTGAGCGGCTCTTACCCGCTTACCTTACTTACCAGATCTCGTGGTGGGTGTTATAGTCCCCCAAAAATACGAATTCGGCGTTCGGAAACCACTACTGCGCATCAACTACTGCATGACTCAGCCAAAGAGTCGAGTTGTCTGGGCATCTCCTGTATGGAAGCAGTAGGTAAACCCCGTCTTTTGCACGGCAATTTTCCTCAATAACATAGCCGGGGCAGAACAAGTAGGTCGTATCGTCAGGGCGGCATATTAATGTCTCCGTTTGTCAGAAACAGCAAGGCTGGTTTTGCCTTCTCCTGGTGTTGATGGACGCCCTTTCGATGCTATATATAACCACCTCCACCGGCTCCGTGGGGGTGGTATCCGTGGGGATTTTTCGCACGATAAAAAAAAGCATTTGGAATGCTAACTACTCAAATTGAGTAAGATAGAAATGTTTTTATCTGTCCAGTCGGGATTAGAACCCGTGATCCTTCTCTTACAGGGAGAATGCTACCAATACTACCAACCCAAATCTTCTTCCTTATATATCCGTCTTCATGGCGGTAGACGGAAGGCGGAAGGCGAAAAATTACTTTATTTGCTAAACAATGTACCTATATGCCGCGGGTATATTGTCAAAGCAGTGTTATTATTGTCATTGGGCTCAAAAATTTACCTGGACGTAAAGGCGGAAACATACTTACATGTCGTGGCGTGTCGTGACACGCCAGAAGTATATCAGGGTCCCACCAATCTCTATTCCTAAATAGATAGATTAGGAATTAGGATTGGTAGGATAGTAGGATTAGGATTTGTATTGTACAGTATAGAGTAGGATACTCGTAGGTATTAAAAAAGTATTCACAAATCGCAAATTTTATAACATTGAGTCCTAAGTACCAAACTATTGCTCAGGCTATATATTTTGGACCTAAAAGGTGAATAGTAGGTGCAGTAGACGTTTCTTGGGTGAGTTTTGAGAATAGCGCGGGTTGCTACGGCTTTGGCCGAGCTGAAATTCACCAATCATAGAATATTACAAACCGCGCGCTCCAGGGCCTCGTTTACATCGCGATTTAGGTCCAAAATACGTGTCTCGAGTTATAACAATATGGTCATTTTAGACTTTATGGTGAACGTATCTTATCGATATTATTAATTATATGAGCTATAAAAAATAACATTTCTTGCGTGGAAACACACTTTATACGATATAGATAGTAGCTCGTATTTTACAGACCTATATTTTTATACACATATCCAATGGATATAATGTATCAAAACAAATGAAGGTAAACATGTTAGGTAAGTACACTATATTTTACAACATTTGTTACTTACTGTTTCGATTACCTACTTCAATTTTGTTTTATTCATAATAGAGACCAATTGTAATATGTTCTTAGAATTATTTATAGTATACCATGCTTTTGGATTTTAAAATTACCAATTTTCGCATTGGACAGCAAATTATCGATACACATGTTTCACATCCCTATTAAACATTATTGGTTATGAAAATATTCATAAAATCGAGGAGTTTACGTTTTTTATAGTAAAACTACAGTGCATTTCAGCTTCATAATTATTGTTAGATTCTTAGATGTACTTACTGGTGAAAAGAGACGCCACTGCGCTTTTCGTTTCTTGTTTTACAATACATGCATGATCTCATAACGAATACCCAATATAAACTAAGTATGATCACTTTAAATATTATAACACCTCAATTTATAGTACAGTCAACATCAATAGCAACGTAGTATCTGAATTGTCCAAAAGAAATGCATTGCAAGGTATGTCACAATAGTCTGACAAAGTCGCTTCGCAAAAGTGTTTGGTACATTAATATTTTCTTAGTGCAATAAAAACTATCCATCAAAAATAAAGCAGTATCAAAAATTTTCAAAAGTACCTGAAATAAGAATAAAACTTTCGTCGAACCTAACCTTTTCAAAATATTTTGATTTATATATTGAGTTCTGCCTTTTGTTTTATGGCTTGTCAAGAATTGTCATGTTTACGGAATGTGTAAATGTCAGAACATGGTCATGTCCAGGCGGGAACATCTTTAGTGTATTATAGATAACTAGCTTTAACCCGCGGCTCCGCCCGCGTGGATGTCGGTTATCGTGACCAAACATAGCCTAGGTCCTTTCTCGTAGTCTAATCTACCCCTCTACCAAATTTCAGTGTTTTACAATATTTAAAAATAAATGTATATATATATATATATATATATATATATATATATATATATATATATATATATATATATATATATATACATAGCGCTGCGAAAATTAACATAGCGCTGCTGGCTCTTCGTAGAGCAATCGACAAATCCCATCATAGAATCGTCGGCCAAGCACAACCTTGTTCTATGATATATTGGTCGATTGCTGCCGGCTCGTCGACTAGTAAAAGTTAGAGAATAGCACTTTTTTATACCACTTAGGTGGCAGTCAAGCACACAGCCCACCTGATGCGGGAAGCGGGCACACTCGTGCTGCCGACCCTGCTGCTCGTACTGCTGCTAATAATTGAATAAGGACCGGGTTTATCACTTCCCTTTTTATCTGACAAACTCACTTTAAAAACACAATTTAGTTAATAGTATTGAAAAAAATATGAATCAGCTTATTTTGAAAATAGTTTTTTGATTATTTTGAAACCTTAACGCGAGTGATTAATATTCAAAAGAAGTAAGTCAGGTTATTGAAAAAAATTATAGAGTCAATACTTTTGGAAATCAGTTTTTGATCAGCTACTATTGACGCTGACTGTACAATCACAGTAAAAACATAAAAAAGCTCCGAATTTCGCATAGACACTTGGTTTCGGAGAAACAAACGGCCACTTGCAAAATGATTAGTTCACAGTACACTCACGGCGACGCTTCAAATCGGCTCCAAATTAGGAGAGGTCATTGACGCAAGTATATGGAGTGAGCGTGCCCTGGCTTAGGCAATCACCACAGTTCCATGCCTATTTGAAATGTTCACAGCTGACGGATAAAAAAAATACAAACAAAATTAGTAAAGAGGTTTTAACTTAATATATTATATTAATATTTTTCTCTGTTCCGTGATATTGATAAATTCTATTATTATACCCTGTCCATTCGTTTATTTTCTATGTGACAGATGGAAATAGTGATTGCAAAAAAATTTAAAATATCGATTAAGTTAAAAACCTCGATTTATAAAATCATAAATCGATAATAAAAAATAACTAATAAAAATTGACAGCCTCCGTGGCGTGGCCTCCGTGGCGTGGCCGTAGTGATCGCGGCCGCTACGCAGGAGGCGCGGGTTCGATCCCCGCTCAGCGGAAAAATTTGTATGTAAGAATATGGGTATTTGCATTGTTCTGGGTGTTTCTATGTATTATATGTATATGTATTTATAAAAAAAAGTATCTAAGTATGCTTATCCGCATTCTAGATTCCATAACACAAGCTAGTTAAACTATGCTTACCATGGGTCTAGATAGCGTTGTGTAAAATGTTGTGGAATATTTATTTATTTATTTATGAAAATGATTTCATGATATATAATGTATAATTTTATTTATCTTTGGTATATTTCGATTTAATCGATTTAAACGACAACAACACACATTCGATAGATAAGATAAGATAACTTTATTGACAAATAAAAGAATACAATTTAACATTTATCCATCAAGTAACACTTAGAACACTTCAAGCTTAACATGTATAGCCGCAACAGCCATCAAGACTAGCCCCTCCCGTTCCCGTGCTAGTAAAATAACTGTGTTACAGGTAGGTTAAGGATAATCTCAAACAGCACAATTGTAGCCATCGCATGGTTACTTGATATGGATATAGATTTTCTGAATCCCCAAACTAAGTATGCCTGTTTGTCGGGGATCAGGTAGTGAAAGATTAGTTGAAAAAAAATGAATAAAAACAATTAATTATAATTTTTGCTGATACTCGCGCGTGTGCTCGTTCGTGTTTATTTTGTTGTGCGTGTGCGTAAGCGAGTGCGTGTGTGTGTGTGTGTATGCGTGTGTGCGTGCGTGTGTGTATGAGTGCATGTGTGTGCACGAGTGCATATTGTGTGTGTTTGACTGTGTATCTGTGTGCGCGTGTATGTATGTGCGTGCGTTTGTGTGTGAGAGAGAGAGATAAGTGTACGTGTGTGGCGTGCAACTGTTACCCATAAAACCAATCAGGAATTTAGTGATGCATACAGACGTGTATTTACGATATTTGGAACTCTGATCGTAAGAGTTCCTCTGAGTCCTAAAATCCTTTCATAGTACCCGCGTGACAAACAATCGCTCATAAATTAATTAAGTGTTTATAAAAAACTGCTAGTATTGCATAACATTTCCAAGTTATTATATAAAATTCAGTCGATTGACTAGCTCCATCCCTAAAATTTCTTTCCAGCTGACGCGGACGTGGCGTATTGAAATGTGACGTATTAGCGCCTAATTTTTGTTCGGCGTTTTAGGTGTTGACGCAAGAACAAAGTTATATCGACCATTGTGTGTGAGCTGTCAAGGAGAAAATAAACGAATGGACAGAGTATAGGTGACTTTGCATCTCTTTTTACGAAAACTGCGCGGACGGAGAAGAATAAAATTTCCCAAACCTTTATATAATTTAAGTGTGTGGCACACCTCGGAAGCTCTCGACAAAATGTATGAAACATTCGAATTGTATTTACAACATTCATAGATCATGCACATGCACGGTAGTGTTGATGTGTGAGAGACTTCAAAATGTTAGGGTTCGCATTATTTAAAATTGTAAGCAATATTTGAGCGAGATAGTACCTATGATTTTTGTCGCTCTATCTCTTAATGTTATGACCTACGTCACATCCAACAACGGTGCCAATCCTGTTGTTACAAACGTATTCCATCTTTGTCTTCAATTCGGAAGAAAAATAGATGGCGATACATTTTAGTGCCCTCAAACCACAGAATCAGCACCAATAACAAAACACTACTACACCGATATCTTTATAGAGTAGTTAAAACTGATTGTGTCCATGAAAGACTAAATATTGCTCGCGACTTCAGTTGCATAAAATTCTGATCGGACTCAGATCTGATCTTATGACCCACAATCCTATTTCTGTGATAACACATAGCCTACGCTGTTATCTGGGGCACTATTCACTATACACTAAAAAATATATGTCATAATTCGATGGCAGAAAACCGTAATTGCTGTAGGTAGCCAAAATGGCGAAAGTGGGTTTAAAATACCATTAGAATCAGAAAAAAATGCTGCGTCAAATGATGTGGGTCTCATTTCGATATGTTAAAAAAGAAACTTACGTCGTCACTGTTAAGACCACCTACCCCTGTGCATTTACGTGTAAACATGCAAAAATCTCGTCTTGTACTTCTTTTTTTACCCTCTACTTACTCTTTCTCTCTCTTACTTACTTACTTTTTTTACGCCTTTTACTTATAGCATTTAATATTCTTTTTCTTGTATTTAATACCGTAAAACCACCGATGTTAGGCCTCGCCATACAACTTGTTCACAAATTATGTCATTTTTATGTTCCGAAAATAAAAGCTGAATTCCTGTAAGTTTACTAATTGATAATTCCATTTGAAGGCTACTGCTCCCAAAAATGTAATTACGTACAAAAAATCATCTACCTGCGATTTATAATTTATGAGTCATGATTTTATTTAAATTTTTTTAAAGATATTCGGCTCTTCTGAAAAGTTTGACATCTGGTACTTAAACAATTACTTTTTCTGCTATAGAACCATAATTCAAAAGTTTTAAATAAATTTAATTATTAAAAAATAAAAACCCAACTGCCGATTGTAACAAGTTTGATAGCAGGGGTAGTCGTTTATTTTCATTCAGTTCATATGGGGCTAATAGGTACCATCATTTTCTACCGCAGTCGGGATAATTTTATTTTCACATTTTGCCTTGTGGTATGGGTAATGGACTGCTGAGACGAGGTCTCGGGTTCGATCCCAGGTTTACCATGGCACACACCAATGACTTTTCGATGCTTTTCGAAGTTATGTGTGTATTTATCGCAGGCAATAGGCTTGCCACCTATTACATTGGGACCTACACATTAACTGGCGAAACGTGGGTGCTAGCACCTCTGCCTACCCCTTCGGGGAATACGGGCGTGAGTTTATGTTATGTTATGTATGTTATGTACGTTCTTAGGTACATTTTTTTTTATTATTATTTATTATTGGATTAAAATAACTTGTGCGATGAATACCTTTTATTTAAAACATCAATGATTGAATTCTGTAAAATGGTTCTGAAGATATGGTATTATATTATAGAAGATTACAAACATACCTATATACATGCATACACACAAGTTATGCGCGAAAAACAAAAACCTTCTTGACTGTGAAATAATGTGCTACATTCTAAAACGGTATTTTATTTAATTTAATATTTTATTGATGCAAACGGTTTTAACTACTCTATACCTTGCAAAACTCACGTCTATGAAGTTTCGTATTTAATTTGGCACAAAAGTATTACAGATAATGTCGTACTTTATTGACGGGTGATGTGGAATCGCAGTAGGTATATTATTTATTATAAAAGTTAACGAAACGAAACTATACAAGTATTATCATTTTTAAATGAATTTTCATTGTACACGTATTATTTGAATTATGTTTTCTTCCAATGTGGGTTTAATACTTAATAAAATTAAATAAAAATACATAGGTACAAAAAGTAAAAATACGTCTTGTTGGTTAGCCCTGCAACTTTGATATAAGTACCTCGTAATATTTTGAGTCAAAGATCGCCGTGTCGGGGGACATTTAACTCCTCGTTTACACCAAGGTCTAATAAAGCATGTATTTGACAAATAATAATAAAAAATTAACGTATGTATGTAGCAACTTTTCAACGTTTTGTAAATTCCGTTTTATGGTATATATTAATGTCACTCTATTTGGAACAGATTCCAAGGTTGCAAGACAAACATTGTCACTTTTCTGCTCAAAAGAAGCAGGTTGGTTAGCCAAATTCTTGGGTGAGTATTTAATATAATATGATAGCTAAGATGTTATCTATCCCTAGAAAAATGTGCTACTGATTAAGTCATAATAAGCGGTTAGTCAATATAAGCCGAGTCACAATATACAGATTCTACTGTAGGTAATACATTTACATCAGAAATATCATTTTCAAAACTAATACGTACCTTTAATCAAACAATAGCAATTTGAACTATGAAATTAGTCAATAATTAACTTTAGTACTTATTGAAAATTAACACTAAGTATTGGATGAAAGAGGATTTGAAACAAAATCGAGTCGAATACGCTGTTTAACTTTTGACACCTCTGTATGTCTGTCTTGCGTGTTCGCTGCCATGAGTGGACGTGTCGTGTTTGTGTCGGATTTATGTCGGAAATTAGAAATTGTAAATTAGTGATTGGTGAACGTTGTGATTTTTAAAACCTTGTCGCACTTATAGGGTTTTAATCACAGAACTCCGCCTTGTGGGTGGGGTCCGAGTGGGACAAATATATTAGAAAAAGTGCCGTACCAGAAGTGCCAGGATTTGAACCGGCGTCATCGGGCGTGAGTAGGGGCCGAGCGCTTAACCGTCGCGCCACCAAAGCTATTATCTAGTGGTGCGAAATTATCAACTAGCCGTTAGAGTGACGTCGCTAACGCACACAGAGAAAGTGAGCAATAATAACAGCAATTCTACTCGTATAAGGTGCATTAGGTATAGCCTAGTGTTTTGAGCGCGTAGTCTATTATTGTTAGGATGACGAGCACGGACAATCTTTCACAAAGAAGTAAGCGGCAAACAGCGCGTAAAAACGAAGAGGAGAAGAATAGTGAAAATACTTCAAATAAGGAAGGAATTCTAATAGGAATGTCGGAGGAAAAGATTAGAGAAATTGTGAGACAAGAAATTGCTATTGCTGTGGAGAAGTCAATGGAAACCTTTGTTGTGGGAGTCTTGAATAACATTGAAAAGACAATAAATAATTTGAAGGATATGGTAATAGAATGCCGTAAGGATAATCAAGTGTTGGCGGAGAAGTTGCTACTACAAGATAGTAAACACGGAAAGAAGCAGGAGGGGAAAAATATTGCACCCCAGCCAAGAGCGGAGTTAAGCCAACGACCATCTGCACGTAGCGGTCAAGTTAGTATAATCCAGGACAAGCCTAACTCTCAGTTGTCGCTTAGCCAGAGTCAGAGTGTGAAGGAAAGCTCACAGGATATGGATCAACCTCTAGACAGTACCTTGTATCATACACCGGGTGAAAGTAGTCAAAATAGGCTATCGGAATGGCAAAAGGTATCACACAAAAAGAGGGATAAAAAGATAAATAGAACAGTGGTGAGCAGAGGCGAAAATAATCAAATTAAAAGTCTCAGAGCAGTGGAAAAAAAGAAGTACCTACACGTATGGTCTTTACATTGTGATACATCTGAAGAAGATATTGTGGCACACGTAGGAAGTATATGTGTGGAATCTCCTAACATCAGCGTAGAGAAAATAGTACCGAAAACGCAGCGCGATTACTCATCGTTTAAGATTGGTGTTCCCGAGAGCCAATATGAGAAGATTGCTAACGCAGAGGTATGGCCCGTGAATACTCGTTTTAGCGAATGGCTGTGGTTTCGGGGCCCTCGCGTACCCTCGAAAGGAAATTAAACGTGATCGCTGCGTTAAAGTGTACTACCAAAACGTGAGAGGATTACGTACTAAGTTAAAAACCTTTTATAAAAACTTACTGGCCTCGTCGTTGCATTTATTCGCGATTACTGAAAGTGGAGTGAATACTTCTATACATGATGGGGAATTTATACCTGGAGGCTACACCGTACTACGTTGCGATCGTGACGATGGGCGGAAGCTCGGAGGAGTGCTGCTGGCCGCGGCCCCTAATAGCGGTCTGGAGTTACGTCGAGTATCCCTGCCCGGTAACGCTAACTTGGACAATCACTTATTTGAAATCGTCTGTGTAACAGTTTCTCGTAATAATAAATTTTTATTTTTATTTTGTGTCGCGTATATTCCACCGAGTACTGCCGAGTGCGAATATATGTACATGTTTCATTTGTTGGAACAAATATGTGTGCAATATGAAGAAGTTATATTAGTTGCAGATTTTAATATGTATTCAACAAATCAGGACGTACAATGTTATTATGAATACTTCGTTTCCTTCTGCGGATTCCGCGAGTGTAATACTATCTTAAACTGTAATGAGCGAAGTCTCGATGTAGTACTAACAACTTTACGGGACGATGAGATCGCCGTGCGGGAGGAGCGCGATTATCTGTGCGATGTAGACAAACAACACCCGCCGCTGCGCGTGAGCATCTGTCAGCGCGCGCGCTCCCCGCCGGAGCCAGCCGTCGCCGCTTCGGCTTCGGTCGCAGCCGCCCCACCTACACCCGTAGCTTATCACCCGCGGTGGAATTTTGTAAAAGCCGACTTTTATTCTATGTACTCGGCATTGGCGAGTGCGGATTGGAGTGCGCTGTATGGGACAAGCAATGTCGACGAAGCGTATGACTCATTTTATTCCATATTTAATAGGATCATTGATGATAGTGTTCCCAGGAAAAAGCCTATAGCCCACCATTCTCGGTACAATTACCCTGAATGGTATACGGCGGATATAATAGGCGACATAAAACGTAAAGCGTTTTGGCATAAGTCTTACAAAGCTAGTAGGCAACAGGAGGACTATGATAAATTCTCTTATTATCGCTCATTAGTAAAAAATAAAATACACATTGCTTATGACGATTATCAGAAACGTATTGAGTCACAATTTGTCAAAGAGCCGAGGTCGTTTTGGAGTTTTGTCAACCAGAAGCGTTCTAAGAGAAATAAAACTTCTATTCTTAGAAACGGTGAACCTCTGCCGGAACACGAGTGTGCCCAGGAATTTGCAAACTATTTTCATTCCGTTTATGGGGCGCGAGCGCCACGTTTGGACGCGGAGTCAGCGGCTAGGGTAGCGCCGGAATGCGGTACACGCGTTCATGTTGGCCAACTGACAATAAGGGATGTGGGGCAGGCGCTCGCGCGTCTTAAACCCAAGAGGTCTGCGGGTCCGGATGGCATACCTCCATATATAGTGAAAGATTGCAGAAGTGTGTTGGCACAACCCCTCCAGTATTTATTTAACATCTGTTTAGCGGAGCAGTGTTACCCTCGCGGTTGGAAGCTAACTAGGGTTACGCCGGTCCCAAAGAGCGGTCCTGGCTCCGATGTCAGCGAATATAGGCCTGTGGCGGTATTGTCGGCATTCGCGAAGGTCTTAGAAACGGCATTGTGCACCGTTATAGGCTCGCAAGTAAGGGGGCAGTATAATGATGCCCAACACGGATTTCGTGCGGGTCGTAGCACTGATTCCAACCTCATGTGCTTTATGAACGTGGCAGCACCCTTGCTAGATGCGAAAGCGGGCGCCCAGCTGGATGTAGCATATTTTGATTATAAGAAGGCCTTTGACAGTGTCGACAATGATGTCCTTCTGGAGAAGTTCGCAAGAACCGGATTCACACCTTCTCTACTGAATTTCTTTTCGAGCTACTTGAGCGATCGGCAACAGTATGTAGAATATAGAGGATGTGTTTCTAGCTCGTACTACACCCTGACAGGTGTGAGTCAAGGTTCAAATTTGGGGCCACTGGAGTTTATCATCATGATAAACGATTTACAAGAAGTGGTTCAGAGTGCGAGTTGCCTATTGTTTGCCGATGACATAAAATTATTTTATGAGATTAGGGGTGGCGAAGATTGCGAGCTTCTCCAGCGGGACATAGACCGAGTAGTTGGATGGAGTCATGAGAATGGTTTGCAGTTCAATGTTTCGAAGTGTAACATCGTATCCTTCACGCGTGCGGTGGTACCACTGCATCATACTTACTCCATGATGGGGGAAACCATTCCTCGGGCTTCCTCGGTACGTGATCTGGGGGTTTTATTTACAGCAGACCTTTCGTTTCGGTGTCATATCACCAATATCTGCACTAAGGCCTATAAGAATCTTGGTTTTGTATTGAGAGAGACCAGAGACTTCAAAGACACCGTGGCCGTGAGGTCATTATATAACGCCCTGGTAAGGAGTAAGTTGGAAACGAGTGCTATCATCTGGAATCCCCATGAAGCTAAATATAGTTCCATGGTGGAGAAACTCCAAAACAAATTTACCCGGTACCTCTACTTTAAACAGTACGGAGTGTATCCATTTTATCCACTTATGTATCCGACTCTCTTTGTCATAGGGATGGTTGGATACTATAAGCTTGAGGTGAGGCGTAATTTAGCGCTGGCTAAATATGTTTTCTCAGTATTCCGTGGAAAATTGAGTAATCCGCAAATTTTGGAAGCGTTGAGATTGCTTGTTCCCAATACGAGGTTGCGGAGGGCGCCGAGGGGGAGAACGTTCGACGTGCCAGTGTTTCGTACCAACCTGCTGCAGCATGCTCCTCTCGTACGAGCGATAAACATCTTAAATACAGTCTCGCGTACTGTGGATATTTTTGTATGTACACTCGCGGAATTCGAGAGGGTGACACTACAGTGTTTGTCATAGCAGACGTACTACATGTTTTTTTTGCCGTACGAATGAATTGTATAAAAGTGGTAAGATCATTGCTGTATTGGTTTGTACTGTAAGGGTGATGTATCTAAATAAATAAATAAATAAATAAATAAATAAATATATACCTTCGTTTAGAGGCATTGCGGTAAGTACGAGGAGAAAATCCCGGTTCTTTAGCAACGATCAGGTAATCGCAGAGTGTGGACCTTATGACGTCAATCGGTCTCGGTTTCGGATAAATTCCGAAACCGAGACCGTTTTAACCGAGAACTAACAGTTTTTAGGGGCTTAAAACTGTTAGCTCACCATTCGTCATACCTGAAAGGGTGTATTTCATAATTTAAACCAGATTAAGATCAACCTCCAACTTGACCCAAAAGAGACTTGTGCTCACACACTACGCGGCCGAAGGGACTCAAAGTACATTTATTTGAATAATCATACTGTTTCCGTGGAAGTCATTACTGGTTAAATTTTATATGATTCCAAGATAAATACCTGGTGGACTGTGAAGCTTGAGCGGTTTGAGTAACCATACGCATGCGGCTCGTAGCGAGAACTGCTGGCCGCGTATAATCGAAGTTCACATCCGAGCAGTGCTCATATGACTGCAGAAGCTCGAACAAATATCTGCAAAGTGAATTTGTAATGGTTAAATTACAAATGTTGATGTAACTAGTGATATAACCAAACGACCGGTTACTCGATACTCACGATTAAACGATTCAATTTTGCTTGAGTATTTAATCGATATAAATATGTATTGTAAAATGCATTGGATTACAGCTCTGTCAAGAAAATGTAACTTAAACTTTGATGTTGTATGTATTTTCAAATGAGACAATGTTACGAAAGGTAATTTTCTTTTTTTAATATTTTTGTCACAGTAAAATTCACTCAATTATCAAAAGAAATCGAAAAATGACATAATTGTATCTAATTTATCAATTCTTGGCCTAAATACTAGTAGATATTTAAATAAGTAAGGCCTTGAAAAACATATTTAGATCGATTTGTTTTTTCCTGAACCGATTATGAATAGCCGGTGGAAAATATGAAATAATCGTTATGCCCAGCGCTGTGGTATCTGTCAATGAAAAATTTGGAGAGTTTGGGAATGTACATAAGCTATGTTACCGAAAACCGAGCGAAATGCAAGAAACAGCAAGTTGATAATATTCGTATAAGTATAATGTTGATAAACCCAATAGATAGGAGAAATACGGCGATCTTCTTTTGAACATTGTAACTTTGCAGGTAGGTAAACATGAATCAATAATTATATTGTACCCAGACTACTTGATTATTCAGCCTCCAAAGGATAACAACGATTTACTTTGAAAATCATTTATTGTAATCGACCGGTAGTCATATAATAATAATATGTGAGTGGTTGACCAAAAAGGGACCTGGAGGGATTGGAATACGTTATTTATTGAATTTTTGAATCGGTGATCTTTTAGCTTTGTTTTGGTCTAACCAGAATAACGAGTCGAAACTTGTTTCTACCTGAAACTTCAAACGCGATTTACTAGAAATCAACTATTTTCCCTTAAGGTGCCTTTTTGGTCAACCACTCACATATATCGTATATTGTTTGCCTTCCATAAACACACGTTACTATTTTAATTTAATTTTCGTTCACTTGAAACATTATTATAGAAGAAATATCCCCATTGATTAGGTAGTTGCTACATTAATCCAAGGGCTTTTGTTTTCATCAAATGAAGATCTTCTGTATGATGTCCCTGTTATTTTATTTTTGACGGCAATTAATAAAATAAGAAAATATGATCGTCTTAAGATTATGACTATCTCACTATGAAAATGACTAGTTCTTACCGGCGTGCTTACCAGACAAATTCTAAAAGATTTTAGGACAAACAAGGACTGTAACATGGATATTATGTTACTATACTTGACGTTGTGTGCGTTTACTGGTAGGTAGGTAGGTTGGTGTACACCAACGCAAACCACGCGTTCACACATTGATAACTTGGTTCTCCAGGCGCAGCGCGACGGCAATGCTCTGACCAGCTGTCCTCTTAAGACGGTAATACGATTTCCGTCCTACATGATGTGGAGAAATGTTTAACACACGCATTAAAATTCGATCTTGTGTTTGACTATTCAATTTTAAATTTTAAGCTGCAAAAGCACCAACTGCTTGAGTACCGAGGCACGAGAAGAAAACCTGCATCAGAATGTCGTACGTCACTCAGCAGGTGCATTAACTTAGACATGAGTTGAAGAGGAAAAATGTAGTAACACAGTTTATGTTGAATTTACCGTGTTTATATTCATTGTGGAAACCCAATTTCAGGCGTTTTAGAAAAGAAAATAGCGTCTTATTGTTAGTTAGTTAAGAGATTTTATCCCAAGTATTTAAATTTGTATACAATCTAGGCACTTGAAAATTTCAATTGTTGTATGTGGCCTAAAATACAAGATAATCACCTTGAAAACTTAAATATAACAATATGGTACCACCACTACGATAGTATCTCGTATTTCACAATAATACAGCAATGCTTATTGGATAGGTACAATTTATATTCGAACTTATTGAGTTGCCCTTGAGACAGCTATAGGGGAATATATTTACGCCTGTAAATGTTTCAGATCAGTCGCAAAACAACACCAGTGCTACTGATTTAAGTTGTTGATGTTTTATGGTAATTCTGTTAAAAGAATAAGAACACGTGCACCCACCGACCTTTGAACAAACAACACCTTTGAAATATGTTTATACTGACATACGCTTAAATTAAATTCTTTTTTACTTAAAGACGAGTATAGTGCTGGTTTCGATCAAATGAAAAGTAGAATAGGTAGTAGACCCGAGGGGTTGTTCCGCCTTAATACCACGACAACTCATACCATTCTTAAATCATACCAATATCTATTCTTAAGTCATACCGATGTAAAAAATACAAAAAAGTACGGATAGCACGATAATAAATGCTTTTTTATTAAATACGTGCCGAAATCCCCTCGGATACCTCCCCGCCAGAGCCAGAGGGGGAGGTTATGTCGGACTCGAACCGACTAAAACCGCAGGCCGTCTGTGGGTTATCGTGCTGAGAGGGACGGGGGACATCGGTGTCCCCAACTCGCCTCCGGAATAGGGAGGCGCGCCTACGCGCACCACCGCCGTGACCTGCCTCTGTTGGGGTGACAGGCGGCTCCACCCGTCACCCCCAGGCCAACGCTCATGGGGGGAGGGGCGGAGGTCAGCTGTATTTTAATATAATACAGCATAAATTGTGCTCTCCAAGGATTAATATACGGGTAATTAACACTTAGTAACTACCTGGAAATGTTGAGCCTTTCGTTTCCTTTAAATAGTGAAAAAATTATTATACATAACATGTGATTTTTTATAATTTTGAATGGTTTTTTTTTTTTCAGTTACAGTGGTAGTGTAGTGTCCCACCTATAGTGCGTCAAGAAAGTCGTGAAATTAATTTTGGAGTAACTAAAATTTTTCCTTGTACTTGCAACACTCAATAACTGCCAAACTGAGTTAACAGTTGTCAAATCATATGCAAATCTTACTTTCGTTGGAGATGTTTCGTATATTGTTTGCGTTTATATAATTACTGTTCATCGTGTAACAGCTTTGATTGTAAAAATGAACTGATATGTGAATAATAGTTGTGCGAGCCATGTCGTATTCAAAGTATTTTAGGGATATAGTATGAAACACACCGGAATTTCAAGCCGGCAAGCTGCTTTCTGGTTTTGGCGATGTTGATGGCCAAACAGCTAAATTAGCCGGTACGTACATATACTTTAATGTTAAACAAGGTATGGGAAGTGTAATCTATTAAATATTATGTAATATTGAATATTTTATGTTTCAAAGCATTGTTTCAATTTGTTGTTGTTATGTCATTGACCTACGATTATAACAATCACACTTTGACGTTTTTGAACATTCTTGATCCATTTTACAGTATAAACCACTTAGGCCCTTATGACTAATAAAAAAAATCACAGGGTATTATTATACCCTGTGTATTTTTAAGCTAGGTATATCTAGCTGTATTTATCCGGTACGTTTGTATTTGTTACAGATTTTCAACAGCTCATTTCATGACATCATTTCAGTATGAGATGATATTTCCAGTGAGTCGGAAACTATCGACATAAATTACACAGGAGTTTCAAGCAGCATTTTAGGTGTTCAATACTCGGCCCAATAAATTATTCGTTTATAAGATCTTTTGTTCTCATTTTTTAATAAAATTATTAAAAATATATCATTTGTGAAAAGTTCAACTGTCTAGCTATCACGGTTCATGACAGACCTTAGTAAAAAGGTCCCGTTTTTATTCTTTGGGTGTGCTTTGAGTAAGAAATCGCTCGAGACATGTATCTTGGACCTAAAATGTGCTCAAAATGTGGCCAGTGGCGGTAGATGAGCTCAAAATCACCAAGCATAGATTATTGAAAAACAATCTGCGCGCGGCAGGTCCTCGTTTGTCTCGCAATTTAGGTCCAAGATATGGCACATAAGGCCAAGGTATTAACTAAAAACGTCCGACACGCCCGCGCCGTGTCTTTGTACTTGGGGTCTTATACTCAACTAATGGCCGAGGTATTAGGGTAACCAATAAGGCATTTCCTTCACACCCCAGTAACCTTGGGCCATATACGGTTTTAAGATGGCCCTCTCGGGTGTGGGAAGCTGTGGTGTCATCATCTAACCTCTATGCTAGTCACAGGAACCCGTGGCGTGCCTCCGAGCAGCTCTCTATAGGGTTACTCCCGCGGCAGTCGTTAATTGCAGTAAGGGGTAGCGTCTACCTTGAGATGAGGAAGAGAGAGCAGAGAAGCATTGCCGTCTCCGTTGTACAGGTTGCACCGAATGGGGGTCTCAGATCAGGCGCGCCAAATTTAACGTAATATCTTTGCTCCGAAATCGTTACGCTGTTAGTTTTATTAGGCTTCAAGTTCATGTTGACACATGTAAAGCAGGTGGACCGTGTGTTTATCTGCCACCTAAGTGGTACACAGAAACATTATGCAAGGAATGAATACTTGAGGAATTAATAATTTTCATTGTATGTATTGACAACACTCCACGACTTCCAAACCAAATCACTCGTTGATTTCGATGTATGACTTTATGTATACAGCCAATTCCTTTACCAATTCGGCAAAAGGTACATTTTTTACACAGTGAAGAAAGAAGTACCTACACTAAAAAAACTTCAGGCAGTTGTAAATTTGTATACTTAATACCTTAATAAGTGAAAAAAAAGAACTGTGACATTTTTTTACTTTTATTTATTAATTATCATAATGAAATATGTACTGCTTTATACCGTAAAAAACAACAGATCAAGACTGTTCAGTTGTAGTGTGACAGGGATACCAGATTAAGCGCAGCAGCGCCACCCTCAATTTTCACGACTTTCTTGACGGGCTATATCTTACTTTACGGCTAATTTTATGTTTTTGTTGATTTATGAAAGTACTTATTTTGTTATACTGTTTAATTTCATTAATGTTGATTTTGATGTATTTTCATAGAAAATCTCTCTTTTTAGAGCTATACTAGCATATTTTTATGTTGAAAATGAATATGGTTAAACCAATGGGAAAAATATATTAAATTGAACAAGCTATGGAATACGGCGATGCAATGGGGTGCATCCGTAAGGGTGAAAAATGGATAGCGAAACTAAATCTGCTATCTGCTACTGTATACTGACAAATCACTGACTAATCACAATATAATTTATATTGCCGTATTATTTTAATGTAAATGAATATACCTACTTAAGTACTTATGCAATTTTTTCTAATTTTGCTCGATAACTGTAAGGCAATGTGTAAAACGGTTCACACAAAAATAGATCTTGTTATTACCTACAACTTTTAAATTGTCTTGCAAGCAATTTATGCGGTTCGTCGTTGGGAAAGTTTGGCATGGTAATTTTCGTCAATGGCTTGACGAAGATGATTTATCCGTGCAAAAATTAGCTTTGTATAATAAAATGGTAGAATTTGTTTTCTTTTTTTACTATGTGTCTTGCTCTGTATGCCGGGAAGTATACATCGAGTATTTAAGTATTTAGATGTGAGAGGTGACTCGTGCATCATAATCATAAGGTTTACAACTTTAAAATTCAAACAAATAAAAGCCACCTATTACATGTCAAAATATGATAGAACAGTAATAGTATGACAGAACAGTAATAAAAACTTACCCCAAGAACTCCGAACTGTCATGTTGGTTATTTCTGGTAAAGAATGGTGGTTTAACTACAGAAAATAGCTCATTTGGATTTAATTTTGTTGACACGGAGTGCATCATTTTACCGAATAAAATTGCCATCTTCGACCAATATGGTACAGCCGTCATCTTCATTACTACGTGGGTACTGAACCTGTTGAGAGAAGAAACACATCGTTTAAGTTACAGTTACAATCATTAAGAAGTTGAATTACGTATTTCAGAAGCATCTTTACATCCTACTAATATTATAAACGCGTAAATTTGCAAGTATGGATGAATGGATGGATGTTTGCTACGCTTTCGTCTAAAAGGCTAACACGCTGGCTTTAACACATATGCTATGTTTGGTCGCGATAACCGACATACACGCGGGCGGAGCCGCAGGCAAAAGCTAGTAAAAATATAAAACAAAGTCGCTTCTTGCTGCCTGTACGCTTAGACCTTCATAACTATGCAACAGATTTTAATGTTTTCAATGTGATTTAGATATTTTGCAACGAGAGGTTTGTGTGCATAATGCATAAATAGGCAAGCGAAAAATAGGTAATCAAATAGCACGCGAGTGAAGCCGGGGCGGATTGGAAGCATTACTAAATTATGATTCTAAATAAACAGGGAAAAATTTGGTATTTAAACTATCATGAACACAGATGGATAAACAATGGTAAATACCCCGTTAACTTTAATAGAAATAAGAAATGTAAGACGTCACTAAAATATAACACGGCTTACTAAAATTGCGTTAGGTAAGAATTACCAATTCCCTTAAAATTCAAATTAATAAAAGCAAGGTTTTGGATTCATTCGTGATGATTTTTGTCAGGTACGCGTATCTCGAGATCATCAAGATCAGTTGAGAAGGTTACAGAACTTTAAGATATACTTGCATACCGCCAAAAACGTACACTCGTTTACATACATACATATATTATACTCACGCCTGTAAATCCCCGAGGGGTAGGCAGAGGTGTATTAACACCCACATTAGGATTTTCGGGGTAATATGGGGCGAGTCTGTCTGGCGAGAGAGAGATGGGATTACCTACCTATTTTACTCCACTGGGAAGGGGGCGTTCATAAAATACATGAGATTTTTAAGGGGGGGGGGGGGGGAGTCGAGTCAAATCTCATTTAATCTTATGTTGGATCTCACCAAATCTCGGCAAATATCACGCATTTTTTTTTCTGATTAAAACGAAAATAAAATACTATTTGGTCCATTTAATCCAGATTGTACATGCTTAAAATTTAATTTTAAGCGTAAACGTAATAAGATTAAGATCATTCGCTAATTCGTTCGAAAGAAAATAATTTTATTCATTCTTCGACGTTATAAGTACATCTACTGACTGTCAAACCAACATATTTGTTTTATACCAAATAGCTCAATTTAATCTGAATTTACGGTACAGTGTAGAAAAAAACAAATGACAGATTTGTTTTTTATTAAATTATTATTACACTTATTATTAAACTCTCAGCAATATTGATTACCTACTAGTCTTAACTAGTCGTAAATAAAAGCACGAAGCAATTTTTTCTTTTTACAATACAATCCAACGCGTTTGTTTTTAACAATCAATCACGTGAGATTGGGGGATGGGGGAGGAGGTTGAATAAAATCTCAAATCTCACCAGGGGCCCCCCCCCTGCCAACCGATGTTACGTTAGTGCGTCGAGTGTGAACGGTCAAGTGTTTTTCTATACATTTGTCTGTTCTGGCGTTACGCGACCGATAATACGCGACGCATGTTCCGTCAGATATGAACCTTCCCTTAATAACCTTGAAATGTCAGACGCAGAGAGAGCTATCCCTTAAGTTCATTCGAAAGACAAACTACCTTCAATAGCTTCAGAAATCAACACAAAGTTTTTAATAAACCGCGTAAAAAAATATATAGCAAATATATAATAGCGACTTTATGACGAAACAATTTAAGCCTTATCCCAGACCAGTTAAGGCTTATTTTCCCTGTATATAACATTTTTCCTTAGCGTAGGTTAAGGTCTAATCCCATGGCTTAAGTAACTTCTATGAGATACAAACGTAACAGCTGTCTCCATAGAATCCCACCCAAAATCCTCGCAGCCTAAGACAACTTCACCTGTAGGTGCACCTGGTCATTGACAGACGAGCCATTGGTGCAGGCTTTCCTCTCGGGTTCCATAAACTAAACATTGGAGTTGACGGAAAGCGGAGCCGGGGCTCCAAAATACAAGCCTTGAACGTAAGCTCCATGAAGAAGCAGAACTATTTCATTTGACTTTAAGAAGGAGGAGTTGAATGAGGATTCTTTAGTAGGTATTAATTTATTATGTGTGATATCCGCGTCCACTTATGTTTCCGTTGGTTATGACCCTATTTTAAAAATTCTTCTTCTTTGGTCTTAGGTAATCCCTTATAAATGTTATTGGCATTGGACTTCAAATGCTGGAGATACAGCAGAGAACCCCAAAAAATCAAGTAGAAAATCTGAAATGATCGACTACCTAATACCTACTTAGGATTATGCCCATGCTGTGATAACTCATAAGGTAAGTTATATTATTGTGCTAAAAGGGGTGCTGTAGGGGTGACTACCGAACCATTCATCAGCTAATTCCAACGAATTCCAAAAGAAAATTGCTACTAGATTTTTTTCCAACTTTGCCTCGTATTAGAACTACTTAGGTTTTTTTTTGGACGATGCGTTTGACCACTATGTAAGTGTCGACGTACGAAGTAATATCTCAACTCTTGGTAAGTAACGATGTGAGGTTCCGTGTCGACGATCGAAGCGACACGGTGAAGCAGGCTTGCCTAGAAGTAACCCATAGGCACAAATAGTAATTCGAGGGGGGTATTATTTGGAAATACCGAAGCGCGCGCCGTAATTTTTAAGTTCGTATTTTATTATAATAGAGATTTTGTTTTAATTTTAACACTAAAATAATAACCTATAGGTATTTGAAGGAGGTATTAATTGGAAATACCGAGGCGCCAGGCGCCACTGTCATTTTTAAGTTCGTATTTTATTAAATTACAGATTTAATTTTGATTTTAAACACCAAAATAAGCTAAAGGCTTTTCTGATGAGGTTGGTGTTAAGCCAAATAAGACTTAAGTATAGGTACCGGGTAGGCGGCTGGTCCACTTCCGGCACACTTTGCGGAGGAGTACAACCAACAAACACCATGACACGAAATAATATCATTTGACTTACCTGTATGAGTATATTTATATATAAAAGTTAGCGAAAGATCTAAAACACGATATATTTAAAATTTATTAATAAGTAATAACTAGCTGACCGATCCCAGCTTCGCACAGCAACACTTCATTTAAAAGGTCAACCATATTTTTTTTTATTTACCTTCTACCGGGTTCAATATTGGTACCATGCCCATAATAACCTTCGCACAAGTGCAAGCATTAAGCATAATTGCAACAGCAAACATTTTATACTTTCGTAAACCTAATAATATTATGCATCAATTATTTTGTAGGGAGATCCCCACCAAGACCTATGAGTAGGTATATTAGCCTCATCTGCCAGTCTGTACACACCGGCTTATTGACGGACGAGGGTTGGGTGGTAGATCAGACGGCAGTCGCTGCTATGTAACGCATGTAAGCCAAACTAAGAGGAATATCAGCAAAGGGGCTTCAAAGTGAAAAATTTCGGTGCATCTGGAAATAACGCTAAGATGACGATAGCAAAGAACATTTTAAAATAAGGTGAATTATGTCCGCCATTTCAGTTCATCGATGAAACGTTTGGGATATGCTGATTTCTTAGTTTACACTATTTGCCAAGCTTTGCATATAAGTATTTCGATATAGGAACATACTATAGATAACAAGGCGGCACCAAACCTAACATACACCGACGTCAGCATTAAGCAGCACGGCGGCGGGTTGTTGAAGTCCCGTATGAAAACATTGTGACCCATAAATATTTAGTTATTTAAATCTAACAGTTCCCAAGAAAATTGATGTTGCCCAAGTTGTTAGTGATACAGCGTATAATCGCAAGTGCGCAGTTGTTAATTTTTCAATAATAGTCATACATACGTATCGTTTTAAAAATTATCTTGCCCAACATAGCTTTTCACTCTACTACCCATAAAACACCGAAAAATGACACTCGCGAAAGTCGGAAAATCACCAATGTAAAGTTAGTGTATTGGAACTCGCATGAAAATGGCCAGCACAGCTTGTAATATTGATTCTTGAATTCGGATAAACACACTTAGATATGTATTTTTTGTAAATACATACATTTAAATACATTCAGATCAATGCAAATAGATATATTCATGCATACAGATATTTGTACTGAACGGGACTCGAACCCGTTATTCCTGACGCTGAACACTCAAGCAAAGTGCAGGTTGTAGCATTCGCGTGTGATCAATCTTTACATTTATACATAAAACAGTAGTTTAAGATAATTTATTGTCTATTCAAATGATAATATTCTGAAATATTTAAGGTACCTAGTCTGTTATTCAGTTAATAACTAAAGATGTTACGTATGAGTTCAGTTCAACTACGCAATGGCTGAGACGATCTGCAAAAGCGAGCATTCTCATTATAATAATAATGCCTGTTACCCATTGGGATAGGCAGAGAAAATAACTTCGCATTATTGTGGATGGCTGAATTGCCACGTGACCGAGCCAGGCACTGCGTCATCAGGAATACGAGCGAATAATTCTACGAATATTATAGCGAATGATTCTACACACAGCACACGTAAGGATTTCTGATTCTCAATTTGTTGCATAAATCTTCTACTCTAATATAATTTATAAAAATGAGTCGCTAACATTTATGTACCCGCATATTCTCAACTACTGTACGTACCAAATTAGATACCTAATTATTATTTTGTTGTTTATTATCATCAGGACAAGGTTTGTTTATCAGAGAATTGACAAAACAAAATGTTCATTCAGGTTCAGAAATCAAATAGCTATTGTAGTTTTAGAAGCTGTAATTGATGTGTTATGTGTTAAAGCGTTTGATACCTACTTCATATTAGTCACTGTTATTGGAAGAAAAGCACATCACTCTTACCTTTAACCTATATGTACCTACCTACTTTTGTTACCATTTATGTTTTGCTACTTAAATTAATATTGTAATTTTATGTCACGACATACCTATTCTTACTTGACAAAATTACCCAGAATTGTGTCAAGCGCAACTAGTCTGCACTTTAATTCAAGTCGAGAATAAAATCATTTGAAGAAGAACGAAGACGAAGACGACCCACCCTGGCTTCGTCCGTGGTATACTTCGAAACCCCGTATCACCATAAGCTACATATGCCTGCAATTTATTAATTTGCAAATAATGTATAGGTTTCTGCTAGGTTTATATACATTTATAATTACAGCTCCGCTCCCTTGAGGAGTAGCTTAATGATATACCTAAATCCTATAACCATCCTCGATAAAAGGGCTATTCAACACAAAAATATTTTTTTCAAATCGAACCAGTAGTACCTAAGATTAGCGCGTTCAACCAAACAAACAAACTTTTGAGCTATAGTTATAGGTAATGATCAGTGAAGACTTACGTGCCCGACCCAGAGTGCATCACATGGCTTAATTCCATAAAAAATACCTATGTAGTGTATAAAAATTAATTAAAATCGGTTCATTAGTTGGAAACTGTAAATCGAAACTAATATTAGAAAGAGGAAAGATTTGTTTGTATATATCTATATCCTCGTAAAATATTGGTCCGATTTCTAATAACCTTTTACCATTAGAATGTTAGGTACATTATATCATACCCCTAAGTAACATCGGCGACTTTTAGCCCGACATTCCCACGGGGTACGTCGGTGAACCTAAGCAGGTGAAACAGCGGGCGATGCTGGTGTGCGTTACTTTTGTTACACCTTATACATAAATCAAATTTGAAAACACTACAGGGCGTGGTTGAACTTATAACGAACGGCATTGGCAGCCTGTATCCAATACGGTCTATTAAAAAAAAATAAACATCGAATTAAGAACCTCAAAAGGTTGCCTGTAAGAGATCGCTCTTAGCGATAAGGCCGCCATTTGTACATAATGTCATGCATTGTCCATACATTTACTGTAATACTGGTGTACAATAAAGATTTATGTATTCTATCTATAAATCTAACCTCCTCCTTTTTGAAGTCGGTTAACAAAGAGGACTATTTTGTTCCATTTTACATAAACGAACGGCGGCGACCACCGAGATGTTGACGCCGAGATTTGACATCGTTTATAAATGCATACGAATATAAATGACCGCTCTAGAAACCTTCGTCACTCAAATAAGAATTGCAAAGGTGTGTTTTATGGAAAAATATCAAATTGATTTTCAATTCAAAAGTGTTTTGTCAGTGTAGTTTGAGACAAACGTATTTCATGTTTTTTATAAATCTTTTGGTCTGATGCAACAATTTTCTTTTGCGACTGAAATTAGCTTTTATATGAAATAAAAACTCATTCCATTGTTAATTGCGCGTGGTTCCAGGCAGACTAGAATTTAGGCCTGAAAGTACAGTCAGCATCAGAAAAATGTTGACGAGTAGAGTACTCAAAATAATCTTAAAACCAAAATTTCAATATTATATTGATAATTAGAGTACTCAAAAAGTTGTAAGCATCCAGAGTGGTCAAACTATCTTAACAATCGGTCTTCCAGAAACATATAAGTAAGCAGAGTGTTCATTTTCATATACACAATCACGCTACTCAATGGTATCTAATCAAACAAAGTGTTCAAAATATCTGGACAATGTCATTTAATCGCATTTTGCATCCCTTTTTTACATAAGTAGCCATCCTTTACACATGATGATGGGATAATGTGAGATAGGTGTGTAAGTTAGAAAAGGATAGAAAATGTGTCAAATTAATGACAATTTCTTTTGTATTTTTTATAGTTGCCAGTTGCTTAAGCCATAAACTATCCACTTGAATTGGTGAGAAAAGAGTATGAATACTTACGTAAAAAATAAAGGGCCCTGCAACGCAAGATACACCTATATACTCAAAAATCCACTTCTCGTAGGTATTCTCTAATACGCATTATGACTACATCGACATGACATAGAGGCAAAATGTCTACTCTTTGAAAATAGGTACAGTTAGATACGAAACTATTGTACAAACATATTATAATAGTGTTTTTTTTTATAATAGATTATAATTTATAATACAAGTTTTTTTAATACGTCATAAACCGCAATTTTCGCCTTCTTTCTCTCTGAAATAGTTATTAAAGTTAAACCTATTTTATTTTTACTTTTTACCCGAATAGAGACCTTAAGGCTGAAAAGATTTCGATGAAAGTGGTCACAAATAAGGGTATTTATGAGTGCATGAAATATAAATCGATACTACACCGTGAATTTTTGGCGCTATATAATACAAAAAAAAAACATAAAAAAGACCAAAAAAAGCAGGCGAAGGTTCCCATTTGTAATTCATAAATCCAATGATAATATAATCAATGGGTCCGCCTGCTAGCAAAGTTATTTCGGTCTTTTCAGGAGCAGTCGTGTTTTTTATTTTTAATAATTATTCAATCGACAGAAAAATGTAGAAATACGAAACCCTATTCCATACTATGATTTATATTAATACTAGATGTGCCTGCGACTTAGTCCGCGTGGACTTATATCTACTTATGTAGGTTTCAAGTAATTTACACATCATACGAGTATTTATTTCTTACGTATTCATACTCTTTTCTCACCAATGCAAGAGGATAGTTTATGGCTTAAGCAACTGGCAACTATAAAAAATACAAAAGAAATTGTCATTAATTTGACAAATTTTCTATCCTGTTCTAACTTATACACCTATCTCACATCATCCCATCATCATGTGTAAAGGATGGCTACATAAGTAAAAAAGGTATGCAAAATGCGATTAAATGACATTGTCCAGATATTTTGAACACTTTGTTTGAGTAGATACCATTGAGTAGCGTGATTGTGTATATGAATATAAACACTGCTTACTTATATGTTTCTGGAAAACCGATTGTTAAGATAGTTTGGCTACTCTGGATGCTTACAACTTTTTGAGTACTCTAATTATCAATATAATATTGAAATTTTGGTTATAAGATTATTTTGAGTACTCTACTCGTCAACATTTTTCTGATGCTGACTGTACAAGAAAGGGTTTTTGTGGCAGGTAAGCCATAAAGCCCTTTTTCGAATTTTACTGAGATAATATGAAAAACGGTTCAAACAAAAGTTTTTGACCCTGTTATTACCTACAATTTTTTTATTTGATTTTTTCGATAGGAGGTTTAGTTTGGCAGCAAATTGTGGAACACCCTTTTACACCCTTAAAATGCACGCCTTTTCAGCCCCGTACTTTTACAAGTTAATTTTTTCTCCTAGTGTTTTAACCATATTTCTTTTCGTTTTCAACAGGTCTCATGCTATTATTAATTAAATCCCTAAAATTCTTATCTGTACTGATCTATACGTGGGACGGAATATAATAATTGGTGAAATGTAGGTGTTTTTTTTTTTTTTTTTTTTTTTATCGTGCGAAAAATCCCCACGGATACCACCCCCACGGAGCCGGTGGAGGCGGTTATGTCGGACTCGAACCGACTAAAACGCACGCCGTCTTGGGTCCTTGGTTGCCGGAGGTGAGATTGCCAAAAGCATATCTCTCGCACCCCGGCAGAAGGTGTTACTCTAACCCTCCGGGCAATAAAGCTCCGGGCAATGTATGTGCCTATTAAGCCTCCCAAAATTAGGAGAGGTCGGATCCAGCACTGGACTGCGATAAGATAATTTAAATTTATGTAAGAATTTGAAAATAAAATCAAACTCTCAAACGGTTACTTAAACAATCCATGTATAACAAATAAAATTAATATTTTACCTAGAATATTGCACTCACGTAACAACTTATTTTGAGAAATTAATGAATAATATTGCAAATTGAAATGAAATGATTATGTCGCAAGCAATACTGAAGGTATAAGGGAAACACATAATTATAAAGACAAAAGAATTTACTTACTGCCTGGTGACAAGCAGCGCTTGTACGACGCTGTTCATGTAACAAGTGTTTCCCAAATTCAGAAGTCCAACTTTCCTCATCGGGGTGTGAGTGTTCACGCTTGTCAAACAAACGTTCCTTGCTCGCCATGGGGTTAATTGTAGGAATTGACATCCTCGCGAAGCCATGTGACGCTCCAGGCACAAAGTCTTGAAAAAAAAGAAAACAAATTACATTTTACTAACTTAAAAACCATTTGAATTCATTTATTAAATATCAGAATGTTGTTACAACTTTGAATGATAATGAGAAATATTAATTTCATTCAACCACCATTGTAACCATACCTATCTGATATAGGCAAGAATATTAAATGTAAAACATACATCCTGATCACGCCGCTGCCGGGTAGAACTTCGCGTGCGATAATGCATCGACTTTTCCAGAATTGGCATATTGATGGCTCTTCTTGCGTCAGTCCGACCACACTCGCGGCTGTTTAGCTACTACCTTAAACCGACGCTTTTTTTGCATCGAACACTAGTGACGTTGTCATAAATAAAGAAACACTCACACGCCTTAGTCTGGATTTTTGGAAATTTCGACCTTATTTTCGCAGAACTAAGGCACCTCACGCTAGTAAAAACTACAATTTACAAGTCTTTTGACAAATGAAGAGTGCGGTAGGTAACAATCACAACATACACGTACAGTCAGCATCAGATCGATCTTGACTAGCAAATTGATCTAATGCTGGCGATACTGTGGTGTCAATGTGTCAAGAAATTATAAATATGATGGTTGACATGCATGCTAATATTATAAATGCGAAATTATCGGTCTGTCTGTATAGCTTTCACGCTTAAACCGATCTTGATGAAATTTGGTACATAGATGGACTGGAGTTTGGGAAAGCGCGGAAAAGAAGTTAAAGGGGTTTAAATAGGGGGTGAAAGTTTGTATGGAAGTTAGTCACTTTCGGAGATAACCTGATGAAATTCGGTACACAGGTAGGTTCATCAGAGCCTAGAAAAGGACATCAAAAATGTTTATTCATCAAACCAATACGTGTGGATCTATAGATAGGTCTTCAAAAATGCTATTGAGGTTTCTAACATCAATTTTTTCTAAACCGAATAATTTGCGTAAGAGACATTTCCTAAGTGGAAAAATGTGTGTGTCCCCCTCCCATAACTAATCTAACTTCTAAAATAAGAGAATAATAAATCTAAAAAATATTTATGATGTACATTGCCATGCAAAATTCCAACGTAAATTGGTTGGAACGAGATCTAGCAAGTACTTTTTTTTAATACGTCATTAACCGCAATTTTAGCCTTCTAATCAATTAGCGCAAAAATAATTCAAGAACTTTTATATTATGTTACTTGCTGCTACGGAACCCTTCGTCGAGTCCGACTCGCATTTGGCCGGTTTTTTCTAATTTACCATAGTCCATTCTGGTCTATACATTATTTCTTGACAAGTGAGGGGTGTTATAAGTTTGACGTGTCTGTCCGTCTATGGCATCATAGCTCCCGAACGGATGAAGCGATGTCAATTTATTTTTCTATTATAGGTGACTCATGTGCGTTGTGTGTTCTTAGACAAGTTAAATGAAAATCGGGTGAGCCGTTTAAGTTATGGGGGTTAAAGCGGGATGGGGAGTTCTTTAAAATTGGGGAAAAATTCTTGAAAATTGGGGGATCTTTAAAATTTTAATTTTATGGTTATATAATTATTATATTTGACATTAAATGGAAAATACTGTTTATGTATAAATATTACATTAATAAATTGTACCAAATTTTAATATACCTATACATATAAAAGCCAATAGTTAAGTATAATAGTAATCAAGTATACTAGAGGGATTCAGCGACTCGGCTCTTAGGGCGTTTTCAGACTAGCATTTTATACACGTGTATAAGCCCTTAGGGGTCCCTCAATGTGTTGAGAATGATCACAAATCCTAGAACTTTCCTGACTAGTACAGCTTAAGTCAAGTCACTGGTATCAAGTAGGTTAGCACATTACACGGAATATGCTAATCTATTCGGTACACAGATCGCCAGGAGCCCCTTGACTGTTTTTATGTAAAAATAATTTATATATTCCTATTTTTTCTATTACGACATATGGGTTTTACTATTTTGTATTCTATCCTACTAATCGTACTAATATTACAAATACGAAAGTTTGTATGTATGAATGGATGGATGGATGTTTGTTACTTTTTCACGTCTAAACGGCTGGAGCGATTTTAATAAAATTTGGTATGGAGTTAGCTTAAGGCCTGGATTAACACATAGGCTACTTTTGGTCGCAAAAACCTAGGAGTGAGAAAGAGACAGAATACGTTTATGGTGAAACGTTTTTTTATAAACTTATAAACGATTGTCAGAAATAACCCACACTGTCATAAAAAATCAAATTGCATTATAATTTCATTCGTCGCAATTTTATCAGTTTTGAACGGAATAATATAAAGAATATAATAATGATTAAATGTTATGTACCAGATTGTGGCCTTGCCTTTAGTAATAATCCAAATAAAGAGGCATTTCACAGGTAAATACTAATAGTAGTAGCAAAGTTGTTTCAACTTTTGACTTGAGACAATATTTAGCAAAAAAGTACGGCGGTCCTGTCTCTCATGGGCATTGTCCTTTAGGCAAAAATGGGATGGGAGCCTAGTATAAATTCTTGTGGTTCGCAGTAGACACTTTAAGAACATCAGTTTTATTCAGCGAAATATACCTAAAACTGTTTATACTGTTGATTAATGGCACTTGGTGGAATCTGCTACACATATTGAGTAAGACACTTTGTACTTTTCCACTATATTTTATTTTTCACTAGCTTTTGCCCGCGGCTTCGCCGGCGTGGATGTTGGTTATTGCCACAAAACATTTCTCATAAGATGTAGGTGTACGAAGTTTCATGCTTCTAACTTTGAAAATGACTAACTTTCCATACAAACGTTTATCACCTATTTTACCCGCTTAGTAGTCGAATTTTGAAAAACGCTGATACACGTTTTCATTAATTTCTTAAAAGACAGGTTTATGAAATTTTGTGCATCTAGCTCTGACAATGACGGACTTTCATACAAACTTCCATCTCTTATTTTACCCCTTTAGTAGCAGAATTTCAAAAATCCTTTTGTATTGGATGCTTACATCATAAAATGCATCTACAAACCTACTACAAAATTAATGAATAAAAACGCTAAATCGCTCAGTTGGAAGAGCATTCCCCCTGTAAGGGAAAGGTCATGGGTTCAAGTCCCATTTGAGCGCTTTTTTTCTCGGAGTATTTCGAACTCAAAAAGTTAGCATAATAAATGCTATAAAAATTTCATTCAAATATTTGGGTGGAGTCATTAAAAATCATTGTATAAAAATGGTTGAAAAATCATTCATTGGTTCCAACAGGTTCGTAAGAAAGTTGGTAGATGGTTCCAACAGGTTCATAAGAAAGTTGGTAGATGGCTCCACCGTCGCCCTTAAAGACAGATATAAAGAGAAAGGAAATTTGAAGTGGTTCAGGTGTGGCGCAATAGGTTAGTTGAAAGAGCATTCCCCCTGTAAGGAAAAGGTCGGTTCAAGTCCCACTTGAGCGCTTCTTTTTCCCGATGTATTTCGAACTTAAAAAGTTAGCATAATAAATGCTATAAAAAAATCATTCAAATAAAAGTTAGCCTAAATCCGTTCCCAAACTCTAATCCAGTGTATCAAATTTAATCAGGCTATCTTCATTAATGACGATCTTTCATAAATTGTTAAACAGCTATTTTCCCCCTTTAACCACTTTTCCTTCATTAAAAGGTAGGCTACGTCCATTCCCAATGTGTAATCCATTTCTGTACCAAATTTCATTTTTATCAAAATCGGTTCAGTGGTTTAGGCGTGAAAGCGTAACTTACAGACAGACAGACAGAGGTACTTTCGCATTTCGTATGATCTGACCAGTTTCGCCTCACGGCATTCTCAAAGGTATGATGTAAAGTGACTGTTTCAAAGATTATTAAAATATGATTTGAAATATACCTACGTCGCATACTAAAAAAAGGTTCAATACCTACTGAATTTGTGTCTGTAAGCTTATGTAGTTTATTCCAAGGATTGAAGGTTTTATAGAGATTTTGCTCACGTCACAAAGTATGAAGTATACAAAATATTCATTAATCACACTTTGTTGTAATATATTGTGACAGAATAAATTCTAATTAGAGGTTTAGATAGCATAGATGGCGCCAGCCGTCATAGTAACATCGGCTCCGTACTTATTATCTCAAGAAATAGTAAATCCTGTTACTGAGTGTGTTGGAGTGATCAACTTATTAAGTGTTGCCTAAAAACTGACATCCAGTGTTGGTAGAAGAATTATACAAAGTGGCAGAGACAAGCAAGATACAAATAAATAAACAGTGCAGAGCAACCTCATTTAGAAACATAATCACCATAAAGAAAAAAGCCATCTATCACAACCTGATAATCCTCATCCAACTCATTTACTTTTAGAAGGAGAAAAAATATCAAACCATGTGAAGAATAATAAAAATATTCTAGATGGTGAACGCAAGTTTCATCAGTGCATAAAAGTGCAAATCACCCGGCTCGCTACGCTTGCTCTGCTGTAGCCTCGAGGTACTAATGTATTGACGTACATTACGAGGATTATGTTCGATTCCCGTTCACTTTTTGGATTGTTATTTTTACAGGAACGGAAGAAACAGCTTCTTCATCTCATTGACTAAACAACAAAATACATATCATTGGATAATTTCAACTTTAAACGATCCCCGGCTTCATTGCACGAGTGGCGCCATCTATGAATACAATGTAGTACTGCGCGCTACGATCTGGGCCCTATTTAATTAAACTTACAATTTGTAATCTACAAATTGTACTTTACAGGTTACAATTCTACAAGTTTATATTCAATAAAGATTAAGAGTTACAAATTTACCATGGTACGAGTAGAAATCTACATAATTGTAGAATTGTTACTACTATTTTACATAATTCCTGTTCAATAAACATTTTCTTTCTACAAGCGACGTTGCAAGTTTATTTAATAATTGTGAAACGATTCTGACATGTGTCAGAACTTCACAACTATTCAGTGTTGTGGAAGATATTATGTGATACAGATAAAAAAAAATGAAATTCACTAATTTTAGTGGCAGCCATCTTGGATTTGAAAATTTTCATAGTTGTAGTATTCTACTAGTGAAGACTTTTCATTTGATACCGATATTGAGGGAGTTGTGAAGAATTTTTTTTTATATAAAGTACACCTCAATTTGACTTCACCTCGCCTGATGGTAGGTAAGCTAAAAGCTAAGGTATTCCAACATGTCGTGGTGGCAGCCATCTTGGGCCGATTTTTTATAACATAGCTAAAAACACTCCCGAATAATACAACATTTAAACAAAAAAAGATCCAAATCGGTTCATCCGTTTAGGAGCTACGATGCCACAGAGAGATACACACACACACACACAGACACGTCAAACTTATAACACCGTTCGTTTTTGGTCGAGGGTTACAAAATTGAATATATGAAAAATAAATAGCTTTTTCATCATAAAACCCAATATGACTAAACGATGGAAGGGAGACGGAGTACACAGACTCCGTGGGTATATATGTATAACGGATTTAGAAAATGGCTGTCAGTTTTAGGTGCTCCGTGGGCGTATGGGGCTCCATGAACTTGAGTGCCTATGGATATTTCCTTTATTTCCTTTCTTTCTTATCATTGTAAAACATAATAGTTGCACGCTTTCAGTAACCGAGGCTGAGCAAGTAAAAAAAGATCAGTAAAGAGCTATGTTTATTTTCTTGAACCCTACTCTACCCGGGTAGGGTTAAAAAAAAATCGCGGAATGTTCACCGTTGCTTGAAGGATGAATTACTTACGGAAACCAAGTTTATTCGTCCTCATTACAATCTCTACTTTAACGGCTATTAATTGGAATGTTTCTAATAAATATAACAATAAAATTACTTCATTTTTTAAGTTGAAATTCAAAATTGTAAAATGCTGACACAGGGTGAGATCACCTGTCAAGATTTTTCTACAATTTACATAATATGTAGACTTGAAATTAAAAGAGTGCGTTCATTAAAACAATTTCCCTACAAATATGTAAATTGTCACTGGTAAATAATTAATGATTATTAGACAGTTATATGTTATAATTCTACAAATTTGTAGATTTTCTGTCATGGTAAAATTGAAACTTGTATTCTTTATTGAACAAAAATTTGTAGACTGGCAAGTTGTAAAGTATAATTCCAATTTACAGCTTGAAGCATTATTTGAACAGGGCCTTGAACCCAAATGCGAAATTCATTCACCTACTTCTCTCAGAATCCTTTACATACGTAGTATACGAACTTGTCAGACGTTTCTACATAAATATGTAAACTTTTATTATACAGCACTTGTAAGGGTAATATTTGTGATACATTTACTTGTAAAATTCCTACATAATTGTGAGTTTTATTAAACAGTGCTTGTCGTAAAACTTCACAAATCTGTCACTTTTCTACATAATTGTAGACTTGTAATGTTTATTGCATAGGGCCCTGATTCTATCGCGTCGCGGTGGACCGAGTCTACTTAGCACATAACATAATGTAGTACGATTATGTACGATATAGGCGGTATCATTATTACTATTTAATTAATAAATCTCAATTGACAATATGTAATGAAATAAATGGAATTAATTTAATTTTGCCATAAACAGAATTCGTTTTTGCTTTATTAAATTGTGAGTTAGCTTTATGCTATTATTCAGTAAACATTTATTATTGTAATTTGTAATGTATGTAACAGGTTGACATGCAATTCTATTTCACGATTAATATTAATACTGTTCTGTACTACATCCATAACTTGACATTTGCGCTTTTATTATTCTCAATTGCATATTTCATTATATTGTAATACGTATATTTTTACGTAATTTATCTTTGGGTGGTCACAGCGGCGGCTGCTTTTCTGTTTTCTTTTTCGTATTGTTACTTTGTCTCTCGCACACGTATCTTACCGGCCACTAGAATGAGTGACCGCCCTCAAACGATATGCCGCCGTTACACCGCCCAGGGTCGTCGCGCACCTTCCGCTCACGCGGTCATAAAATCCATATCACGCGTACACACGTCCACGCCTCCTCCGCCCACGTCAGCCCGCCGATACGCGGAGATGCAGTTCCCTCATCTCGGCTTCCCTTGGAAAAGCTGGCTACTATGAGGGAGGGTATACCGGTGATGCATCACATGCAATTGGGCCTACGTGATGGAACCGCAAAACGCGCACTGCGTTGTTGTAAAAATAGACATCCGTAATGCCTTCAACACGTTAGAAAGACACGTCCTATTGAGTGTAGTCAAGAAGAAAACTCCTTCCCTTTACCCCTTCCTTTTTTATATTTATCACTCGCCCTCAAATCTCTTCCTGAATCAGGACCTCATTCTTTTGCAAGTGGGAGCTCAGCAGGGGGACCCACTGGTCCCATTGGTCTTTAACCTAGCCATCGATGGTATAGTCTCAGAGCTTGAATGACCTATTAATCTTAGGTACCTAGATGACGGTAACATTGGCAGCAAGCCTGAGACGGTTACCCGAGACCTTGGGGTTTTAATCACACACCTCGGGGAGCTGGGTTTGGAGGTGAATCCGGTAATGTTTGAGTTTTTCCCTTGCAGCACAGAAGCTCGCAACCGCTTGGCATACTTGAACATCCTCGTTCCTGGCCTCAGCGAGCTTACTCAAGGCACCTTCAACCTACTGGGTTCTAACCTAACGTATATTTTTTCTTATGATATTTTTTTTTTAATCTTGAGTTAAGTTAATGTAAGGATACTTTTGGAATTCTTTCTGTTTGTCAGATTGTTCGCGATTGATGCGGTTTTATCATTAGACAGATCTTGACCGGCTTAAAATAAAGACAAGGAAAAAGTCTGTTTTAACTTTTAATTTACTTAGTTCGTTTAGTAATCTCTGAGCCTTTACGTAGCTCAGTTCGGGTCGGCTTTCTAGTCTAAGGTGTGGTTGAACTTCGATATTTTCCGTGAAGCGACTGCCACCTGACCTCCGCAACCAATTGGCGATATCAAAGTTCTATAGTTAGGCTACTATAGTTAGGTTACTAACTAGTAACGACTGCCATAGAAGTTCGTATGGAAAGCGGGTTCGACGGTTTAATGTGCTCTCAGAGTGGAAAATTCCAGACTAATGCAAATATCTATATTCATGCATACAAATATTTGCACTGAGCGGGAATCGAACCCGCACCCTCTGCGTAGCACATACACTACCGCCACGCCGCAGAGGCCATACAGTTAAGTATATAAATATGAAAAGTAAATGTTTACTTACCACATCGCGATATTTATCCTTGAACATATCTTGAGCTTCGCCCTTCAGGGACTCCACGAGACCGTCTACAGTGCACGTGAGAATGTCTACTACGTTCTGAAGGAGCTGGCGGCTGGCGCTGGCCAAAGTAGTCAAGATACGATCCACGTGAGGGGCGATCTAAAATAATGATAAAATATGGATTACAGACACTGTCAATCTTGAATGATACAGCAGAAAATAGTGAGCTAACTTTTAGAATAAATTTAAATCCGAAATAGTCAACATCCAGGACGGCACTTCAATCCTTCTACCTTCACACCCATCTTCGCACTCTAAGACGTCAATTTCGGGTATTCAGAACGGGTTCAGTCAGCTCAGTCGGTCCCAGTTTTCTCCCTACAAAGGAACTGGTTCCGGATTTAAGTCAAGTGTTGGAAGTTCACTTTTTAGTTTGATTTTCATGCAAATAAATATTCTACACAGCTCCTATCTAACCGCTAAGACGCACAGTGGTGACCAAAGCAGTCAAACTTCGTTTTTTCAGTTGAGTGCACATTCGCTTGAAGTGACACACATATGCACTTTAGTCTATTTCTTTCCTACCCACTAGTTATTCATACTTTCGCTCTTTTTATTCGAATATTAACAAATTAAGTCATCCTTCAAAAGTCATGACAGTTCGAAATACGTAAATATCGATTTAAAATAAAATTACTAATCTGCCTTGGTTCGCAAAAAACGCGTCATTATTGTTCCGTTGCAATCAACGGTTCTAACATCAAAAATTGTTTGTTTTTGAAGAAAACCTTAATAAAAGTGAGTATTAAACCCTGTTTCAAGTGTGTAATATCAAATTTCAACAAAAGACTAAGTATTATTTCTATATTTGCACGATTTTGAAGCGCGCTTCTCATGGCTGTTAATTTCATATTTATGGCAAAAGAGAACCTTATTGATATAATGTTTACACAATATGTTAGAACATGAACTTGGCTTTCAATTAGTAATTTTATTTTTAGGTTACGTGTAACCATAAAATTGTAATAAATTATTTAATCTGTCTGAAAAATTGTCCGCCAGTCGCAAATCTTTCGTGCTAGTCTTAGGTATGTATATAAATATTTTATAACTAGCACATATGGTTATTTAATTTTTATCTTGTCTAGTTACAACCTGTAGACTATTTAAAATTATGAAATAAATAGGTTATCGATTTAGTTTTTAAAATAAACGTACCTAACGTTGAGATACTAATGTTTTCAACTATATTCAATTTTCACCGCCTAATAATATAAATCAAGCGATAAATCACAAACTTGGCACCACTTGAAAGAATGACTCATAAACTTTAATAAAAGTAGCACTTGAGCTTCCAGTTCCACTTACAAAGTCAACAAAAATATTTTTTGGTAACGCGCTGCGCACGCGCTGCGCTCGCGCTGATTGACGTAAGCCCATAGTAAGCAAAGTTTAACTATAGGCCGTGCCAGATTGATTGAGAACAAAGTTTGCACAGTAAATATCGTATAATCTACGGTAGCCTAGTGGTATGGGTGAAGGACTGCTGAGACGAGGTCTCGGGTTCGATCCCACGTTTACCATGGCACACACCAATGACTTTTCGATGCTTTTCGAAGTTATGTGTGTATTTATCGCAGGTTTATAAGTGCCCGGTTAATGGCAATAGACTCGCCACCTATTACATTGGGACCTAAACAAACTGGCGAAATGTCGGTGCTAGCACTTCTGCCAACCCCTTCGGGGATACAGGCGTGAGTTTATGTTATGTTATGTTATATCGTATTATAAGTAGTGATTATTGAGTACAGAAGAAAGAAAGAAAATACGAGTTTCAACAGAATAGGCCTGTTTCGGAGAAAAATGGCTGTGACATACAGACAGACATGACATATTTTCCGTTTTTTATCATTTGGCTACGGATCCCTAAAAATGAGACCGTCGTAACTCGGGCTATTCAGCGGGCTAAATTTACCACTAGATGTCGACGCAATTTACCCAAGCTTCAGCGTACGTTACAAGTAACAGCCAATAACTAGATGGTGGTGTACTATATTTTGTGACGATCAACATTAATCATTAACATTCGAAGTGCAAAAAGAAGATCTTATACTGGGATTCAAACACAAAATCTTTCGTGGCAATTGGGTATTTGACAACTATTGCAATAAATATTTTATTAAATATATTTTCGATATGATAGCTTATATGTAAATAATAACTACACAAATGTATTTCACTCAAAGATGAATTCTAAATATTTTATTTTTACAAAATAAAGTTGCTGTTTTTAGGGTTCCGTAGCCAAATGGCAAAAACGGAACCCTTATAGATTCATCATGTCTGTCTGTCTGTCTGTCCGTCCGTATGTCACAGTCACTTTTCTGCGAAACTATAAGGCCCATTCTGTTGAAACTTGGTAAGTAGATGTATTCCGTGAACCGCATTAAGAATTTCACATAAAAATAGAAAAAAAAGCAATAAATTATGGGGGTCCCCATACTTAGAAATGAAAGTAAAAAAAAAATTTCATCAAACCCATACGTCTATAGATACGAGTAGGTCTTCAAAAATGCTATTGAGGTTTCTAGCATCATTTTTTTCTAAACTGAATAGTTTGTGCGAGAGACACTTCCAAAGAGGAAAAGTGTGTAACCTTCCCCCCACCCCTCTCCTCCCCTTCAAACTTCTAAAATAAGAGAATGAAAAAAATATATGATGTACATTGCTATGCAAACTTCCAACGAAAATTGGTTTAAACGAGATCTAGGTAGTTTTTTTAATACGTCATATACCGCAATTTTCACCTTTCATTCAATTAACTCAAAAATAATAAAAAAACATTTAATGAACCACAAGAACTTTTATATTATATTACTTGCTGCTGCGGAACCCTTCATGGGCGAGTCCGACTCGCACTTAGCCGGTTTTTATATGTATTTTACATGAAGCAAAACACGTGACATCATTAAAAAACGTTACCTACTGTTTGTTTTGATCAGTTTTGATTAATTTGTTTGTTCCTTTCTATTCTATTATATTACTCGTATTTGCTTATAGGTATTCAAGATTTTATCACAGCTATAAAATGTCTTGGACCAAAATCGCTGGACAATTAAGGCCTTGCCGCGCGCTGTTTCGTAATAATCTATGCTTAGTTAATTTAGACCTTACAGTCCATGATAAAGTGCCCGCTTGACGGCAATAGGCTCGCCCCCTATTATTAATTTTAATATTTCCAAAGTTAGTTCATTCTCAATCCATTTGGCACAAGGTATAAATTGTGTTACGGGATATAGAAAACGGGTAAGCAGGAATCGAACCCGCACCCGCTGAGTAGCAATCGAACGCCCTACCACTACGCCATGCGCCACAGAGATCATATACCTACTATAAGTAAACAAAATTTATATTTATACAATTCTCCTTCAGTTCGGAATTTTATGGTACATGGAAACTAAATACATACCCGATCAAATGCTTCAGTAGATTCGCGTAGTGATGCTAAAACGTGGAAGATGACATCGCCTACACATGGTCGAAGTTCTTCGTCTTCTAAAGCTAGGAATAGCCGACCCAAATTATCAACTGATACTTCTATCAGTATATCAAACCGCTCGTTCTCCTGGAAAATGAAATTATACAAATAATGTTTATGTTCAGAAGATCCTATGTATATAAGAAGCTAGACAGTTAAAAAGCTCTTTGATGTTTTGTTTACCTCTAGAGCCTTTATGAATGCTAGGACCCAATTTCCAAGAGTTGGTGTACCACGCCATTCATATAACCATATGTATAGACACGACAGCGAAGCTCTAAGGCCAGCACCAGCTGGGCCATTATCGCCTTGTTGCACAAGCCACCGTGCTGCAGCTAGGGTAGCCTCCGTGTCAGAGATATCCAATACGACGAGCGCTACAGATACGGCCGGGCAGGCATCAGATTCTGTGTAATAATAAACTTTGAACGTGTAATCAATACACCAGAGTTACAGGACTATATTCAATAATATTTGTTAAGACTTACGAGGATCAGATATGAATGAATAAAACTTGTCCAATATGGCTGTGACGATCTCATGACGAAAAGTGCTGTGTGCACTATTCACACAACGCAGTAGGAATACTTGAACATCTTGCAATAGGTTCCATAAGTCATCCGCGTCAACAGAAGCACGAGCTACAAAGTACAAATATTTGTTAACAAGTTATACTAGAAGTGAATACATAGTAGACAAAACAATGTAAATACTCACCAAGGCATTTAACAATATCTTGGCAATTCTTTACTAGTTCATGAGGAGGTGGTAAATAGTTAGGCTGCTCGTTCATTAATTGTATATACTGTTCCAATGCCTTGAGATCCAACTGGTTACGATTATCATGAACTAACTCATGCTTTTTCACAGCCATGTTTGGTTTTTCGCTAAGATAATTTTACATATAACATATTTAAATGAGTAAGTCACAAGAAAATACAACATGTACAAAAAAAAAACACAAACATTTCAGGACATAGGTCACAGCAAACTAATTTATAAAGTGAAGGGCAAGGACAACGAATCGTAACGACACAGAAGACGACATAGTGAGCATCGGAAGCGATATTGGAAGACATGAAAATAGCTATGCATAGATGTGGGTCTGCATCAGTTTTACACACAAATGTCATGCAGTGGTATGTTACAGATTTCCTTAGAAAAGCACATATTGTGTATAATATTTCAAAAATCTGTGCAACATATTGTTCCTTTAACAATAGATGCAGTATGTAGTTAGGTGTAAACTAGAGCAGTCTACTAAGCAACAAGATTGTTCATCATTCATCCTTCAGAATCATTGGATAATGAAGAAAAATATAATAACTAAATATTAAATAGTTTTCCTTTTTCATTGTGGTATTTGTAAAGTAAAGGTAATCACCACATCACACCTTTTGGAATTGATAATATCTTTGTGTAGCAGTAAATTCATTAACACACTAAACAATACAATTTAACAGACAAAAAATAATTAATCAAATCAAGGTATATTTGAATGGCAACTGAAATATAAATAGATATACGATAACTCTCAGTTTAGACTTGCCTTTTAATGTAACTATTGCAGAACTAATATAAAATATTACTAGCTTAGGTACTATTATATTAGGTACAAGCACTATCTGCATTCTCTTGCAACCAAAATATAAGAGCAACCCATACTTTTAATAATATAGAAAAACTGATAAACTGCCAAAAGCAATTCAAATCAAATCACACTGCTTTTGATGTGTGTAGGTTGACATCCCCACTTGTTACAGAGTTATTGATTTTCGTATAGATAGCCAGTAATGAGTGGGTGTCTTTCATCTTATGTTATTTATAGAATCCACCAATACAAAAGATGTGAGCAATATCTTAACAAACATCCCTATATTACACATACACACACATATACTCACACTTATATATATATCTGTGTATGTAAAATGTAAAGGGATAATTAAAACTTGAACCTGCCACCAGTCCCTTACTGGGAGTGCTCTGATCATTGAGCTACTGGACCACATCTTGAGCCTCCGAAATTGTAGTATACAAGCATCTTGGGGGTAACAATGGGATAAGGGTGTATGTTTACAGTCCAAACATCATACAATCAGTCTAATACTTCTATGAATTCAGTATTCTACTTAACCGGAAACCATGCAACTTACATATTATACATTTTTTTTTGGAGAAAACATAAAACAGTGCATAAAGAAATAAATTAATGAATGAACAAATGCAATGCATGCAAATAATAAATGAATGATATGCAATGCATGCAATTATGTTAACTATAACTACTTCATTATAGGATACCTACCACTAACTAGCAATATTTCCAGTTAAAGTCAAAGTTTTGTAACTTTCGACTTGAGAAAGTATGAATAAAGAACAGTAAACTTTTGACATTGCAATAACTTGTTTGTGTTATTTTAATATAAGATCACTACATGCTTCGAATCAGAAACGAGCGAAGAGGAAGGAGTACCGAGCGTGCTGATGACGTAGTGATGCCGCGCCGAAAAATCAGAAAGGGGCCTAAGATCTCTCCCGATTTGCAGAGGTTGTGAGGCACCGAGTCGAATTAGACGTCGGATGACCTCCATTCTCCATGAGCTTGGCCTGGGACGCTAGCAACCACCGTTTACCCTAGCATCCACCTTTTACCCTAGAAGCTCCCTATCTAGGGGCAAAATGGGGACACCGTTTTCGTAAGCGGAGGTCTCAGACAATCAGACACCCCAGCATCTGAGGATCTAAGAAGGCATGCGATATTAGTCATGTTCGAGTCCAATATAACCGCCCCCATCTAAATGGCATCATAAAATCCTCTACATCGCAAACCTTTTGTGAAATTCTTTGTTTGGTAATTGCAATCTTCCCAAGAACATGCCATATTACAATAACAAATGACCCAAGATAGTGTGCGATTTTTATTGGTTTGAGTCATATCTGATACAAATGCTAATTGGTCCACTGCAAAGTTATCCATGGAGAGGATCTCACTGTACAACCTAGTCCCCTTGTCATGGATGTCCAAGGACAAATGTTAAAGCATTGCCAATGCCTAATCATTGGTGGCTGCTTGACGAAACCACATCCTAGAGTTTTGTCTCAGTCAAGACATGTATGCCGATACTGTAGACAAACCTGTTCAGGACTACTGGGAGAAGATTTAGGTAGTTATTATTGAAGAGGGGAAGGTAGTGCTCGGCATGGATATGGTAGATGATATGCCAGTGTGATAAGGAGACTTGGTGATGGGATAACATAGTCCAGAGGAATATTAGGGCAAACAAACATCAAACTCTCCTGAAGTCTGCAACACATACAGAAATACAAAGTATTTCTCTAAGAGAGCTTGTAGCCAAGGCCAGATGAGACTACTTGCAACCACTATACAACAACTTGGAATTGTCTGACAGGTTAAAGTTATAAGTTCGAGTATTCCAGAGCCAAACAGAATTTTTCTTTGTTAAATTTCTTTGGATTTCTAAAAGCATTCTAAATATATAGTGCAATTTAAAAGATTTCATGGATGTATTTAACAGGAATTATAGAATATCTAGAATAAACTTCAAACCTGATAAGGGAAATTGGAAATATTGTAAGCTAGAGCTAGTATTTGACCTAAAATAGAAAATTCCTAGTAAAATTAGGCAATATTACAGCAAAACATCATGCAGTATGTTATGTGTACATAATGTGATTTTGCTGTTTTACAGCCATAATATTACGCCAATTTTTCACCAGACCTAGCTGTAACATAACACTACATACATAGACAAAAATGGTTTCATATATTATTTTTTTATTTAATTTCTATAAAATTATATGTTTCCGTTAGGACCTGAAGTTTACGATGTCGTCTTAGAAGAGCTGATTAGGTTTACACAAAAAGGGTAAATTGTGCTCTTGCCTAGCAAAATTTGGGTAGGAATAACCACCTACTTTACAGCCAATATGTTGAACTAACGGATACGACGTTTTCAATTACTCACAATGTATAATATATGAATCCTTAAAAATAATTTCTTCTCTACGCAAGAACACACCAATCGTCAGTAATAGAAAAACTCATTGTCTGGATCATCATTAATTCAACTTCCAAATCTATTATGAATTTTCAATGATTGCATCATCGCAATTTAACATGAATATAAGTATGTACGTATTATATTCTTTCCACACTGGATATAAAAGGAGACATTTCTTTTCATCAACAAAGTGTTCACAGACTTCTTCCCTGTAAAACCACAGATATTATGTACACCAATGTTCACTGGTCATCTATTATGTACGGTATTAAGTATCCACACTATTATTTTGCACTCAATTAATATTACCATACGCATACCAATTTCTTCCCAGCAGAATAAAATTCAATTTCTTATAACAAACAAAAGATTGATTTTACTTCACTACTTCCATGAATCCTACAACGCATGTACAGTTCAGATATATATTTTCCTATATATTTATATATATAAATATATATACATATATGCAGAACACAGATAAATTATATATTTTTATTGTTGCTCTACAATAGTTTATGGTCAATATTTAGTTGCTCTTGCTTAAGGCGGCTGTACACTGTCGGTCTCGGACGTGAGCACTCGCTATGCCTCACCCGAGAGCACATGTCTAAGAGACTTGTCCGCAAGCGCTACAATGTACACTCTCGGCAGGTTCTGTTGCGGCTGCTGAGAGAATGGACGTGGAGATTGCATCCTTTCTTGCGCTATGCGCTACCAGTTACTAAATTTAAGCACATACATATCGCGAAACTATTAAACGAAAACTCGATTTTGACACAGCTATCCATAACTGATTTTGATGAATGTAGGTATACACGTATGACATTGCAGTAATAAGGCACATTGGAGTTTGTCTAATGACGGAGTAAGATTCAAATAATCCGTTCATAAAATTGCTTAACCTCGTAATGTTAAAAACTGTCACCATCCTAAAACTGGCCCAATAAACATTGCATAACAACGTAATATTAAGAATGGTCACCTATCCCAAACCTAACCCCGCTCATATCCTACAGGGTTATGCAAAAGCAGTGGCTTCGGAGGCCTCCTCCACGGGGGCGTCGACCACCAGTGGCGTCAGCCACGGACCCAAATTCTGATTCCAATTTTCAACTGAAGGTCGCAAGAGTGTTCAGCGATACTCTCGGTGAGCCTCGCGAGACCCTTTGACTCGGACACAAAAAATCGCCACAGGAGCGAGAGCAGGCGAGGCACACCGAGACGTCACGAGGCGAGGCGAACGCTACTATGTACACTCTCGTTATTCGTGCGCTCGTCGAGGGCTCTCGTGAAGGTGTACAGCCGCTATTATGTGTGGATAGATTTTTTTATTGAACCGCTTTATGGTAGAAGTTTGCACCGGTGCCAGTGCGGTAATATAGTATATATATATAGTACATAATACACAAAATATAATTATATAATGGATTGTTGTAAAGTAATTAATGTTTATTAGCTGACCGGATTATGTTTTCACAATTAATTCAATACGGGTACCGTTGTCAAGGTTTTCGGGGTATTTATTTACGTATATATATTTAAGATTTAGCGATCCAAGATGGCGAATTCGAATTTTCAACAAAGTCAATCCATACTAATATTATAAATGCGAAAGTAACTCTGTCTGTCTGTCTGTCTGTCTGTCTGTATGTTACGCTTACACGCCTGAACCACTAAATCGATTTTGATGAAATTTGGTATAGGGGTAGATAAATAAATAAATAAATAAATATTTCCTAACATTCTACACAACGCTATCTAGACCCATGGTAAGCATAGCTTAACTAGCTTGTGTTATGGAATCTAGAATGCGGATAGACCTTAGAAAGGACATAGGCTATGTTTGGTCGCGATAACCGACATCCACGCGGGCGGAGCCGCGGGCAAAAGCTAGTAAATAATAATGGGTATCGTTTTTGAGGTGTTTTTGAGGTATTTTTTCTAAATGGATGATATAATATAATGGTTTGCCATTCATTCAGAGATTAAATACAAGGTTTTTTTAAATATTAAATTAAAACTGACTTATTAAACTAAAATATTTAAAGAATATAAAAGTACTCGAACAAACAAACATGCTTAAAATAGTAGTGGGTGCAGTGGGAACGGGTGGAAAAAAATTGATGAAACGAAGTTCCTCGGTACAGCTGAGATTTCAAGCATTTCCTTTCATTTAATTTACCAAGTTTGTTGGACAGATTTGATCCTTTTGATTGCCACTATCTATTGAAGTCATAAAAATATAGAATATGATTGAAACAATCAGTTTAGTCGGTTCAATGGGTGCGTCAAGCGTTTATACGGTTCCGTAGCCAAATAGCAAAAAACGGAACCCTTATAGATTCGTCATGTCTGTCTGCCTGTCCGTCCGTATGTCACAGCCACTTTTCTCCGAAACTATAAGGTCTATTCTGTTGAAACTTGTTAAGTAGATGTATTCTGTGAACCGCATTAAGAAGTATACACATAAAAAGAAAAAACAATAAATTTTGGGGATCTCCATACTTAGACCTGAAAGTTAAAAAAATCTTTTTTCATGAAACCCATACGTGTCTATAGATAGGTCTTCAAAAATGCCATTGAAGTTTCTAACATGATTTTTTTCAAAACTGAATACTTTGCGCGAGAGACACTTCCAAAGTGGAAAAATGGTTCCCCCACCCCGCCTAACTTCTAAAATAAGAGAATGATAAATCTAAAAAAATATATGATGTACATTGCCATGCAAACTTTCAACCACAACTGGTTTGAACGAGATCTGGTTAGTAGTTTTTTTTAATACGTCAATAAACGCAAATTTCGTCTTTAATTCAATGAACTCAAAAATAATTGAAAAAAGAGACATTTTTATATTATGTTACTTACTGCTACGGAACACTAGGCCGGTTCTTATTTTGAAAACCTTTGAAGGCAGTTTTGGTTCTTTTAAAAAATTATTAGGAAAAAAAAACTTGAGAGAAAACACCGGATGCAATGAAATTCCGTTCGATTAATTTATTAATTGCATTTAGTTCAACACAACAACCAAACTAGATGGAGCTTTCCTAAGGAAGTTAGATACCGATAACAATATTCAATTCAGTTGTTTTTCTAAATAAACGAGTATTGCAACAGTGAATGTGTTTAATTAGTTCCACCGAAGAAGTAGTAGTGACATCTAGTCACGAAACACGCGCGTTATTCTCTCCGTTATTTCAGAGTTTCAGAGTATACTATATAGTGTTACAACCAGTTGATTTTTCAAATTTGGCACCATTTTTTTGCACCAGCTTTCGTTGGCCATATTCAATACAAATAGGTACATTATATTCAATACTAGCTGGCCCGATGAACTTCGTACCGCCAATTTTCTTCCATCCGCGTGGCGTCAGATCCCGTTCCCGCTTCGAATTTTTCTCTGCTTTTAAACCTTCCCTAGACCTCTACTCTACGAACATTTCAAGATCAAGATAAGTTAAATCCGTTCAGCCGTTCTCGAGTTTAAACGAGCAGCAATTGATGTTTTAATTTAAAGATAGATAGAGGGAGAAATTAGATTGTCTATAAAGTGTCCACTATAGGTGCCAATTCATTTTAAGCATAACTAAATGTTTCTGTAATAGTTGAAAAAGGATGTAACGACCATTTTGTAATTAATATGTTTAATTTTGTAGATTAAAATCTGATAGGTCCTTAATTTTCTTAAAATAAAGTGTTTATTTCGAAAGTGGCCACTATTGGCGCTTTTCCGTTAATTAATGATGAAAACTATAACATCTGTGGTTGTGGGGTGTTATATTTGGTCTATAGTTGATTCATAGACTAGAAAGAAACCATAAGTTGTTTAAAATTTATTGACAAGTAATAATAACTCGAAAAAAATCGTAGTGCAAGAAATAAATTCAACAATGTGAAAAAAATTACTTAAGTAACCATAAGAACATTACGTCGGTGGTGTGCATAAATATATTTTGAATAGGTCAAGTGATTGGCATCGTAAATGATGGAGAAATTTTAGAGTATAATGGATGCATCGGAATCGCTAAAACCAGATGCCGATATTAACAATGTGTTTAGTTTTTTTTTAAAGATAGACGGCAATAATTACTCCTCGCCCTTCCAGCAAAAGAGCAGCACAGTTATTAAGTACACCAAGCTTCCAGATTTCGATAGTGGACCGAGAAGTAAGTACTCCAAATGTATTATTTTGTTACAATACGATGACGCACTCTAAGGCGTTCTATGTATGTCGCTTCTTGTCTTCCAAAGCCTCGTCTAGTTTGTTAGGGTAAATCAAAGTCAAGTAAATAGATTAAACTTATTGGCACAAGAAACTGGTATTAATAGTGAGAAATTTGTGGCCAGTTTATTGTTCAACAAAAGATATATGTTTATGTATGACTGTTATCACATCTATGTTATTATTACTATATGTTGTAGATCTGTTACCATCATCAAACATAGGTATATTATGTTTGCCACAATTGCCACTGTTATAAATCAATCCACTATATTAATTATAATCTAAATAGTTCAAAAAGTGCAATATGACAATCATTGTTCAGGGTTGGGATGTCTGCAAATCACTAGTGAGAATAATTGATTCAGATAATGAATGCATTTATATTTTATCAAATTTTTAAAACTAATATATACATTATGTTTATAGCTAAGAATGCAAACTCAAAACCTCTATTTAGTATCTGTGAAGACCGATGAATAACTGTGCCTAAATTACTATCACATCCATAAATATAAATCTAACAAAATTTATGTGAAATTTGATACTTATCCATGTATGCCTTCTTTGGTATAGAGATAGTGGTATGGCATTGTGCTCATAATGTTATATTCATTTTCCCTTGCTATTTCATCAGTGATGTACCTCAGTGTCCTTGGGTTGTATTTTACTAGTCCCGGTCCTATCCGAAGCTTTCACTCAAAGTCGGGCTCCACTTTTGCCAGTTTACTACTGGTTTGGCTGAACTTCAATATTTTCCATGAAGCAAACGCTATATTATGTACACTCAACTAAAGTGTGATAGTAGCTTGACCTTTACATGTGTCAGTAATTCTGATTTGTATGTTACGCGGTATGTCAAACGCTGAGATTTATGTCAAACGTAGGTATTTACATGTGTGTGAACTGTCAATAATGCGTTTCTTCATACACATTCTTGCAAATTATAATTCATTCAAAACCATCCGTATTTATTTGTCATATTAGTTAGTTTATTCAGTAATAATTCATAAAATTCATAGAATTATAACCATGTAGCTGTGGCTTCACCATCATGCAGAATCAGGAGTTAAAGACCATTGTTGTTTGCTTATGTGGTCTTAAGGCAATGACGTAAAGGAATATTTGGTTGCATCACAAAAAAGCGTCATCCAGATGTATGAACATTCACAAGCAGCTGGAAATATGTTCTTCTAGACCTGCAAAGAAAAATATGATGTCTGATCATCATCTTCTGAATAGATCACGTGTTACAAATGGACTTTAACTGGTGATATAATTAGTGTCGAGGTTGGAGGCCTTAGTGTATCAGAATATATTATGGGTCAAATAAAGATGAACTTTATCTATAGTGATGCTTAACTGTGATTCTACGAGGGTGATATATCAAGAACTTACTTCAAGATAATTATAATAGAGAATGTTCACAAATTCTGAATTTTAGCTTATTGTATTGTGTGTCGAAACACCTGAAATAATTATTTCGATATATCAATTGATTTCCATGATCTGGACTTTTAAAGTGGCTGCGTGGCGACCGGCTCGCGCTTGATGCGTGTGACGTATATTTATCTAGGTCAGTCAACTTTAGTCGGTGTTGCCTTACATTTCATTAGAAATCTCAGGAACTACCAGTCTTATTTAAAAAAATTTTTTTGTTTAGAATATCCCCTTTATCGTGGAAGGCTATAAGGCTATATTCTTCATTTTCACTTTATTGGCACATAATGAGATTTTTGGTGAACCGTAAGGCAGCGCCAACTAAAATTGACAAGCCTACATAAAAATACGTCACATGCATCTAGCGCGAGCCGGTCCGGACTCGGCAGGGATGGAAGTTTGTATGAAAGTCCGTCATTTTCAGAGCTAGATGCACTAAATTTCATAAACATGTGCCTTTTAAGAAATAAATTAACACGTAGCGGCACTTCTCAATGGAAGTGCACGATCGTGTTTGTTCTGCCTCAGTAACATTATGCAAAGATGAATGTGAGATAAAACGTGAAACTAAGCATTCTTGTAGACCGGATAAGAATTAAATTAAAGTTACAGAGCTAATAAAATGATATGAAGCGGGGAGTATGTTTTAACTTACACCCTATCGAGCAGATATACGAAGGAATGGTGCAAAAGTTTGTAGAACATATAGACTTTTTCCTGTAACCGAAATTCCATCATTTGCCTTGATAAAAAGTACTCTATATAGAGCATGAAAAGTCTACTTGGGCACAGATTCAATTGTTTTCAAGATAATAGAAAATGTAGATTCCAAAGGAAATACCTGAACGTTTCAAAGTTATTGAAGATTATGATCCTCTGCTCTGAAATTGCAATAACAAGATTATGATCCTCTGCTCTGAAATTGCAATAACGGCGATAAAATCATCAAAATTGTGTAGCTACAGTGGTGACGGTAGTTTCAAAACTTCTCCACGTCCTTTTAGTCAACATTATATAATTCAGACCAAACAACAGCAAACGTATTCCCTGTTACATACTCATTTCTTCCAAATAAGATACAAAAAAATTACACGAGAGTATTTAACTTAATAAAAGAAAATCTGCCCGTCGTCATAAAATAATATGAAAGTGATTATGAAGTTGCCCAAATCAATGCCGTTACTTTCCCAAATGTTAATTTATCTGGATGTTATCAACATTTCAATAAAGTCGTCTGGAGAAAGGCAATTGATTAAAAGTAGAAAGAGTCCGAAAACCTACAGATGAAGATAGGAGTGCACGAAATATTGTAAGAATTTGCTCTAATTTTGATTTATTTATTTATTTATTTATTTATGATCAAAAATGAAGTAATTTTTAAAAAACTTTAAAGATGCATGGTATGACAAAAATCACAACTTGATAAGTTGTGCGGCAGACACTCATCGAACCACTAACAGTTGTGAGGGTTACCACAGTCGAATTAATTCGAGATTACCTCTAAATCTAAACAACTTTTTAAAGAAATACAACATTACGACCGAATAATCGAAAGATATATTTTATTTGTGCCAGTTAAGAAGAACTGGCGGACAAGAGATATCATTTTCGATAAAAGATATATAGGTATATAATAATAAAATTATTTCGATAATAATATAAAAAAAAGAACTGGCCAAATTGGTCCAGGCGTTGTTGAGTTATGCGCTTACCAACACATTTGGCAATTCATTTTTATATTATAGATTTAGCGATTCATTTTTATATTAAGTATAAATTATAAAATTCTGCAAATTCAACTTTTTAGGATTCAACATTGTGAAAATTCAGCTTTTTGCAAATCCAACATTTTAGGAATTCAACTTTATGCAAATTCAAGTTTTTGCAAATTCAACATTTTAGGAATTCAACTTTCTGTACCTGGAGGTATTTAAGGTCTTTTCATAATTTATGTATACATCATACTTACAACATAAATAAACAACGTAGGTAATTGTATACAATACTAGCCTATATATAAAATTATATTATTTATATAATAGTTTTTTATTTTGAATTGTAAGTTTATTATTTATCTAATCCATGAATAATATGATGGAAAAATACCTACAGAATTGAGAAACTTCTTTTGGAAGTCGATTTAAAAAGATAGAATAATATTAAGTTTAATATTTTTTTAAATATTTATTTGTCAATATACAATGTCAATTATAAATTACATACATAATACAGTGATTATAAATTAATCCTTTAGACACGTCAAAATACACAAGTAATAAAATGTAAAATTTTGATAAAATCCACGACGTATAAAAAATAATTTAAAAAATGTTTACTGCAGCGCCCGCTAGTGAGTTGTCTCCGTAACAACTATCTAAGAACATGCACCAATCAAACCCAAACCAATATTTGAAAACTGCATCAAAATCAGACTAGTATTTTTGGAGAAAATTGGCAACATTGATTTGCATTAAAAATACTTGCTGTAGCGCCCCCTGTTGAGTTGTCATTGTAACACCTATCTAAGAACATGCTCCAATTAAAGCCCAACCCATAACTGAAAACTGCATCGAAATAAATTGGATTGGTAGTTTCGGAGAAACAAACACAAACAAACATAATATATAAACATCCTCTCATCCCAAACGCATATACTGTCTCCGTTCCGTCGTGGGTAAAAAGTAAGTTGATGGGTAATCCATAAGTGTGTGATGTTATTGTTTACGAAATGTGGTGGTCAGGAATCTTTTTGGCCCTTCTGGTTTGAATTTCAAAAAATCCTTTCTTAGTGTACCTCAATGCCTCAAAACAAACACTTTCTATAAATTTCAAGTCTACGACCAGCGGTTTAGGCTGTGCGTTCTCTAATCAATCAGTCAGTCAGTCAGGACCAAGAGTTTTATAATAGACTAATAAATCTTTTTTTCCTTTTATTTTCTTTTAAACTATCGGTCAACAAACTTTATTCTCAATCCATTTTGCACGAGGTATATTATCTGACCACCACTGTATATCTATCTACCTATGTGTTTATACTATATTTTTTATTATATTATTTTTTACTTTATTAAATTATATTAATTGTAACAAGATGTTGTTTTATTTTTTATAGTTATTATTTTTGAGACTACGAAACATATATGCTACAAATAAAATTTATAACAAAAAAAAAATTAAGTACCTAACCAAAACAAATAGATAAATGTAACCGGGATTAGAACGAACTAGCTACGAAATTATGCCATAAAGCTTCGGTTACCACTAAACCACGGGAGCCCTCGCTACTCATGTAAAATTCTCCATCTTATTCGATGGCAGGCAAATCACTTCAATTATACAATGTGTGAGTGTAGAATGATGCACACGTAAAACACTAATACGCCAGTAGCAATGACGCACGTTGAGTGTACCTGTAGTACTACTAGGGGCTTTCGGTTTCGGGAGCGTTCCCTTTACACCCGGTATGAAGTTGTATAAAAGGTGCAACCGTATCTCCTATATCGACTGTACATTACATTATTAATTAGTATTATTGGTGATGTTTTAAACGTTAGTAACAACTAATGAATAAATAAAGTTCGTGAGGTGCGTTAAGACAGAATAAGCAAATAGTGGCAAAGATGGAAGAACGGCATGAGTAGGTCTGTACTTTAACTCTGTGTTTAAGTTATTTTTTCCATTTTAACAGTATCATGGCCTACACCACAAAGCTACACAGAAAAGCCTCGGACTCGCCGTATGATCACTCTTGGTGATGACGACCTGAAGATAAACAGATCAGTGAGATCTAATGTTGCATCTTCCCCCAAAGTCATGGCCGTCAACTATACTAAAAGAAAAATGATAACTATCTCGGAAAATGATGAACACAATCTGCATCCTAAATTCAGTAAGTTTATATTACTAACCTAATCTCCTATATCTTCTATCTAAATATCATATCAGTCTTTTTATCACTATTTTAACTAACTACCTAGCCTAACTAACTTTTTTAACTAAGATCTTCCGCACTTTGATCCACCAGTGCTTGCTTTTCTTGTATGGTACCGGGGCAAACTGAGCGTCGGACTTGATAAATCTCTCTAAGCCGTGAGAAGCTGCTGCTGTTTAGCACATTCACCCATCAGCGGTTTCAAACTACTTTGCTAACCGCATGTGGACTCTTAAAAGTTCGAAAACGTTATCTTCGGCAGACTTGATGGACACTAAAGTAAACCGTTCAATCGGAATAGAAATTTTACATATATCGTTGCAATGGGCTATCGAATTCTACTTCTGTACATTATTATGTTTGTCACCTAACTCCTCCCTAAACGACCGGACTGATGTGATTGAAATTTTGTATTGTATTTCACTGGGTTCTGTGATGGCTTGAAAACGTAATTGGACCCGGTGTGATGCGCTGTTGTCCGCATGTGCACTGCGTTTTCGGGCAGGACGACTTCTGCCGGCCCTGCTACTCGTAGTATACGGATATTCCTAGTATATGTATATACTAGCTTTTGCTCGCGGTTCTGCCCGTATGGACGTTGGTTATCGCGACCAAACCTAGCCTATGTCCTTTCTCATGGTCTAATCTACCCCTTTACCAAATTTCATCACAAGCGGTTCAGTGGTTTAGGCGTGAAAGCGTAACAAACAGACAGACAAATTTACTTTCGCATTTATAATATTAGTATACATTGTATTTTGTGTATTTTATGTCTAATAGGGCATGTGATTTCAGCTAAAGATAAGAAAGCAAAACCAATGCAAATGGCAAACAGGTCAACGGGTATTGATTACAAAACAGATAAGCAATCATCCAACAGAACTACATCCAGATTGACAAGCACTCCAAAATGTATGTTATACTTAGTTTTCTTAAAATGAATTGAAACTTTGAATTATCACAAGTAGTGCTCTTTCAAACAACCACTTTTACTAGTGTTTAAGAATTGCAGCACTGAGCCATTTCTGCCTAGTAATTTTATAATATTAGATACCTTTTTTTTTTTCATTTTTCAATATTGATTTTTGGTATCACCACCAGGAGTTTTAGCCTTGCAGCATAGCTGTGTTTTCCAATCGAAGACACTTCTAATGACATCCATGTCCACGCTGCTTTACGTTTCACTAGAAATCTCAGGAATAACTGGTCTGGTTTCAAAAACTCTTTTTGTTTTGAATAGCCCGTTTATCGAGGAAGGCAATAGGCTATATTCTTCATTTTCACGTAATTGGCCTAAGGCAGCGCAAACCAAAGCTGAATAAACTGGGTTACATAAAAATCGTCACACTTAGATGCTAAGCGCGGACCGGTCCAAGACTCGATATTTTTGAGAACTTTGAATGTCTGTAAATCATATACACTAGGTATTTTTGAATGAAAGAATAACAAGAAGTGTATTTATATACAGGGATTATTGGTGTCAAAGTATATGCTGTCAAAAAAAAGGTTCTTCAAACATATTGAGTAGGGAATCAAAATGAAGGGAACCAGAAGGCGATTACCAAAATATATATACATATGCCATATCATATCTCAAACAGAATAAAATAAATTATTAAAAAAAACTTAAAACCCGACTGCTGTTTAAAAGATCGAAACAACTTCGATAGCAGGCGGTAGCTATTAATTTTCTTTTGGTTTATGATTGGCAAATGGGTACCGCCTGCTATCAAACTTGTTTCGAGCTCTTAAACAGCAGTCGGGTTTTTAATTTTTTTAATAATTTATTTTTAGAAATAAAGGAAGTTTCCTTTGAGTGAAATTCTCTTTCTCCTGTATTTCGAGTACTTCCCCTCCAGCGGTCATGAGAATCTTCCATCCTGTATAAAAAGCTTTACTGTAACAAACTTTCAAGTGAATTTGCACGCCTAGTAAAATTCTCCCTTATCATCTGCTCTATCGATATCAGATCAGATTTAGAGTTTTCACGCCTCCAATACGGAGAATAAATCCCTGGCTCGGTACTAACGTAAAATATCAGTATGTTAAAAGCTACGTACGGAACCAGTTCCGAAATTATGGTACTATAAATGGCCTAAAGAATCCCATTGTTAAGTTCACAGCGAAAATGAAAACATTGCAACTGAAGCAAAAAAGCATTCTAAATAAAAATATTCAATGAATACGCCATACATATGCTGACATGAAATTAATATTTATATGTGTAATACATATTATAAAATTGTAAATTAGTTGTGTTTGTGCATTGGAGATAAAAAAAATACTTTGGCCCAAGGTCTCTGTTGCAGCTCTGCGCTATTTTTTTATATTTATTTGTTAGACATAGGTATATTTTATTTACAAGACAACAATTTTGTTTTCTTGGAATTGTTGTTTATTTATTCGCGATGGACGCAAAAACTACTGGCTGGATTTTGATGTGTCTTTTTATAGACCTGGATATTTTGATCAAAAGTTGTGATAACCTATATTCACGCGGGCGGATATCGGGCATCGTACAATTGCTTTAATAATATATTTGCTTTAATAATATATTTGATTGAAGTTTAGTTAGTATGGAAAAGTGCATAGGCTAGCAGAGTACGCGTTTTCTCTGAATCTGTTACCATTTATTTACTGGTACTGACAGACCTGATTCAGCATTACCTACTTAAATACCATTTAGTAGTTTATTAATACCGACACAGTATGCTGTGGACGTAACTTGTTGAGATATAAAAATGGACAGTAAGTACAAATAAATATTTATATCTGCATATTAGACTAAAGAAAATCCGACGTTCATAAAGTGATAAAGGCATTTTGAGTAGGTATCGACTGACCAATTTCAATATAGTTTCGTGCCATGCTACGTCCCACCCTGATCGATATGGAGCCAACGCCCGAGTGCCACCATAGCGATGCGGGAGCGCGTTGGGGACGCCGTTGTCTCTCCTCCCGTGGAGGGCCAGAACGTAAGGGATGGCCCTGGGTCAACCGGGGTGCGAGGGATATGTCGAAAAAACCTCACCTACGGTCTAGCACAATCCTCCGACGGTGTGCGGTTTTAGTCGGTTCGAGTTCGACATAACCTCCCCCTCCTCCACCGGCGGGGGAGGTATCCGAGGGTATATCGGCCAGAAAAAAAAAGCTTGTATCCCACCCAAAGTCTGTCTTGTAGTTGTTACATTACAGACATGTTTGTCTTATGTCAATAAGTTCATATAAAACGTGCTGTATTTAACCAAATATAGCATGTTTGTCCGCCTCACTGGAATAATTAAAGTAGATACGGAAATAAACAATGATACTACTGGAATCTCGAGCACCATACTCGGTCAAACGGCGTAAGCAGAATTCAGAATTACATAGAATGTACATAGGTACTATTATTTATTCTGTGCCTGAATGTGCTAGTAATTACGCGCTTTTCCAAGGCTAACTTTAAGCATCAACGATAGTAGGAAAATTGTCACAACTGAAATTTACAACGGAATTTTTACAAGCTAATAGACTTCAATATAATACCTTATATTTTATATAGATGAGTGCGCATTTCGCTTAAGACCAATAAAAGAAATTGAAATGTAATGAACTGGATCATGTATTGTTCAATTGGCAGAGTGTCCAGCCGGTCGTTAGTAACCAATGTAATTGTTTGTAGCAATACCTATGTCATAACGTTTACAGTCATAATTACAGTACCTACATACAGAACAGAGACCTTAATATCTTAGCCAAACAATTTTATCTCCGTATCATAAGCTACGCCACGCCATCACGAAAATTACATTCCTTGGTTTCTTTGCGCTTAGTAGGCTTGTTAATTTTTATTAGTTGTGTTATTATTTTAGACACAAAAGAAACTAAAACCAGTGCCAAAACCAATAGTGCTTACTACAAGAAAGGAGTGAATGGGACACCACAAAATTATAGACTGAAATATGCTACTACTTTGTCATCAGAAAGTCCAAAAATAAACTATATAAGTGAAAAAGGTGAGTGTTGTGTTTTTAATGCTTAGACGTATGCATTCGACTAGCATAGCATAGGAACTGTTACTTTCTAGTGATAAATATATTTCTCTGTTAATGTAAGACGCAGGGTTTTGTAACCTGCTTGATAAAATAAATTCAATACAAAGTAAGATCTAGTATCTCACTAGATCTAACGTTGTATTGAATTTATTTTATCCATTCCTATTTGAACAGTGGTGAACTGCAATAGGCGGATATAGAACAATACATGCTGCTGCCGTTTGATTGATGACTGTCGGAACTAGTCTGTACTACTAGGTTGGATGTGAACATTTGTTTATATTGAGAACACAGAGATATTGTAACTATTTAGATGACTTTAGTGGTGGTAGTCCGCCACGTTTTACGTTGGCCTAAACCTTTAGAGCTGTACGCGGCCGCAACCTTTTGTCGTTGTTGCACGCAGATCGAGTTAACCAGTTTAGCGGTGTTCCGCCGCGTACAACGTCATTCCACCATGTTGTTGAATGCTATAGCATAGATGGAGCTTAGTGATGATGAATGCTATAGATAAGGTTCAACGCGGTGTTCCGCCAGTTTGGTCTCCCAACGTGGGTTGTTTCCGACTCCGCGTTGACAAATTGCGACCACATACAGCCCTGGGCATGGCTGTGCTGCAGTAAACTATCTAAAGCACTCGCATTATAAGAACACATTTTTGGTTTTCATTATTTGCTTGTTGTCTCGAAATCCCAATATACACCGAAAGACGAACGGAACACATTTCATACAAAATTGTTGTTTTCTATGGATAAGTGTAGAACAGTGCTAAATAAGTTTAGCTAGTCCCTTATCCTAGGTGTTCTCTTTACCAGATATGTAGTGAGTGATCGTAAATTATTAAAGGTTGTGTATTCATAAAAAATGATTAACAAATATTTTCCAGATTTGCTACGAATTACCACTTCAAAACCAACAAAAAGTATTGTAAGTAAAAATTGTATAACGCCAAGTGAAAGTGAAGAGTTTACCGGAATCAAAAGTGTGATGTACGATAAAAAATCCAACAAAATTATGGATAAACCTAAACAAAATCGGCAACCGCCGTTTCAAAATAAAAATCAGTTTAATCTAAATAAAATGTTATCCCAAAATAAATCATTAACAATCCGAGTCCCAATAGACTCGAGGTATGAAGCACCTAAAGTTACAGAAATTAAATCAGCTGGATTGATAACACCTTCGTGCACGACAGTAATGAATGCACGTGATCGTGCTAATATGACTGATACGAGTATTAAATTTCTAGACGCAAATGTAGGCACCCATTCACCAAGCTTAGTAAACCAAGTAACACAAATGGATGATTTCGAAATAAAAACAATTTGCAAGTGTGAAAGTTCTGTACAAACAGAATCAATCAAAGAAATATTCGATAGTCTTGATATTCCGAATGTTACGCTAACGAAAGATAAGTCGGAATCGAAAAAGGAGTCTGTGAACCTGCAAAGTGAACTATTTCAAAATGTCAATGTACCGAAACATAAATCAGTTCCAGAGGAAGAAGATATTACGTCTAAAGATATGAGTTACTGTCAAAGTGCTTCTTATGTCTTTAGCCGTGCTACTGTAACATATACGACTAGACAAAAAATTAATTTTCATGTGGTAAGTGATGATGACGGAATTACCTCAAATATACTACCTACTCCAGCAAATTGCCCTTTAAATGTAGTGTCTGTATTCAAAAATAATGTGAAAAACAAACAAGAAAACCTTTCATCAAAACAAAACAAAACCTACAAGAAGAATAAGGACTCGGAAGATCAGTATGTAGACTGTTTGAATGAACTAAACTCGCTTGATTGTTCATATGTGTTTAATAAGTTAATGAAACCATCGGAAATAATTGGTACAATAAGCGTTAACAATGACCTACTACAGAACGACTACATCTGTGAACAGTTCCAACGGGAACTCAATTTTATAGATTCATTTTTTGAATCATTACAATACTTAGAAAGTTGTTCTCTATCCGATAAAGGCTTCTCTGACAACAAAGTAGAGAGTCTTGTTAATAATTCTGTGTTATTCGATTCTACATTCGATGTGAAGAATTCGGAATACGATAATTTCTTGTCAAAGCTTGAAAATGGCACAAATATTGATGACACCGAAACAATGGCATCCAAGAGTCTTTTTCTGGTAAGTGTTATTCTTAAATTTGTAAATATTTGCTTAAGCTGCGCAACAGCGTAGTACCTAATTGCTTCACTAATGATCAACTGATATTCACGTGTACCGCTTGTATATATTCGACACTATTATTATGGAAATTACAGTTATATTTCGCTAACTAAGATTTACTTTTTTGTCGTTGATTTTAGCTCAATTTACTCATACGCGATGAGCAAAGGCGAGCAAAAAATCTTTTGTTTGTATTGAAGATGCGTGAAGATGCGTTGAAGGACTTCACGAAATCTCAAATACTATGGTTAGAGAAGAAGAAGAAACACGACAACACAGATATCTCGACGCTAAAGAAGAAACAGCGTGGCGCTCTGCTCAAACTCCAGCACGAGTGCGGGGAGATGCAACGTATGCGCAAAGCGCTGCTCACCCTTTCCGAGAAGCGGAAAGTAGCACTTATAAAAACTAAGAAAAACATAGAACTCAAACTGAAAAATAACGTTGATGTAGAACAGATAATTTTGGGGAAGAAAAAGTTGAAAAGAAGTTTGTCAGGGGATAGAAATACTTCTCCTTTGAAATGCTTCGACCTGTCCAGTAGTGGTTGTGAAGACAGTACGACGTCTAAGCCGACCTCGGACACGCTGGTCACCCCGTGCCTCCCACTAGCGAGCACCACCAGCGCCGAGAAGTGCGTCCAAGCCGGCGACACGCTCTGGTCCGAGCCTCAGCAACAGGTGCCTGAAATCGCTACTGAAAACTTCGTCGCCGTCGACGGTGGATACTTAAATATTCTATTCCATGACCTGACGTTACCACAAATTTTCAACAGTGGAAAGCAGTATGAAGTTAACGAGGAAATGTTAAAAAATATTATCAATTCTAGTAATAATTACAATAATAATTTAACGGGCAGTGAAGTGGTTGAGAAACTCATGGATCATATAAAGAGTAGGGAATATGATACTAGCTCGCCGTCGACAGCTCGCAGTCTCGTTGAGGAGTTTGATCAGTATTATAGAGGTCTAGCAGAGGAGGATAAGTCCCCATCTTCTGATCGAGAGCGGGAGGCTTCTAAGAGTAATATTAGGCATGTACAAACTGATATGAGGTGGGAATCGACTGAGGAACTGCTCGTTCAGAGTGTTTTAACAATGAGTGTAAATGAGGAGAACATATTAAATGATCAGAACTTATCACACATTAGTAAAACATGCGTTTGTGAGTTAGTTACCGCAATGAGCAATGAAAGTTCTGCAGATAACGAGGCAGAATCGTGTGCTAGTCAGCCTCAAACGGGTCCACTCCCGGTGCCTGTCGGAGCAGCCGCCGTCGTTGAGAGTCCACCTTCCATCCTTCCTTCTTGGATACTGGCAAAGTCAAATGGAAGCACTACTGGAAGCACTACAGGTAATATTATTTTCGTGCTATATTTACTGATTTAGAAACTTGACCTAATATTGCATGCGAGTAGTACTTTTCCACCTAAATTAATGAACATACATTCAATATACAACAATTACAGTGTATAACAACTGTACTTATTTATTTACTTCTTGGCTCTTTATCACATCGATGTTGTATGGTGCAGATACAGACAGCTTGAGCAGCCAGCCGCTCAACAATTGCTCTTCGTTAGACAATCTTCCACCGCCAGATCAGTCTGAAGCCGAGGAGCTGAGAAGACAACAGCTAGCTATTGAAAGAGAGGTAACTATTTGAAGATGGTTTACTGTACTCTAACGCCATGATCTTTCGTATTTTTACTATCAACACCTGATTATTATTAGCTCGGTGTGTACGTTTACTATTGATTTTGGAGCACTTAAAAACATTAGATTGATTTGAAATTTTGTGCACTTAATGATAATATAATACTTACAATAAATGTTAAAAAACTAACTTATACATCAAAGATAAGTAGTGGTTTTTTTACAATTTAGGGACTGTGTGGATATAGTATATCACGGTAGCAAGAGTACAAATGTTTGATCACAATTATAGATGTAGAATAAGTAAAAGATGTATATCAGCATCGTGTAGCAAGTAACAAATGTTGTCTCTGACTACTCCAGTGGTATAGAGGCGTGATTTTATGTATAAATGTGTGAATGGATTAACAGATATACAGCCTTAGATACCTACCTACTTAGTTCACCTGAACTTGGAGTCAAAAGAAATTACAGCATTTAATTACCTAAGTATAACATTTTCTGTATAGACATAATTGGATATTTGAAAACTATTGCAATAAAATATGAAATGTATTGGATATGATAGCTGATGTGTAAATAATAACTAGGTATACAAATGTATTTTATTCAAAGATGAATTCTATATCGAATACATAGGGAAAAAGAATCTTCTCGGGCGGGACTCGAACCCGCAGCCTTTCCCTTACAGTCTTACAGTAAGAAAATCGGTAGATGACGCCACGTCGCCTTAAAGACGTATAAGATGGGAAATTTGAATCATATCGGGCGGGTCTCGGTAGCCGAATTGGTCAGGCATTCCCCCTGTAAGGGAAAGACTGCGGGTTCGAGTCCCGCCCGAGAAGATTCTTTTTCCCTATGTATTCGATTTGTATAGTTAGCATACTTAATGCTGTAAAAATTCCTTCAAATGAATTCTATATATTTTATGTTTACAAAAAAAAGTTGCGATGTTTTTATCTGTATTTTATATGACTCAAAACGCGGGCGAATCAGTTGACAGGTCGCGTGACGTCATTAAAAATGTCAGTACCTACTTTTTGTTATGATTATGTTGTTTGTTTCCTTCTATTCTATTAGAATTATTTGCTTATAGGTATTCAAGTTCTTATCACAGCTATAACGTATCTTGACCTAAATCGCGAGACAAACGAGGCGCTGACTGTTTTGTAATAATCTATGCTTAGTTAATTCAAATCTTTAAGCCCATGACAAAGTGCCTGCTCGACGCCAATAGGCTCGCCCCTATTACGTGGGACCGAAAATTATGGTAATACACCTCTGCATACCCTTCGGGGATTTATAAGCGTGAGTATATGTGTGTACGTATTTACTTACCTACAAGTACTATCTACAAGTATCTATGTTATAGATCTCTCTCTAACAATATCTACAAGTACCTATACCACGGAGAACAGAATATGATTAAGTAAATCGAACCTAATTTGAAATAGTCTAATGGTGGGAATAATATGAAGGGCGGTTTTAGTAAAGTTTTGCCTTTGGTCAAATATAAAATTTTACTAGTGACGTCACGCCCGAAATGTCACGTGACCGACCGTTTTTCGCACAATTTTTAAGCTAACAAAATAAAAACGCCTTTTTTCATATTTATAATATTTTATCGTAAAAATCTACATCTACATCTTTTAAGATAGGTTTCCAAAATTTGGTAACCCAGTTTTGCTAACAAAATTCGTCGCAAAAAAATGGCGTGAAAAATCGTTTTTGTGTGAGTAAGCTAATGTCAATATTGTTTTTTAAACTGTCAATGTGTGCACGTCATGGGATTGTATATATGTTAAATTAGACGGAAATAGAGTAAGCGCTACGAAATAAGTTCCTTGAAGGCGGCGTGGCAGTCGCAACAGGTAATGTTGTTAGTATCGTCGTTTTAATTTACCAGATCTTATATTGTTCAAAAATTAATATTATAGAAGTTATAATCGGGCGTTTCCAACGTTACAATGTGATCATGTGAAACACCTAGAAGATGAATATTTTAAAAAGATCTGGCAGGCGAAATTGTAGCAGCCAAAATCGGGAGCAAAATTGGCAACCGCAGTTAGTAACGCCTGCTGTACAAATCAGCTGCAAATAATGCTTTTTTGCTTTTTAGCTGCTATATAATTTGTTTGCCAATTTGGCTCCCGATTACAGAGTGATAGTGATAGAGAATCTGATTATGACTGTAACACTGAAAATAGCGACAGCGACTCCACTTTACTGTTGAATAAAAATGTCACGCTTGAATTGCAATACTATTATACCATAAAAGTGTACCACCTCATGCTATCCTCGGAAGACACGTAAAAACGCGTACTGTGCATATAGAATACCTACATGTAGTGGTGTGATTGGGATCTTAGGTTTGTATACCTACCCGTAACTATAATTCCCACTAGCACAACATAAAAATTGTGCTGGCAACTTTAAACCAACCTGTCATGGCCCCAACCAATCAACCGAGTTTTGTCTTGGGACTTATTTTGTGGCGTTGACTTTAGTACACATTTCTTTGTCATTTTGACGGTATTCTCTCGTTTTCCATAAATTCATTTGCACTAATATTGTTTGCCATAATCATCCCCGATCATAATATTTACTTGCACTATTATCATTTATACTAATAACGTTTACCATAACAACTCAACACTCATAATTTTTATTTGCCATAAAATGACTTTCTATAACAACATATATCATAATAATTAGTTTGCCATAAGTAACTCATCTCATAATCGACTCTTGACATAATCAAAATTTGATATAAATATGAAAAGAAAAAGTCGAAATTAATTATCGTTAACACCCCGACTCAGTGCAATCCGACTCGGATAGGTTAGGTTAGAATTTTTATTGTTATTTCTTTTTAAACCACCCAGAAGTAGGAGCCCCGCTTTGGCGGGGCTCCTTCGAGTTTTTCCGTCCGTAAACATTTAATTTACCTTTTGTAGTTTTAAACACTTCACAGCTTTCAGTCATCTTGACAGGACTAATAGTGAGTTGAGTTGACGACTAATGTTAATAAGGACTGTCTATTTATGTCACACTTATTTTATTTTACCCTCATACTATTACTTTATGGGTGAATATGTTAATAGCAAAAAATATATTAACTTACTCATTAGCATAAAAATTGCAGGCGCTTGTACTAAATTATCTTTATTTATATCATGGTGAATAAAAGTTATGGAAAATGGTATTATTGAAAATGAAAATTATAGCAAATACATTAATGGATTAAAATTATTATGACACTTGATCGATTATGACCAATGAAATTAGTGAAAGTAATTTTATGTTATTTCACGATTATGGCAACTGAAGCGTTATTTCTAATGAAATTATGGCAAATACCAGTATGGCATATGAAATTATGGCATTTTAAATTATGGCAAACATTAGTAAACCCATTTTGACGGCTGAATGATATTGTGGCGTTTATAGAGTTTGTATATAAGTGCACATCCACATTTCACCAATTATTCGTATGGTGCGCCAGTTTTTATGACATGATGATAATCTATCGAATTTTACAGCCAAATACTTAGAGAACAGTATCGATTATCGATATCGCTCTTAGAACACTATCAATTATTTTTGAAAACATGAATAGTCAAGCTTTTCCTCGTTACGATTTTATAATGACAGCATAGGAACAGTACATAAACACTATTTTGAACGCCATTTTAATTGCGATATTAGGTATAAATAACAACAGTTAAAATAGCTAAGAGCGTCCATGCATGTAGTTGTACATAAGTCAATAACAATGAATCCATACTTCCATACTTAATGTTATAAATGCGAAAGTAACACTGTCTGTCTGTCTGTATATTACGCTTTCACGCCTAAACAACTGAACAGATTTTGATGAAATTTGGCATAGGGGTAGATTAGACCATGAGAAAAGACATGTTTGGTCGCGATAACCGACATCCACGCGGGCGGAGCCGCGGGCAAAAGCTAGTTGTGTAATATATGACATAATATTGTAGCAGCCTCATTCGTACGCAAGCTATTTTTGTAAGGACAGGTCCGAAAACGTCTTAAATATGATTAGAATAATACAAAGCCGTAGGTAGTGAGGTCTCTAATCAATTAACTTAAAAAATATGTGTGTAATACGATAATTATGTTTGTCTATTCCAGATTAAAGCGTTGGAACAGCAGCAAAGTCGACTACTTGTGGTACGAGAGATTCCGGACAAACCGCCCCCTCCGTACACTCCGCCTACCGAAACTAAACCCAAACCTCCACGTATGTTTACACTCGATGAACCCGCCGAATGGAAGATTAGAAAATATCTCTCATATACAGCTGATGCCAAACCTGAAGATAATAAAAATGCTTTTGATTTATTCTTAAAAGATTATTGCCACGAGTCATTAGAGCGGCATAAGCAAGAACAGAGTGATCAGCCCTGGGATGCTTGCAATTTATTACCGCAGAAACCGTCGGTGGATACGGATAAACGAGTACAGAATACTGTAGCGGAGGTTAAGGAGGTCTTGACCAGTGCTGGACCTACGGTGGTTTCTGGTGAGTATTATTTGCCTTATTTTTATTATCTATTTTTCATCTTCAAAAAAAAAACAATAGAATAAGCATCGGTTTCTATGTGGCCAAGCTGAGGTGATTTTCTCATGAATTATAAGCACTCTTACATTTGACCTCTCGTATTTATTAAAGTATTGATTCGAGAGTAATAATGTAGTAATAACTAAAGAGATTATTAATAGTTTTCAATGAAAGACTGAAAGAGGGGCCTTTCCACCCCTTCCCCACCGCCGGCTGATATCCCACACTCGGGGACTAAGTACGTTCATCTTGGCAGCTTAGGGGATAACTGTACCAAATTTTAAAACTACACGAATTATTTGGTCTGATATTTCAACCTTCCCACGTTAATACATATTTTTGGACATCTTCGAGCGTCGCCCCTTCGATTTCTGTTCATTTTTTTTAAAGGATATTAGAACCTAAATTACTAATATTCCCTCTAACCCCTCCAACTAAGCTAAATTGCTTGTGCTAGGAGTGGTTCACGTCGGTAGTGTAATGGCCAGGATTCAAACCCGGGACCTCTCGATCGTAAGGCCGACTCCTTAACCACTAAGCTACCGCCGCTTCATTGGGAGGGGTTTAGCCTACTATTGCCACGCGTTCCAGACGGGTTGGCAAAGGGTTTTTCCTCGAGTTTTCCTTCTCTCGCAGTGATATGAAATCTGCGTATGTTTGCGTTAGTCGCCTTTTACGACACCCCGCGGATGAGATGAAGTGGTGATATACTTTCTCCATCACTACACGGATATATTGAGTATTACTACTCAATTTATCCTTTGAACCACGACATCAGGCTGATGATGGTATAGATAGAAGGATTTGATTAATCATTTGTCAGTTTGATTCTGTGAAATTCTTTTTTACGGATATATAGTTTTAGGATATTTATAAAGGCATTTAATTGCCAATAATACAAACTTACTCGAATATAAGACTTATAAATTAATAAGAAAATGGTTTTTCGTTGACAATCACAGTTACCACGAAAGTTTTATAAAAAAATATTTTTTTCGTAGGAGTTTCAAATCGCCGTTCCGATCACATTGACGACATACTATTCACCGAGTGGAAGCGCTGCGAGCCCGAATGGACCAATCTGCACAATGACGAAGCCATTGTAAAGAATCAAATCTTCGAGACTATCTTCCAGAAAATACTAACTGAAACCGTAGACGAATACAAGAAGACTGTCACTAATTTTACAACAGACTGAACATTTGTATTTATATTTGCTACAGATTTTGTAGTAAATACTTTTTGAAATTGTGTTACTTATGTTTCAAGATACATGAGTCGTTGTCCCACGACATTCGATTAGACCCACTTAGAAGCTAATGTTTTGTATTTATTTATAAAATTGTTATACAATTAATATATTTTGGAACACGTTCATAATATAGTTTTTATGCCACTAAATGGGTCTGAAAGAATGTGGTTTGAACCTTGTGAAAACCTAATCACTAATGGTTGTTTTAGAGAATATCTGTTCATCATTTTCACGGTATTTTAGAACAATTAAACTTCAAAAAAGTCCACTGCTGGACATAGACCTAACGCAGCCGCCTCCGGTTCCGTCTCCAACCGTTTCTAGTCTGTCTCAGCTACATGCTAGCTGCCATATTTCTTTATGTTCAGAAATAGAAACTATTATTTTAACAATCATATTTAACTTATGGTATACGTTTTAAACTTTAAAACATCTTGAAGTTAAATAACTCATTATTATGACTTAAAACACGATTTGTAGCTCCAGTGCTCGCACTACTGCACGCACAGGGTTTTTTTTTAACTCCGCTTCATTATTAAACTACTTATGTTATTACGTTAATTACCAAAGTAGAACTTTAAAAAAGTATATCTTTGATATCTAGCTACCACAGATCAGAAAAGAAAACACTAGAAATCGCATAAAGTATTAGAATCAGCTAACTCAAACGTCTCCAAGATATGTTTATAACACCAAATGTTAAATATAAGTAAAATAAGCCACGTATTAGGCATCTATTTGTAAAAAAAAAACAGCTATATAAGGATAGAATATTAGACCTATATTAATCTACGTTTCATGTATTTATTATCTTTAAATAGAAATCGGAAAAAGCAAACTATGCAAGATGGGACTTGAAACCACGTCCAGGCCCTTTCTATGACTTTAGTAGTTTTTTCCCATTTATATTTATACGAAAGATATTATACTAATTATTTCTAAATTTCACTTATTTATCACCCTTTTCGTACAAAAAACCCACTATTAACTGAATCCTGTTTACTAAGGAAGTAATTTATTATGTTTCGAACTCCTCCAAGTCATTTATATGCAGATACTAAGACGGTTAAATTTCTCCAGGTGCTTTTCAAATAATCGGCATTCTAGTGGGTTATACTGCTGTTAATACTAGTACACACGAGTCACAGCAGTGGGAGGGTGGGATTAGATCTATTTTTTAAATGTTAAAAACTAAAAGTGCCATTTGTTTGTTTTATTGTTATTATATACTAAAATGGGATATCGACACGAATGTAACAGTTCAACAAATCAGCTAGACGGTTTGATGTGGAGAATTTGCCAATTTTTAAATGGATGAGTTTTGGTATTGGGGTATAAAATGAAAACCTTCAGTGATTAAAAAAATCTAACGTTTATTTTTCTTCATGAATAAAAAAAATTACAATATTTTATGAACGTAACTATGGTCATGTTATAAATAATGACAATTGTTTCGAAATATTTTCGTGTTTACATTCTGAAACCGCATAAAGAGGCATTTCATTTTCAGTGGTTTTTCACGTTGTTACAACAATCTGCCGAACCATTTCTACTTCGACGATTGTTTTTTCTGATCTGGGGCATTATTCTACTTGACAATGAGTTCTGATCGCATTTGTAACGTGAGTAGACGGTGAATTTTAAATGGTTAATGTATCGCTTTAGTCTGACCTGTAAATTAGTGTTGATGGTACTAAAATGCACATTAAATTAAAAAAATGTTAAAGAAAGAAAAGAAGGGCTCACTAGGCACGAACCCACGTGTAAGAGTAAAAGTTTTAGTTTCTCTCAGTCGGTAGAAAACCGACTGAGAGGAGATTATGACTGACGTAATAATAAACTAACTTAAGGCTGAAGCCAAACGAGCGTAATTTTTTACTTGTGAGTCGCAGAATTTCTGTTTTGTAATTTCTACTGCGTTTTCATAGAAAACTCCTGTTTGATTCACACGGTGACGCAACATGAAAAAATAACGCTCGTTTGGCTTCAGACTAAATGTGTCGGCTGATGCGAACGCGCTTCGTTACGTTGCGGTTGGTCAAGCCGAAAAATCACGCTTTACCTAATCAACCGTATTACACAAATATATTACCACTATACCTAATACATTTTTGATTGGATACCGTGAAAACTATGACTGCCATTTAGAATAAATACTTGTAAGATTAATACTAGTCGGATATTCTCTAAAATTACCGCGTAGGCGTGACTTGACTAATCATAAAATAATTTGGCGATGGCCGTCATAACTTCCCTAAAAGACTTTAGTAAATGTATTTGGATAGTATAGAAGCCAAAATAAATATGAGACAAAACGCACCTATGTCTGTATTTCTTAGAATATTTCGGAAAGTTTCAGATCATAGGATAGGATAATTGTATAAAGTAAAACATCCATCATTCTCATTCTTTAAAAATCATCATTCTTTAAAAATAATATTAATTTTTTGATGTTGGATTACTTGTCAACTAAAGAAAGAAATAAAAAAACAACAGAAAGGATCTCTTGGCTTCTACACTATTCATACTGTGCGCTAACCACTCATTTTGTTAGTCGCACTACTCCTTGGGTTTGACACGGCCTAATGGATTTTGATGTTTTAAGTAACTCAATATCGCAAGACAAAATTTTTGTGTATGATAATTTCCAAGCAGCTCAGTACCTAGTTACTTTCTAAAGTCTCTACTAATAGCAGTTGATATAAGAGAGTTTTCTGTATGTATATGATTAGTGGAATTGTTATAAAACCAACAATTTCCACGAGTGGCCTCATTTATCGATATCTTATTTATACAAAAATGAAAGAATACCTTCTGCTTATCTATTAGATACTTTTTATAGACAATGTATATCCGTTGGTTTTGTGCCGTCTCAATGTGTTCTTTAGAATTCCAAACTCAGAGCCTACAAACATTTGTGTCGCTCGTGGATTCCAGATTATGTAGATTAAGCAAAATAAGCTTACTGTATAGTTTAATTCTTTCAAAGCATTTCGTCAGTGCCACAGAAATCTCAATGCCGTGTTTATATAGTATTAATGACGCTCTTCAGTGTACGAACTAGTCGCCATATAAGTTACTCGTTCATTATATCAGTCCTATGCTATAGTCACATCGTCGACATTTTTTGGAAAAATAAAGTTTTATGTAGCAACTGCTTTAGGTTTTGGTTTGACAAATAAGTGTACCATTTTGAAATCTAATTCAAATTATACCTGCATCATTCAGATTAAATCTTAAAATTGTGTTGTTAAGGATTTGGGTAGCGGAATTAGCTCCTCCAAGTTCCTGAAAGTTAAATTCAAACCGATTCATAACCTTTTGCGTGTCGTAGGCAAAGGTAAATAACACCATTGTAAAACGGCCTAAAATTATGTTCTACAGTAGATTTGTTTTTAAATAATACATTTTTGTCTGTCCTAGTCTTCTTCTGTAAGAACTGTTTGTGGCATTTCTTTCACCTCCGTGCTGATCATGGTTTTTATTCCAAATTTGATTGCTGCTTACAGTTATTTTTTGTATGTAACATGACATACCTCGTCGATCGATCTATTATGCATTTTAAATCATCTTGGTGTAGCGTTCAATGCTGATCGAAAGTTAGTTATATTATGCCACATATCCCTTGGCATACTACCACTATGTCTAATCATGGTCAACAATAAACATCTGCTCCGACACCTACTGAACATTGGCTAGGTTTATATGTTTACGAATAATTAATGTTTAGTATATGACAGTAGATAACATTGTCAATGATCTTATTTAGATTTCTGTGTTCATCATAAACTTTGTAAATGTTAGTGAAGTTGTACTTTTTTGTTATTGTTTTACTGTACAGATAGTTATTATTATAAATATAACGTTTACAAACATGATTTGGTTGTTTAAATATTTTAATTACACCATAAGAATAGCAGCTGTTGGGGTTGTATAGTGTGTGTAGCAGCCCACCCCGATTAAACACGATAAATTTAAGCATTTTAAGAGCATTCTTGTAAACGAAACCTTATTTCCAAAGAAAGAACAACTAATGTTGCCTTATAAAAGAATTTGACGGAGAGCTGATAGAACGAGCACCATTCAGTTGTTCAGTCTAAATACACCTTTATGACATGAGGAAAACGCGCGAATGCGCACTCGGAGACGCTCATATTCTTCGCCTTCGGTCTCGTGTCTCCCCTGATCAACCCCTTTGGGAGACATAAGGATTTTTAAGTCCTAGGGGAGACACCAGTACTGGGTTTAGAAATTATTTTTAAGTCCTAGTGTCTCCCCTTACTAGGGAAGACGCAGTGGTTCGTATACTTGGTCGTGGTTGCCGTTTACTTTTTTCGTGAAATGACACCAGAATGCTCTGAGACTGAGAATCTTCCCTTTGTTCTCACTAGTTCGATTCATTGTTCGACCGTCGAACTACTGAGACTTTTTTTCTCATTTGTTCGACCGTCGATTTTTTGATTTTGTTCGACAGGCAAACGGGTGTGGTAATAAATAAGAAAGAAAAATCAAAAACCAAATGTTAAATTATTTTATTTAGCAATAGTACAAAATATCACATAGTCCTTACAATTGACACTGACTAACTATCTGAACTATAAATACATTTTAAATACAAATATAATAAGGAATCTACCTAACGTAATAAATACTAGGCTGTCACAGGACAGTGATATCATTATTGATAACATAACATTTATTCGAGAATATTTACTGAAATGCATTACTTCAAAATAACGATTTCATTACGATCAGTAGGTATAAACGAAAACAAAATAAAATAGTAAAATACCGAAAATATACAGCACTCGGTAAAACCTATATCGACAACCTGTCATCTAGTTCTATAAATAAACGCGAGTGTTCGTTCTTATCTTTACTAAAGCACTGATACGATTCGTACATCATTTGTGTACGATTTCGTGCGATCGTTTACTTCTAAAACGTTTCTGACTGTACAAAATTCAAGGGGCATCGCAGTACATACGCATACTTTACCGTTTACCGTTCCCCTACCGTTCCCATACAGGAGATGCAGAGATAACTCGACTATTCGAATACCTGAGTCAGGCGGCAGATGATGCGCAGGAGCGGTTTCCGAACGCCGAATTGGTGTTTTTGGGGGACTTTAACGCCCACCACAAGATCTGGTTGGGCTCCGCCATAACAAACCATGCGGGAAGAGCCACTCACGCATTTGCCCTGGCGCATGACTTGACTCAATTGGTGCACAAGGTCACGAGGATACCAAGAGAGTCCGGCCTAGAGCCTTCTCTGCTAGACCTTCTGTTGACGAGTCGCCCGGACCAGTACAGTGTCTCGGTGAGTGCTGCTTTAGGTAACTCCGACCACTGTCTGGTCCGCTCCACCGTGCCCATTGTAGCGCCCCCACGACCCGTGCAGGGGAAGAGGCGTCTATGGCACTACTCGTCAGCGGACTGGGATGGATTGCGCGACTATTATGCGTCCATCCCGTGGGTTGAACGCTGCTTTGAGGGTAAGAACCCATCTGAGAGCGCTACTGCCGTCGCCGGTGAGATCAGTCTAGGTATGGAATACTATATCCCATACACCGATGTCACCGGAGTCCGCGGAGCGCGTCCGTGGTTCGGGCGCGAGTGCGCGGAGGCTGTTGAGCATAAACAGTTTGCGTACCGCGCCTGGGTGCGGGCACGCGCCACGCGCGATCCCAACGTGGGTCACTTCAAGGCGGCGTACAACAGAGCCACAAAGGTCTGCAAGAGGGCATGCGTCAGAGCGGATGCCCAGCGCATAGCACGGCTGGGCCAAGAGCTAGTGGCGCATCCCACGGGTAGCCGTGGCTACTGGCAACTGGCCAAAGCCGTGCAAGCCAACTTCTGCCAGCCCTCGCTGCCCCCGCTGAGCAATCCCGATGGATCTCTGGCCCATGAGCCGCAAGAGAAAGCAAATTTGCTGGTCAATCTCTTCGCGGCCAACTCCCGAGTCGATGATTGTGGTATGCAACCACGGACAATGCCCACTGGTGACCACGCAATGCCTGATATACGTATCAGGCAACGCGATGTCCGTGCAGTACTGCAATCACTCGATGTCCGGAAAGCCAGTGGTCCTGATGGTATTCCAGCGGTTGTACTTAAAAAATGTGCAGCGGAGTTATCTCCTATGCTAACGCGGCTGTACCGACTGTCCTACAGTTCGGGTTCAGTGCCCTCGGCTTGGAAGGAGGCGAATGTCCAGCCGATCCCCAAGAAGGGGGATCGCTCGGACCCAGCCAACTATCGACCCATAGCCGTCACCTCAGTGCTGTGCAAGGTGTTCGAGCACATAATTAACACACAGCTCATGCGCCACCTAGAGGATCACTCCTTGCTTAGTGACCGGCAATACGGTTTCAGACCGAAACGGTCAACGGGTGATCTTCTGGCGTACATGACCCACCTTTGGGGTGAGGCTATGGAGAAGCACGGTGAGTCACTGGCAATTAGTCTTGACATCGCCAAAGCTTTCGATAGGGTATGGCACAAATCGCTTCTTTCCAAGCTACCAGCCTTCGGCCTGCCTCCTAGACTGTGTAACTGGGTTGCAAGCTTCCTGCAGGGGCGCCGTATTCGCGTCCTTTGTGATGGACGAGCTTCGGAGTTCTTGCAGGTAAATGCTGGCGTGCCGCAGGGTTCCGTCTTATCTCCCACTCTCTTTCTTCTGCATATCAATGACATGCTCTGTAACGGAAACATTCACTGCTATGCAGACGACAGCACCTTACACGGGAGTTATTACGCACATCCTGCGGCCAAGCAGTCTGATATCGCGGAAAAAAGGCAGCTTCTTGTCACTGACCTGGACCGGATCCTGGACCACATTTCTCAATGGGGCGCTAGGAACCTGGTCGGGTTCAATGCCAAGAAGACCCAGGCATGTGCGTTTACAGCAAAGGTATCTCCTTTCCTTCCCCTTCCCACTCTTCAGAGCACACCACTGCCACTGCAGGATCACCTCTCTATCCTCGGTATGGATGTTCGCTGCAAACTGAATAACAAAAACTATATCGAGAGTATCATCAAATCAGCCTCGCGTAAACTCGGAGTCCTGAACAGAGTGAGACGTTTTTTCACGCCGGAGCAGCGGTGTCTTCTATACAAGACCCAAATTCGTTCCTGCGTGGAATACTGCTCACATCTCTGGGACGGCTCCGCAAAGTACTTATTAGATGCTCTCGACAGGTTGCAGCGACGTGCGGTCCGCATTATTGGGGATCCTGAGGTCACGAACACCCTCGAGCCTTTGCAGATGCGTAGAGATGTTGCGTCTTTGGCAGTTTTCTACCGTCTCTACCATGGTGAATGTTCTGACGAGCTCTTCCAATTAGTCCCACCCTCCCCTTTCCTTCACAGGACGACACGTGCAGGGCTAAGATGTCATCCATTTACGGTGCAGAGTATACCTGCTAGAACCAAGCGTTTCAGTGATTCATTCCTATGCCGCACCACTAAGGCCTGGAATTCCCTGCCAGTTCACGTGTTTCCTTCTTCCTACAGTCCTGGGTCCTTTAAGCGGGGCGTGAAAAGGCATCTAATGAGGCCGTCAAGCTGAGTGCCACCACTGTTAACATGGTAAATGTTTACGATGGTGACCCTCTTTCCGAGACTTTGCCTTTAGCTTAACATCAGGCGAGGTGAAGTCAAATTGACGTGTCCTGTATAAAAAAAAAAAAAAAAAAAAAAAAAACTTAATGATAAAGATATGCATAATATGTAACATAGGCGTAAAGAATCGTTTTATAATAAAACACTTCTTAAATATTTATTTCGCCCGACAACATATTTTTTGCGCTGTTGGCACTTCAGAGAATTTAGCAATGAAAATAAAAATATATGGAGAACAATAACCAAGCCGGTAGAGGGCTAGTAAGCGGTACTTTAAAGTCTCTTTGAATGGAAGCCTTTATGTACGTACTTTGTACATGGTAGTTAAGATATACACTACTGCGACTAAGTTACCTTTGAAAGGAGTTAATATCAAATTTAATGTGGAGTGTTCTAATGTATCATAAAATAAGAACTTATATGTTCATCGAAAATTCGAAAGGGTATAACAATATAGGTAGTATGCTAATATACATACTAATTTTTTATAGGTACACGAATTTCGTAACTCTCCTGTAGTGTCATCTATACACACCTACTTACTTATTACAAGATTAGACTAGTAACATTTAAAAGTATATGCATTTATTTAATAAGTTACGACGATAATTACTTAGACCTAACAATAATTCTACATTTGAGAATCTTAAAGAAACTCAGACTCACATTAAAAGGTAAATATTAAGGTGTAGAATACTGTGACGAACGTTAGAAACACATTGTAAGTGTACAAGGCACTAACAAATAGTCCGTAAATGCATTAGTACGCGTGCATGCGTGCACTTATGCACTTTCTTTACAACTGTGCTAATGCTTGGTACTTTTAAACACGGCCAAGTGGATAAGTATTAATCTTCATACAACCACCCTGATATGTGTACGGTGTACCTATGCTTATCTGCTTGACCGTGTCTTCAAAGTCGGTCTTCTACTTGACCTTCAGTTATTTCGTTATGTTAATGCACGTGACATAGGGTTGAAACAAACGTAAAGGTAACAAAATAACATTCCCAACCCAACAGCGTACTTGGATGGTCAACTCGCTTTCAAGTAGTTCCATCCTAATCCCCTCTGCTGCCTCATGCGTAAGTATGCACGCATGCGGGCACCATTCTGTGCTAATTTCGTGCAATAAATGTATTGAGTATTGCAAAACGATAAAAACGAACGAAATATGCACGAAACAAATGCTTACGAATAAGGCAGCCGACGCATATCCTACATCTCTTCCAAAATGATCATGTTAATACTAGTGCTTCTATGGTCAATGACTTACATTGTAGCAAACACAACAATATTACCTAACATTTTCTATTTTATTATTGTCTCGGAAGACAGTTCGCGCGAGATTTCGCCAATAAGGTATCTGACATTAGTCCCTTCCTAGCTTTCAATATATCCACAGCACTTGTCTCTTAACAATAACACTGGCACGAGTTTTGTTCCTGTGCGGCGACACTGGCAACACCTAGCAACTTAATCATCAGCCTTCAGAAATGACTCTAAAGGATTGGGGCCTTTTCTTCTTGGATTAGACGGAGCCTTCGCTACTTCTGCTGAAATTGTAAAACGAACCAATTAGCCTGTTATTGCAACTCTAGACGCATTGAGGCAACATGAGGTGTGCACAGTCAGCGTCAAAAGAATGATGTTCAAGAAAATACATTGGTGACGAAGATTCAAAATTAAAAATCTTAATACAAATTTATTATTAATAATAATAGTTATTTGTTATACAAGAGTGCAAAGTTGCTGTTCAATTTTGATGACCGAGCAAGCGAAGGATTCTAAAATAGAATCCTGAGCGTTAGCGAGGGAATCAAAAGAGCACGAGGTGAAAAATCTTCGCACTCGAGTGCAACACGTAACTTTTCATTCCACCTCAGCGAGGAAATGACTAAATGCAAAAAAAAACGTTTACAATCACAAGATAGGTACACTTTTATTTCAGTTTAGGTATTAATTACTACATTATGACAGGTAAGTATTACAGAATAATCTTTAAATTATAACAAAATAATACTAAGGTATAATTAAGAAAATTTTAAAGTAACGTTGCTACAGTTATTTAAATTGAGTGTAATATTTTTGTTTGGTACTGTAATATTGGTGTTAGTCACTTGTGTACTGTTTTTCGGTAAACTATCTGTCATACTTAATAGTTGTACCGATTCATCGGATTCCCTTGGCGTGAATGTTGGAGAGAGAGGGAGATGGTTAGGTGTTTCATAACGGCTTATTTTTGATGTAGAAGGGCCAGTCCAAGGATCCGATTGAGGCTCTTTCAGTGTAATGGCTCCTGCGATGCCTTCACATATTTTAGACTTATTTTGGATGGAATCCTCTATGTATCCCTCTACAACTGCATTGGACTTCCAGCCTCCGTGGCGCTTAAGGGACAGGAGATCAGCTCCGGAATCAGCCAAAAGTGTGGCTGAAGTTCGTCGGAAACAATGACCCGTGTACAACAGGGGTTCTGGAAGTTCAAGAAATGTTGCTATTTCTCGTGGGATACTGCCAATTTTATTAGTATCCATAGGCTGTCTAACACACTTTCCATTGCGATACTGTAAAAAAAATCGATTGATTGGAGTGTTAGGCGGGCGTAAGGCTTGATATTTCTCAACAATCGTTACGTATTCCTTGCGAATGACGAAGTTGCGGTCTCTTTTTGTCTTTGTATTACGTAAATTAATTAATAGTAAGTCATCTGAATGTTTCTCAATGTTTTTGACATTAAGTTGTGTTAGTTCATTAGTTCGAAATGCTCCGTTTATTCCAATAATAAGAACAACCTGTAACGTAAAGAGTATTGTAGTAGATAAATGAATAAAATTGATATGAACGCATAATTATGCCTATCAACATCTACTAAGTATACTATTTAATTGAGATTAATATGCTAAAGTAGGTACTGAATGTGCAACTGACTTACTTTTGCCGCCAAATATACGGAATCGGGTGCTTCGTTAAGAAACTTTTCAATATCAGATACTGTGAAAACCTTCGATTTTTTTGGTTGATGACCAGATGAGGCTCTTTTTAAAAATGCCACTAATTTAGGATAGGTATCGATCGATATGTATGTCTTTTTTCATTTTTATTGTTGCTTTTAGCATCGAATACGTACCTACTCCATAGAGTGCTTGCTTTCTTGTTCTCGGATAATTCTATAAAATACGCCAGCAAAACGTTTTCTGAGAAAGTTTTGGCTCCTTTTGCGAGTCGCCACGTGTTGAACATATCGTACTGTTTTAAATACTTCTCGCGTGATTGTTGAGGGAGAAAGCTCATTTGCGCATTATTAACAGTTTCAGACATTCTGCTAGAATCACTGTCGCTAGAATCACTCATTTTAGTTTTTTCACTTTCTTGTTTTTAATATAAGGTTTAACAATGACGTGAAAAAATGCCGCGTAAAGAACCGCGTACAAAGCAAATTGATAAAAGAACACCAAGAAGGTTCCGAGTCTGAGTTTTTAACAAATTAAAAAAAACTTGTATGATATATTCGGCACCATAGAGGTAGCAGTAAATAGGTTTAATGTTTTTTTAAATTCACAAACTTAGTGCACACGATGTTCTAAATTCAATTTACTTTATCCTCTAGAGAATAAAAACGGCTTTTCCACTCAGATATTGAAGATTAAAAATACTCTTTCCGAGATGGTGGGATGAAAAGTACTATTTATACTGTTGATTGATGCACTTGGTGGAATTTATTGTTACACATATCGAGAACACTTATATTTTTTCCACAGTATTTAGGTATTATTCAATATACATACAAATCCTTTACTAAATGTAAACCTTTGAGAATGCTGTAAGGCGAAACCGGTCAGGTTCAATTTAATAAATACTGTAGAAAAAGTACAAGTGTTCTCAATATGTGTAATAAATAATAATAGAGTAATCGAGTTTTTAAATAATTTGATAGACTGACTAAGAAGTAAAACGGCATTATCATTAATAATTATTATAAATTAAGTAGCCGCCCTGCCCTCTGCCTGATTTGTTGACATTTATTTATTTGTTCACAAAAATATATTTTCAATTCGAACCGGTTCTTGAGATTAGCGCGTTCAACCAAATAAACTAACAAACCGAATACACAGGGAAAAATAAACAATCTCGGGCAAGACTCGAACCCGCAGCCTTTCCCTTACAGGGGGAATGCCTTGAGCAATTCGGCTACCGAGACACGCCCGATGTGATTCAAATTTCCCTTCTATTTATCCGTTCTTACGGCGACGACGGTTGAGTCATCTACCGATCTTCTTACGATCTATCGGAACCAATGTATGATGTTACAGTCATTTTTAAACATTGATTTTTGATAACTACGCCCAAATACTTGAATGAATTTTACAGCAATAAGTATGCGAACTATACAAATCGAATACACAGGGAAAATTCGTATCCGATTTGTATAGTTAGCATACTTATTGCTGTAAACTTCATTCAAACCAACAAACTCTTCAACTTCGTAATCTATATATATAAAAATGAACCCCTATTTCCCTTGGTCACGACATCACGCCTGAACGGCTGAACCGATTTCGCTAATTTTTTTTTGTTGTGTTCGTTATTGTCAGGAGAAGGTTCTTATGAAAGAAAAAATGAAGAAAACGCCATGTCTAAATTTTGAATTTGGAATACGAATTGGAAAAAAATGTGTTTATTATTCTAATGCATCGTATACACTACTCGCGAAGTTCCTCGGCGCAGTACTCGAGCAACTTTGCCTACAGTCCGAAGTGCGACACCACACACTCGTTCAACCTCGCGAGGAGCTCATTCGCTCTAAGGTGCCGAAAGCCTGCGCACGTTCGTCCTTATGACATTAATGATATTGGGGTCCCAAATAATCGGCTCTGCTTGCACAGTTTCGAGGAACAACATATTTTCCTCCTGTGAAGACTGTATTTTGTTCATAATAAACACAATATGTGTCACACGCAATAATTATAACTATTGAGTACGGAAGTCGGCCGAGTAGTGTAGAGAGGTACTTCGTGAACGCACTTCGTGCAACTTCGGGCCCTTTGACTCGGGCGCAAAAACCGACAACAAATGGAAGTCGCCCGAGGCGAGGTAAAGTTTGACGAGGTGAGCCGAAGTGCATCTCCACACTATCGTATTCGCCTAACTTCGTTCAACTTCGCGAGTAGTGTATAGGGGGTTTTATACTGCTGTATGATATTCTTCTATGTTATCTGACGTTTGATATGGAATTGACATAATGCGTGCAAATATCGTCAGAGGGTGATTAGTAGACATTCTTCTGAATTAACAAAATGCCCGTTGCTTGGGCCGCGAAAATATATAAGGTGGCTATTTTTTATTTATGAACGCCCTTAAGCGTAGAGAGTATGTGGTTGTATGGGTCCCATAGGTATATAGGCTCCGTAGGTGTAAGTATGGGCCCCGGTGACCTATTAGTGTCGGGAGCTCTGTGGGCGTATGGGGCCCGAATCGAAATGCTTTCCGTTCTCAAAATAATTAGGAGAATTTGATACAGCTAATTGATTCTAATTTCTAAGGCGAAACGAAGATTGCCGGGACAGCTAGTATTAATATAGATTTGCTCCAAGACTAGATCAGACTTGGGTCCGAAGTTCTTGGTGGAGTCCCATGAACTGACTCTGTCGGTTCAATCATGTTTATTAAATCTCTTAAAAATAAAAAGTACCTATCAGTACGAACTCACGGTCAGGCATCTTGATATGTGATCCTTGCGTGACTTCCAAGCAGGCCATCCACTCGGTTATACTGATCTTGTTGTCGTGGTTGACGTCACAGTAGCGTGGCAGCTTCCTGCCACACCGCCGCAGACTCTCCATGTTGGCTATCAGCTGGTGGAACGCTTTCCACTCCCGACGCTCTAAAGCCTTATTTTTATCCTTATCCAACATTACATACGTCCAGGTGGCTGCTTGTTCTTCTTTCGAAGCCCCCCACTTCACCATTTCCCTGTGTTGCACAAATAAAGCATCATTCTAATAAATATAATATGGCGGTGATCAGAGCTATATAAATAAAATGTTTTAGGTTTAGACTCACCCGGGACCTGTACCGTTGATAGAAGTAGTCATTTTTGATATGAACAATGCTATCAGATCGCGTAAAAATGCTGATTTCAATGGCTCCGGACAACCTGCAAAGGAGTAAAATTTCATATTGATTTTAGTATTAAATAATTAATACATTGTCAGGAAAGAAACCTAAAACAAGTGCTTACAAGTAAGTATGTAGTGTATAAGTAAGTAGTGCTATGCCAGTATCGTAAAATATTGTTCTGTAATACGAAACAACATAAGCTTCAGCTACTCGCTGCCCTTTCACCGGTTTTAATCAAAGAATTAGAGAGTCGAACAGATTTTTAGTGATTTCTGACTTAAATAAAACTTACTTAACTAGATTTAACTTAACTTAGATTAAAAAAGAAACTAAACTAAAGTTGAACAAATGGACCGTTCGGTTCCGTCATGAGAAGATACCGGCAAGAAGCTCAGACCAGGCCATGTCAGGTCAGAAGTCAGTTATTAGACTCGTCCACTCACAGTGCGGTGTCGGTGTTTAAAAATCCCACGTTATCGTATTAGAGTTCTCACCTCTCATAGGACTAGCGTGCTGGGGCGCAGCATCACAATCAGGCCGCTTGTCTTTCACAGAAGACGCTGGTATTGGCTTCCCAGTGTCCTGGTGAACGCACCAGCAGTACCCAGTAGACCGGTAGCACTGGGCGCGGGCATACCTGCCGTCTCCGGTACATTCCGGAACATAGAGGGCAGCACCACCCTCTTTCTAAAAATGTAATAGAGAAAACCTTACTGTACAAAAGATTCCTTTCGACACAGTTTATGATTGAAGTAAACTTTTTATACATGTCATGTTATTAATCACTAGCTTTTGCCCGCGGCTGCGCCCGCGTGGATGTCGGTTATCGCGACCAAACATAGCCTATGTCCTTTCTCATGGTCTAATCTACCCCTATACCAAATTTCATCAAAATCGGTTTAGTGGTTGAGGCGTGAAAGCGTAACATACAGACAGACACATACACATACAACTAACATACAGACAGACAGACAGAGTTACGTTCGCATTTATAATATTAGTATGGATTTTGAATGTGATTGTCATAAAAAATGCCATCTTCTTCATCCTATCGTTTATCCCAGTCGCATCCGAAGCTTTTTAACTTGGAGTCTAGGTCCGCTTTACCAGTCTAACTGCGGATTTGGCTAAACTTCGATATTTTCTGTGAATCGACTGCCATATGACCTCCACAACCCAAAGGTGATATCGCACCTAGACCTGTTGTTGGACTTTTGAGGGCTTCAATTACCCGTAATGACTGCCATAGATGTTCGTATGGCAACCGGGACCGACGGCTTAACGTGCTCTCTGAAGCACGACCGGACCAATGCAAATACCGATATTCATGAATACAAATATTTGCATTGAGCGGCGATCGAAATCGACTTCATCGCCATCGGCGACTGATTTTACTTTGAACTTGTTTGTCACCTTAGTGACATACAATTAATTTGCATCATCCAAAATGCTCAGTGGGTATCACTAATCACAATATCAATTTCTTTCAGGTAGGCCGTGAGCTTATCTGCCGCTTCTGGCATAAAAATCCCGGATTCAGATCTATGAATTTTCGCTACCAACCCAACCTTGAGACACATATGCCGATATAATCTCTTACCTGCTCATCCAATACAGCTTGGCGATCTGTGAGACAATCATTGACTTCATCCTCCCGCCTTGATTCTGACTCCGACCCATCTGGCGCGAACGCGTTCCTCACTATACCCGGTAGAACTGCAGAAAAATAAAATCATTTTATTAAGACTTTGTTAGAAGTTAAATGGTCTTAAGACTTTAGGTGAGAAAGCAAGTAAAGGCGAACTGCGTTACCGGTACCTATCGGTAGCATCGAATATAATGTTATGATATTGGAATATTTAATTGTACAGGTAAATCTTTGTTAAGCCCGTGGGTCGAAATTCGACAATAATTAATAAAAAAATTATAAGTTTAAACAATAAGTAACTATTAAAGTTCTTATATCTTGAGATTTTATTTCAAAAAGAGCGGTATTTCAGTATGTAACACTATACACCAATAATATTATTCTCAAGTTAACCACAGACTAATAATACAGGTGTGGGAAATTATATTATTATTCATTTAAAAATCTTATAAATTATATTTTTAAATACATATTTCAAAAAAAATCCATTTAAAAATATAAAAAATAGTATCCCACCGGCATGGGGTACAGGGACCAAGCTACCGGTGGTTACGGCTCTAGAGAAAGCGACTTCCTCACGATGCGTGCCGTATCAAGGAGTACTGCCATCTGCATCTGGCCCTTGACCCAAACATCCAACCCGAGCCTCTTCAGATGTTGGTCGAGGCTCTTTGCTATCAGTCCGTTGACTGATACGACTATCGGTACAATGATTGCTGAGTCAACATTCCACATGTCGACAACCTCGTGGGCCAAGTCCAAGTATTTAACTTTTTTATCTTTCTCAGCTTTCACGAGATTCTCGTCATGAGGAATGGTGACATCAACAATCAATGCTCGGCGTTTGGATCGGTCTATCACCACAATGTCAGGCTTGTTAGCTACAACAGTCCTACGATGATATTATTATCTTTATTATCTTATCTAAACAATTAAAAATCCTAGTCCGCGCAATATTCCGCGAATTTAAAAAAAAAATTGTATTTATTTTTTATTCGTCAGCAGTGAATATTTCAAATAAGTATTTGACTGTGGTGATTACCTATGCCTAAAAAAAATTCTGTATGAAAACCTAAGTAACATGCGTATGTGTGTGTGAAAAATGGCTTTAGCGTGTGTAACGTTTATTTTAACAAAAATACTGTATTTTTATTGCATTATAATAAAAAAATATTAGGCTTATGCACTTCTCTGCGGTATAAACTATCAATATGCCAAATCTCACCCTCCTACGTGCCCGCATTTGTCGTAAAAGGGATCCAACATTTTCCCTTCACGTATTAATATACTTAGTTAAGAAGATATTAATGTTGTTCACCGTTGAACATAAGCCTCTCGTAGGTATAGACTTCAACAATGGGAGGACTTGCACTATTTATTTCCCATTTCTTACAACACTAAATAGAGGATAAACTTCATGTACATGAACATCAGCGGCAGATCAGGCATTATCTTAGCAGATATCAAAATGGTATAGAGATAAACTCATATAATCAAAGACCACTATATGTACATATACGATAGGTACACTATACACATTAAATACTTACGCAAAAAAAAAAAACAAATTAGTTGGTCCCCTTCCGGCTTCAGAGGGGTATCCGGGGGGGTTTCCGCAAGAAAAAGAAAAGTATCTAATTGCAGTACCCAGTAGATACTTGCCTAACGGTTCTTTTTCACAAGAGCAATTGTTCAAAGTTAGAATTAATTAATGTGGGTACTGGCCAGGTACAAAAATATTCACTCAGTTATATGGTTTTGTGAGATTTTTTTTTTTTCAATAAAATCCGTATACCCTTTTAATAATCTATGACATTTATTGAGCAAAATGTAATTCTTAATTAAATTGAGTTTAAATTGAATTATATTCAGGTGAAATCCAACCAAAGCCAGTTATATGATGGCGGCAGTAGTGTGTTTTAGTTAATTACCTACGTTATTTCTACCGTAACTACATTATCACATTACTAGGTTTATCTACTCTAAGGTGTATGTTCAATTACAAGTAAATGCGCAATTACCCGCACCGCGCATATTTCTTTTCATAAAAGCACGTACGTGTAGTTTCAGTCGCTTCAGACATGTTCTGTGACGTGGCGTAGACGAGTACTCCAAGTAAAGTATCTTCCTCGTCATTAATCTCGGCGGGTGTTCCCGTCGTGAATCGCATACACTCAGCCCAACCGACTCTGATATCTATAAAATAGAAATCTAATAGGCGCCACAATCGCCAGAAGGTTTCCAGCACACGGAACCGGCTGCAATTAGTTCCGACTACACACGGTACCTACACTTTACGAGAGAACAAAATCAGATCGTGGATATCAATCTCTGGTCTTCCAGGGAAGTGATGGAGCGCTGAAACCACTTTCATCCAATGCCATTTAGCGGAGACGAGCTGTATTTCTACGAAATTGTGCTTCATAGTTAGTTCTGGCGCATCGCAACATCAACCGTTGAAACTTAGTCCTCCAGGTGGCGTGACCTTGTCTGGCCGGACGATCCTGACATCATATCCCGTACCTCCATGAATTCATTCTTATGAACACAAAGGTAAGTGAACACAAAGGAAGAGTGGACATTGGTATCAATGTTTTAATTCAATATTACCGTCTCTCAGCGAAATACGCATCAGAACCAGTTTCACAAGACCAAACTCAAGAGATAAGAAATATTTTATAGGTTAGTGATTAATTTATTTATACTACTCTGACTTCTTCTTTGAATATTGTCTGCAATTACAGTAAAAGGAACCCCAGTTTGTTTCGAGAGATGGCGCGTTGCCGAACCAATAAAAGGGGCCGAGCCCAGATAAGCATTCATAATACTACCTTGCGAAAATGCAACAAAAATCAGTAGAAAGGATTTTTGAAATAATATTTATCCGGTGTATGCCTATTATAGTAAGTCTTATAAAAAAAAAACCATTAGAGTTTCTTAAACATCGGTATTGTCCAAGAAGTAATTATGTTTATAAGGATATACAGGAGGTCACATTATCACATCATCAGGTCGCCAGACACGACCTATATAAATTCTAATTAGCCAGTTTTGCTATTCGAAAGTTCTTTCGAAAATATGGCTCATGCTGTACATTCGTATATACGTTCTTGTACATCGTACAAGAAGCTAAATATAAAATCACTCACCACACTGCGAAATGTGTATTATAATTATTTATAATAGAATGAATTTTGAAAACATTTGATAAAAAAATGGTTAATTTTATGTGTTTATTTACCTGAACTGGGGTCTGGAGGCGGTTCCTCCTCGTTGTAATCAGGCTCAGGGTCTGGACCGCTGTCGTCGTCTGCAGTCAACGACATGAAGAAACGGAGAGAGACTATATATTATTATTATGTTTGCACACACATTCACACCCACACAGCTAGTTGAGAATTAGAAGCCTATTATACGTAAGCCAATCGAACATGCATGATAAATGGAATATGAGATTTTTTATTAGCAACCGAAATTACTAATATTCCCTCTAACCCCTCCAACTAAGCTAAATTGCTTGTGCTAGGAGTGGGTTCACGTCGGAAGTGCAGAGGCCAGGTTCGAACCCGGGACCTCTCGATAGTAAGGCCGACTCTTTAACCACTAAGCTACCGACGCTTCAAAAATTTTATTATTGTTAGTTTTCAGTTATTATTTGTTTTTAACACTAACGTCCCTAACACCAGTGAGAAAGAGTTACTCGTAAAGTTCGTCAGTCGTCTAAAATATTCATTCAGATTGTTTCGTAAGGTACAGATTCGTAGCCGACCGCAGGCAGAAGCTCTGATGCTCTTTTCTACGAAACAAAATATATGTGCAGTGTGCTGACGTATCGTCTCTTCACACATATTACTTGTTAAACATCGATACCTACGATTCGAAATAAGGAACTTCGTTCTTAAAATAAGTTTAACACTAAAACCTGACTACCGAAAAATCATGCTCTAAAAAGTAACAAACAAGAAAATATCAAGGATAGCCGTGGTCGTATCCCATTTTTCCCTAGAATGTATTTTATTGTTACAGTAAGTGTGATCGAGTTTTATTATTGTTATTTTTTTATTTATTTCATTTTTGAGCAAGTGTAAGTTAATAATTTATACACATTTGAAATGTGCTAATAAAGCCCTTTCATTTCATACTAAACATAGCATATTTATCTCAAATTTATTTTTTAACACAGTAATTTATGAGTGCTAGATGGCGCCACACAAGATTGAGTGACACGTCATAAAGCCTATAACCATCGCACGATCAAGCCGCTCGTAAGATACCTCATTTTTCCAGTTCTAATAAGTAGTTGAGGAGCTATGAGGGAACAAATGAACATACATACATATAGCCTGTCAAAATCATAATCCTCCTTTTGACTTCGCCGTAGTCGGGTAATTAAACAATATTTTCACATTTAAGTCTATATCACGGTACGCTAATCTGCTGCTGCGGTCTGCGGTCGGCTACGACCGGTGCCTTAAAATAAACAAGTCTAGACTGCGACCGCTAAAATCGTTAATTTATCTTAAGTACTCGTACCTACACACCTATACCTATTATATTGATAGAGCATCAATTAAATTCGCCACCAGCACTTCGCCTGCTTAAACTTGTAGATAAGTCTTAGTTTTTTAACGTGAAATACTCTCGGTCCCAAGCAGCACACGAGGCTGCTTAATAGCCGAATAACGGATTTCCAAAACGCTTAAAGCCGAATATGGAAGCTGCATTAAGTCTGTATACGACCTTACACAGCTCTTATACCTCTTAAATGGGCACAAAATTATTCAGCCTTGGGTTCACATAGCTGCTTAAGAGCTGTGTAGCAGCAACTTAACAGTGTTATAAAGGGTAACAGTACAAATTATATAGCCTCAAGTTCACATAGCTGCTTATGAACTGTGTAGCAGAAATGTAACAGTGTTATAAAGGGTATCGACAGTACTTTGCGCTGAAATCCGACTGATTAAGAGATCACAAGTTACTCTTCATTCAGAAAATATGTCTGTAATGCGCGCTTATACATATTGTAAACCGCGAAACGCTACTTAATTGCGGCCTGTGTAAAATTAATGAACATGCAATATTGCACTTTGTTACGTGAAGTGAATATTGGAAACGAAATTAATGGTGGATAATATATTCATATCCCTGTTAAGTACATTGATTTACTTATTAATAAAGGAAAAATGATTGGGAATTTAATTTTACTGACATTATACATATATATTATCTAAGAAAATTTTAGTGCGCCATGAAAATATTTTGTTTTAAATTAGTTTTGTGATATAAATAAGCTGTCATGTAAACTATGACTAAATATTTTGTAGTGCTTTGAAAAGAATTATAAGATAAAAAGTTACTATTATGATATTAGGAAGTAAAAACTAATGCAATACATTTTATTTCTTGCACAAAACATCGTAAAGGTTGAAAAATCAGTCGGAATATGTTTAGGTTATAAAATAAAATGGTGGATTTATGTTAAACAGTAACGTGAATAGTTAAAACTCTTATATTCTACAACATGCTGTCTAATAGTTCACTAGTGCGCTGTTATTCTACAAAAAACTGAATAATATTACACATGTGAACTGTATACAGCTATAAGCTGTTTTCTTTACTTTTAATTGTTCACAAGCTTTACCTTTAGCCATGATGTGAACAATTAAACAGTTATTATAACGACTCTTTAGGGTCCCTAGTATTAAATCTAAAACCACCGCATGGACTTCCATTACAAAATTGTCAAAGCGGTATTTTTCTTTCTTCTAATGCCTCCTGTTCTTGCTTTCAATTTCCACGAATTAAGCGAATTCATTTTAATATATAGCAAATAAAAATACGTTGGATATGGTCTCAACTTAGTTCCACTGACTGATTACAGTACCACATATGTTACTTTTATTCAGATAACGTCGGATTTAAGGTACTTAGGTGAACCATTATAAAGTAGAAGCCGTTAATTCTATACACTAGTGAGTCTCTAAGCAGCTGCGAGGCATCTAGTGAATGTTTAAATAGCCACTATGCAAATACTATCAATTGCAGTATAAAGGCTGATTAGCGGTAGACATATTCAGGTATAAGCTGTAATATGGGCCACATATCGTCCATTATACAGCTATTCACTTCAAAATAGTTCACACGTGCCCCTTTAATAAGTCAGTGTAATAGGAGTTCACAAATATCTTCTTAAACAGCATATGGCGTAATTTTATGCATTAAACAGGCCTTACTACGGTTTAGGCAATAGAAAAGGTTAGAAGCTGAATAGAGTCATTAAAAACAGTCGGTCTTAATGAGCCTCAATACAGCTTTTAATTAGCTAAAGCTGTTTAAATATCACTGACCGCTATTATACAGCTGTAGCATCACCAGTGTACTCTTAGAAGCGTCTTAATACGCACAGAGTTTCAAATAAGTCTTAAAGTGAGTAGTTATACAGCTATCTGTGCTACTTGGGGGTATTAAATAAACGCGATGTACGCAATTGGATTTATAAGATTAGGTACAGTTATTAATTTAATTACTACGAGTTTTTGATCAATGCCAGCAGTAATCGTATGTCGTGGTAAGGTAATAGCTAATTAATAACGATTATAGCCTCACTAGTGTGTCTAAAAATAAAAACCGTTAGATATAAAAGTATATAGCGCCATAACACCTTATTTAAATCTTTAACTACTGAGTCAGGATTCCTATATCATCTATTTTGTATTAAGAATATGTTTAATATTGACAAGAAGAGCAAAAGACAAAGAGCAAAAGTTAGGTATACTATTTTAGTAGACAGTAATTAGATAGAATGTCATGTTATTCTATAGAACCAATTTCTGTTCAAGATCCTTGAGACGTAGAAGAAAATATTTTCAATTACGTAAAAAATCGCAACCCCCTATTTCGTGAAATTTAAAGGCTATGTTCAGTTCATGCTTTGAACTATAGTAAAACCAATAAAACCAACGATTACGTCAACTGAAGGAGATCACCATCAGTCGTTCAATATTGTCTATGACTTCCAATGATAACTGTAGGCTTCTAAATATTTCACGGCATTGTTGCTTTTACTAATAGATTCAATCGTCACGTCATATTGTTAGTTCATTCAACATGCGCTTGTTAAGTTTTAAACAAGACACCCATACCTATGTGATACGATATTTACTTTCCCGACGTTCACCGCTTGCCACACCTCGTCTATCCCGCCGCGTGCATCACGAGTCATCATGAGGAATGTGGTTCCCCATACTATAATGAAGCGTGCCCACAAAGGTACTCACAGTCCGGTGCTGGAGGCTCGGGGTTGACTAGAAGGCATGCGACCCACTCGGAGTGGGCGATGTCACCATCTTTATTTCCATCACAGCCGCGGGTCCATGCGCGGGCGCATCTTTTTGGTTTCACCACCTTCAATATACGTGACAATATTAAACCGCAATATTGAGCAAGGATTTCTTGAATACTGCCTACGACATCAATCAGGTTGAGCATGGAAAGTTGGGAAAAAATATAATAATCTTTTAGAAATTTGAATGAGGCCGTAACTCTCTAAATTTTCAGGGCCCAAGCCTAACCTCCTGCAAGTCGGTAGAAATGCTGGTGGACGGACGAGGCTGGAGGTCAGATGGCAGTCGCTGTTGATCGATTGATTAGTAGCATGACTCAGCTTAGTTTAAACGCCTATATAACATAGCACTAATAGATACTAAGTATTAGTAATTATATGTAGGTATCATACATGAGTCATTGCTGCAGTCTGATGCAAAGACTATAAAAAACGTACCTTCTTGATCAGCCTTCTAAGTCCTCTGTATTCAGACTTCTGCAAGGCGTTGTTTGCATCTCGGTCCAGTTCTCTAAACTTCCAATCAGCTACTGTGGTAGGTTCCACTTTGCCAGAAGACTGAGAGCGAGCTCTCTCGTACTCGCTCGTAAAGATCTTGATCAAGTTATTATTGAACTGGGCACGGTCGGTCCGTGTGCATGCTGGTGACAAAAGTAGGTATATTAATTGTTATTTAACTTATATTGTAGCTTGAATTTATTTTATACTAGCGGACCCGGCAAACTTCGTACCGCCCGCGTGGCGTCCGATACCGTTCCCGCTGCACCCTCTACTATATTAAGCATGTATTGTACATATAAACCTTCTTCTTGAATTAATCTATCTATTAAAAGAAACCGAATCAAAATCTGTAGCGTAGTTTTGAAGATATAAGCATACATAGGGGCATAGGAACGCGGAAAGCGACTTTGCTTTATACATGTCGTGATTGTATGTATACGTATTGTACAAGTAACATGTCGTACAATATAAATGTCCCCACGTGAACTTACAGTAGGTACAGATGTACAGATTAAAAATGGTCGAAAATACAAAAAAAAAATGCACAGGTCTGAATTTTATTAGAGTACGACATTGTGAATCAAGTTCAAAATGGATAATGGTCAGTAAATCTATTGTTTTTATTTGTATAGGTTGGTATATTATTAAATCCTAATGACGTTTCACATCAAATTCGCTCTCCGCTCTCTGCAGCATACATAGGAATGTATGCTGCATATGAGAGAAAGAGTAATGTATAAATAATTTTCTGAAGAATAATGCTCCCTAAACTAAGCAATATTATACATACAAATTAATATGTACTACTATAGATGAATACATAGATGCAAAACGGCCAAATGTATCTGGAAGAAAATCGGCATAGAGATAGAACGATAGAACTCTAAATAATAATTATATTATTTAGACTTCTATGGATTTAGAGTTATAATAATATAAATAATAAATAAATATTCCACAACATTCTACACAACACTATCTAGACCCATGGTAAGCTTTTATAGCTTGTGTTATGGAATCTAGAATGCGGATAAACATACTTAAATACTTTTTTTTTGTAAATACATACATAATATACATAGAGACACCCAGACCAATGCAAATAGCCATATTCATGCATACAAATATTTGCACTGCGCGGGAATCGAACCCGCGCCTCCTGCGTGGCAGTCGCGTGCACTACCGCCACGCCACAGAGATTTTATGGTTATTTTTATTTTGGCCACATACCTACATGGAGGTTTATATCTTTTCATGACATTTAAATAATGGTGATTTCTTACTTCTTTTATTACGTTGACCACGGACGGATGACCTCCGTTTTGTATGGGCTTTACCTGAAAACGAAAACAAGATATTTAAATAGATCATACATTCCTACGTAACTACGAATAAATATTATTTAAAATGTCCATCGCAATCTGACAATCAAAATATCTTTGCAATCGGCCGCATAAAACTGTGGTAAAACAAAGTAAAAAGTATGTTCGATGACATCAGGAAAATTGAATTACTCAGGTGGGGCTGGAAGCCACGACCTTTCCCTTACAGGGGGAATGCTCTTTCAGCTGAGCTACTGAGCCACACTTGAATCAATTCAAATTTCCCTTCTCTAAATATTCTATTTTCCTGATGTATCTAATCGAATTGTATAGTTAACATAATAAATGCTATAAAATTTCATTCAAATATTTGGGCGGAGTAAACAAAATCCAATGTTTAAAAATGGTTGATATATCATTCATTGGTTCCTACAGGTCGTGGGTTCAAGCCCCACCAAAGTACTTAATTCATTTATCCTAATGTAATCGAATTATAGAATTAGCATAATAAATGTTATAAAATTTCATTCAGTTAAAAAGTACGTCATGATTCAGAGAATAATATTCAATTTCGCTATAGCTGATCACCTCAGTCACTTAAATGAAATTTCTATCAGAAAAAGTGTAAGTACGTTTTAATAACTATGCAGTTATGTTGGTTACAAAAATAGCCTCAAAATGTAAAAACTAAAACATGTTGGTTGGCACGTTAGCTATATTAACTTACTAGCTTTTGCCCGCATAGCCTATGTCCTTTCTCATGGTCCAATCTACCCCTATACCAAATTTCATCAAAATCGGTTCAGTGGTTTAGGCGTGAAAGCGTAACATACAGACAGACAGACAGAGTTACTTTCGCATTTATAATATTAGTATGGATTAGTATGGATTCCTTGATATTTGATGACTAGACTAAATTATTTTCTCGGCTTATCTCTAAGTCTCTGCGAATCGGCGTGAGTGTGTATGAATATGTTTTATTGTGTTTATTTTTTTCTAAAAGTGAATTTCTAATCTAAATTCTAATCTCATTACCTTTCTTTCTAAAAGTGAAGCAACAATAAAATATACTTGCATTTCAAGAGAATCATCAATTTTAGATCTTTTTGTTAGCTAGTAATCGTTTAGAGGCACGCACGTCCACAGGTGTAGATTGATGGGAAGCGGGCTCTATAGCCTATGTAAGCTTGCAACACCAGGAATTTCAGAAGCGAAAAACATGCAACACAGATACCGCTACACACGTAGGTAGGTAACGATATGGCAGGACTCGACATACACCCTGCTGGCTGTCGGTCAGATGCTATTGTGCAAATCGTTTGTTGGATCCTGCCATATCGGTAGGTACTTGTGGTACTATTTTTAGGCCTATGTGTGAAATTTTACCTACATTTCTATTTAATATTAGGGGTGTTTACTTGAGACTATTGCGACGCAAGCAATGAACAAGAGGTGCAATTTATAGTTTCGCGTAAAAAGGTTAATTTATTTTTTAGTAAAATTGTTATGACAACATTAAACATTTTTTTTCGATTTGTAAGTAACATAACGACACCAGAAGTATGAATTAGTAAGGGACAAAACACGATTTTTCAAGAGAGCCAGAAACATAATTTTTTTTCAAATTCATCTGTAACTTTTGGCCGCCTTCTCTGATCTTAATGATTTCTATGACAAAGTTACATAGAATTTCCTCCTCTTTAAAATCATATGAGAAAAAATTACGTAATGTTACTGGTTTAAAGAATATCATGTCCCTTACCTTAAAATAGAACACATTATTGTTCTTTATGATACTTATTAGTAGGTAATTATTAGTGAAAAAAATGCATTGTCCTTTACCTGGACTTTTACTGGATTTTTCTATTCGATATGAAAGTAAGTAAAAATATAAAAATGAGAAAACTGTAAAGTAATAGGTCCCTATCATTTTTTAACAAAAAAATTGTATTAGTAGTAAATGTTTTTTTTTTGTTAGCGGTAGAGAAATTTCAAGTATACCAAACAATAGAGCGCGAAATTACGAATCCAACAATATATATGACTTATTTTCGCCAAAATGTCCCTTTCCTTAATTCATACTTCTGGTGTCGATAATTATTACCAATTAAAAATACATTTAAAAGATTAAATTAGATACACACACCTACTTATAGGAAGGTTCATTTCGAAAGCGATCGTTAAGGTGTTTGAAACCAGCCGCGTCCGTCTGAATAGGGTTTCGTACAAAAAAGGTAAACTTAAACCGGGTTTGGCTCCGACAGACACCTCGGCGCCTTACACAAATGCGTACCATTTAAAAGTAACAATCGGGTCTCACGTATTCGTAAATTCACTCATACGCAAGCAAGAGTTAAACATTACGAGGAGTGGAACGATTCATATGATTATAATTTAGCAATTTCAAATTTGGAACGCAGTTTAGGTTTTCAAAAGTAGCTAAAGACAGCAATTATCAAAAAAATAAACCATGTTCACGCCTGGCCAATTATCACCACACATTAAAAATAACGTTCGCTTAATAAAAACGATTAATCCGCAAGTGTTATTAGTTAGTTGCTATATTACAAGGAAACCGGTCTATTCCTTTAACTCTTTCTTAACGACTTCATCATCGCACACAGGTAAGCTCCATAACTAAATATAAAACATTAAAGGTGCGGGCGATCTTTAACAAAGCTTCCAAATGATCGCTGGAACTTTTTTTATGTCGTCTCAAGCCAGAGACGAGTTCTCTATACCTTTGAATGACAAAAAAGTAAACTCCTTTGTGATCGGCGTCGAGCTGTCTGACGCAGTCCGCCGTTTCTTAGAAAAAAAAATACTCGAAGGTTTATCTCCGTCTCGAACGTAAGCTATAATGCTTTACGAAGTAAGTTTGACCATTGAGTGAGAATTGAATTAGTTATACGTTTCTCAAGAGCAGCACAATGTACAAGAATGACCAATTATGTATTTCGGTTTATTTAAAATACAATTGAAAAATGTATTTTGTTAGATTAATAGGAGTTAGATAGTAGGTATTAAGATTGATCAACAAATGATAAAGTTCCTAATATGTATCTAATAATAATTTATCATCTATGAGATTCACGTATTGATAGTTTCAATATTGAATACACCTTAAGCATCTAAACATGCCCAACGAATAAGTTAGGTTTCGATGAAAACGGCATCAAAACCGGCCCTAGTTCTCTAGATAAACCGTTACAACGTCCGCACTGTGGATATTACTACCTACTGAGTGCTAGCTATGCACAAGTGAACGTCATAATTTCCCTTTCGCAATAATTAATCGTACTTAATTAAATATAAACCATGCAACCAGGTCATCACGAATTGACTATGTTTGATTGGCTGTGTGCAGGCGCCATACGCCACCGCTTAATGGAAGGGACCGGATTAGTACCTAATTGGTACAAAAGTAAAGCGGTTTAAAAATGGATGCGGGTATTGGTACACTTGAAAAGTCATACCAGTTATTGTATGAATGAAAATCCTTGTGGTTAGTGATAATTCTTCGCTTAGTCACTGTGTATAAGTAGACAACCTATCATAAATTACGCGTAAATTGTTAATTGATACGATAAGTGAGGAAGATGAGTGGTTCACGTTAGCCCTTATACTGAATAACGAGACGATGTAAGTTATGGTGTCTTAATGACTGGTTTTATTGTTAATGTTGAAGTCCGTAATACAAAAACGTGGGTGCCTATTAATGTTTTTATTTCATAAAGTAGTCGTTATAAGTCCCTAGTAGTATTGGACGTATGAATGATATCCAACATGTCTTAATCTAGATTCAAGAAGATAAACCAAGCTTAGCTGTAAAATTACAATGAAATATAAATGATAAGAAGAATAAGAGGAAAATAGGAATTATATAAGTACCTTAAAAATCTACAACTGATACAGTACCAATACCTACTACATTATCGATGGAAGTACAATAACCATACAACTTTTTTACAATAGCCAATAGTTAATGATGTACAGATTAAAAATAACCAAGTCGCGTATGTATTCCAAGAAGGTTTTGCTTTTATGGCGCCATTTCATTTTACCACTTACGGTCAGGTTTCATACGGCTAAGTTATTACGGATGCGAGACGCGATACAGGCACACCTAACAAGAATGCTAAGTGCTTTTAGTCAGGGAACTTTTCGATCGAGATTCTGATATACAATTCAGTTTGGGTCTGTCAATAATTTAAACTATGTGTAGCGTCACAACTCCCTACTCTCTTTATTCATCAACGCAAGGCGTAAACGGATGAGATTACAAAATACATATAAATTGAAATTTCGGCAATTGATGCTGTAATTGCTGTGTAAATGCATAAGGAATGTATGGAAGTCTCTAATTTTCAAAGATATGTGTCGTGTCATAGATTTGCCTCGGGTTTAGACATAAATCATAAATGTACATGTGTTTCAACGTTTTTTCGGAACTTTATCCCTAAGAGGTAAAATAACAAATGAAGGTTTTTATGAAAATCCATTCTATGGAAAGTTCCTCAGAATTAATTAGCTTGGATGAGAAGCATCACGACCATGAAGCTTACACGGATGCCGATCGAAGTTTTAAGTAATCGGTTGAATGGAATACATGGTGCCCAGGTGTTATTGTATTTATTTCAAATTGTCAATATTAGCATCGAGTCTGAGTAAGTACCCAATTTACGGCAATAAGCTTACGTAAAATACACTTCTGCCTGTGTATGTATATAGTACTAGCACAGAATTATGCTAACTAAAATACTAAATATACAACATAAGTATACAAAAATGAGAAAATTAACAGTGGTGGAAGAGACTGCAACTTTAGCACAGAATAGAGAATGGTATGTACAAGTGAGAAAAAATATACAATCTAGCTTAGCTTCACTCCCAGGGACTGTAGATAACGCAATGTTATGTAATATACTTAGTTAATAAAACCTAACGTCTCCAAAATAAATCTAATGGTTAACTATATCTTAGAAAAGATTAAAAGATAGTTCTATAGTAAGTGTATAATGTTATAGGTAGATATGTCCAGCTTTAAAGATGTCTATAACCATTCTACTGAACCTAACGAATAATATCCAGGTAACATCAATTAATTTAAACGATATTGATAACTGGCAAATACATAAAAAATAAAGAATTATATTTAATGGGTAGGAGAGGAGGTAGGTACTAACGAGGATTTCATTTAAATGCCGATTAAATTAATAAAAAAAGGTTGGAACAAAATTCGTCTGTAGATGATTTGAATAAGTTCATAATATTTCGATACATAGTGGTTTTTGATCAACAGTCCGCATTCCTCAAAAGAATTAAGCGCTAAATCAAGTCAACACAGGTCTAAAGATATTCACTCAGGCCAACTTTTTTACCTGAGTTTATTTTTAAAACAAACATTTTTCATGTTAGCTCTTATAAATAAATTGTGGTCTTGAATTTATAAGACACACGAGTATCTCCGGCAGTCTGAGATATTAATCTGGAATTCTAGCATTTCCGGTGTATAGGAGAGTGCTTTTGATGTCTAAGTAACATTTCATACCTACTTACTGTTTTTATGTACCTATACCTAAAGCTTGTAAAAGTACTGGTATTTTTATTACAAATTCTGTGAAATCTATATAAATCTTCCTCTCAGCGGTAATCCCATTTGCATCCGAAGCTATCAGCTTGGAGTCTGGGGCCCGCTTTACCAGTGTAGTCGGTGAAATCTATTTAGTAAGAAGAATCCTAATCATTATATTTTATTGATCTGTCTGATTTGTCAAATACAATAATAACATATTAACTAGACAGGTTTTAGAAATGCATCGCTACAAATTCAAATTAATTGATGATAGAATAAATTTAAATAGGTAGGTACTAGTCTTTGAAACCAACATAATTTAATAAGAAATTTTAGAATTTTTATTGCTAGAATCATTGATATACCGGTAATGTACATAATATTGTTATTAAATCTCATAGGCGAGAATACTTGTAGAAAACTACGACCGTTGAATGAAAGAGTGGGATTTTATTATGCAATCAGACTGGAACAATCATACTTTACAGCTGCCTCACTGGAATTATATGCGTCATAATGTCAACTCGTATGCTCCACTTCAGTCACTTAATAGGTAAGTACATACTACAGATATCACTGCTAGTAATTATGGTACGAGACCGGTAGTATCAGAATTCCTGCATACTACAAATCTTGAAATATGTTCAGTAGTAACAAAACAACCATCAGATATGCTCCGTGGACTCATACTTACCTACTTCTTATTTCAAATCACAAGGTGAAATAGTATGATATATTTTGTACAGTATGTTACGTGTATGAGGAAGCGAGCGGTTAGCCGAATAGCGGGCGATGCCCTGCGTAGGATGACCCTTTGTCTGAAGGGTATTACTGTCCTATGCTCAATATCAGATTGTTTAAAAGGAACGTCATTGTTATATTGAGTAGGCAAGCTTAATGAGCCTATTGGTGTAATGAGGTATCACACTATCACTCTCGGAATTTACGTAAATGCTTCAAATAAATCTTCTGTTTTATTCTACTAGGGTAGCACACAAGTGGTCTATTAACTGTGGTCTATGAACGATAGCAATACCAAAGATGTCATTAGTGGGTAGCCATCTGTTGAAAAGAAAGGAGAGAGATGCAGAGAAAGAACATAATGATATAGCATAAACATATCGAATAAGTTTGAAAAATAACGAATAACTTTAAAAAAAATACTTTTCGTTTTTACACTGTTTAGGTGGCAGACAAGCACACGGCCCGCCTGATAGGAAGTGCTTGCCGTGGCCTGTGGACCTGTGCGACCCCAGGGGTGTCACACTCTTGCTGCCGAATCTGTGAGAACAAAAAGTTTCTGTCCCAGTGTAGAAGATAGATTTGTTTGATTTGTCTTCCCACCGACAGCACAAAAACTCTCCAGTGAGCTCTGGCTACTCTACACACCAATACTCCAATTTTTAGTTCTACTAGGTTAAGTTAAGAGAGAAAATTAACATGATTGTACCACTTTACAGTTCAGAAGAGGATCTATAATATGAAAATTATATGTTTGTTGACACCCGACATGCTCCTGGGACTAAGTTCCCTGTATTTATTATGAAGACTTCTATATCAGCAACCAGGAAGATAAACGTAGCAGCCAGTTTGTGACATTGTCGTCTAATTCGATAATAGGTGACTGTGTAGTAAACAGCCCAAGATTGCTGCCTTCCGTCTCCTCTGGTCCTTGCCCCTTTAATTTTTTGTTAACACACATTCATATTTGTGTCTCCATACACAGTCCGTATTGAGAGATAAGCACTATATTTGTTTAAAACTAATTTCCATTTTAAAGGATACAGTTCCGATGACACTCGTATATAACACGATGCAACTGAATTTACGATTCAAATTGCTTTAGTGCGCGATTAATGCGCTATGAATAGATACATTAAGTATCACACCTATTCAAATGCAATATTTTATGAAAAAATAAACAGCAAGTATTGCAGTAACTTCACTTAAAGCCGCACATTTATATTTCTAGACGTTTTATACTCATAAAATATTAAGGTATAAATATATTCCTTCAATAAAAAAAAACATATAATTTAAAATGATCTTTTAATTCGTATTTCTTCATTCAGGTACGCACAGTACGCTAAAACATGAAAATGTCAAAAAAATATTACAGAATGGAGCCGAATGCCTGCAAAAAGGTGAGAAAAACAAAGCTTTGTGAGTCGTATGCCAAAAAATTCCAGGTAGATGTTATTATTGTACTATTTGACCGATCCCACTGACGTACGTTCAGTAAATTCTGATCTAAAATATTTATATTAACATACATTAACCAGTACAACGTTTCAACATTAATTGCGTTAGTTGGCATTAATAGTGACGCACTTGTATAAAGAAAAGTACAATGTGTAAATGTTTAACGGATCTCCCTGATCCAAGGAAAAATTAATTTCATTCTTATTATTAAATAAAAATGCAAGTAAAATCACATCATTCATATACCTAGGACTATCAATGACACCTTTCTCCCTGAGAACTAAATACAGTAGTCTACATTTACTTCTGCCTTAGACACACAGGCGCGTTATTATCAGTCGATATAAGCAAGCGTTTGAAATTCGTTAATAAAGTATAGCTAACAATATATAGATAGGTGGACACACAAAAACCCACAACAAATAAACACAAGGTTCTAGCAATATCATGCCAACCTGGCAGAGGGCCAGTCGGAACGCCTGCCGAACAAGATAAGACTCAGTCGAAGGTTTTATTTAAGGTAGAGGTCAGCGATATTCCTACCGATAACGAAAACCAACCATTTTACAGAAAGTAGCAGAGCAGACCCAGAGCTCCAAAATCGAAGAAAGAATACTATTGCTAGAAGAGTTTGTCAACGTAGATAATAATGGATATTTAACATTTATAAATTCAAATAAAGTCGATTAATGTTTAAACACATGCCCCGCATGCTCTACTAAGACTACCGAGGATTGATTAAAGTTTTCATTAATCATGCATCTCTTGCTATGCTTTCTTTACTACGAAGTTGTTTATATTATGAGTACAGTAACCTAGCTTAATTAGTTTAATAGCTTGCTATATTTTGTGTGAATCAGTGCAATGTTTATAACACGGCCGAGTAATCTGTTTACAAGCTTTTTTAAACGAATTGGGCGCATTCGCTGGGTTCTGTTTATAATAATCACTACGTAAAACTTATCGATGGTTCCTTCCAAAAGCTGCTCTAGTGTTAATATAAACACCAGCTTCATCTGGATAGCTATTTACAACACACGACTGCTGTATATTCATCGGTATTTGGTTTGGACGTTAGATTAAACAGATGTCTTGTTTTCAATAAGCCGGTAAGAACGGATCTCTCACCGTAGACTACCTAGAACTATCTCAATAGTATCGACTTCCAAAAAGTGGCTTGAACTTATATATTATCATTAGACTGCTCGCCTACAACTACGTTTACTAAGATTTATTATAGGTACCAGGTAGGGTTACATCTACATCCCACCATTGTTAAAATACTACTCAAACATTTGCCACACGTACTCACTCGTATTTGTTTTATTTAAATTGATTGAAATTGTAATGTATAGATAGAGTATTTTCATATGAATAGACTTACAATATTGATGATTTCATATAAAAGTGTATGGTTAATTCATTATGCCGGTATAAAGAATGGGTAATATTTTCATAGAATTCGCTCAGCAATCATAAACATAACAGTTCATCTAAAATATTTGGAAGGTTGCAGACAATGGATAGCACAAACGCTATATTTATATAATTATAGCATGATCTATGCCGCTCTATCAACGAATACCGTAGGCTGATATGTCATTTCTATATATTTTTAGTTCCCTTGTCCCTTGTCGATTATACAATGCCGCCTGCCGGACGTTTCCTGACTCCGCGCTGCTACTCGGAACTTTCTAACAGGAAAACCTAACAACACTTCCCCCGACCCGGGAAACGCGGTACACGAGCGGGCGCTAAGCGCTAACAAAAGCGCAATCCTAGCAACGTCCGCTGTCTTATGCCTGTCACGCATGCGAGCACTCACCTGCGTCCTGTTTCGCGCAAATCTATGTATTTTTGGACGAGATTATAATAATTATTTACACGAAATTAGCACCATCTCATTTGCACAAAACAGGCGTATGAGTCAGCGGATAGCCTAAACTAAGCAACAACCGAAGCATATGATTTGAAAGGAGCCGATGCAAATTTTAATTGTTGTCTGCACTAATGTAGCAGTGATTCTCTGTTTACTAGGTTTGACGCTACTCTTTACGTATATACTTTGTAACCCTTTTCATGCTTTTAGTTTTTCCTTTTACTATATATTTCTAAAAATACTTTCATTATCTATTCTGTGCTTTCAGTTTCTCGCAACTGGATGTAATATTCTTTTTCTCGATTAAATATCTTCTGCCTTACATTTACTCTCTGTTCTTCATTATTGAATTTTTTTACAGGACCATATTTGACAAGATTCAGCCTATATTACCGCTGTTGTTAGTGACAATCTTCTTTTTAACAGTCTTCATCATCATGCCCTTAGTTGGCACTTACATTAAAGTATGTACCTATTCATTAGGTATACATTCATAGGTATAGGTCGTGTCATATATCTTGGACCTGAAATGTGCTCAAAATGTGCTCTATACGCGGAGTATACGTTTCTTGCATGCACATATTTTGAAGATAGCACGGAGTGCTACTGCGGCGGATGATCTCAAATTCACCCATTATTAATAATTACAAGACAAGGCGCGCGCGCTGCGCCGGGACCTTTTATATTTCTCGATTTTGGCCCAAGATATATGGATCGACCTATATATAGATATAAGCTCGGCAAATAGTAGGTATCACGAAATTCGCATAGCTATATTTATACGGTACCGTACCATACCATTATTCTGAGATTGGGCAGATTCGCAAGTGAAGAAACATTTCATAGCCATCAATATTTAAAGATTTAAATGAAACTACATTACAATTAAATAAAATAATGATATGTACTTAAAGCATGCAATATTACCAATAAAATAATTTTAGAAGAAGTTTTATATTACTTTTTGAGTGTTTTGCTAATATAAATACCTCTGGTCAAGTCAGTGCCGTTATAAAACATTTCATTTTAGATCTAAATAAGGATGGGTCAAAATTGCTTCATTGTGCGCTCTCACCGAGGAGCTCTACGTGATTAAAGTATTACATCTGACACCACACCTGGGTATGTCTGTCTGAAGGCAATACGACGTTTTATTAAGAGGGATCGCTTCGAATATTTTTTTTCTATTCGTTATCAATTAATCACGTAACATTTATTTCGAGGGATATCTACAAAGATTCACTAAATTTTCGTACTAATGAATATTTCTGAATGAATGTCACTTTGCCTACACACCAATCCCTATAACCCGGTTCCTGCTGGTTTCCCAAATGGGTTGCATGGTAGGTATATGACAAATTTTCAATGGGCTTTCGTTTTGAAATTTTCACTCTTCGCCACTGCTGGTAACCTTATCGTCCCATTCGAGGACTTAAGTGCTATACGAGTATATCATTAACTTACCGGGTCTGGTACAGTCAGGCCTCCCGTTCCGAACAGAAGTATCAGGGATCGGTTTGCCGTCAGGAGTGACGCACCAACAGCTGGCTGCACTACTGGCGCTTGCGCTCGCGCATTGCACCGAAGCGTACGTGCCATCACCGCGGCATTTCGGCACGTAAGCTGACCACACCCCAGACTGCGCTTTCAAAGCGTATCTTAACGCGACGAGGCACGGTGTTTGACCCTCTGTATGAAGAAGAATAAAATGAATATTTCTAATTCACGAACTTCAGTTCAACCATAAAAACTTACAGTAGGCACTCAGGACTTATCTAAATATTAAATAGGTAGTCATAACAATTTCAGATAAGCAAATTTTCTTGTTTCGGGTATAGTTTTTAAACAAAAAGTATTATTATTATTAATTTAAGGCGGTTGACACCTAATAATTTATAAATAATTTGAGATGTGTAAATTAAGCCCTTTTATTTGGTATTCAATTCGACGTATTGCGAAAAACAACAGTACAATAAGCGTTTACTCGCATCTAGATTCCATCTATATTTATGACATTATTAGGAACTGTTACCCACGGTTCCGTGCGCGTGGACTTCGAACCCTGTTCCGCTGCTATCACTCTGCTGCCCCCTGCTGACTTGTGTCAAATGTGGCTTTCTATTGGTGAAAGATTTTTCAAAATTGGTTCTGTAGATCCAAAAAACCTATGTTGTAGGGGACAACGTGCAACGTCACAAACACACCTCTTTATAATACGCTGATAGTTAGTATAGATATATTTGTGTAGATAATATTATACATACGAGTATCTAACATAAAAAATATATTGCCTGCCCAGTTTGGCACGCGGACAGCAGTGCGTGCGTTGCTAAACGATCGTAGATGGTGAACAAGTTTCCATTACTTCATAAAGGACGATTGTACTCGCAAGGTCAAGTTAACAATGACCGTTTTCATTGGAGTACCAACCGTTATTGGGAACACATACTTATTTTCTACAATATTTTGCACTGTACTTATAATATATGAACTGGAGTCCTTGTGGATAACGGATTTCTTAATTGACCGAGCGAGCGAAGCGAGCGAGAGTTTTCGTTTGGACAAGGTGGCCGATATGGCAATTTTTTCTTAAATTCTGAGATATTTCTTGGCAAAATCGGGATCACCCTGGATGCCGTTTGACATCAGTTTGTATTTTAATTCAATAGAGAAAGCCTAAGTTTTAACTTGCCGACGACGGCACGCACGATTATGTTTTAGCGCAACCTAGGAAATACCAGTTTTTTTTTTGTGCTACGACGCTGAAAAAGTTTATATACATACCTACTGTGTAGTGTATTCAGTTGAAACGGGACCGAACCTGTAACCTGTCTAAGCTATTCGAATTCCGGTAATCTTTTACCTTGTGCGTTATAAGGTAGGTAGTTGCTTACCCATGCAGGGTCCTTTTCTGGCGACTGCGACTGGTTCTCCGTGGCACTGCGCTCTCATGAGATGACACCGTGTAGCGTATGTGCGGCCATCGGTGCCGCAAACAGGCCGCTTAGAAGTCATTCCTGGCGAAGACGCATCACATGCAGCAACACGAGCCTGGCAGATCGCGCTCTAGGACAAAGAAAAGCCTCGTTTCGAAAAATGCAAACATCAAGTCAAGATTAAACATAGATAAATAAGAGATTCACTTGAGCAAACCAAACTTCTGATTTAAGTTTATGTATACACGCACGCTAAACAATATTTCGTAAGGCCCAACTAGGAAGAGTGTTAAAAACTTGTTTCTCAGTGACTTATCCTGAGAAACGATTTTTGTATTAGGTACTAATACTGTACAGTGTTCGTTAGACTGCTCATAGTGCTCATACCCCAAGTATCAGACATATTGCAGGTACCAACCCAAAGCAAATAAAAAGCAACTTATGTCACTAGAACGAACTCCCTTGTATCATAAAGTTATTTGAACGTTAAAAAAATGAAGGCAAGAATTAAAAAATGCAGGCTAAAGAATATAAGAATATAATATTATTAGGATAAACTATGTATTATAGATTACATCAACATAATATTCTGACTATATTATTAGGATTAAAAAATGCATGAGATCCGTGATCTCTGCCTACCCCTACGGGAAACAGGCGTGATTTTATGTATGTAAGTATGTAAAAAATGCAGGTTAAAGAATATAACTATATTATTAGTATTTAATTACACTCTAACTGCAACCATATGTTGAGTTGCGCTGAAAAACACTAATGGAATGCCATTAGTCACGGAGATCAGGATACACTTACCTACTACATGACCAAACGTGAGTAAAGTTTATTCCCAGAATAAACAGCCAATATGTGGCTGATATTGCCTGTTTATTCTAGGAATAAACTTTACCCGCGTGTGGTGTGGTAACATAACATAACATAAACTCACGCCTGTATTCCCCGAAGGGGTAGGCAGAGGTGCTAGCACCCACATTTCGCATGTGGTGTGGTACCTTACGTATAATTACGATTTGAAAAATAGTGATATAAAACTGATAAAGTTTTAATTTCAAAATCTTGGTTTCAAATCTACCTATTTGAAAAAGAATCAAGCTGAGTACCAAATTCTGAAAGTGTAAAAACCTCACGGAAAAGTTGGTAGGTTTGGTTTTACTATATTTTTATTGAATACCAACCATTTTTATCATATTACCTTTCTAACTGAATTGAAATCACGCTTTGTGACCGAGTCAAACACCTGGATAGAATAGGTAGGTACTAAATGATATAGCATTTTACATTTCATCACTACAAGTCCATGAATATTACGTTGTTTGGTGTCATATCATGTCTCATATACACGATATTTCTTTGAATCGCAGTTTAACGAATCAAACAATCGTAGTCTTGGAAAGACTGAGTTTATTTTATTTATAGGTAGGTAATTAATGTAATATCATTAATATAACGGTCAAACTGTCAGGGACATTTATGACTATGACCGTGCGAAGTCCTCCACTTCGGGAGCCGGTAAGTAAAGGAAAGCCGGGAAGTATAGGAACACGGACTCCAAGGTGAAAGTCGAGAGTAGTGTAGTGAAGAGTGCAGACGTGCAACCGGTGTCCAGAGATGATGATGAATAAAAACTACCTTGTGCTTTTAAAACTTAAAGTGCTGAGGACATTCCCGGGGCACAGGTCCCTTCAGGAGGAATGGCATTTTATTTCTAAAATCAACGATGTAGGTAGGTACACTGATGGCGTTTATTATATTTTCAGCTATCTGTTAGTGAAAATCCTGTTATAATCGATCCAGTCATTTTGGAGGTTAGCCTGAACAAACAGAGCGATGGCAGACAGACATTTTATTTTACTATAAATACCTACTTGCTTTTATAATAGAGTGTAAATGCATATTAGTATGCAGTTAACGAAAAGCTGTTATTTTAATATTGCAAACAACCATTTAAATTCTATTTAGGTATTACTATAGATAGACATCGATGAGTATAGGTATAATATATTAGGTATACAGGTTTCATCACGGTGTCACAGAATAGATAGGAAGATTAGATGACGATGTTTTCCTTTACAGTTAATAAACTTAACGAATGAACTTTGACACGTCAAAGGTGCGGCCGGGGCTCAAACTTGTACCTACTGCCGGCATAATATATGATGCCATTATTTGGACTAAATTGTCTACTAAGCTAAACGTTTATTGCCGTGATAATCTAATGGCTATCACTGCTTTAAACATTTAGTTGTTGTGTGTTCACCAGAATGAACATAATTAGGTACTATTATTACGATGAACTAACAAGGCAATTTTTATCGTCATTATAGCCTTTATTTGTATACCTAATATCACAAATTAGATCAAAATCACTACTTTATGTTGTGAAATTAATAATGCTTTTAACGTACTTATTTAGTTTTAAATAATATTGAGCTTAGGAGTATTTTACCCGCCCACCGCCCAGCTGTGATTGAGATATCAAACTATGAATAGAAATGGTTACAATCAATTATAAATAAGTTGTTCTATCGTCATAAGATAGAGGCGAGCTTTTAGTTTTTAGTCCGTGTGTGGTTTACAGTAAAGTTACCATTAGATATTCTAATAATCCGGTGTATACTAAAGCTTTGATATATAATTAAGTATTGGCAGTATTGGCAATGGCGCGGCGCCTCCACCGGGTCCAGGTAGAAAGGGTAGGCTCAAGAAGTGCTGGCTTGGCGTCGTGGAGGGTGACATGCGTGCAAATTTTCTCACTACCTTGGACGCCCAAGATCGTGCGAAGCGCTCCTAGGGCACCGTGGCCTCCTATGCAATCAGGACTAACGTCTTTATGTGGGTGATGATGATGATGAAGACACATAACACTATTAACCACTACGTTCTAGGAATTATTCACGAATGCATTAAGAGCATTCGCCGCTGTATGTTAGCTGGATTTTTATTCTCTTCAACCTTTGACCCTTGAGAATGAGGCAGATAGATAGACAACTACACCAAAATCAAATTACAAGAGATAATAGTAAGGAGTGACACTGATCGTAGATAACCGTTCTAAGAATTATTTTGGCTTGCGAAAGTGTCGCTTATACTAGACATAGGACATAGGGGGGGCAAAATATCGATCAAACATGGTCAAAATTCTGGCGACACACTGTAGAAGGTAGTTAGTGAGAGGGTTGATTAAAAAATGATAATGGACATCATTTTACGGCTGTGTTATTTTATTATTGTATATGCAATAAGGTCACTTAAAGGATTTGATTTCTCTATAGGAAACAAATCAAGATGTCTCTACAGTCTACAACAAAATGTGCATGCGGTAGTAACTACCAAACAACAAATTGCGGATGGAGCCGTGAGCAAATGCGTACCTACTAGCATAAATAGACGAGATACTGACTGCGTTATCTATGTTTATGTTGCACTGTCACAAGTTGCGCCGAATAGTAGTTCTGATAAGAAAAGGTTTATTAAATTGATATTCTATAATATTTAACGACTTTGTAATAAAATTATTACGAAACGGTAAGAGAAACAGTATAAAATTTCACGATAGCACATATAGATCAGCACACGATAGATCATCATATATTTTTTAAAGAATATTTCTTTAAAAAATATATGATGAAGGAGTTCAACCGTTTTTAGTAACTAAGAAGTAATTTGGGTATATTCACGAATGGACCCGATGACTGACGTTCTGACCTGGTTTCAGGATGGATGATTATTTTCATTTCGGATCAATTATGATTATGGTAGGTAGGTCTGTACTTAACACAAAATTAGATTCAAGCCGATTCTAATATCGTGTTAACATTAACAAGTACAGACGCATTGTTTAAATAAATGAAAACGAAACGAACGAAATGTTGTAATTCTGCTCAGGTTGATTGACCATTTTACGAATTAGATAGGAATCGATTGAGGTCTACTGGCAATTCATAAAGTTACTCCTTTTTGGCAGAATCTCAACTAGCCATTTTAGACCCGCAGATGGCTGTGCTCATTAGGCTGGGTACTTCCAACATATAAGTATCAAGGAATTCATTTTGCCATTACTTCTTCAGTCAGCCTGCTCAGGTAATACCACAACACAGTGTTCATATAAAACCTGTTATTGAGACCTATATGACCGGCCCTGTTACAGTTTTTATATGTGCAGTTCCTAATGGATCCGTTTTTTATGCACTTAACAGCCCTTACGGAAATATTGTAATAGGTACTGTACTGTACTTAGAGATTTTACAGAATGGCTTTTGGGTGTATGAGATTTTCTTTGTTACAGTATAGGGTGTCTCAGTAAGAGTGCACTTTTTAAAATTGGGATATTTTTTGTTTCATGCAAGTGGCAACTCTGAAATTTTACAGATGTCACCTCAGTTTATTCCGATTACTAAAAATGGAGCGCTTTTCAAAAGAACAACCCGTTACAATTGTAAAAACTCATTACAAAACAATCGATTTATTGCATTAACGATTTCCAGAACACATTATCTCACGAAATTCTGATGTCAACTGGCCACCAAGATCGTGCGATTTAACACCGTGCAATTTTTTTCTTTGGGGTTTTGTGATATCTCGGGTTTGTGCGAATAAACGCGAAACAATTCCTGAGCTCAAATCGAAAATCCAACGCATTATCGGTGAGATACAGCCACATCTCTGTGCAAAAGTCATGGAAAATTTCATGAAAATGTCGGATATTTTATTCCATACTTAATCGGAACATGTCTTCTATAAAATACAATAAAAATATCACAACTCTGTCATAAAATACTTGCTTTTATTTTAAAATTAAAAAGTGCACTCTTATTGAGACACCCTTTATAAGCCAATGATTCCCTCTCGGGGCATGGGTATTAGATAGTTGCTTTCATTGCCTCATAAAAAATATGGAAGCAAAATCCTCCCGTCCATAATTTGGTTTCATTGGTTTTAGAGGCGGGACTGTCTATCTAACTTTGTAGCTGAAGTGCTGAAAGTGCTGAAGAAGGAGACCTATAAGAAATCAAACTATGTCGCCTTTGTTATTTTTTAACTTTCGCGGTGTATCGCGATAAGTCCCGAACTATTATACAAAACTGCCTTAACAACGGCAAGGTTGAGTGAAAAATGATAAGTGATCAAAATGGATGTTCGTTATGTTCGTTTACATGAAAGCATTCATATCACCGTCAAAGACCGAAAGCTTTAAACCAGCAGACAGAGTTTTATATGTATTACGCACTTCGTCAACAGATTGCTGCACCAATTTTCTCATCAATAAGATGGGAAAATTGTAGGGAAGCGGCGCAGCGACCTATTAGAAGTATGTAGTTGCATAACCTCCGGTACTGGATGGAATGGGTGTTAACAACGTGGAGTATTTTTCCGTGACGAACAACTTAAGCAAATTCGAAAGTAGAGAATAAACTGTCTGATATGACATGAACATTTTAGATAGTAGTTTGTGAAAAGAAGAGAAGACCAAAAGCTCTACTTATTTTAAATGGAATGTTTTATGATGGCATCTAGATGAGCAGTCTAGCTAGGTAAATGAATTTCAATTAATGGTATTGATAAGCTACCAAGTCGATATACAAACAGTAAGCAAGTATTAAAAATTGTGATTGTCCGATCGTGAGGTACATAGGTACAAGAACTACTGTTACCAGTAGTTAGGTGCGTTAACAAATAAAATTCGTAATCACAAAATCGTTTTGCAGACCTGTCGCTACTAGATGTATTGTTCATAGCAGTTACAGGGCTGTTTTTAAATTATAGGATCGTTTATTTTTTCGATCACACAATAAAAGGGGCCTGTGAACTTTTGAAAAAACCCTATGACACTTTAAGCAGTTTACACCGCATTTCCGCTTCTTTTGCTTATCTTTTAGTCAGTTAATCTATCGCAGTCTACTGCTGAACACAAGGCCTCTCACAATATCTCCCATGCCATTGCAGCCGGTCTCCCATCTGGCGCATCAAGTCTTTCCCAGCTTTGATATCGTCCGTCCATTTTGCTGGGATGGCTCCCCGTCCATCGGCAAATGTGGCCAGTCCATTCCAACTTCAGTTTGCTCATTCTACGTGCTAGGTATATGTATGTACTTTACTTCTATGTCCGATGACCTCGGCTTCTATTTTTATCCTTCAAAGATACCCCAAGACACGCTCTATAGCACACTGTGCGACTTCTGGAGAAACCTCGTGGAGAATCAGTCTCCACGAGGTTCTTTTATCTTTGGGAGAAACCTGTTTTTAGCAGTTAGCATCACATGTCTTCGCAAGTGAAGCCTGTTGCGCGACACAACTAGTACCTACATGTAGTAGGTCGCTATGTATAATAATATCGCGTGTTATCATAATCTGATGTTAATGAGTATAGGCTAACTTATGGCACATATAATGCTTGTAATAGTCGTAATACGAGTTCTATAAAATCTGAGTATTATTGCATTTATCAAGCCAGTTTTAGTTTTTGCCTGGTTCAAGTACCTGTCTAACATTCGCGTTACTATCATAGGATGCACGTTATTAAAGCGATTTATATTACAATTTAAGAGTAGGTAGGTAATATTTCTTGGAAACAGTCCAGTATTTCCATCAATACGGGACAGAATGGAGATTGGCAAACCGCTAACTTTATTTAGGTACAGAATATTAATAATAATGACTAAGGTTTGCCTGGAAAGGGCGTAACCTGATGATATATTGTAGTGCTAGACGATTTCACACTGTAATAAATCTACCAGGTTTAAGCTCAGCTCATAGCTTAAAAAACGTATTCCATGTAAATATACATTCGTTTTGTCGGCGATGGACGCAAAAAGTAATGAACAGAATTTGATGCGGTTTTTTTAGTTTGATAGATCTGGGTTAGGCTTAAAATCTTACGTTTGTTTGATCGCATCGGTTGAGTAGAACCGGAGATTTAAGCAAAGGTTACTTTAACCACAATGAAAGCGGTCGGAGTCGCGGGCATCAACAGCATCAGCTATTCAAAAATAAAACTACCTGTTCATTATTATACGACATACTTATTCAGATATGTCGTATAGGTATCGTATCGTTATAGGATTTCTATAAACTAGGTATTTACGATCTGGTAGGTAACTAAGCTTGGTGTTGCGTTGGACACAACACAGGTGCTTATCCTTAACCAGACAATTTATTTTGATACAAGAAATTGAGTCACTCAAGTCCCTAGGTTAGATTAAACGATTTCTGAATTTCATCTCGCCCTTATCCACTAGCGATTCCGTGCTGATATGACCTATGTGAAATACCTAACTTCCACTAGATGATACCCGCGGCTCCGCCTACGTGGATGTCGGTTATCGTGACTTTTGGTCATCTCTCCGGTTCTACTAAACCGATTGCGATGAGACAACGTAAGATTTTAAGTCTGACCAACGCCTTTCTAACACATAACGAGCATAAAAATCCGTTCAAGACAATAATTAAAAAAAAATGTTTAATAGGTAGAATCTAAGCCAAGTAATTTTTTTTTAATATCTCCAATGTACACATACAACCAATTTTCAATTAAAATACCTAGATTATTATAGATAGTAATGCTAACTATTCAACTATGCTTGAAGGTACTGAGAAAGTGTAATAACCTCTTGCATTTAATTAACAAATCGAAGTTCTGCCTATGGTCATAGCAGTATCCAGGGTAGATGGTATGTTAGATTATACTATTTGTCATTATACACCTATTGGACCTACGCGATGATAAAGCTCCCGGACAATAGGTAACTTACCTACTGCCTTAAATATAACGCTCTAGCATTTGATATTAAACTTGCAAAAATATGTTGTTATGATTTAGCTAGTTTTGGCTTTAAATAACGGGTGATTAGAAGAGTTCGTATTATTGACGTTTTTCGCAACTGCTACTGGGATAAAATGTGTAATAAAATAGAATAAAAAATAACAAATCAAAAAGTCTCATTACAATTAATTAAAATCAGAAATTCAGAGAATCGAATGACTTGTGCTTTCTAAACTAAATACGTAGAAGTGAAATATATTTACCTTATCTTCAGTTGCAGCTCCATTAATTATATAAATAAAATTAAGAATAAATAAACAGGCCACTAAACTATTTATATTCATAGTGTTAGCTATATGTAGCAATTTTATAAAAATCTCTGTTGTACGTAGTTATTATTTTTTACATAAAACACTCGTCAACACAACAAGACAGACCGTCCAAAGCAAAGAATGACAGAGTTTTTATCATATTGGCATATTATTATGAGTTTGTTAAAACTGGCTTTGTTACAATAAAACGTTGAGTACTACAATAGGGATGTATCACTGGTACGTTCACCGAGACAGAGCTCTAAGAACAGAATAAAATACAATAAGGATAAAATCCCGGTGCGCGTCCGCTGCCGCCGCCGCCCGCGCCGCCAACCCACCGTTGCCGCCCGTCGCGCCACTCTTGCCCTGCCTGCGCTCGCCGGCCACCGCCTCGCCGCGCGCCGCGCCGCCGCGCCGCGTCGTGCTGCCTCTTGCCTAGAGATGGGCGTCTTCCCTACCCTTCCCTGGGTAAGAATGGGTCGGGAAGGTAAAAATGGGTTTTTTCCCATTTTTACCGGGTATTTTCATTTCTTCCCGGGTAAAAATGTTCAGGAGTTAATTCGGTGCGATTATTCATGTAGAATTTCACTTTACTTGCAGTCCCATTCAAATTTTTTAGATTCACCAGTCTAAAACATACGTAGGTATATAGTATTAGCACAGTCTAACGATTCATACTACATACAGTCTGTCAACGAAGCCGTCTAGACAGAGCAATCGTGCAGGGAGTGATGGGTGACGGGGTGTGCAGGGAGTGATGGGTGACGGGATATTACTCGGTACGCCCATACATTTTACTCGGTACTAAGGATTCAGGGCTGTCTCATTTTGTAATCACACTAATCACGGGATAATTTTTTTTCATGACTCGTTTTGTTTGTTGAAATTGTTTTTTTTTTTTCGTTTTCTATATTTAGCTATCCAAGATGGCGGACACGAAATTTTCACAAAAATCAATTTGGGTTTCAGGTTTCGGGGTTTTTGGGGTCGCTGATTGCGAATATGACATCCATTTCGCGATCCAAGATGGCGGACTCGAAATTTTCACCTAAATCAATATGGGTATCGCTGTCAGGGTTTTGGGGTCGCTGATTGCAAATATAACATCCATTTGGTGATCCAAGATGGCGGACTCAAAATTTTCACCAAAATCGATATGGGTATCGGTTTCGGGGTTTTTGGGGTCGCTGATTGCGAATATGACATCCATTTGGTGATCCAATATGGCGGACTCAAAAGTTTCACTAAAATCGATATGGGTATCGCTTTCAGGGTTTTTGGGGTCGCTGATTGCGAATATAACATCCATTTCGCGATCCAAGATGGCGGACTCGAAATTTTCGCCAAAATCAATATGGGTATCGCTTTCAGGTTTTTTGGGGTCGCTGATTGCGAATATGACATCCATTTCGCGATTAAGATGGCGGACTCGAAATTTTCACCAAAATCGATATGGGTATCGCTTACAGGGTTTTTGGGGTCGCTGATTGCGAATATAACATCCATTTGGTGCTCCAAGATGGTGGACTCGAAATTTTCACTAAAATCGATATGGGTATCGTTTTCAAAGTTTTCGAGGTTGCTGATTACGAATATATTATTCATGTAGCAATCCAAGATGACTGTATGGATGATATATTCGTAATTATTAAATTTCCGCTATCTTTGATCGTCGGTAAAATGGTCGTCAATCCCGATATCAGATAATTGCCGGCAGGCAATCATACGATGGGAAACTGTCGACTATTCGTGACGATTTTTTTCTGACGCTTTCGTGTGTGAGCGCTGTCAACTTAGGACTGCAGGCCGCCCGATACGATCTGAAACTGCAGGCGGATCTTACAGTAGTTCATCGCGTTTGATGTTTGCGTAAATGCCGCCTTTTGCAGTTTTGTCAGAGTTGTCACTTCAGTTTTTATTTACCTATAATTATTTTTTCTGTAACATTTTATATATAACCCCTATTTTGATCTCTTTGTCTGTCAAAGCACATCAACTCACGCTAATATAAATTGCTAGCTGATGCCCGCGGCTCTGCTCGCATGGATGTCGGCTATTGCGACTTTTGCTTATATCTCTGGTTTTACTCAACCGATTATGATCAAGCAAATGTAATATTTTGACTCGTGAGTTTTTTGGATTTCGATTTCGGTTTCGGTTTCGGTTTCGATTTCAATTTCGATTTCAATTTCAATTTCAATTTTTGATTCGGGTTCAGGTTCGGGTTCGGGTTCTAATTTCGATGAAATTTCGCTAATCGCCGGGATCGCTAAATTGATGATATATTCTTAAGGAGCCTATCCACGATCAGTCCGCCTGCAGTTTCAGAGCATATCGGGCGGCCTGCAGTCCTAAATTGAAAGCGCCCACACACGAAAGCGATTTTGGCCTGCTGGCCATTCCCTGCTGTCAGTTTTGCGGTTACACACGATCAGTTGGAAGTCGACAGTTTCCCATCGAATGATTGCCTTCCGACGATTGTCTGATATCGGAATTGACAACCATTTTAACGACGATCAAAGATGTTGGACTTGAAATTAAAAAAGTCTAAGTTTTCTTGGTGACTAATAATAAAATCCATTTAGTGATCCAAGATTGCGGAATTGAAATTTCCCAAAAAAGTCAATATGGGTATCGTTTACGAGGTTTTCGGGATTGATAATTACGAATATATCATCCATCCAGTCATCTTGGATCGCTACATGAATAATATATTCGTAATCAGCAACCCGAGTACCTTGAAAACGATACCCATATCGATTTTAGTGAAAATTTCAAGTCCGCCATCTTGGATTGCTAAATTGATGATATATTCGTAATTAGCAACCCCACAAACCCTGAAAACGATACCCATATCGATTTTTGTGAAAATTTCAAGTCCGCCATCATGGATTGCTAAATTGATGATAAATTCATAATAAGTTCCCCGAAAAACCCTACAGGTGATACCCATATCGATTTTGGTGAAAATTTCGAGTCCGCCATCTTGGATTGCTAAATTGATGATATATTCGTAATTAGCGACCCCAAAAACCCTGAAGACGATACCCATATCGATTTTAGTGAAAATTTCAAGTCCGCCATCTTGGATTGCTAAATTGATGATAAATTCGTAATTAGCGACCCGAAAAACCCTGAAGGCGATACCCATTTCGATTTTGGTGAACATTTTGAGTCCGCCATCTTGGATTGCTGAATAGATGATGTATTCGTAATTAGCGACCCCAAAAACCCTGAAAACGATACCCATATCGATTTTAGTGAAAATTTCGAGTCCGCCATCTTGGATCGCGAAATGGATGATAAATTCACAATCAGCAACCCCAAAAACCCTGAAAGCGATACCCATATCAATTTTGGTGAAAATTCGAGTCCGCCATCTTGAATCGCTAAATGGATGGTATATTCGTAATCGGCGACCCCTAAAACCCTGAAAACGATACCCATATCGATTTTTGTGAAAATGTCGTGTCCGCCATATTGGATCGCTAAATATAGAAAACGAAAAATAAAACATTTTAACGAACAAAACGATTCATGAAAAAAAATTAAACATGTGATTAGTGTGATTACAAATGAGACAGCCCTGAATCCTTAGTACCGAGTAAAATGTATGGGCGTACCAAGTAATACCCATCACTCCCCTGCACGATTGCTCTGTCTAGACGGCTCGTTGACTGACTGTAGTATGAATCGTTAGACTGTGCTAATATTATAAATGCGAAAGTAACTCTGTCTGTCTGTCTGTCTGTATGTTACGCTTTCACGTCTAAACCACTGAACCGATTTTGATAAAATTGGTATAGGGGTAGATTAGACCATAAGAAAGGAGATAGGCTATGTTTGGTCGCGATAACCGACATCCACGCGGGCGGAGCCACGGGCAAAAGCTAGTAATATAATAAATAGTATCATTGTAATTGACAGAACACATATATTTATATTAAAAGTCATAATTTTGTGTGTAAGTATGATATAATTACATTTTTCATTTTTACCGGGTATAAATGGCAAGTGGGTGGGTAAAAATGGGTAAAAATGGGAATTTTCCCAAAACACCCATTTTTACCGGGTTAGCGCCCATCTCTACTCTTGCCACGTAGGGATGTACGTTGTGTTTATTTAGTTATCATCGATTATTGTATTCGTGAATACAGGTGTAACGACCTAATCGATACAATTATTATTTCTTATTAAAATGTAATGTAAACGTTAATGACCAAAGGTTATATTGGTTATATTATAATATTATATTGTTGTTGCATGAGTAAGTGTGGGCGAAGAGGCAAAGGATGGGGGATGGGGTAAAGAATAGGGGCAGTAGTGGGGAAGATGAATGGAGGGAAACATGAATGGGGGAAGGGGGAAATGTGGGACATGAGGGGTGGGGGAAATAGTTGGGGGTATGAGTGAGGCCATGAATTGTGAGAAGGGGCAAAATGGTAGAGGAAATAATAATTGGTGGGGGAAGGATTGGGGTAAAGGGTGGGGGTAGGAATGGGGGAAGGTGCAGGGTAAGAGATCCGGGAAAGTGCGGGGGAAGGGAGTAGAGTCAAATAGAGAGCCGAATAGAGTCAATTAGAGAGTCGAATAAAGAGGCGAGTAGAGAGTCAAATTGAGATTCAAATGCGATTAAGCGTTCAACACTCAAAAGTGACAACTCAGCGCTCAACCCGGGACTCACACTCACAGGGCTATCTTACGTACACTTACAACACTATGCGATAAACAACAGCCAATGGGGTGGAAGCCTATACATATTTAAACTACTAAATCACACAGAGTACTTTAATATAATATAAATATTATATTCTTTAATTACTGAAAAATAAATTAATAAATTATTGGCTAGTTATGATGTGACATACAGAATGAGAGAATTTCACTCAAAGGAAACATTCCTTCAATTTTTAAGTAATTGCATGAGATTCAAGTAATTTCAGATGCTTGATCGGAAACCTCTATGGGATATATTCGGGGCGATGCATGGCGACAAAATTGCCTTATTGGGTTACCTTATAATCAGTTGACCGGAATTGAGACGGTGGCGTGCGGTTTTGGTCGGTTCGTGTCCGACATAAATACCCCTGCAGTAGGGGTACAAAAAGGTACCAAGTTTGAATATGGAATTTGATTATACTTACTTTCTTTAAACTTAGGTATTTTAGAACCAATTTGCAAACAATTTTTTTAAATCTGGCGGTGTGCTTTAAGTTCCTTAGCTTAACTTATGGGTATATAAAAAAACTGAACATAATGTTAAAGTCAAACAAACTTCAAAATAAATGTCAAAGTCAAACAAACTCATGTTTGTACACAGTGTTTCACAGCTTCCAGTTTTCTTAGCCTATTTTAATTTAGACCTTTTAATGGTAGTGAACTACCTAACCTACCTACTTTTACAGTGCAAATAGATTTGTAATAATTCGTAATATTACTTATGAAAATGATTGCATAGACACTAGCTATGGTGGTTATAAAATGGAGATTCCAAGGGGTGTTGCAAAGATTAAAGTGAGTTAGCATTACTAATATCGCCTCAAAATATTAATATTACTTTGTATTGAACCAAAACTCTTTCTTCCAGAGGCTATATAATATGGAAAATAGCTCAAACTCAACTGACAATCCGTTCACTGACCTACAATGAGCATATGAACCAGAGCTATGCAATCGATTTTTTGCTTGAACCTATATTTTGGTTTGTTGATAACTTCGCAAAGCACCTCGGAAGAGTAAGTATTCGTGTTTTGCTACTGGTTGCTTGATTTGGAAGTTATAACCTGAAATGGCACATTCCCCAAATGTTATCAAAACTATCATCTGGTCTTGAAATCAAAGCCTATAATCCCGATTCTCATCAAGATTTCGAGACCACCTCTATCTTGTACACATGTTCCAGCTGGCAGGTGAAGTTGGCTTGGATCTGCGTGTCCGTTGGAATTACTTCCATAAAAATCAAGCCATAATTTGAAAAAATACAAACTAATTTCAGTATCCATAGAGCAAGCTTTGAATGCATCAACACTGTGATGATTTCAATTCAACAGAGTTCAGTTCAGCAGAGTTATACTCTCTCAAAGGATACCTTGTCTACTGTGTTTTCTAATTTACTAACTAATAAGACTTAAAGTGTAAACTTCATGCTAGTTATTCTTTATAATTCATCTTTATCTTTACAATTGGGTATTATCCTATAGTTCAAATAAATTATCTAACCGAGCTTATTAAATTAAGAATGGTAAAAATTAAGTCAGCTCTTCTTTCACAGTTTTTATTTATTTTTAATCATCCACCCAACCTATAACAGTAACTGATTTAACTATAAAATTTTATGATGTCACTAAATCTTTTTAAATTACCTTAAAACTTATTATTTTGACACTTAGTAAAAAGTAATTAATTTGACTAGTCAGTAGAATACCCATTACAATGCAATAATATAACTATATTTACTTTTACAATTTTCAGGTGTTTGTCTTCTGTGTGACTATATTAACATCTGCCGTTGTTCTGATTGCATACTGGGTTGGCCTCCCATACTGGTGGCAGAGGTGTCCTTACACTACAACATTCCTAGTCATCTTTGGCAACTGGCTTCTGATCAATATTGTCTTTCACTATTATATGGGTGTTGTGACTCCACCTGGTCATCCACCACAAGTAAGTACCATATTTGTTATTATCCATACTTCTCTACTAATATTATAAATGCAAATGTAAATCTGTCTGTCTGTCTGTTTGTTAGTTACGCTTTCACACCTAAACCACTGATCCGATTTTGATGAAAATTGGTATAGGGGTAGATTAGACCTTGAGAAAGCACATAGGCCATGTTTGGTCGCGATAACCGACATCCACGTAGGTGGAGCCGCGGGCAAAAGCTAGTTATTTCATAACGGGTACACCGGAAGCTGGACAGCCAATCAAACTATGACGTCTGTAATCCATACCATGTTTAAAAACTGCAAATAGCCACAGACTCATTATAAGCATTCAGTTTAAGCTAGAATGAGAATATTGGTAATAAAAGATACATAAAAACCACATTTCAAATGTAGATGTAGGTGTAAAAGAAGTTTGATGATCCCCATAGGACAGAGTTACCTAATTTAATTTGTTATTAAATTTTTTTAATATTATTATAAGCAAGGTTTAAGAACTAAGGTGACCATTCAATTAGAATGTGTAGTCAGTGTAGTGTTACTTACTTACTACTACTAAGTAAGTAAGTAAGTAAGTAAGCAGTGTATTGTAACACTAGTTGTTTCAATAGAAGCCAATGATTATATCTATAAATTACAAGCAGTCCCAGCAGATGTTGGCCTACTGACAATAAGGGTGCATACCGACAGAAGCGCTATATCCGCTGCAATATACTCACAAAATATCTTTTAAATTGGTCCAGCTGTTTAGGACTAGTGACAAATAAGCTTATAACAATGTATGAATGATGTATACATGATGAGTAATAAAGTAAAACAATGTAGTCTTAAATTTAACATTTATTAACACAATTCCGGACAACCTTAAAAATTTATGTTAATTATTTGATTCTTAGAATTATTGACATTATGTAGAATATTTAGTTGTCTTCTAGTTCTTCTTCTCCATTAACCTAGCGTTAATCTCAGTCCGCAGCTTTCAACTTGGAGTCTGGGGTCTGGAGTCTTATTGCGGATTCGACTGAACTCCGATATTTTCTGTGAAGTGACTGCCATCTGACCTCCACAACCCAAAGATGATATAGAGGCATTGTAGCTAGACCAGTTATTGGACTTATTGGGGCTCCATATACCCATAACATCGTATGACCCAAGAAAAGAGGCTATGTGCGGGCAAAAGAGTCCACTATCCCATCCCCATTACACTAGATCCCTTTCCTTGTCAATACACAAACTGCCATAGATGTTCGTGTGGCAACAGGGACCGATGGCTTAACGTGCTCTCCGGCACTACCACACCAATGCATATATCCATATTCATGCATACATATATTTGCGCTGAGCGAGGATCGAACCTGCACCTCCTGCGTAGCGGCCGCGCGTACTACTGCCACGCCAAACAGGCTGTCAATATTTAGCTTTGACTTTGTAATACTTGAATTCTATTAGAATTTGACATATTAAGTTGACTTGAACCTCATAAACTAATGATTATAATATTGTGATAACTGTGATACTAGATTTTTGACATTGTTACATTTTATTTGACAAAAGATTACTATAAATTAATGAAAAGTTAATGACAAACTTGCTGTAACGATTGTGAATGATATATGACGTATAATGATTATCCTTATGAATAAATGAGTTATGTTATGACCTTATGACTGTTATGCTTATGAGTTATGAAGTGGCGCAGACATTGCGGCTGGATTGTCCATCATCCTTCCGGCGCGTCCCCATTTGAAATAATAATATTAAGAAACACCATTGTTAAAAAATAAAATAATATATCCTTTGATTACGTATACAACTTCACCGATAATATAAACAATAGTGTTTATATACGGTATGGTATGTGCACATGGTAAGGTGCTACTCTACTGGTGGGGAATCGTAACCGTATAATCTATAATAACAATATCTACCTATGGTTTCATAAGTTTAACTTGTAAGGTTTAAAAATATTTTATAAACGTAATTTTACTGAATCAGGCTCGATATCAGACAAGGAATATAAAATTACCATCAAAGCTGTTGACATAATTCTTTCATACTTGCTCATACAGACAGACTATAAAGAGATCCATTGTATTAGTAAAACTTGATCAAGACTCTAAGCAACGGCGGCGCCACGGTGAAGCGCAGCCGTCGCCGTGTGCGCTGTGGCTGTAAACAAGCTTCCTCAGCACTCCATACAACACTGACAACCTATACACGGCATATTAGCCGTGAATTTTTACGGCGAATAAAAGTGTGTGTACACAGGCCTAATACACTAATTACAAATTAATTTACTAAATTTTCTACATATCACCCTATCATTGGTCGAACATTTTAACGAGTTTTTATCATCCTTTGAATAATGCGTACTTATTTCTTTTTCTTCTAGGGTTCTATGATATCTGAAGCAGCAAGTATTTGCAAGAAGTGCATATCTCCAAAACCTCCACGGACACATCACTGTTCTGTTTGCGATAAATGTGTCCTCGCTATGGACCACCATTGTCCATGGCTAAATAACTGTGTGGGGTATTACAATGCACGGCACTTTTACCTGTATATGGTTTATATGGTTACTGGAGTCACCTTCATTATAGTTGCAGGCATTGATATTGGATACCAAGTTCTATGGGTTAATGATACTGGTAAGAACTGATTCCTAATTTCATTTATAATGCAAATGTTGTTGTAATTTCCCTGGGCTATTAGCTATATTTTACAGTTAATTAATTGTGCAAGTTATTATAGATCTAATTTAAATTTTCTAGGTGGTATCATCCCAAACAACGACCCGGATTTAATAGGCCATCCAGTGAGGATAAACCAAAGCGGTGCGTTAGTGCCAGTGAAAGTCATTGTGGAATATGACGACTCTATTAACTTTCCTCGTGAGCACAGACTACCAGTGCCGCCTATCACTGAGACACAGCGTATAACCGCACATCCATGGAAAAGAAAAGCAGTCTATTTCATGGCAGTCACATGTGTCGCAGTATTGTTTGCACTTGGAACTCTAGCAACGATGCATGGTAAAAATATAGGCAGAGGAGAAACAAGTGTAGAAGCTCACATAAACGCAAAGCTAAGAGAGGTTCAAAAAGAAAACTTCAGAAACCCGTACGACTTTGGTAAGAAAAAGAATTGGAAACTATTCTTAGGACTGATTCAGGGTAGGACTTTTTTGAGACATGTCTTGCTACCGTCTGCTCATGCTCCGACTGGCACTGGATTGACATGGCACACAGTTCATAATACTCTGGAAGATTGGCCGTAAGCGGTGAATTATTAGCGGTTTATGTTGGCAATAGCCGTAGCAATAAGCACGAGTGATTTTAGTGAGATTCAGTTCGCCGTGCCAGATTGTAATGAGATATAATAAATGTAAGTATTAGCATTAATAATACGCCCAGCCCAGAGTATTCCAACTCACATTTCCAAAATAATGATATTTAGTAGGTAATTTTGATATTCATTATACGCCAGTACAGTTAACGTCAAAAATGACGGAAATGGTTAATAATTATTAACAGCATAATACCTGTTGGAAATAAAAGGAAATATGGTTAGAACACTAGGAAAAATAAATTCAACTTTTTATAAAGTACGGGGTTAAAATGGCGTGCATTTAAAGCGTGAAAAGGGGTGTTTCACGATTTGCAGCGACAGTAAACCTTCTATCGAAAATGTTAAGTACAAAAGTCGTAGGTAATAATAAGGCCCACTACTCTGAATCGTTTTTCACATTAACTTACAGTTTTCGAGCAGAATTGGAAAATAGGACTTTTTGGTCTTATGGACCTGGTGTCCATCTAACGGGCAGTATTCCATGAATTTCCTTGGGAAAAACCTTAGGGAAGCCGGGTCCGGCAAATAACAAGTCTGCAGTTTAATGTCGTCCTCGCGATAGGCGCGGGAGATCTCGTTGAGGTTTTCTCGAGGTTGGCCGGCTTTACTTGGTACACGCTGTCTGTGACTTCTTTATCGTTAATAATTAATGTGAGACTTTTGTCACGTCGTTCCTTGACCGCGTAGGGTCCCGTATACGGTCGTTGTAAAGCTATCATCACGAAGGAATACGTGGGATGATCGTGGCAAGTTTTTAAAAATGAAGGGAGATTTATTAGCGTAGTTGGTAGCGGGGTGGCTTTGACTCTCCTCATGTGATTTCTTGATTGCGTCACGAAATCGGCTACAGATTCCGGGCTAGGAGGTTTCTCCGAGGCGACAACGAGCTCGACGGGTAGGCGAAGTGGCTCTCCATATAATAGTTCAGCCGCTGACGCACCATGGTCTTCCTTTAATGCAGTTCTCATTCCTAATAGAACCGTGGGTAAAGCTGTGGACCAGGACTCCCCGTGGCACCTAAGAGCCGCTTTTAATTGGCGGTGCATGCGTTCGACCATCCCGTTGGCTTGGGGGTGATAACCCGTCGTACGGACGCGCGATGCACCGCAGACGTCCATGAGCCGTTGGACTAATCTGGACTCAAATTGGCGTCCTTGGTCCGTAGTCACTGTGGATGGTACTCCATAGCGGGCTATCCACTCTCTACTTAAGGTTTCGGCCACCTCTTCCGCCATGATCCCGACCATTGGCCACGCCTCCGGCCATCGAGTGAACCTGTCCACGGCTGTCAGATAGTACTGGGATCCTTTGCTTTGGGGCAGGAGTCCGATGAGGTCCAAATGCACGTGCCGGAAACGATCCGGTGGGTTGGCAAATTTTGAATAGGGTGCTTTAGCGTGTCTGGATACTTTGCTACGCTGACATGCGAGACACGTGCGCGCCCATTCGTGGCACTGCCTCTTGATGTTTGGCCAAACAAATTTGTCAGCCATCAGCCGTGCAGACGCGAGCGCACCTGGATGACTAAGGCCGTGAATCTTGTCGAAGCGTCTTCGACGAAAAGCCGCTGGTAGGTAAGGTCGTGGTTTTCCCATCGACACGTCGCAGAAGATTGAGATGTCGGTGCCAGGCAATCGTACCTTTTCCAGTTTTAAAGAATAGTCAAGTCTGCAACTGGCGCAGTTCTTCATCGCTGGCCTGTGCATCGGCTAATGCTGCGTAGTCATCCTCTATTCGCAACGCTTCGACCCGAGACATGGTGTCTGCGACCACATTATTTTTCCTGCTGACGTGAACTATGTCAGTCGTGAACTGAGAAATGAAAGAAAGAATTCAACCAGTTGTACAGGAGGTAACTTTTCCCGACGTTGTACAAAGGCGTAAATTAATGGCTTGTGGTCGGTGTAAACGGTAGCATGTTGCGTTTCTAACACGTGCCGAAAGTGCTGTACCGCCTTGTAGACGGCCAACAACTCGCGGTAATAGGCTGGCCAGGAAGACTGTCGCGATGATAGTTTTTTACTAAAGAAAGCGACAGGTTGCCACTGGCCATCTACACTGCTGCAGGTAGGCACCGACGTGGCTCGCCGATGCATCGGTAAATAAACCCAAGGGGGCATTGGCGACAGGATGAGCTAAGAGTGTGGCCTCAACAAGGTGTTCTTTGCATTTTTGGAACGCGAGCTCACGCTCAGGCGTCCAAGGAACTGGTTTGGGCCCTTTAGCTGTGTCGACGCTAGCAAGTTTATAAGAGGTGCTTGCAGTTCTGCTGCCTTTGGCATGTTTTCACCCTTCGTCGCCATATGCAGGGGTGAAGGGCAAGGGCTGCTGGAGGGACGTTCTGTGCCGCTGGCTACCATTGCCTCAAATTCCTTCTTGGCAGCCTGGAGTTTCTGCGGTGCAAGCCTTCGCGGGTGGCACGATACCGGTGGGCCATTAGTAGTAATGATGTGGTGCACCGTATTATGTTTGACTATACGTGGCAGGCCAGACGGACGCAAGATGTCAGGAAACTCAAGCAGGATCTTGGCGATTGGCGAGTCATTATTGATACTTTTAACGCTCACCTGTTTGAAAATGTAGCAGACGCAACTAACTTAGTGGTGCCATCTATTAAACGCTGGTGGCGGCAATCAGGCATTAAGTTGTATTCCGCTAATAAATCAGAGCCAATGATTGGTGCTCCAACATCTGCAATTATAAAATTCCATTTAAATATCCTACGTAACCCAAGTTCCAAGCTCATATGTTCAGTGCCATATGTTTTGATAGCGCTCCCATTTGCAGCTCGCAGGTTATATTTTCCCTTCAAAAGGTTGCGAGGAAAACAGCTGATGTCGGATTCGGTATCGATTAAGAAACGGTGGCCAGATGTAGAGTCGCGCGCGAATAACCGGCGGCCAGGATTGGAGCAATCAGCCGCCGCCGCTACTGATTGCTGGATTTGTTTTTTTCCCTCTTGAGGCTTCCAATTGCAGGGGGGTACACATTTCGTTGCTCTATGGCCGAATCTATTGTGGTACCAGCACCAGCTACCATTAGTCTGCCCCCTTAGATCGGGAACGACTTCTCGGTCTAGGCTGCTGTGCGTTGTTGGAGCGAAGAGTCTGCACCTCCTTTATCAGGGCCTCTATACACTTAATGAGGCTGCTAATGTCCGACGATAATGCGGGGTAGACATTGCACAGGTCGACGCCGAGTTAGTGTTCTCTGCTATGGCATCAGCTATTTCAGCCACTTTTTCTAGTTCCAGGTCTTTCTGGGCGATTAGAATTTTTTGAATATCCCCCGGCAGACGGCTAAGCAAGAGTTCCCGGATAATGGAGTTGTTCGTTGCTGTTCCTGCCAGTGAGCGTAAATGGCGGAGGAATGCCGAAGGTTTTCCATCCCCCAGTTCTTCGGCACTTAAAAGCTGCTTTATTTTCTGAGCTCTTGATTTGGAAAGCTGCTTGATAAGTTCGCTCTTTAACTTTTCATATTTCCCCTCTGCAGGAGGGTTTGTTATTAATTCTTCTACCTCTGTAGCAGTTTTTGTATCTGATACAGAAAGAACATATCCGTACCTTGTCCCATCGGCTTTAATACCACTTATATCAAATTGGGCCTTGGCTTGCGCAAACCACAGTTTAGGTTTGTCAGCCCAAAATGCCGGGAGTTTTACTTTCACCTCATTAACTTGTGGTGCTGAATCCACTGATAAAAGAGCTACTTGTTGCTGGAGCTGAAGGAGTTGTTCCTCGACTGTGGCCATAGTGCTGGGAGGAACAAGCGAAATAATCAGTAATATAAAATATCACCCGATAAGGCTTAAACAAAAAACAAATACAGGTTGTGAATGCTATCAGAACTGTTGTGAAACGTAAAACGCTACTTGGATGCACTTTGTCTTATAGGAGCACAATCAGCACTACTTTTGCACTACCATTGAAACCGCTACTTCGTCTCTTGCTGATGCTCGAAGAATTGCGCGACTCCACAGATTTACTGCAAAATCTTTGTAGTTTGAAAAAATTTTTGCGTTGGGGTCACCAATATGGACCTGGTGTCCATCTAACGGGCAGTCTCGTGCAGTATTCCATGAATGTCCTAGTGAAAAATCTTAGGGAAGCCGGGACTGGCAAATAACAAGTCTGCAGTTTAATGTCGTTCTCTTGTCATAGACAAAAGCGTTTATTACCATAGAGGTTTTATACATAGAAATGAAATGGGTACTGGGCTTTTCGCCACAGTCTTATCTGCCACAAAAACTGTTATTTTTCACAAAATTTCGTGATATTGTACCTCTTTATGATTCAAACACAATCACATAGCTTTTAATTCAATATATTTATATTTAGGTCTTATTATTAGACCTTGTTGTTACCTACAAATTTGGTATTAAACCTTTTTCGATAGGGGGATTAGTTTCGCTGCGTGGAACACCATTTTTCACGCATAAAAGGCATACCATTTCACCCCCGTACTTCATAGCGAGTTTAATTTTATTTTTCCCGTTATTTTGACCATATTTCCTTTCATCACCAACACGTCTCATGCCGTATGCCGTTATGAATTACCTAATTACCTGATATTTTCTATGTACGCTGGTCTAGTCGTGTGGTAAATGCCTATTTTATTGCTAGTAACTTGGAAATACCTGCCAGAATTAATAAATGCCCACAAAATTGTATTGAATGAAGTGTTGTAGAAATGAAAGTTAATATCAGACCAAATATTTTACATTATAGCTAAATATATGTCACTAACATTTGATTTCGTGATTATTACTTTAGCAATTTTTGCAGAGGCTAAAAGGTAACAGTCTATTGAAAAGATACGCGTAAAATAATACTATTTAGTGATTTGCAAAACTGAGTCTGTAGCTAACGTGATACCCAAGATTAAAAAAGAACAATTAGAACTTTCTAGGTACGTTTGGCTAAAATGGGCTTTACTTTACTTCGGTTTTGTGGCACGAGCGTTCCCTTGATCGTACACCAGATGACAGTTCGACACCTTTGTCAATATTTTTATCGGGTAGGTACTCAAACTACCTTACTGCCTACACAAATATTATCAAAAAACTACAAGAATACTTATTGGTTCTCTATAATCTTGTGTTAGTATTTTGCGGTTCATTCGATCGGAGTCAAAATGTACTTTAGACAAAATTAGTGCGTCCTAATGGCGAGAACACCACAGCGCCTTGTAGCCGCGTCGGGCTCATTGTACTTACATGACTTATAAATTCCACCGTGAACTGTGTTTTGTTTTTTTTATCCATTATTTAGATAATATGGTCTCCGATCGATTTGTAAGAGTTATCGTTCTTTTGTTAACAAAGAGACAGACTGAAATATCGTAAATGACGCAGTTTTGCGTCGACGCCATTGTTACATTGCTGTATTGTTTTCGCCTTAATTAATTTTATACTAATTTATTTTATATCAAAATGTTCTTTAGTAAGTAAGTAGTTTTATTAGGCATTCATTGTTCACTGTTATCATCGTTTTTGTACCTATATAATATTTGCTGCACTCTATGTGGTTTACTGTCGATATTCAAAAGATCTATGGAAATGAACTATGAAATGTTGAAATAATTATCGTCGTCCTCACAAAATATAAGGCTCGTTATGACATTTTACCATCGTGATATAACTAGTGATTTGGCTGTGTGAAAGCCGTTGTACAAAACGACGACTTCCATAACAACAGAATATATAATATATATATTATACTAGCTTTTGCCCGCGGCTCCGCCCGCGTGGAAGTCGGTTATCGCGACCAAACATAGCCTATGCCCTTTCTCATGGTCTAAGCTACCCCTATACCAAATTTCATTAAAATTGGTTCAGTGGTTAAGGCGTGAAAGCGTAACATACAGACAGACAGACAGAGTTACTTTCGCATTTATAATATTAGTATGGATGTTGTATAATATAGAATACAAATAATGTTTGTGCTGTAAAATATCATTATTAAGTTGTATTATATTACAAATTTTCACTATACTTACTGAAATAATGAAAAGCGCTTGGGCATTTGTTTTTTGAAATTAAGGCGACATTATACGAATGCTGGCACAAATTTCCTGTAATTTTGAGGATTCCCACAATTTCTCCATATCTCAGAATCAGAACTTTCAAAACGGACCTTTTATTTTGTGATGACTATAGGGACCTATATCGTATATCTAACGAGTTTTTAAGGTTTGTGAGAATAAAGAAAATAGATCAAGGGCCTTACTCCGAAAAACGAACGAACGAACAACGACCCGAACGAACACGAACCATTAAAGTTACTCCGAAAAACTTTCGTTGACGACTGACGGATTCCGCCGTTTTCGTAATCATAGACAAACGTTCGAATCTAGATAAATAGTTTGGACCAATATACATTAAAAATCTAAAAACCATTAACAATTGAAAAATCAAAAAAATATAGTTGTATTCTTGTGAAGACAGCGTCAAATTAAAATATGTATGAGATTTTGGTTCCAAAGTTACCGTTAGATCACCAAAATGTAATTTTTCAAGGATTTACGTGATTTAATGTGAACGAACTTAAAAACCCTTGTGAAAGTGACCTATGATAGTTGAAGCATTTAAGCTAATGTGACAAAAAACATACCTAGTAATATTGAAACATACCTTGGTCGTTGGTTCAATGCCCCTAGTGTTCCTTTTTAGAGGAAGTAGAGGAATGATTTCCTCGCATAGCTCCTCAAAAAGTCCCCTCGTCAATCTGTAAAAAATTTTTTCACGAAGCTGGTGACGATTTTGGCTCCGCTCAACCGCTTCTTCCCTCATCATTTCGTCCAACAATAAAAATCTCGCCATTTTATTCGATTAAAATTCAACTCCGAAAGTCTTACGATAGCTATATAGACGTCGTTGAATTTCAAATAATAATTCGCAAGATTACTTGTCAAACAACGACTGACAACGACTACGAAAACGTCAAATGTATTTTGGGAATAGGTGCACCGACAACGATCGGCAACGTCAATGTCAAACGTACGAAGACGGATCCGAAGCCCATGAACCTTTATACTAACTGGACTGCGCACTATGAACAGAAAAACGAGCCGAAAGAGAGGTTCCAAAGTAGTAGTGCGTCTCTTTCTAATAGCTTTTATCATGTTTTTATTGGTCTTCATTACAAACAATGTTGCCGCATAAGTATTTTGAAATGCTACCAATGTCACTCTCATAACATTTGAAATAAAAGTATTACTTTGTACAACTTCATAATACTTTGTACAAATTCATAAAAGATGGTCAAACCATTGTATATTTATAGTTTAAGTATTTTTATGCAAAGTTTCATCACAAAAACATAACGCACAAATATATGGAAAATTAAAAAAAAATTACCATTTACAACCAAAAAGAATTTACATTTACTATGGCAAGTTGTTAGACAGGAACAGACTACTACTTTTTGGCTGTCTCGCTCGGCTCGATTTTTCTACTTTCACCGAGACGATGAAAAATGTACCTTATGTCATTATAGTTGGGTGTAAATTTGTAATTATTGTATTTTACAGTACGCAATCCAGTTAGTATACAGATTCATGCCGAAGCCCGACACGAAACACTTTCGGGGTAGCTAAATGACGGAAACGTCAACCGATACGAATAGTTTCGTTTTTCGGAGTAAGGCCCCAGTATTGATATATTTCCGTTAAAATAAGTACTAATATACTTACCTACTTTCGACAAAGCTAAACTAGTCACCGTTATAGGAGATTAAAAACGTTAGAATGACGAGAAATATAATAAAATAATAAATAAGTCATTTTTTTGTATTTTATTTATATATCAACAATGTACTTCCTTCGTAATTTATCGTTGTTTACGTATCTACTTAACTCTAACTAATAGATAAAATAAAAATATAAGTATAAGTACTGAGCGATTATATTTTAACTTCCATAGTTACATAATGATAGGTAAGCATTATTTCATTCGCAGCGCATTTACGTCTAAAGATTCGTACTTATTTGGTCCAATAGCATCTTAGTTCTTTATTTTCAAGCCTATTTGGAATACCTATTATACCTAAGTACTTTGAAATTACCTTCCGATACGGCTTCCAGCTTTTCTTTTGTTAATAATTTTATATTTTGTAACATTGTGAACTATTTATATTTAGTAAATAAGTATAAAATATGAATAAAATCTGTTAGTTATTAAATGATTGTCAGATAATACAAATGTTTCTTATTAAGTATCACTACGTAGACAGTTCTTGTCTTGTTAATTTATACAATCGGTGTATCGAAACATGAAACGTTATTTTTTTGTGATAAATAAAAAAGTTGTTGCTGAGAGTTTTATAAACACAAGAGATTATGTTTATTAAATTAATTATTTCATTTTACATGGAAAAAATACTTCGCATTTATGATATGTGATACAAGTACAAGATAATCAAAACACAACCGTATTCAAATCATCCATCGTTCTGTCATTCCAGCCAGTCAGTCATTACACTTGCTAACCTTTTTCTAACACTCCTTCACTTACTCATGCACCACACACAGACACCCATCTCCCTACGACAAATTTCTAGCTTGCCCTTTGGCAAAGATTTAGTCGAAGTGTCTGCCATTCCGGTACCATTAACTTTGTTTCTAAGTACTCGACTTTCATAAAGCCATTCTCTAATGCTTCTCGGACAAAGTGGTGTCTCAAGTCGATGTGCTCCGCTCCCTGATGGTGCACTGGGATTAGTAATATAGCCATGGCTGACTGACTATCAGTATAGATCGTAACTGAAAGCATTGGACTCTGCATTAATTCTGCCAAAATTCTTCTCAAAAATATAGCTTCTTTGGCAGTTTAGCAGCAGCCTCTGCTGATGAAATAGCTATACTCTCCTGTTTTGAGCTTTGCCACTGTCCTCCGAAATCGCTTAGTAAGTGACGTAATCAGGGAAAGTAGTTGGCCTTTTATCTCTTTGAGGATATCTTCTTTCTCTGTCACTCTCTCACTCCATCTAAATATCTTTACTTTCATCTCCATCTACAGATTCCCAGTATTCGTTCTCAAATATTTCAGGTCCTACACCAATACGTGACTCATCTTCCTGAAATGACTCCTCAAGTTGGATAGTTGCTCTCTTTGACATCGGTTTCTCTATATCATTTTGACTCAGAGTTATCAACTCTCCACTCTTCTTATCCCATTTGGTTCTCTTTTCATCTGGAATATGAAAAGAGAACCAAATGGGATGAATGCCTTTCTCAACCATGCTCTGCTACCATAATAAACATATTATCTTGTTTAAAACGGCATAATGAAATGAATAAAATACTTCCAATGAATAAGGACGTGCATGTATATAATGTAACTAAGTGTGTTTGTGCATATGCGATTCAACTAAGAATAGAATAGGGTAGTAGGTACTTGCGACAACTTTTGTAGTGTTAGCAGAAAAATATGCTAACAAAAGAAATATTTTTATTTTTTGTCAAAAACTAAATGTAACTAATTAACATTTAAAATAATTGCAACATCCCATTATTCGTATTCTGGAAATTTCTTGAAGAATTTGCACTCGGCGTTCCCTGTACTCGCTTTTTCTCAATTGAATACATTTGTATGTAACATTTTGATGTTCCTACATAGCAGAGCTTTTTAAATTAGAAACACAGGTAGTAGGTAACTTTAATAAATGCGATTTTCGTCTTCGCATGTACAATTCAGATGTCTTGAAGTCACCAGTTGTAAATTGACTTCTGATTGTCCTTTCCTTTATATTCTTAGTTGAAACGGACATTAAAAATTGGTTTTAAAATGCATTTGTAAAGCATACGGTTGTAAATCATATAGGTACATAGTATGTATTAGAGGTAAATAAAACAATGATCTCGAAATAGTTTTTTTTATTATAAATAATAACTTAAGTTTCTGTATACCTACCTACTTTGTAGAAATAAATAACTATACTACGTATTATACACATATTGCACAACTGAAATAATTTTTAGTTCTCATGACATTTATGTAGGTAAACCGGTAATAGTAAATATGTATGTCCAAATAAATGAATGGTAACATACTGTCACCTCCCTGAATGATTTTTATCTCACCAGGATGCTATAGTACACAAAGTAACTGACCAAATCACTTGAGAATTATGACGAAGTAAACTGTGACGTCATATTTTCTTTCAATCAATGGTAAAACATTTCACAAATTTAAATTTCCCTCTCAGTTATTTCCTATTTATTATGTGGAGAATAGGCACTTTTCTATGGGCCCCTGTAACAAGTGGCGACTCATTTAAACTAGTTCATTTAAACATGTTCATGTAATAAAAATGAACGATTTTTATCAGAAATTCGAGCAGTTCCAAAGTTATAAGGGTTTATGTAAAAAATATTCTCCCTAATACGAATACTCTAAATACTGGAGATAACTCAAAGGAAACATTACCTTATTTTTAAGATGAACCGAACATGTGTTCTTATATTTTCGAGAACTCGCTTGCCACACCCAGTAATCGAGCCGACTAAAATCCAAAATATAACATCCTGTATTTTTATGGCAACAATCGATAGTGTAAATCATAAGGATGAAATCTCTAACAAACATGGTAAATTAAATAAAAGAAAGTTCATAAAATCTTAACTTATAAATTCAGCATTGACGGACACTGCACTTTTACCTACTCAAGCAGCCATCGGATACTTTATCAACAATAAAGTTATCTTTGTCATCATTTATTTATTAAAGTGAATACTAAACGAATGAACTTTGCTGCCAGTTTAGAATGTAATTATTTAACTTAATTTTTGGGTAACTGCATGAGGTACAAGTAATTTGGGGCCCTTGTCTAGAACCTATACGCGGTTTATGGTATAACCAATTAATTGACACGTGACTTGAGACGGCGTGCGTTTGTTTTGGTCTGTTGGAGTCCGACATAAATACAGCTGGCTAGCGAGAGCTTCCGTATCAAAAAAAGGGACAAGTTATTCAAATAATGGAACTTTATTATTAATAATGATATTAGGTGGCTCTTTAAGTCATAGTGCTTAACCCTACGCAGTAGGTCTGATATGTAGATTCGAATGACGTTATCTCGACGCACGTCATTTCGAAAATATTTCCAAGTGGTACGCTAGCTCGAAAGTACTTTAAATCGAAAACCGCTATATCGAATGACGTTGTCGCGACGCACGTTAATTCGAATATATTTATAAGTAGTACGCCAGTTCGAAAGTACTTTAAATCGAAAACCACTCCTGCGAATAGCATACTCCGCATTTTGGTGAATCATTCATCTGCGCAACTGGGACGCCAAACGTCAGCTCAGGGTTACCTGGTTGGGATCTGAGTTGGAGCACTGTTTCCACCCGAAGTATTTAGGGGTCACCCTAGATAGGACTCTGAGCTTTAAAAATCACTGTCAAAACACAAAAGCCAAAGTAGGTGCCCAAAACAACCTGATACGCCGCCTCACAACTACGACCTGGGGAGCAGAACCAAACGTTCTTCGTACAATTGCACTAGCCCTGTGCTTTGCTGCGGGTGAATTTTCGTGTCCTGTGTGGCACCAATCGGCACATGCCGGACAAGTAGATATTGCCCTAAATGAAACCTGCCGCACAATCACCGGTTGCCTTAAGCCCACTCCTCTCAACATGCTCCACCCACTCTCAGGTATCGCACCACCTGCTATACGACGGGCTGTTGCTTGCAGACTGGAAAAGGCAAAACAAGAAACCGACTCCCGACACTGCCTATATGGACATCAACCACCTAGAGCCCGCTTAAAGAGTCGTACCTAAGAGTTTCATGCAAACCGTAAAAGCCGCACCCGCACACGAACATCCTGGCACGATGAGAACTTCCCTATGGAAAGAAAAACAGCCACCACCTTCGGACTTCCTACCTCCCCAGGAAAAACTACCTCCCGGACAGAACCTCCTATGGCCCGTATGGAAGTCTCTTAATCGCCTACGTACACAGGTTGGTCGGTCTAGACAAAATCTTTGTAGATGGGGAATGCGAGACCCGGGCTTAATTGCATGTGACTGCGGTGCCCCCGTGCAGTCCATGGCGCATTTGGTCTCGTGTCCCTTATGTCCTACCTCATGCACTAAAGACGAAATAAAGCCACTGACAGTGCGATTAAGATGGCAGAATTTTATTCTCGAATAGTGTAGTCATTTATAAGTGAATCGTTGACACGAAAAGAAGAAGAAGCATACTCCAATCTGAATTTGTCTGGGGATCGAACTCGCGACCTCGATAAAGCCTAATCTTTGTATTGGGTTTAGGAAACAAGATCAATGAGAAGTTTGAATGATTTTTTTATAGCATTTATTATGCTCACGCAACATTTCGTAAGAATGTTGGTAGATAGCTCCACCGTCGCCCTTGGCGGTTATAAAGCGAAGGAAAATTTGAATTTATAAGACCACTATTGAATTTATAAGAGCTGTAGCTTTTAATACTAGTCTATAATGAGTTGATTCAATCATTTTGTCATCAATATGATAGTGTTGTTACTTTGGTAATGAGTATGACACCTATAATTGTGATTTATTGACTTCTTTGTTGATTACTGTACTAACTGGAAATTAAAAAGTTAACTTAAAATAATACTTCACATTGATCTTGTTTCCCAAACCCAATACAAAGATTAGGCTTTTTCGAGGTCGCGAGTTCGATCCCCAGACAAATTCCGATTGGAGTATGGTATTCGCAGGAGTGGTTTCGAATTATTTTCGAATTAACGTGCGTCGCGACAACATCATTCGATATAGCGGTTTTCGATTTAAAGTACTTTCGAGCTAGCGTACCACTTGGAAATATTTTCGAATTAACGTGCGTCGGGAAAACGTCATTCGAATCTTCATATCAGACCCCTACGTAGTAGTTCGTAGTGCGTAACTAAAACCACCATAACTTTTACCCTGCACGAGATACGGATTTATGTTCATACAAAGAGTAATACACTTATGGAGACCTTTCATTTGATATAGGTCTAAAAGTGTTACAACATAAGGGACAAATCCGCCCATTCTCCTTTAATCTTTTGCACATAACGTTTAATCGTTGGAAGTAGGTAGTTGCGAACGTGTAGGTAGGTACGCGATGCCGTTGCCAAAAATGAACTACTTTATCACACGCATATTCCCTACTATAGGTTCCCTAGACATAAACATCATAAAAAACGCATTTATACAAATTTGTAAACTTATTTCCTACTTACTATCTGTACTTACACGAGCTACACCACTGTAATGATCACAGAAAATTATGTTAAGAACGAATTCTTAACAAGTACCTACTTAGTGTTTTTAAGAGTTAACACATTTTCTGTTACGATTTCTAAAAACTAGATGAAGTACCAAGGTAATTTTGATTACGCGTAACTACCTCCGCATAATACCTATTTATGTATTCCACAATAGTATATATAAGTACCATTAGGATTTAATCTATAAGCAAAACCAGCAAGTTCGTATTTTATGAAAGCTTAAAATTTCACCTTGATTTGATTTTCCATAGCTCATGGATATTCATTGATCGACTCTGTGTAAAACCTACATAATTCCTTCAGTAATAAATATAACAATGTTATCGTGTCCAATTATTTATTTATACTTGGACATGATAACCACAGCAGGGATGTCTTTAATATGACCATAAATTAAAAATGGGATTAGTTGTGGGTATATTGCAGGTTATCCGAGCTAAGTGCTAGTGACGTCAGCACGCTCCGGCGTTGGGGATTCACGCCGAGATTTTCCCAGTTAATCCACGACAGCCTCGCAGTTAAATCTGCGCGAAATTGAACATTTATTAGCATAACTACAAATTACATTATTTCTGTTTTGGCTTAGATCCTTAAAATAAGATGTCAGCAAGGCATCGCAAATGATTTCGTAGAAGATAATTAGTTCAGTAGCATAATATTTACCGCTAGTATTCCAGTGTGCTCGATCTGCTTTGATCTCACCACGTAGACATTTCTCCACGTAAGTCAATGGATCGTAGTCGGCGTCTAGTACCTAAAACAATTGACATTTTTATTGTATAGTGCCTCGAATAATTTTCAATTAAAAAAGATCTATAACAATATTGCATTGGCCTTGTTGTCATCATCAGCATCATCATGTTAGCCTGGGTTGCATTCGAAGCTTGTAGTGCAGAGCCAGTAAATGTTCTACTAATCTTTTTCTTGATTTGATTCACTGTGTAATAGCACTAGCAATCCAACGTTCAAGGAAACTTATCCAAAGACGTCCGAATTCTCACCTCTCTTAGTAATGCGATGTAAGCGATGGCGAGCCTCAGGGTGTCGATCTTGCTGAGTCGTTTCTCGTAGGGGAACGTCGGCACGTGAACGCGCAGCTCATCGAACGCCGAGTTTATACTGCTAAAATCACAACGTCCAACAAACGTTATAGCTTTTGAACCGAAGAGGCCCTTATTTATTTGTTTATATATTTATTTATTGGGACAAAAAACAGATATACATTCACTAACTAACTAATGTAAATCCAACAATATTGTCCTCGTGTTACTAAAATATGATTAGATTATACTGATAACATAGTGGTTCTAAGTGAAAATCAAAAGTTTCAAACTGAATTATCTTTTAGTATCTACGCTATATCCAGTTACGAACAGATATTATGTGCAACAAACAAGAAGGATACCCATTGGGTCCGGACCTCAGCATTCGACGGCGTTCGCGCACATTTGCGGCTGCTCGCTGCACCCGGTAAGGTGACCCTCCGCACTGGTATTCAGGCTCTGCCGACGATTCCAACAGCACATCTGGTTTACAAAGACATAAACATTTTGTTTCAGATTCTACTGATTTACGAGATATTTCGTTTTGTCAGAATGCCGGTTGAATGTGCTGGATATAGGTAATCGTAAAAAAATGCGAACTGGCGGAATTGGTGACACAAATTATCTTACAAATGGGTGCTTCAAAAATCTTCAATAATTTGTGATAGTAGGTAAACTGTGCTAAATATGTACAAAGATTCGGTTTTTAATCTGGCACATGGAAGAAAAATGAGAGAGTTCAGCCAGTTTGAGTCGTCGGTTTTGTAGAGCGATCTATCCTTTCTATTGCAAAGCTCATGTCTGCAGCTAAAACCGAAGCTATAGTTTTAGTGTATAAATACAGCTTTAAAATCTATAAGGGTATTCAACGGTCACCCGATCTACGTTAGAATGAATACTCAACAAAAGCAAAGCTAGCCGATCTTAGTAGGACTCTCACACTATTCTTTTTGAGCGTGTGACGTGCCAAATCAATAACTAGGTGGAGGTCGCCATTAGGTAGATACAGTTCGGTAGTTGGAAGGTCCCACAGTATCTCACAGCTGTCCTAATTCATGCAAGGTGCAATTTACTTTTAGTACATTGATTGGGAACAAAAGTGTTGATCTACAGCAAAAAGCGTGAAAAACATAGTCATTTAACAATTACCAATTAACAACAACAAAAAAAAAAACAATTAACAAGTTAGATTAACAGTGATAGGATATTTAATAGTGTGACACTTACCGGAATATTTACCATGTTTATTGTTTTAATTGGGTAATCGATATTTCGGCGCTGTTATCGGTTACCCAATAAAAACAATAAACATGGTAAATATCCCGGTGAGTGTTACATTATTAAGTTTAATGATAGAATAGAAAATATAGGAGAACGATTTAAAATTAATTGATATGTTCATGGGATAACTGATTTTATATTTGTTCTTTTATTGTGCGAGAAACGAATATATGTGCACAAAGTGTTTGTGGACCTGGTAAAGTCATACATACGAGTACGACAGAACACGTCCAGCGGTTTTGTGGTAGACACTGAAAGAGAAAATTATACAGGTTAGCTGCTTAGCTGGATGCGCAAAGCAGAGCGTCGGGTGCTATGGTGCACATTGAAACGACCTTACCTACAATGGGAACGCTTCTTTCCCTCTCCCATTAAAACTATACAATACTCGTAAGCAAATAGGTATTTTATAACGTTGCGTTCTGTAATGTGTCGCTTAATTCTATTCAGAACCTCAGCCCAGTACTTAAACATAATTAGCTTGTAAAAAGTGTTTTAGAATACGAATAAAATACTTAGACTTATTTTCTTAGGCCCATGAAAAAATTAATATGCTAGCACAAATATTTGCACGGAGTTTTATGATCGAACCCACTACTGATCAATCCAACGTAACAGCGTAACACATCCGTCACGGCGCGCCATAGTAAAGTAGAATTTTTTTTTGGGTTTTGGGACTGGGATTACAATGAGATTTAAAAAGACATAAATGCGACTATGACATCATTTAAGTATTTAAGTTTTAAATCTACCCAAGTTCAGCTGAACACGTATCGGCTAGTAGTTGGCATACTCGGCGCTACTTGGGAAAATTGTTTAATATCAGAGAGTTATCTAAAGATACTCGTAGCTTGTAAGGGTCTCAACCGATTTCCTAGATTAAAATGGACTGTGAGTGTTGCGGACACTACGTAATAGGTCCTCGAGCAATTTATCAGATAGAATTGATTGATGGTACCTATCTACAATGATCCAATTGAATAAGTGTGATATGAGTGTCCGAGTTGTCCTTGTCGACGATTTGCAATAAATTTTATATGGACTGCAAGTTAAAACCAATGTTATTTATTTACCTATCTATTTGTATACAAACTGGTAGTGGTAACCTACAGTTTTTCCCGTTCGTTGGGCAGATCGATGGTTAGATTAGTCTGTCCAGTCGGAACTTTTTGTCCCATTGTCCAGATGAGCTTGTGATGAAGGTGTATGAAAGTATCATTGAATACAAAAAGGGCTAGCCGTATTAATGTTATATAGGTTTGTCATGTAAGGTCATTTGTAACTAAGTAGGGTTCATAACTGATGTAGTACCTACTACATCAGTACTTATGATATGAGAGTGTAGTGGTTACAGTACCTACCTACATCAAAATTTACGGGGCTCACGTGCACTTCACCTACAAACCGACACTGCTGATGTTACTTACAGTGTTAGTTTTTTTTTTTTTTTTTTCTTAAAAAGAATATTAGAACCGAAGTTACTAATATTCCCTCTAACCCCTCCAACTAAGCTAAAATGCTTGTGCTAGGAATGGGTTCACGCCGGTAGTGTAATGGCCAGGATCGAACCCGGGACCTCTCGATCGTAAGGCCGACTCCTTAACCACTAAGCTAAGCAAAGCACTGTTATGATAATGATGATGATGGAATAGCAAAGTTCAACCATTTCTTAGCTATACGGAAAGTAGATACTAACTTACTTATTAGAAAAAGGATCCGAGGGAGTTAGAGACCTAGTCACCTAAATTAACAACATAATTTGCGCCGAGATAACCGCTGGGGTCAATTTTAAGGCTTCAACTCGCCTCGTTCTAATAAAGCAACTGATCAAAGCTTCGTTTTGGGTTTTGTAAATTTACGGATAGAGAATTTGACTATAACACTGCCTTATATATAAATTATAAGTATTTTTTTTAAAATGGATCTGTGTAGTACGCTATAAATACATAGGTATTATTTTAGGTTTAAAAGAATTACGTACTAAATAAGAATGAATAAATGATACCTTAGAGCAATAACAAACCTGAATGCAACTGTCTTCCGTGCTGATGTACGTAGGCGGCAAGGGGTAGCTGTAGCCGGCTCCTTGCAGCCGCGTAGACGCACGAAGGCAGCTCAGTGTTCAGAGACGTCCCTTCATCGTCCGACCCATCCCCGTACGCGAACTTCAACCCGGAGTAGTCAAGACGGCGTCCCTCACTGACAAATAATTACCACAATTCAGAACAACATTTATCACATAATTTAATAAGCTATAGATAAAGCATAAACAGTCTAAAGAATGTAATAACCATAAATATAATTCAGGAAGTTTGATATTCTATTTTCAGTCAGTTACTTTTGCCGCTGACTGTATCAAACACTGCACATACTTAGTTCAAATAAACAATTTAATCAAATAGGTACTAGGAACTCATATATACACTTTGTAAAATTGATTCAGTGTAAGGCTCGTATTCTAGAATCTATTGATGACATGGACTTATTTCTCGGTTAATATGAAAAAAAAACCACAAAACTCAAATTATGAAAATTATAAATGATCGCGAAATACTAACACTCCATACACACATAAACTTCAAGCTCCTGTGACGGCTAATAAACAAAGTACCACGTACCTACCTATGATACGAAGAGACTAAACTTGAACAAAATAACACTATAATAATTATTATATCTAGGTTTACTCAAAAGTATTTACCCCAAAGGCGGTGATGTGGAGGAATCTGCGAGCTGAGTTCTCGTACCAGACATTCTGTCTACGTCCGATTAACAATTTCCGAACCGACTATGGGAACCCGACTGAATCCGCCAGATCGTATAAAGTTATTTTATACTAATAGGGGTGGATACGTATCCACATTTAAACTAGTGTGCAGTCATAGAAACAATACTTATTGCCACGAAAATAGAACCTAATTACTTTGACCCATGGTTTATAATCCATTGGCGTGGTATGCGTGCTACGTTTGTGTGCATATAAACATCCCCTCTGTGGCAGGGGTGGAGCTTTTGAAAATGCTTAGTGCCAGGGGCGGAGTCTACGAAATTTTCCGCCAAGAATTTGGGGTTCTTTAGTAGATTGTTAACTCAAGAAACCGGGGTAGCCTGGTCCGATATTCAGTATTATTTTGATATTACTGGTAATTAATTTTATATCCATCCAATACCGCCAAATAGATAGGTAGGTACCCTTCTTTGAAATTTCGATGTCTATTATCATAAATTTGAATTCTTATTATATAATCTATTGTTCTCCTGGTAGTGGTGTATTTTATATATCTTTTTTGATAATAAACAAATTCTTTAAACTCAAACACAAATGCATATTTAGAAATAGACTATTGCTCATTAAAAATTTGACAAAATAAAATTATAAACATAACATAACATAAACTCACGCCTGTATTCCCCGAAAGGTGCATTATATTTGACAAAATTGATATTAAATTTATGTATTTTAATTCTTATATTATTAAATCTATTTATTAGCGCACGAAAAATAATATCTAACAAATTAATTCAATCTCATAAATAGTATATAAATAAGAATATAATGTCAATTTCATATTAATCAAATAACCCGCCCCTGATCGCTCAAGGTGCAAAGGTGCCCATCAAACTAGCTGCAATTTTCTCGCCGGATTGCGATGGTCAGCCTCTGCACCAGAAACGATCCGGAGCCACCAGTAGCCTCTATGAGCCTCTGTCCAATAGCGCTAACAAGGCTTGGCCTCTTTGCCCCAGCTACCTAGAGTCTGCACCGCAACTACCGCCGACGGGGAGCGGATGGTGCGACTAAGGTGGCTGGCGGCTACAGTGTTGACACATGTTGCGTTCAGCAGCAACCGCTGCCAGAGGTGAGATAGCCATCGGCATATCTCATATCTCTCGCACCCTGATTAACGTAGTGCCATCTCCAGTAATGAGAGGCGCGTATAGCACCGCCACCCCGGTCTGCTTCTGTTAGCTAGGTACTGGTAGTCACCGGGGTCAACCACTCCGTGTGACCTCTTTAGCCAGTCCTCCATGAAGGGTTTTATCGCCTCTCTCACGGCGTGCCTTGCGCGTGGTCGCCTTAGTCGTTGCTTACACTCCACCACTATGTACTGTGGAGCTGGGACTTCACGTCCGGCTCTTCACGGACGTGGTAGGGTTTCGGCAAGGAGACTTGCTGTCTCGGAGGACATCGTGGTTAATGACTCTGTTGGCCAGTAGCCGTTGTGGTTCCCGCAGCAGCCACGCCTAGTTGACCTACGGGGCTTCCGTCCATCCATATGGGGCACTTGTATAGGGCCTTGAAACTCACGATCTCCGCATAAGGTCTCCTATAATCATCCTCATATTGGGCAACAGCCACGCCAGAGCGTTGGTCGCACCCTTCAATTTAGGGGCCAGACTTCGGAGATGCTCCACGAAATTTCACCGGCCAACAAGCACGAGTCCTAAATATTTCATTTGGGGCGTAATGTTGATGGGAATGTCTCATCCAAGCCTCCTCGAGCGAGCTTCGCAGCGTGTCATGTGCAGCGTAACACATGACGGTGGCAACAACTGAGTGCTCACCGCGAATAGATACCCCCCGACTATGCGGCGAATGTAGAGAAGCACTTCGTGATATACGAGCGCCTCCCTAATGCAACTCTGCATATTAGAGCAACATGCAATGTCCAGGGACACTTAGTAACATCATTTTGCCACGGCGCGGAACGCCTCTGGCGGAAACTATTTGGGCCATCCGCTAGGTCTGGCCTCATTCTAGAGAGGTTCTTGACGAGGTGCTTTGCAATAATTACTTCAAAGACTTTGCACACGTCGTCGAGAAACGCTATAGGCGTAGGTGGTTGGTGAGTCCACCGGGCGCCCCTCCTTTCAGATCTCGACATGCACATATCTTGACTTGTGCAAGGTGCAAGTCTGAATTTGCGAAACTATATTGCTAGTGCTAGCTTATGGACAGGAGCTGATTGCACACAGTTGTCTCTGTCTAGTCCTAAAGAAGGAAGTGTCCTAAAAGAAGGAGGTACGAATTGAGACAAATTTAAGTTAATAAGTAAATAGTTTAATCAGGTACAGTTATGAATGTCACCACTGTGCCTACTTTCATTAAAAAAAAATAAGTGAAAACACATGAAACCCAAGGATTTTCATCAAATTTAATATTTAGATGAGCGTCTTATCTTATTTTATACTAATCGGTGCCCGCAACTCCGCTCGCGTTATTGGCGTTTCCAGTTCTAATACTCAACAAATTGCAATCCCAAGACATTTCAACAAAACCCTTCATCGGGTAACCATTTTTTTAAATATTCTATATACGTACTTACAAAACTTTAAGGTAACTGAACCATTATACCTACCCATTTAAGAAATCCAATACGTATTGTTATATTTAGATTAATGATAAGTTACTCATTCAGCTAACTACAGTGGCATGTTAGGATAGTCAAGAAATTTAAGATAAGCATTTTACAGTACTTACAGGAAAATCATCTCTCTCAGGAACCTACTTAGATCTGCCACAGGCAGTATTACCTAAATACTTTTACTCCAAAATTGCTGCTGCAATTTGCGTAATGCTATATTTGGTGAGTTTGCCCACACGAAAAAAACTGCAGCCCAGTTCAGTGCAGTACAAGTTGAGTTTTTCCAATAATTAATCATTTTGCCTGGAAGATATTGCCTATTATGGCGATAAGGCCGCCCTTTGTACAACAATTGTATAAAAAATATATTTCGCACTTAAATTCTTTTAGTTTTATTTAGTTTTAGTTTTATTTTAATAATATATTAGGTCCTTACATACGAAATTGGCGTTTTGTATGGGAGGAACAAAAAGTCGAATACATATAATTTATTAAATTAATCAAAGTATCAACCATTGTTTTCTATGCACTTTTGCCATCTCATAGGTAGTTCATTGATCCCTTTACTAAAAAAACCAGTCGGACGGGAATCAAGAAAATCTGTGAAGGCGATTTGGACTGCCCCATCAGAGTTGATTTTTTTCCCTTGCAAGAAGTTGTCCAAATTTCGAAAAAAATTGTAATCTGTTGGAGCAAGGTCCGGGGAGTACGGAGGATGTCTTAGACATTCCAATTGAAGCTCTTCTAATTTGGTAACCGTCTGTTGTGCGGTGTGTGGTCTAGCGTTGTCGTGAAGCAGCAGTGGCGTGGAGCGATTGACCAGCCTAGGTTGTTTAGCCGCTAGCTTTTCCATCATTGTTTGCAATTGCTGACAATAGACATCAGCCGTAATAGTCTGGCCAGATTTGAGAAAACTGTAATGAACAATACCGGCACTAGTCTACCAAACGCTCACAAGTAACTTTTTTGGGGTTAATTTTCGCTTGGGGCAGGATTTGGCTGGCTGGCCAGGATCCAACCATTGCGCTGAGCGCTTCCGATTATCGTAAAGAATCCATTTTTCATCACAGGTAATGATTCGGTTTAAAATACCTTCATTATTATGCCGGTTCAGTAATGTAACGCAGCAGTCGACGCGTGTTTGCCGGTTTGCTTCAGTCAATTCGTGAAGTATCCACCTTTCAAGCTTTTTATCTTCCCAATTTGCTTCAAGTGAACTAAAACAGTTTTATCACTAACACCGCAGCCTGCAGCTAACTCGGACGTGGTTTGCGATGGATCCGCTTCCACAATAGCCTTCAATACTTCATTATCAACCTGGGTCTCAGGCCGTCCACGGGGCTTGTTCTGCAGGTCGAAATTTCCAGAACGAAAACGTTGGAACCAAAAACGAACTGTGTTTTCTTTTGCAACATAACCGCCATAAACATCATTCACCCTTCGAGTCGTTTCCGCAGCACTAGTGCCACGGCGGAACTCGTATTCGTAAATAATGCGATATTTTAAGTTTTCCATTTTGTAAAATGAGTGACACAAACAGAAAAAAAAAGAAGAAAAAAAAACAAATGAATGTCGATCATCGAAGCACAAATACATGAGTAAATAGCTGTACAAATTTGAATTTGGAATTCCTTACCAAAGAGGAGAAAATCGTGATTAAAGTGGCCAGTACGAAAAACGCCAATTTCATATGTAAGGACCTAATATTATGTTTCATTAACCTGTAAAAAAAAAAATCTTATGTAAATGGTGTACAAATAAAGTTTTATTCTATTCTATTATAATAAACAGTCCTAAAGATAACTTACAAATCTTTATTCTCCTTTCCTAATTCTCACGTTAAACTGATGTACCTACTCATAAATCGTCAGTAGTGAAACTTCCATGAAAAAGTTTTTTTTTCGCCTACATATTTTTTTTCATATTTTCCTCGGGTACACGCTCTAAAAGGTCACTTTCAGGGGAGGGAGCCTCCGATAATCGATATCGTACCCGTTCTCCCATTGGTTGCTCTCCGAGTGTTCGTGACAGCGCCTCGCAATAAAACACTCATAGTCATTGCTCCGTTGGTAGTGGTTAGTAGGATAGGTAGGTAGGTACTCGAATTGCGTTACCAGTCTGTAGAAATGAAAATGAAATCCATTTTAAAATCGCTTTTTGAATGATTGCGATTTTTAAATCCATTTCGTGTCGATGCCTTTTATTGTTTTTATGAATGAATGTGATAATTAAGTATCTATTAATTGTTGCTCTGATCCGAGAATCGAATCCTAGGCCAGTAACCGTTAGAAGAAACCTATGCCGTAAGACTAAGGAGACAGTCATATTATTATTTTTTTATAAAAGGACGCGTCAATTTGACTTCACCTCGCCTGATGGTAAGCTAAAGGCAAAGTCTCATGTACCCCTAGATTTGCAAATCGGTTCCGTTTTGAGTTGCAAATCGATAGGAACCGCACTTATTCGCACGTAGCGTTAGTAGTTAGAACACTTGAATAGTTAAATACAAATGATTAGTGTAGTAACAGTATGTACACCTACTAGTATGAGAGATGATGACATTACTTAACTCCAGTCTCATGCCTTATCTGTATGATATGTGTATTTAGATGTGCCTTTAATTGGAGAACACGAAATGGCCATGCTGCAGGGTTGAAAACCTGGTCGTGATACTAAAAACCAATTTTTAAAAAAGCTAAAAAAATCTATGTCTAATAAATTAATTCTACCGAATTTTGTTTAGATAATAGAGGGGAGTTAGGACTATATGGTAGCGCACTGCTGCAAGCCTTCATAACTGGCCTTGTCACTGGCAGCAGCTTTTGAAGTGCCGCCTAAAACTAAGTATGCAGTACGATCGTTCAACCAAAAAAAAAACAGGCTCATCTGAATGAACCTATGCTGCAATTCTTAAACACTGGTTAAGGTGGTTGCTGCCAAGTCGAGCGAGCAAAAAAGAAAAGCGGCACGGCCATACCATCCTTTTCTCGAAGCAGTGAAGGCCTTTTCGACCCCTTTTAACTTCGTTGTAGATAAAGCTAGTAGCCTGAATTTTCAGTAAACAAACAGACATTGTATAAACTCTTAATGTTCCAAATTTCAGTCACTTTGAACTAATAGTTTAAGAATTATAACGAGTCAAAGTTTCTTATTTTTGTCACTCATTGAAGACTTGAATGATTGAAGATTTGGTCTAATGAAAGAGTTCTTATCAGGTAAGATTAAGCGAAAACCTAAAAATAGTAATGTCATATAGCAATGTTTAAGAAAGTATAAGTGTCTAAAATCAAACAATGCAACCCGTGTACCGTGGGATCATCTGGTGCAGTTAAGTGAGTGTTTATAACATGGCCAATTTTATTTGTAGCAAGCAACAATTTGTCATGACTATAAATTAGCGAGTCACCCTCTATAAACAAGTAACTACTATAATTTGGTGGTAATTCTGCTCGGAAGTAATGCCCACGACAGACGGGGTCGAAGCTGTAATTGATTTGTCGCGGGCCGCGCGACCCTGCGACCTGCGCCTGTCCGCCGCACGCAGGCACGTGTCGCGACCACGCCCTGGTGCAGTATGCTTTGTAGTTTTTCGCGTGAGATCTCATGTCAGTTTCTGTTAATACTTTAGTGCAGATCTTGTTAGCATTCAAATTTTTTCAATAATAACTCGGTTTGCTTATTTCGGGATTAGGTAGCTATGTAGAGCTAAAGATAAAAATACTAATAATTATTTGTTAACTATTTACCTAAGTACTTAGACCGTATCTATTTCTATTCATAATATTTCAGGACATACTTATTACACATTCATTCCGTGGCGTAGCGGTAGTGAGCGCGGCCGCTATGCAGGAGGCGCGGGTTCGATCCCCGCTCACTGCAAATATTTGTATGCATGAATATGGGTATTTGTATTGGTCTCGGAGAGCACGTTAAGCCGTCGGTCCCGGTTGTCATACAAACATCTACGGTAGTCGTTACGGGTAGTTGGAGTCCTCAAAAGTCCAACGGGAGAGGCGGCGCGAGCGAGGGATCGCGCCGCCCGCGCGCGCAGGCAACTCGGACGTCGGAGGGCACTCTCTGAACTCCGTCACTGGTCTAGCTAAAATGCTTCGATTGCTTCACAGAAAATATCGAAGTTTAGCCAAATTCGCAGTTAGATTGATAAAGCGGACCCCAGACTGCAAGCTGCAAGCTTCGAATGCGACTGGGATTAATGCTAAGATGAAGAAGAAGAAGGTACATAATACACATTCAGCCTCATGTTTCAGAACGCTCTTCAAAATGGAACCAAGTCGATCGTAACCGGACTCTCATTCTTTCAAAAACCTGATCCGAGTAGGTAGTGTAGTGTATGTATCTTCAGTAGATAGGTAAGTACCTAATATTATCAAGCTTACTCTACGCTCTACGGTATCACATTATCTTCTATTTGCTTTTAATTACATTATATTATACATTTTATTTATTTATTTATTTATTATAGATAGACACACCAACAGTATACATATAAATCATTGTCATCGTGAAATACAAGGTATTGTTCTGATATGTACACCAATTAGAGGCATGTACAGTTCACACCATAGGATAGCGTACGATTAAGTGCTAGTTAACAAATTGAGATTTATAATGAGTAAGTAGACAGAGAAAAAAAAAACTATGAAAGAGATCTCGATATCTTTCTCCCGAAAACACCAAACGAGTCGTGGAAAATATCCAACTGGTCGAGTTTACTGTTTAGCGCATTGTACTCACGACACGCACGTGTCAGAGGTGAATTAAGTCCTATATTGGTTCTCACTAGTGGTTGGCAGAAGGTTCTAACCAAAGGCTGACGCGGTGGATTCCGAGGTACCGTGTACATAAGGCGGTTTGACAGGTTTGAAAGGTCTACCTTACTATTTACTATTTTATACAGAAAGGTCATATCATGCAGCTTGCGACGATTTGATAGCGATGTCATTTTAAAATGTTTTAGCCGCTGATCATAGCCAGCTCTGTGTGAAATACCCTGCGAGATAAACGCCAAGTGTCGAGTAAATGCGCGCTGTATGGACTCTGTTCGCTGCGCGTGTGTGGCATAAAAGGGATTCCAAATCACGGAACCATATTCTAATTGACTGCGAACTAATGTATTATAGAGTGTAATTCTGGTTT